>CM024953.1:32838001-34050481 GCA_014282245.1 Rhododendron simsii | reverse complement strand
ACAAACCCCCCCTCCCGCCGATTCTTCTTCTCCTTTGTTTCTCCTTCCCGTTTCTTTTTCTCCTCCACAACCACCACCAACACCACTCTCACCACACCATAATAACAGTCAACTTTGAGGCGAAGGAGGCGTGGAAAAAAGGCACAACACACCGGCATCACCAACTATTTCGAAGTTAAACATCGGTAAAATTTTGAATTTTGTTATTACGCGGGTTTTTTTCTTTTCGATTTTTGTTTGAATTTTTTTTGAGAAACCCACAGTGAGTACGATACTATTTTGTATATTTCAGATTTGATCGAACATTGGAGTCTGACTATCTTCCACAGTTCGGATATAAAAGTCTGATTGTTTGGCCCCTATTCGGATTTTAATATCTGAAATTGATTGTATTTAAAATTCAATCGGATTTTAATTTCCGAATAGCCCCCTAGTTGAATATTATAAAAGTCGAATTGTTAGGTCATTCAGAAATTAATATCCAAAATTTATTATCTCATTCGGATTTTAATATCCAAATCTTTATACTCCATTCGGACATTACAGTCTGATTAGTCCCCTCTATTTCGATTAGCACCCCTTCCTTGTAGCCAGAGCTGTAGCTTTTCTTTCAACCAATTTTTTAAGGCATCTTATCGTAAAAGCAAGCCATATCGATGAGCTTTGTAGTCTGTACACATGTTAATAAATTTGTAAGATGCAATATGCATGAACAATGCTTAACACATCCGTTAGCTCTTTATTATGCTTATAAAGATGCGATATGGCTTCACAACTATAACTCAATATCATGACACCCAGAAACACTTCCAATTTGTAATACAATAACCTAGTGAAAAGTCTGTTTTGATTACACTCCTAGAAATAGTACCATTAACACAAATGCGAAGAAAACCCGTTCTTGAAATAATTAATTACTTTCGGTTTTGACACCAAAGTCCAATTGGCTATGTTTTTTTGAAATGAGTGACCAAAGGTTGTTAATGTAGTCAATTGGTAACTTGGTATACTAAAACCAAGTTACCACACCTTCATTAGTACAATACAACAAACTTTTCGAAACCTCCCGTAACTTCATTTTGGGAAAAGGAGCCACCAACTTTGATTGTTGCATATTTTAGCATGTACAACATGATAGAAATTCATCTTGAAACTAAGTGTTGTACAGTCCAGTAGTAAGCTCGTAATTGAACATTTTTCCAACTAATGCTAGACCGTTTTGATGATGTCCTTTTCTATCAAGTGTTCGATTGAATTTTTCACTTGCATGTTGTTTTTAAGTTGTAATGTTCCACCACCTGCATGTAAAGAGACTCCAGAACACCAACTTCATCAAAAGAAGTTATAGTTCCAAATAGAACTGAAACTTTTCCTTTAGGAATGAAGAAAGTCAACAATGTGTAGAATTAGTGTGGGAAAGAGAAGGTGGATTCTACCATGTTTCCTGTATTTGTCTTCAGGCGGAAAGTTTCTGATATTTGTCTTAAGTAGTTTCCACCAACATGGCATAGGCTACCAATGCTAGAGTATCTTGAAATATTTGACATGTCAACCACCAAACAAATCAGCATAGGACTCGTAAACACAAACATGATAGGCAAACAACTACTTTGTCACATCAATAGTTGTGATATAGTTTTATGTGGACATAGGATAAAGAGTGAGAGATCTATTTGCAGCATGCATAGCATAACAAGAAATCCTGTGTTAATTTTGTTTTGTCTTTTTTATTTGTAAAATGTAGCCCTCAGTGTGTCGAATTGTTTATATGCCTAAGGATTCTTCTGTTCATTTATTAATCACCCTACATGAATTGTTAGCTCATTCAGAATTTAATATCCAAAATTTATTGTCTAATTCGGATTTTAATATCTAAATAATTGTATCTCATTCGGACATTACTGTCCGATTAATCCCCTCTATTTTGGTTATTAGAATCCGATTTACTTATCTTTATTCAGAAATTAGTATCCGATCCTCCTATCTTTAATTCATGTGTTCTAACCATAGTTATCAAATATTGAATTGAATTGCATTGCGAGTTTACCTTTTTCCCAATTATAAAAGTTGAATTGTTAGCTCATTCATGTGCTTTCATATTAGTCAAATATAAGAATGTGATTAACCTTGATTCATGTATAGATTCATATCGTCGCGTGAATCGTACGATATTGACAACTATGGTTCAAATGTATTGTTTGCAATGTATAGGAAATGAAACGAGTTCCTCCTACTGTTTCTGCAAGGAAGAGGAAAGCTGAGCAAGCTTTAGCTTCAGAAAGTAAACGAGCCAAAACACGAGGACAAAGGCAGAGGCAAGAGGTTGGGATTGAGGAGGATGTGGTGGTTGAGCAACATCGTCAGGTATACTCTAGTACTAGTAGGAAAATAAATACTATAATATAATGGATATGTGCATGTAGATGTTAAGGATTTGTTATAAAAATGAAAGCTTATATAACATAATAAAGTTTTGCATGTGGTTTCATATTAGTCAAATGCAATAAACCTTGATTCATGTATAGATTCGTATCGTTTTTGCGTGAATTATACGATTTTGACAATTACGGTTCTAAGGTATTGTTTGCAATGTACAGGTTATGAAACGAGTTCCTCCTACCAGTTCTGCAAGGAAGAGAAAGGCTGAGCAAGTTTTAGCTTACGAGGCAAAACAAGCAGACGAAAGCAGAGGCAAGAGGTTGAGGTACATCATGAGGTAGAAGAGGATGCGGAGGTTGAGCAACATGCTCAAGTAGAGAAGGATTTGGAGGTTGAGGAGGATGAGCCACTTGCTGATCTACGGGAGGATGAGCCACATCATAATGTAAGGGAGGATGAGCCACATGCTAATGTAGAGGAGGATGAACCATATACTGAAATTCATGGGGATGAGCCGAGTAACGAGCTACATGCTGAAATTTATGAGGATGAGCCACATGTTGATATACAGGAGAATGAGCGTGAGTTTGATCAACAAGAGGACGAGGTACATGAAAGTTAAAATACGATTCTGTGTTTCTAGCTTTGAAGTGGATAAATATATTTCACTCAACTACTACTACTAGTCTACAATTTTCCGTTTATGTTTCATTTAGAATTTCATTTATTAGACTAAACTATTGTTTGTAATATATACAGCAAATGACACAAGCTAGAGGACGGGGGAGAGTACGAGGACGGGGGAGAGGACGGGGGAGAGGACGAGGGAGAGGGTGTCAGGCGAGGCAAGGGGAGGTAGACAATGAGGCAGTTCGTCCACAAGACCGGAGTTTGTTAGTGGATTTTATGAACCATGTTGCTGTTGATATTTGGAACGATAGGGAGCGACCGTTGTTGAAACTGCACTCGCGCGGACGTAATTTGATGAAGTGGTCAATAGCGGACGCAGATGAGAGGTTACTTATGAGGGTCAGAAGTTCAGGGTTGTTTCCACTTTCTCAGATTATTTCTTCACACTGCAACAAAGTATTACTATCTGCCTTTGTGGAGAGGTGGCATCCGGAGACAAATAGTTTTCACTTTTGATTTGGGGAGATGACTATTACACTGGATGACGTGCCTCATCTTGTTGGTCTTCAAGTGGAGGGGTTAGCGGTGCATGCTGTGGAGAAGACGAGGGAGGAGTGTTTGGCAATGGTACAGAGGTGTCTTGGTGTGATGGCAGACGTTATGGAGAAAAAAGTTACAACAAACAATCGCGTTGAGTTTGAATGGTTGAAGAAAACTTTTAGTCAGGTGGCAGATGGGGACTCGGAGGAAAGGGTTGATTGTTGCGCACGGGCTTACTTGCTCTATCTCCTTGGCAGCACTCTATTTGCTGACAATACTGGGACAACAGTTTCTGTTCAATTCCTCACTCTTTTGGAGGACTTAGGACGGGTTCGCGACTATGCTTGGGGTGTAGGAGGGTTGGGCCATTTGTATAGACAACTTGGACAAGCAAGCAGACGTAATTGCAAGCAACTGAGTGGCTACACGTCTTTGTTGGAGGTACATAGTTATATTCTTTTATATTTTGTACATCAATGATATTTTGTACATTAATTTGGACACGGACATGGGACATTAACAACTATAAGTGAGACTTGGATACGAACATGGACACGACACCGTGTCTGATATGGACATGGGACATGGACAAGTATGGGTGAGATGGCGATACGGACATTACGGACATCGACACGATACCGTGTCCGACACAGATACGGACACGAGACATTAACAACTACGAGTGACTTGGATACGGACACGGACACGACACCGTGACATTGACAATTATGAGTGAGACTTGGATGCGGACTCGGACACATTCATAACTGTGATGTATTCTTATTCCATGTAATCATTAGTAATTAGATGTATTATGTGTGTAATAAAATGCAGGCATGGATTCGAGAGCATTTTCCTATGTTTCGACACGCTAAGGACCCAGCCTACACGGAGGACCTACCACTGGCAGCACGTTGGTTGTCGCGTCGGGAGACTACCATGGAGACCATTTACCACTACCGTGGGATGTTAGACGATCTACGTCCTAGTCAGGTTAGTGAAAAGCTTAATAGTTTCTAGTACCCTTTGCCATCCTATTAGTTTTGACTTCTGAGATCACAATCTTGTCATTTTAGAGCCTTCAATGTGCCATCTCCACTCTATGCTGGTTTGGGTCCCAATTTTCAAGTTCCCATTTTTTACTTAATAGTTGTGTGTAACATTATTTTTTCCTTTCCTACTATTGCTCAGAATGAATTAACTTACGGAAGTACCATGACGTGGTATACTTCTAATGGCAAAAGAAACACATTTGATACTAATAACTTGTGCCTTTCATCCATTTGTACCAGTGAAGCTACCAACTTTAGAATCACACACTTAAGCTAGTGCACAGATAGCTGTCATACCTAGCTTGTTAAGCAACACGTATAGCACTGACCCTTTCCAATAGCCTAGGCGGGAACACATTGCATTGATTCTCTGACTGAATGTATGGAGTGGCAATCTGTTTTTTTTATCAACATATCTCTTACAAACAGACAACCTCTACTTGGTTTATCCTCTTATGAAATAATGGGAAACAGTGATTTCTATTGACACTTATTTTCACAATAATAGTTAAAGGAATTATCAGTTATATACAAAATGATCAAAACTGATTACTTCTTTTCTTAAGTTCCTGCAATTATTTTCTTTCACACTTGCATGATCCACGAAGCAAAAAAGCCCCTAAACAAGTGCAAAGTGCAAACAACTATTATGTTTCGTAACGTGTTTATTTTTTGGCACGTTGTTTCTGACCCGTACACAAATCGCAGGCAAGTAGTCGCAGATGTTGTTTTTTACACGGGCCGCATCCGTGCCATGACCGTCCTTGAGCCGTACCTACCTGATAGAGTATTGAGGCAGTTCGGCATGGTACAGTTGGTTCCTGGGCCTCCGTTAGTCCCATTATGAGGTAGTAGAGGGGCTAATAGTCATTCGTACAGTGTGGTCTACGCGTACACAGATGGTTAATGGGAAAATTGGCGCGATCATGTCATGAATGTGGAGAAATGAGTTACGATTCAGCCTGGAGTCCCGTGGGAGTCACACCCTGACTACCTTCCTTGGTTTTTGACAGTCTCCCACTTCAGGGTCTTACCCCGTCCCATAGAGGTGCCATATACCGAGAGTGTGGAAGAGCATAATGCAGCAACTTTGGCCATTTTGGACAGTGTTTTGGGTGGGACTAGGGGTACGACTTCAACTTGCCCGTATGAACTACGACAAGCACTTGTTGAAGTGCGGAGGACTTTGAGAGGACCAGAGGCTACAGAAGCGAGCATAGCAGGCCCTAGTTCGGATCGTTACTCAAGTCATTACACTAGGTGTCGGCGCCGTGACCATACTTAAGACTTCGTGTTTTATGACTTGCTCTTTGATGGACTTTTGGGCCTTGTATTTATTTTGGACACTTTATGGCCATGATTTGCGGACTACTTTCCGTGGTGGAATGACTTTTGTTTTATTGTGGATAACTATTAGGATATTTGTGATAATTGGAAACCGTTAAAATTTGAATGCTAAGTAGGGCACCAAAACGTAAATATTCGTGATATTGTGGTTTGAATCATTTGTGATATTGTGGTTTGAATCATTCTTCATACTTTCCTAGGCACCAATAATTCGCTACCCAATATTCGTGGGGTGTAATTTTAGATTTAAATGAGGAGTGCCGTACGAACCAACAATGTTGTAGACAAACATAGAACACTACAAAAAACAAGAGTTTGCATAAATTTCATATTTTACAATAAAATTCTATGAACTAAAATTTTACATAAAAGTCCTTCAAGCAAACCTATTCTAGTTCAATTATGTCTGTCGTTGCCACTTCGTTCCCCACTATGTTTTTAAACTCTTCAATTTGATTTGAATATTGTGTTTCCCATCCATCCGCGAATGAGTAGTGATGTATATACCAATTCCTTGCAATGGGCGGGATGGGTGAATTTGGTTGCAAATGTATCGTTACAAAGTGATCGCCGTTAACGTGTCCGAGTGCAATCAAACGTCGACTCTCAGGGGGAAGGGGCGGATATCGTAATGGGAGGAATGTAAGACACTGATGATTCGATAAGAAGACAACCACCGTCTGAAAAACGGATGCTATGAGGTGACCCATTTTAGGCATGATCATCCACCTATCATTTGGAGTGGGACTTCGATAGAAGTTCAATTTATAGCGCAACTCTTCTGCCAATTCCTTATCGCCGCATGTCCCCTCGTAAAGGGAAAAATAATGTTCCAATTCCATGAACAATATCTTTCTAATGTTTATCCATTCACTTTCACCATGACCCAACCCAACTGCTATTGCTCGATACCCACAATTTCCATCCCCCTTGACATCTATAATTTTCTCAACATACTTTCTAATTCCGATCGGAAACCATTGCATGTACGGGGAAGTATGATGTTTTTTCACAACTAATCCTTTCCTTTGTCGATTTTTACAGACTCTTTAGTAACTAATGGTTGTACAACCTTCTCCGGAAAATGCTTGCCTTTCTCTTCTCTTTTATCAGATTTTGTGCTATTTCCAAAACTTGTGCTTTCAGCCTCTCAATTATTTGTTGCTGAATGTGGATATCGTACGCGCTGAACTTAGTTAAAATGAATCTACATCCGTGTTTGTGGCGTCCTTCATTGACAGATCAATTTCGGGCTCCTGTTGAGGGAGCTTATTCCTATGCTTGTAACGAGCGTTGTAGACTGATTTGATTGTCACCATTTTGCAGTCATCCATTTCGTTGACTATACGTAGGATTTCTTTGGGCTTGAGCATCTCTGATGACATCTGAACCATCATTTTTATATGTTTTGACGACAACCTCCTCTTATATGGGTGGCCTTCTTCTTGAAGTGCACATGGATGGTTTGCGTTCCGTTCAATACAGTCAAACTCCAACCTTCATCCTCCTTCACACATGTTACTTCAAATGGGCATTGACATTTCAAGTTGCAACCTGTCTGACGTAAGCTCTTCCCACTTCTTTGGCATGCAAATCTAATCCTCGGTCTTCGCTTCGTTGTCTTTAACTCTGAACCCTTGATAATAATTCCAAAACCGTGTTTCGTAGCGGTTGAGATCAACCACTCTCTTAACGATGTTTCGGTGGGAAATACCTATGCAAAACAGGTTTGAATAGTCCCAATTATAAATCAGTAATACAAAAATAATTTAATTATCAAGCATCTAATATGACCTACATAGGAAAAAATGTTTCAAAAAATATCTCACCGTGTCTGTGGTAAAATGATTTGTGTGATCTTCAAAACAAGCTGATGAATCTTTCATCCTACAATGGTTTTGGATGGGTTGTTTCCTTATTGATGGAGACTTGGTAAGAAATGATGCACTTATAGTAGTTCGTAGAAGTGGTTAAGGAAAACTTTGATAGAGACTTGATAAAGAATGACGAAGAATAGTAGAATTGAGTATGCACGGGTTCTAATAATGAAAATTTTCTCCAATACCTCAAATTGTTGCTCTAGAAAAACCGTTGAATAATTGAACAGATTCTGAGCTGTCATTGTCATTGAAAAGTCTGATGGGAAATTTCCTCCAGAAAACCCGCTGTATTATTTCACAGAATCTCATGAATCATTGAATAGTCAGGAAGAAATTTGCTCCAAAAATTCAAATGTTTTCTCCAGATAACCCACTGCATTATTTGAAAGAATCATAAGTGTCATTGAAGACCCCACGGTTTGGCTTCCAAGGGAGGGCCTCCCCGTAATCACAAGATTGGGGAGACTCGTGGAATATTAGTATAAATCCCGCCATTGACATCAACGCGTGGGGTCCGCGGAGGTGGTCCACGGATGGTCCCATCTTTCCGCGGACGCCTTTCCGCGGAGACTTTTCCGCGAAGGCGACTGTTTGCTTTGTCTGTACACGCGTCATTGTTTTGTAAAGTGGTCAACCATTCTCCTTATGCAGGTCCCGCCGCCACGTGTCTGTTCGCTATTGCAAGGTCAAATAGTCGTCTCAAACGGCAAGCTAGCAACTTTGACCGCACCTACATATGCCCCCCGCGCGAGGCCGATACAAGCGCGTCGTCCGCGCGCGTAATGTGCCGAGTTTCCGTGGATACCCTCGAACCGTCTCGTGACCCTTGATGTATAGTAGGCACTCGAACAGGCGACACCACCTCGGTGACTGATTCGACTATTGATGTACTGCTGTCATAAATGCTTCCACAACCGACTTACTATATAATCCTTTTCATCCGTCATTTTCACCCACCGTTCAAACCCTAGTCAAAGCTCTGTCATTTTTACTTCTCTTTCCAGTGAGCGATTTTTTCTTGCTTTCACTTTTCGTAAAAGTTTTCAAATGGCAGCACAAGGCGTAATCATCGAAGAACCAATCCCCACCGCGGATCAATGGAGAAGGGCTCCGCATCTTCAATCTGCGGGGGACCCCTTTTGGGCCCTGACGGAAGCATACATCGCTGAGGGGCCTTCTACTTCTAATCCTACTTTTTTCACGACTCCTGCTAACGTGGATGACGCGGAGTCGGTCAACCCGTCCTCAATCTTGTGTCTCCGCCTAAAGCGCGGGGATTTCCCTTGAATGCCATTTTGGGGCCCAGGCCTCGCCACCCTCGGATTGGTCTGAATGGGTCGACGAGGTTATGGGTAACCCCCCTCTCAAGCAAATCTTGATGGCCACCGGCACTCTTGACGCCGTACTGTTGTCGCGAAACCTAAGTATTCCGCGGCAGGGGGCGGCCCTAAGAAATTTAAACCATGCATGCTCACGCTGGAGCATCAACGCACACTCTTTCATGTGGGCGTGGGGCGAGAGTGGCCTCTCGTTGGAAGACATGGTGATCCTCACCCGCCTTCCCTTACGCGGGGTCGCACTCCTTGACCTCAACAACCTCTCCCTCGCGGACAAACAAGACACCGCGGAGTTGCAGAGGCTGGGCAAGTTGGCTCGGTTTGGCCCCATAAAGAGAGAGATTCGAAATAAAAAGGGTCTAGTTCATGAAGGTTCTCCAAATTCAAGGAATGGAAAGCAGAAGTCCTTTCTCTTGTTGACCAAGAAGTAGTCCGTCAAAGGCCTGACTATATTCCTGACAAGAAGAAAGCCCAGATATTGAAATCCTAGGCTCAAAAGCCAGATTTTGGATCGTTCAGGCCGTACCGATTGAGGAAGGCCAAGGTTTGTTTTGGAGGAAAGAAGATCTGATGAGTGCAAATGGGAGCACTCTTTTGAATCTCTAATATAGGAGTGCGTAGGCCTGGAGGACAAAAGTCAAATGTTCAAAGATTCTTTGGACCGAGTATTTTTACGGCTCAGGGCGTCCGCAAAGCTGCCGCGGCGAATGCCAAGAAAACTTCCATTGCAAGCTGGATCCGCTTCTTCTTCAAGGACTTTCAGCCCGCGAGGACGGTAGTCGATGGGGTGCCTCGAGACTTCGTCGCTGGTCCCCATTACGAGGGGCGGCTCCACATGGCCGGCTTCTTCGCCTTATTCCTGTCCTACTTTGTCCTTCCGGACTACCCATCGGACAGCCCTTCCCCCGCGGTCTTCCCTCTCGTCGTACTCCTATCCCACGGCGAGTCTGTCACGCTGGCTCCTCTGTTCTTGGGGTCGCTCCATTGCCAGTTGGATTTGGTCCATGTTGACCTCGCGCGATCCTTTGGGAGGTTTGACCATCTTTCCATGGTTCACACAGGTTTCCTCCTCGCCTACTTTTTCAGCACTTCCCAGCAATTGCTTCCATTCTGCGAGACTTCCAGGCGTCCGCCAGCCAGTCTAGATCAGGGTGATGGATCGGGACTAGCAGCGACGCACTTTGGTACACGACGTGCAACATCGCGGAGAATTTCGTTCCACGACCCTATACTTCCGTCACTCCGGGGATAGTTGGCTTAGGGCAATGCCTCTTGCCTACCCACTCCTCCCTCTCAGCCACGAGTGGGAATAATTCCATGGCCCGGGCGGTCATGAATTCCGCCCTCATTGCCCTCCCCGGATGGATCCCCTTCCTCAACGGCGAGGCCCACGGAGTGTCTGTCTACCGGCAGCTAAGTTTTGACCAAGGGGTGCCTGGGCATGCCCTGCAGCTATCTTCTTTCGTTGACTCTCAGTGCAGGTTCACACGGCCCCACACTTTCGATGTTTTGGCGAGCCTCGGGGACCTTCCCATCCCGAGTCGGGATGAGGTAGGTCAATATACGCCATAGTTCCGCCAGTTCTGGCGGATGAATCTAGATGCGTTCTTTCTCTTTGTCGGCGGGGAGGCGGAGATTCCTTTGGCACCTGAGATACGCATGCGGGATACTTCGCTCAAAGCCATCCCAGAAATTCGAGGAGTCGACTGACGCGGGCCTCAAAGCATGTGGGTGGTGACGGATGTTCCGCCCTTGAATGTGGCTTTCCTGCCAGGACATCCCCTTGCTGCTCCAACGACTGTGAGGCACGCTCCTGCGCGGGGTCCCCGAGGAAGGGCTCCCGTTCAGGCCGCAGAAGGGCCTTCTCAGCCGTCCTCCTTAAGGGCGCCCACGGTAGCGGGAATAGGCCCTCCGTAAGCGGCTCCGCACGGTAAATCATGTCTTTATGTCATTTCTGTACTTCGAAGCTTTCGCTTGCATTTGTATTCTCGTTGTCACTATTATCACTTCATGCGTATTTATTCGTTTTCCTTATTCTTCAGCAGCGGGACCTAGATGCTAGCACCTTCATCGCGTTCGAACCAGGGGTGGCCGCGGAGGAAGAGGTAGGGGAACAGGCCACGAAGGAACAACCAATGGATGGTGCGTCCGCTGCCCTAGCTAAACGGCGACGTCTTGAGGGTAAGTTCTACACTCGTTGCCACGTTGTCCCCATCGTTTGTTTCCTTTGGTTTCTAACCCTTCTTACCAGAAAAACAGTGGTGATCGAGTCTGATGATGAGGAAGAGGACATGGGTATGGGCGGTCGCGACGATGTCTACGCCGACATTGATGATGATGGCAACGATGATCAAGACAATGTACTACTGATCGACCGCCTTAATGCCCTGCATGCTCGATCTCTCGTCCTCGGAGGGAATATTGCTGTGGGGGAAGCCGCGGGGGTAAGTGAAGTGGAGCTAATTCAACCTCGGGCGGGACATCTCCCCTATCCGCGGCCCAAGCCTGAATCCTCCGCGATGATCCGAGGTATGTTACCTGATGAACCCTCAATTATGGATCTCGGAGGGGACCCCAACACGGTTTCTACGGATCCGTCTTCGTCCTCTGAGGAATCCGAAAATGTCATTATTTACTCCCCTAATCGAGATCCCTCTCCGTCTCGTGCAGCCTGTTCAGAAGCCCGCGAGCCACCACCTACAATGGGTTCCCGCGAGTCCACTGGTCAGACGGAGGCTGCCGCGGGGCCGATTTCCATGGCCGCGGCACAGATTTTGAGAAAGGAGGAAGATGACAGCGTCGGGGGACTCCTTTCTCACTCAACGAATGCCCCCGGCTCGTCCCATCAGCGCACGCCGCCTTCCGTGGCTCCTTTGGGGTCACAACAACAGTCTACCACGTTCGCCTCCATTCCACCGCGAACTTTTTGGATCGCGTGGCGGCTGGCTCTCCAGGCGTCTCCAACACCTCCTTTCTGCAGGGCCGCGGTTCATCTGGCGGGGAGGACGCGACCTCGCGCAGGACTAGTCCCCGCTCCCCAGCATGTTCCACTTCCCAAACTACATCTCCCCACCCGTCCGCGAGGCGCACGCCTACCCCACCACCTCAGCCTCTCCTAGTGGAAATAAACCGACAGCTGGAGGTAAACCACCTCCATTACTGACTCAGATTTGAACTCCTTATTTAAAGACATGTCTTTCATACAGACTGCTGATGTTTTAGGAGGTCAGGGAAGTGCTGCTCTTGGGAATTTTGGCGTAGAGCTCGACTCAGGGATGAGTGAGCAGAACAGGGGCGAAGTGGAGTCTAGAGAACGCTCTCCTCCCCGTCAGAGCCCCACCGCAGACCTAGGAAAAGGGCTAATGGCAACCGGAATGGAGGTGCCGGTTCGTCTGTTCCCCGCGGATTTCCCCGTGGACGAAGCCTATCATCCCCTCCTCAACGCCATAGTCCGAGCTCATCCAGAGACCTTTGCTCATTTCAGTCTGCGGTTGGCTCGGCTTGGGGGCCTCCTTCTGAGGGACCTGCACGAAGTTCTCAAGACATGGCGGCCATGGGCTTCGACCTCGGCTGGCTAAGTGCGCGGAGCTCCGCGCTTAGGGGCGCAGGAGAGAGGTTGGCCTTGAGGCCCGAACTTCAAAGTCTTTCTGCACAGCTGGCATCCGCTCGGCAGCACCTGGCGGAACTGAAGGCCAGATTTGACCACCTCTCCTAGTATGACACGGGGCTGGCGGCGGCGGCGCTAAATCTCGAAGACCCCAATCCGGAGGAGCTCGTTTTCGTGGAATGGTTGGGCTAGGGGAATTCTTCCTCTCTTTTCTCCCCGTTTTTTTTTGTAAAAGCACATGTATTCTTTTCTTCCCTTTTTTTTGAATAAAATAAGAAATCGTTGCTGTATCAATGGTTCGCGATTTAGAATTTTTTTTTTTTTTGCTTAGATTCAGACTTTATTGGTAATTGTTAGCTCCAGCTCTGCAGGGCGCGTTCTCGCGGCTTGACCCTATCATTGATCCGCGGGTCATGTTCTGACCCCTCGCGATTAATCATCATCTTTATTTAATAATTGTTAAGTCTGGAAATACGCGCGGGTCATGTTCTGACCCCTCGCAACTCAATATTATCTCTACTTGATAATCGTTAAGTCTGAAAGTATGCGCGGGTCATGTTCTGACCCCTCGCGACTCAACATTATCTCTACTTGATAATCGTTAAGTCTGGAAGCACGCGCGGGTCATATTCTGACCCGTCGCGACTCAACATTGTCTCTATTTGATAATCGTAAAGTCTGAAAGCACGCGCGGGTCATGTTCTGACCCCTCGCGACTCAACATTATCTCTACTTGATAATCGTTAAGTCTGGAAGCACGCGCGGGTCATGTTCTGACCCCTCGCGACTCAACATTATCTCTATTTAATAATCGTTAAGTCTGGAAGCACGCGCGGTACAATGAGCAACGCCGCGCAAGAACTATGAAGCATACAAATCCAAAATAGGCCAACAACTCTTTTCATAAAATTAACATTCTCCAAAGGACCTGGTAATTCCAAACGCATTACATAGCAAAACTGACAACGGTAAAAAAAAAAAAAAAGAACTACATCATTACAATAGTGAAAGAACTGATAATAGTAATAATCTCTTTTTTTTGTAAACAAAGTAGATATTCCAGCCCTTCTCTTCACGGGTAAAACTTCTTTACATACTTCGAATTGACTGCCTCGGTCCGGAATCCATCCTCCACGCAAGCCAGGTGGTAGTGTCTGGCAGCGGACGCGCTGGTTACTTTGTAGGGTCCCTCCCATTTGGGTGTGAACTTTGGGGTTTTCAGATCCCTCATTACCGCTGTGGTCACTTTCCACACTAAATCTCCCACCTTGAATACTCGTGGCATCACGCCTTTGTTGTAGTATCGCGCCACGTGTAGACACCCCAATCTGATTTCCCGATCGTTTTATTTCTTTCTTTTCAGTTTCTTGTTCCCCCGATGATGAATCAGGTCGGGAACAGTATTGAATGAAATGGCTTGAGTTTGGTGTGTGTGGAACCCATCCCTGACCCCGAAGCCTTTAAACCCAAACCTTGACTAAGGGTTTGACTCTCGCGCGACTCACTGAGTCATTCGCGCGATGCTCTACTTGCCAGGTGGTGGTTAAAGTCAAACTTTGACTGATTGACCATCGCGGGGAAGATAGAACCCTCGCGCGACGGTCTAAATCCATCGCGCGACGGTCGACACCTGTCATATCCAGCTGGATTTTGTGATGATGAGGCGTCTGCAGGTCCATGTGACCCCGTTCCATCGACTGAACGGCGTTTGCAGGGCCACCCTTGCACCACCTAATCCCCCACTCTCCCATCAATTTTGCACCCTACTTCTCTACCAAGTAGGTGCAGCTAGCATTGTTGGCTGGCTGTATTGCCTTGCATCACCACCAACAAGCCTCCCCTTCTCCTATAAATAACCCCCATGGTTTTTCTTCCAAAGGGTTACCAAAAAAATCACTCAAAAGAAGAGCAAGAACTACAACCTTGATCTCTCCTCTACCAAAGCCACTACCACTTTCTCATTTACTAAAGCCACACCGTTTCATTCAAGCCATATTCAAATCATTCAAGCAAAGGTATAATTTTCAGCCTTTACTGTTTTGATTCCTAAGGGGGGCTAACAGGGCCAGGGTTGATAATCAATATCAGTTTTGGTCCCAAAGCCAGCAAATTTACAAGCTACTGAGGACAGAAGAACCCACGCGCGAGATACCCACTTTGTCGCGCGATGGTTTTTCGTTTGCGTGATAAGGTTCTCGTGGGGATGGGATTCTTATTCTTGTCAATTTATATAGTTTCATGTTTCCCTGCCTAACAATACCTAGTATATCCCACTATTTTGCATGTTAAAAATCAGTAGGTTAGTTCAGTTTCTTTCCTGTTCATTTTGGAATGCCCCTGGGTAGCTTCTAAATATGTCTCAGAACTCAGGCATGCAAAGCAATTCCTGGAAGTCCAATCAGAACACTCGCGCGATGATATGACTCCATCGCGCGATGGTTCAGCCATTTCCAGTGATTGCCCTTGCATGGGCAGCTAGGCTCTCAGCCTCTATTTTAATACCCTCACTGTTTAAGGGTTGTTTATTGCTCCAGTTGATCCTGATTGTAATAATGTTTTACTTACAATACCTATAAACTGCTTGGTTTGATCCTGGGTGTGCACTGGTCCTTTCAGAGCCCAGAAGGAGATAAAATTCAACCTAATGATGAGATGTCAACACTCGCGCGATGGTTTGATTGTATCGCGCGATGGTTTGCTTGCATGCATAATTCCCGTGCATGCAGGTTGGCCACTGTTTGCAATAAATTTAAAACCATCGTACTGTTCTGGCATCCCGAAATCAGCGTTGAATGTTATCTCATTTATTCTTCACCGTTTCATGTATTCATGTCAAACATCCATCACATCCTGCAAATTGCTACAGTTTTTAACCCCCAATTAACTGTTCCCCGCCCTAATTGGCTAGAAATTGATTAATAAAATGGAATTGCAAAAACAAACATTTTCACAAATGCTTTAGTAGAGACCGATCTCCGGATTGGGCGAGAGGGGTGCCATAAAACCCTTCCCCTCTCGTAACCTGGCTCCCGAACCCAGATATGGTTATGACGGACTGGTTCCTTAACTTTTTCAAATCAAACAGCGCGGCAAGTGCTTCGAAATATGGTTCCTTGGGTGTCGGACCTTCAAACCCGAGTGGCGACTCTGTATTTTTCGCGAGCGCTTGTCGTCCGGCTTAAAAGCGCTCCCGCGAACCAGCTGCATCTCTTCTTTCTCAAAGAGGTAGGGAGGGAACGAAATCCTTTCTTGCCGAGGAAAGAGAGAGAACAGAGTCGGCAAATTGCATTTGCCCACACCACGGATTCCCAATATTTTTTATGAGCTGTGGTTGCAGTGGCCCATCTTTCTTCTACGGCTTCTAAATTTGCCCTTCTTCCTTTCGCGGAATTCTCCATCGCGAGGACCATTCGCGCAGACGGGATGCTGAGCTCCACGGGCAATACTGTCTCAGCCCCGTATACCAAACTGAAAGGACTGGTGCGGGTAGATTTCCGTTTCGACGTGCGGTATGCCCACAAGGCTATTGGCAAGTGATCCGCCCATGTCCCTCCGCGCTCGTCTAACAGCTTGCTAAGGATTCTTACTAGAGTTTTGTTCATCGCTTCTGCTTGTCTGTTGTTGCGGATAGTACGCGCTGGATGTGTGGTGGTCAATCACGTATTCGTCGAGGAGGCTTCCCACGTGGTGGTTGATGAATGGGGTTCCATTGTCTGATAGGATCACCTTGGGTGTGCCGAACCTGCAAATGATGTTTTCCTTGATGAACAACGCTACCGCGTCCCCCGTGGCCCTTTTCAATGGAATTGCTTCGATCCACTTGATACAAATCTCTGTAGCTACAAGGATCCATCTGTTCTTCCGCGAGGCAGGCCTAATCGGCCCTATCAAATCCATTGCCCACGTATGAAAGGGAAGTGGGGCGCGGATGGAATGCAATTCTACCGACGAAGCATGGACTAAGTTACCAAACTTTTGGCATGTTTGACACCTCCGTACATGTTGCCTGGCATCGCTTTCCATGGTAGGCCAGAAATATCCTAAATGGACTAGTTGTTCGTAGAGCTTTCTCCATCCTTGATGCTCAATTCCGTGCGTGCTTCGCAGAACTACTTCTGCTTTTTCCTTGTTTATGCACCTCTATGGCGTCTCGTCGAGGGTTCTCCTGAATAGCATTCCTTTCTGCACGATGAAGCGTCGTGCGCCACGAACAACCTTTGCGGATTCAGTCCGCTCCACGGGTAAGGACCCTTCCCGTAAGTAATCAATGTACACCTGCCTCCAATCCGCCTCCTGATTGCTGGCGTTCACCATTAGGCACTCAGGTTTAGCCATGTATAATGACTACCATGTGCAGTTCTTCGCAATTAGATCCGCGTCTTTCTTCATGCTAGGCCAGTAATAACCCTGCCTTTGAATCCTCCGGTACAGGGCTATCTCGTTGTCCGCGCAATTGTCGTCATGAATCCGATTCAAAACTTCCTCTGCCTCTCTTGCGTCCACACACCGCGCGAGCCACCCTTGCGGTGCGCGATGATACAGTTCTCCGCGCAAGACTACAAAGCATGAAAGTTCCGCGGTGGACAGATGTCCTATACCAGTGGTCAATTGTACTTTGATGGCTCCGCGCCAATCCTCCGTTGGCTCGGAAAAGTTTGATAGGGCGGCAGGTTCGAACATCTTCATGATTTCTATACAAGTCCTTTCTTCTCCAAATTCCGTTCTTCCCGTAAGTAATCAATGTACACCTGCCTCCAATCCGCCTCCTAATTGCTGGCGTTCACCATTAGGCACTCAAGTTTAGCCATGTATAAGGAGCACCATGTGCAGTTCTTCGCAATTAGATCCGCGTCTTTCTTCATGTTGGGCCAGTAATAACCCTGCCTTTGAATCCTCCGGTACAGGGCTATCTCATTGTCCACGCAATTGTCGTCATGAATCCAATTCAAAACTTCCTCTGCCTCTCTTGTGTCCACACACCGCGCGAGCCACATTTGCGGTGCGGGATAATACAGTATCCGCGCAAGACTACAAAGCATGAAAGTTCCGCAATGGACAGGTGTCCTATACCAATGGTCAATTATACTTTGATGGCTCCGCGCCAATCTTCCGTTGGCTCGAAAAAGTTCGATAGGGCGGTAGGTTCGAATATCTTCGCGATTTCTATACAAGTCCTTTCTTCTTCAAATTCCGTTCTTGCCCCCAGCGTTGTAAGGGCGTCTGGGAAATGATTTTCCGACCTGGGCTTGTGCATGACACTGACAATTTCAAAAGACTTTGTCAGTTTCTGCATTATTGTCCGATATAGGGCCAGTGTTGGCTCTTTCAGCACGTAAACTCCTTCTATTTGTAGCATTACTAATTTCGAATCTCCCGCTATCTTCAGGTGCTTGATCCCTTTCTCTCTTATGGCTAACAGACCCAAGATCAAAGCTTCGTATTCTGCTTCGTTGTTGGAACAGGGGAAGTTTAACTTGTAGGCCAGATGGAATTTCTCTCCTTCTTCATTCCGCAACACTATTCCTGCTCCTCCTGTCCCATTTTCCGCGGCCCCGTTGAAGCTGAATGTCCAATGCAGGTTATCGGCGCTGGCCGCGAGAGCTTCGAAACCATCACCAGGTAAAGATTCTTCGATCGGCTCACATTGGCCACTTGGAAATTGGGCCAATAGGTCCGTTAAGGCTTGGCATTTAATGGCTTTTGGTGAGGCACAAAAAATGTCGAACTCCGCCAGTGCCAATAACCATCTCGCAACCTGCCCCGTGAGCGCGGGTCTAGACAGAAGATATCTGACTGGGTCGCATTTGGTGATGATCTGTATGGGGAAGGATAGGAAATAATGCCTGAGTTTCTAGGCGGTAAAGACAAGGGCTAGGCAGTGTCGCTCGATAGCTGTGTATCGCTCTTCCGCTCCCTAGACCTTCTTACTGATGTAGTAAACTGGGTGCTCCATTCCATCCGCGTCTTGCACCAACAGGGCCCCGATGGATCGCAGGGTGGAAGTGAGATAAAGTATTAACGGTTGTCCTTGTATGGGGGCCACCATTGTTTGTGGAGAAACCAAGGCCGCCTTGATTCACTAAAATGCGTGCTGGTGTTCGTCCCTCCATTCAAACTTTGTTCATTTTTTCAATAAGTCCGAGAAGGGAGCTGCGATTTCTGCCAATGTGGGAACGAAGTGTCGTAGGTAGGAGACCTTCCCTAAGAACTGCTTGAGTGATTTCTGAGAATGGGGTGCGGGCATTTCCGTGATAGATTTGATCTTGGATCCATCAGCGTTGATGCCATGGCGATGTACGAGGAAGCCCAAAAATTTTCTGGCGGTCACACCGAATGCGCACTTGAGGGGATTCATTTTAAGGTTGAACTTTCAGCACCGAGCGAACACTGTAGCTAGATCCGTGAGGTGATCTTCATGTTCCTTGGACTTCACTACGAGATCGTCCACATAATCTTCCACTATCTTGTGCATCAGATCATGGAAGATTGTTGTCATGACACGCTGGTAGGTTGCCCCCGCGTTTTTTAGTCCGAAAGGCATGACGACGTAATAGAAGTTTCCCAATGGGGTGCGAAAGGCTGTCTTTTCCGCGTCTTTTAGAGCCATCTTGATTTGATTGTAGCCGCTGAATCCGTCCATGAAAGAAAACATCTGGTGACCGGAAGTCGCATCTACAAATGTATCAATGTGCGGGAGAGGAAACTCGTCTTTCGAGCATGCCTTGTTTAGGTCGCGGAAATCTACGCATATCCGAATTTGGCCATTTTTCTTCTTGACAAGGACTATGTTTGCGAGCCATTCAGGGTATTGGATGGGGCGAATGAACCCTGCTTTCCTCAACTTTTCGACTTCTTCTTTGATTTGTCCCTCCAAGTCGGGGTGATATTTCCGCTGCGATTGCTTGATTGGTGTAGAATTTGGGAAAACATCCAAATGGTGTGCTACCAGCTCGTGGTCCAAACCTGGCATTTCTTCGTAATACCACACAAATACATCAGAATTATTGCGTAGCAAGGTAATTAGTCTCGCGCGGAATTCTGGGCTCAATTTCTTGCTGATGAACACTGGCCGCGGTTTTCCTACCCCATCATTCAAATCAATTTCCTCCAATTCTTCCGGCTGTGGTTTGGGCTGATCTTGCATGCACTCTGGCGCGGGTTCCGGTGTTTGGATGAATTCTTCTGCCGCCGCGGCACACGTTCCGCCGGGGCCAGCGGAATCATCATGGACCGCTGCCCCGGTGGACCGTCATAAGTGGTAGACAGTTTTGCCCCCCTCCTTTGTCTTAATGATCTTCCGGGGGGCCGCGGATTCCAATGTAGAAGGGCTCCTATTTGTTTGTTCGCGCGGTATATCCCGGATATCTTCCCATTTTGGGATCTTGACACCACGCGGCCTTGTTGTTATTGCTTGGGATACGTTGCCCAATTCCGAGAAATAGACGGCGTCGGGGAGATGGACCTCATCCTTGCCGAAGGGGTTTTATGAGGCGCGGACAGTAACCTTCTTCCCCGCCCAAATTCCTTTCAAACATTGGTGGTAACTGGACGACACGACCGCATACTTATGCATCCAGCTTCGTCCGAGGATGATGTGATAGTTTGGGTCAGCATTGATTAGATGGAATTTAGTAGCGGAGCGGATTGCCTCCACTTCCAAATCAACGACGACGTATCCTAGGGACCGCTGCTTATCACCGCCGAAGCCCGTAATAGTGAGTGGGGAGTCCACTATTCGATTATCTTGGATTCCCAACCGGCGGAACGTCGAAATGGGCATAAGGTTGATGGAGGCCCCGCCATCGAGGAATGTTCTTTTCAGCTCTATCCCGTTGACGCGGGAAGTGACATACAGCGGGCGATTGTGAGAATTCGGTATCTTTCGGTCGACATCCGAGAAGGTGACAGAATTGGACTCGTCGCGGATCGTCCGTGGGAGGGACCCTTCCACAGACATACAGGACTCTTGGTGAACCTCCGCGATGCTGATAATCGCTTTGGTTATCTCCAATCGTGCTGCAGGGGTAAAGCTGAACCCATCGAAGAACGCGCGGAACTTTGTGCTATTCTGCAGCGTTTTGGCAGAACTGTTAGGATCCGGTGTCACCGCGGGAGTCGGACCATCACTCTCTTCGATGATTTCATGGTAAGAGACCATGTAAGCCCCTCCTTCTTCCTCTTCGAGATAGTAACCGTTGTTTGTGCCTTCCGCAACCTCATACATGAACGGGTAACATTCCGCCATGTTGACTTCACCGTTGTTACCGTGAGCCGGATAGGGCTCGACGCGGATATCACGGCGCCCTATCCACAGCTCGTTGGCATTTTTCTTCCGCTTGAACAGTCTTTTTAGGGACCAACAGTCGCTAGTCGGGTGTTTGGTATGTCTATGGTACATGCAGTACCGCGGATGCTCCAAATCCTCCCGCATTGGCTCATACTCCACCGGGGGAAGTTCCAATTCGCCATCTGCCACCCACGCGTTTACTAGGGCTCGGACTTCCTCCATACTGCACGGATAGTCCGAGGCTGGTTCGGGTTCGCGTTCCTGGCACTTTCTTCCGCCGCCGGTTTGCTGTCCTCGCAGTACATCCGCGATGGCCATTGCGGCAACCGCGGATTTCCCCTTCTAGCTATCCCTCTTAACCGGCTTAACCACGTGGCGGATGTTGTACGCGGATTCTAGTAGGGCGGAGAAGGTTCCCAATTTCAGGTTTACAAGTAACATCTTAAACTCATCCATCATTCCCCCGATGCAGATTTTGACAAGCTGCGCCTCCTTGACTGACTCAGTACAGTCGACCGCACGATTCTGAAAGCGCTTAATGTAATCGACCACATCTTCGCTGCTCGTTTGAATTTCCTTCGTCAGGCTAATTACTGTCACCTTTTCGCGGACTTGGAAGAATTTAGCATAGAAGCTGTTCACCATCTCTTCCCAAGTGGCTATCGAATAAGGCTCCAGATTGACGTACCATGTGTACGCCCGTGAAGTAAGTGACTTTGAAAATTCGCGAAGGCGAAAGTTGAAGTCCGACGCATGGGCCCCGAGGGATTCGATGAAACGGACGACATGCTCCTGGGCATTACCCTCTTTGCCATCAAACTTTATGAACTTCCATGGGATGTACCCATCCTGGTACGGTGAAGATAGGACGGTGACCGGGTAGGGAGGGCGAATATCTGGCCTTGGCAAGGAGGGTAGAACCATCTTTCCCTTTTCTTTGGTGAGGAGGGCCTGCACATCGGCCAAAGTTATAAATTGCCTCGCGGAAGGAGCGCTATTGGTTTGGGCCACAGTCGTCTCCTTCTGGCCTGTTTCAATGGCTTTGTGCTGGGCCAACAAAGCTTGTACCTCCGCCATTGTGATATAGGGACCCAGGGAGGGTGGACCCGCTCCATCCGTGATGGGCTCCTTTCCGCAGCCTTCAACGGAGTTTGCCGTGATTCCTCCGACAAGAACCCCACGCAAGGGATGTGGGGAGGATAAAGGAATTTGAGGCTGCAGGGGCTGTGCTGTCTGGCTGTTGCTGCCACCAGCGTGGGTCTGTGGGAGTTCGTCGCCCTGGCTGGCTGTGGCTCGTGGGAGAGCCGCCGAAATGAGTTCCGTGAGGCCTGTGAAGGCCACGAGCAGCTGCTTCTGTGTTTCGAAAAATTGACGATGCCCGTCCTGGAGGGCATGTAATGTTTGTGCAGCAACACCTGCGCTGTTGGTTTCTCCCACCTCTTCGAGGGTTGGTATGGCGTTATCTTACGTCACCATTGCTCGTTGACGCGGCGGTTCAACGTATTCTTTGGAATGAGTACAAACCATAAATCAAAAGACACCTCCCCAGCAGAGTCGCCTAAATGTAGTAAGTGGGTTACGTGTATGACTGCTTACGTGTAGTTATCCGTGAGCTAGAGAGGTGCGATTGGTCGATGACTAGTCAAAAGGGAAAGAGGGGAGATCTCGCGGGGAGAAGGAGTGGGAGCAAAAGGTACAGGAAGAACAGAGGCAGCATGTCCCTTTTGTTTTCCACGCGGTACTCAACCTTTTCCGGGCTTAAGCGAGTGAGATCACCCCATCTCTCTGAGGAAGAATGTTCTCCTTCCTCAAATTCAGTGCTCACTCACCTTTTTCCAGAAAATGATCGTCATCAATCATTGGGAATGTCAGGGGTATTTATAGGGCACCTAGGCCTAGGTCAGGCCCAGGACGGCACTCCCATCAGTTCCTGACACGTGTCCCTCCTGTACCTCCTGGCCTTGAGAAAACTTGTCCTCCCGCGGACGCCTTTCCGCGGGAGGGCTCATTTTCCCGCGGCGACACCTCCAACTCCACGCCACCAAGCCACAAGAAATCCCCCAATTCCCGCTGGAGAGAGGTCGCGACCTGCAACGATCGTTCCTTCTCCGCGGGGTTCCCTCTGGACCCTGCCTCTGGGCTTAGGACGGAGACCCCACGGTTTGGCTTCCAAGGGAGGGCCTCCCCGTAATCGTGAGATCGGGGAGACTCGTGGAATATTAGTATAAATCCCGCCATTGACATCAATGCGTGGGGTCCGCGGAGGTGGTACGCGGATGGTCCCATCTTTCCGGAGACGCCTTTCCGAGGAGACTTTTCCGTGAAGGCGACTGTTGGCTTTGTCTGTACACGCGTCATTGTTTTATAAAGTGATCAACCATTCTCCTTACGCGGATCCCACCGCCACGTGTCTGTTCGCTATTGCAGGGTCAAATAATCATCTCGAGCGGCAAGTTAGCAACTCTGACCGCACCTACAGTAACTATACTCCATCTGCAACACAAAATATTAGGATGCTTGTTAAGATAACATGGATACAAGACTCTTTCTTTTCCTTTCCTTTCCTTTTCTTTATCCTTTTTTGGTAGGTTATTAACTGGTCGTAAGCATAAAATAAGGCACGTACTTGAAAGTTTAAATACTTAAGATTCAAATGTGACCTCACATCCCAAATCCCCCTTTTTTTTTAATGCTACTCTCTTAAGTATGTATGAGTGCCAAATTAAAGCTTCAAACACATATTGTACGAGGCCAAAGTGTAAATAACAAGCTGTGTAATGGTGTGAAAGCCATGTACCTTCAATATTCATATTCATACGAACAGTACTACCCAACACTTTTTGAATATTAAAAAGTAAAAACATTCAATTCAATGAACACAATTACAGTATATAGCAAGCCGAGCGAGTAACTACTAGTCCACAGTAGCATAAACATATTTCCAAATAGATTTGATAAACCCCATTTTCTTAAAATTTAAATGAACATTTCTATTCCTAAAATTACATAACAAACATCCACAATATTTTCGAAACTCCATAGTACGCAATCTAAGACTCTGAGTGAGGAACTTCTGGTCCTTCTTCCTTGCTTCCTATTATTTTATTTTTCTAACAAAAATCCTTAAGTCCCAAATATCCTATATATGTCCACCAATCAGTGTCCCATATTCTATTGTTGAGTCTTTTGTCAAATATATAGTTATTATGCCCATGGATTCACATTTACCATACGGAAATACTTGGCTCATACAATTGTAGCATCTCATTCAGTAATGCAAACATTTGATAACCTTATAACAGATTAGCAGTAGATAAGTAGACAGAATTTTTTTTTTCCCTTCTTCTTTAATATATGCACTAATATTTACTTGAATGAACTGTATGATATGTGTAGCAAAATAACAAGAACTTAATGCAAGGTCTCATGACCCATTTGATACCATTACTGTTTTATCATTAAATCAATAACCACTTTCATAAAACGTAGTCTAGAGATCCATTGAATTTCGAATCATAGTTAGAATTCTCGCGTTCACGACGATCAGAAGTCAATAACGGGATTCGTCTATAAGGTGGAAAGATAACATAGGTGAATAGCGCTGAGACAGTTTATGGAAGAAACACAAGAGACCAAACTGAGATTTTAAATAAGAAGACAAGTGTCTCCGAGAGGTCCACATAAAGCTGGAGAGCGGGGGGGAAGGGGGACCCAAGCGATAGGAGCTGGTTTTTTTTTTTTTATTATGCCAATGACAGAAGCTGGGTAAAAAGAAGAGATGACATTTTTGTGAAATATTTGAAAGATTGTGGGCATTTTTTTAAGAGAGTTGGAGAACACACATTAACCATTGGATCAAACAAATCTGAGCCGTTGCAACAATTTGTCCCAACACCCTTATGTTTTATAATAGAGATTGTTTGGAAGATTTTTATTTATTTTTTTAACTTAATAATGGGTGTATATGTTTAGTTTTACATGATCATGCATAATTTTGATTCCTTAAGGCTATGTGCCCACATTCTTAGTAAATCCTGGATCCGTCACTGACTATGTATGATTTGGGTGTGGAGTCCACACACTTGTGTGAATGAGTGTGTAAATGATTGTATAATTTGGGTGTGATTGTAGCATTTTTGTTTTTCTTTACACTCTCTCTCTCTCAACAAGCATAAAAGGTTCAAAACCAACCGCCAAACCTCTGCTTCAAGCACCCTCACCCTCCCACCAAGCTGATGTCGCAGCCAGCCCAACCCTGCAAAAATTAATCCTCCGACCACCTCCGGCTACTAACTAACTAGCCCTCCCTCTCCATCCTCCATAGCAACAACAAAAACACTAGGGCCGGGTTCAGCTTTCCATTCACTTTGTTTGACAGGAACTAGGTCCAATCTTAACACGCTGAACAAATTTGTTAACGGAGTTGATGAGAAAGTGGTGGTCCATGCCCACATTAAAAAATTCACATTTACAGCTGTTTGAATGGGGGAGATGGAGGCCAGATTTGTAAGCGGCCGGATTTGGAGTTCCGGCCCCACGTAAATTCGGTGTTTGAGAAGCAAAAAGTGCAGGTGGATTTACCCACGTAAATTCGGTGTTTGAGAAGCAAAAAGTGCAGGTGGATTTACAAACTTGGGATTGCAAATCCACCTCCAAGCGGATTTGTGAACGACGGGGTGGGGGTGTTGTTGCTCAAGCGGGGTTCCATGTGGTGGTTGAATGACCTCTCTACCGTGGCCTTTTCTCGTTTGTTATGCGTATGGATCAAGAGAGAGAGAGGGTTTGGATGAATTAGGCTGTGATGAATCTAGGCGGATTTGGGTTTTAATTTTGGGATTGGATGAATTCAGCTTTTTACAGGAAGAAGAAGAAAAGAGGAATTATTTGGTGTGTCACATGTGTATGCTATCCTAGGAGCTTCAGTAATCCAAACAGTCCAAATGCTATCCTAGAATTTTTAGCGATTTGACAGTCCAATTACTTTGGTGTGGCACATATTGTTTAAACATTTGTAAGATAAATTGAAGGTATTTTATTCCAAAATTATTGTTTATTCTAATTAATATAAAATAAATTAATTTTGATCATTGTGCATATCGATGCTCTGGACTATCATTGAAGGAAGCATGGTAATGTGCACATAAATTGATTTGGGTTTCTAGGCCTGCCCTCTCTGATGCCATTTGGCTTTGATTTGGGGGCATGGTTCCACAACAAAACGTCCCTGTAGCTCCTCGGTTCTTGGAGGTTTAGAGGGGCCACTGTTTCAGTGGTATTCTGAGAGCAGCCACTTTGTGCATATATTGCCAAAGGTTAGGTCTGTCTCTAATCATCCCCCGCCCATACCCCCAATGATTGGGGACTAGATGGGTTATGTTATGTTGTTGTTGTTGTTGTAAATCAATTTTGATCATTAAAAAATAAAGTGGGGGCAATTTAGTCTTTTAACATCTTATTAACCCTTCAAATCCTCCTCCTCAAAAAATCATCTCAAGCACCTCGTTACAAATCCACCCTTCTTAAGAGGTGGGGTCACCCTTCTTAACAAATCACCCATCATTACATATCAACCCTCTATTCCGCCCTCATTCTGCATTCACCCAAAACAAATACTTCATCCAAATGGGCCATTAACAAATTCAAAAAGAAGCCCAAAGAAGCCAACTTTTTGGACTTTTGGGGGGTTTTCCTTATGAAAATTTCAAGAAACTATGTATCTTTTACTTTTCTGGTTTCTCTCGTCAAGAGGAACCAATAATGTACAAAAATTTAATACAAAACTAATAAATGCAAAAAAAAAAAATGGATAAAGATTAAAAAAACCACATGGCTTTTTTTTTTAGAAACTGTAATTGCGCACGATAAAACGCAAAATTGTAGTTCAATTTTGATTTCTAAAAAATTTGAATATAGGACTAAACCCGTTTGATTGGAGAATCATATGAGTAGTTCAATTTTTCAAAATCCGGTAGTTAATTTTGCATCTGTAATTAGAGATGCAAAATAATTGACGAAAAATTTACGGACTTGAAATCAATTTGAGCTGTATTTTTTGCGCAGAAGAGAAATGTAGGTTTGGGGTGGAATTATAACCCAATCTAAAAACAAGTGCATTAACTATGGGAACCACTTCATCTGATACAAAGGGCAGATCAAAAGTTGTTCATCCACAGTGGACCCAAGAAATGATCATTTTTGGGAGATGGGCATTTATATGGAGTGCAGGCTTTTTGGGTGCAAGTATAGTTAAAACTAAAAACTACTAGTTCATTAACCAATGATAGTATCAAGTCAAAAGATATTCACCCAAAGTGGCCCATAAAAAGGCCACGCTCTCGTGAATGTGCAATGGTCATTTAAATTGGACACATGAAAGGCGTTTTGAGGTCCAAGGATAACCAAAACTAGAAACAATTAGATTAATTAGTGTGAGCAAGTCCATCTAATTCAGAAGGTAAAATCCTAACTTTGGGCTTTCCTCGGGTTTTTGTTTTTTTGGTTGGTGCCTTGTCGGCCCTTTTTGGTGGTGGCTTTTGTTGGTGTGTCTTTGTTCCTTTTAATCTTTGTAATCATTTATTAAGATTAATAAAATATTTTTGCTTTGAAAAAAAAAAAACTTGTCTTGGGCATTAGTTTTTGTGTTTACCATGTTTTTGATGATTTCAAGACTCGATATATACTATCACTTTGGGAATTAAACGACGACAACTACGCACTGCTGTTTCAGTCATTTTTCCTTCATCTTACTTCTATGTGTGAACATAAAAAAGTATTAAATGAGAAAAGTGAAGTTTTGTGGTATGTTTGTTTTGTTTTGCTTTTTTTTTTTTTTTATCATTTGTTTTGGTAGTGTTTGATTGACAAGTAAACTCAACGTTTAATAAGGGTAGACTTGACAAGGAGGTTGACTGGCTTTTAAGTTCAACAATTTGGTACTACATATTAAAGCTTGGTCTAGGACTCTAGGCAGTCTATGCTCCTCTACAGTTTAATTAAAAAAAGAAGAAGAAGAAAGAACTAGTCCACTTTTGAGATTTCGAGGTGTATTTCGGGTTCATTGTGATAATCGAAATCTTTGATTTTAAAGAATTTGTCGAGAAATTTAATCATGTCAACAATCACATTGATCATCTATCGATAAAACAAAATATCGGATCACATTTTTCACAAAAATGGGTTCCAATCTAATGCAGGTATGTATGTTTGTATTCTAAAATGTGTTCTAAAGTCGTAAAAATTCACATCTGTCAAATGATTTTTGGCAGCTAAACTTCTCGACAAACTCTAAGATCTCGATTAATTAAAGTGGACTCGTAATTAACCGGAAATTTCTATCAAATTTGGACATTCCAATTTTTCCTCCAAAGCGAGGACCACCTAGCTGCCTCATCAATAAAGATACAGAAAATCTTATGACCGATAATAAGATACAGAAAATCTTATGGAAAGAAGACTTTACGGAGGTCAACTGCACGCGTTCTAAGTGTTTTTGGAGTGGTCCGGATTGAAAATCCATTGTTACCGATAATAATTAATTGTGACTGGTCAAAATTAAAAACGAATCCGACATTAATTGCACAACAGAAAATTGGGCTAGAGTCCACAGTCTAGACTTATTGGGCCTTCTAGTCCGAGCTCTTCTTTTAACAAGTTGCGGATCCATCATATTAACTTTTATGCAGCGTTGGGTCCATTAACGGACCAAACTACCCTTAGTATATAAAGGCAAGATTTAAACTCTTCTCGCTGTCATTACTGTCGTGAATTTGGGGACGACCAAATTCACGATCAATGCTTCCTCTCTCTCGCTCTCATGGTTTAGGTTTCAATTGCTGAGTGCTCTCTCTCTCTCTCTCTCTCTCTCTCTCGTTTATTTTATTTTTCTGCAATTTGAAGGTCTCTCTCTCTGCATTTGAGTGTGTGTGCATTTGTGCTATTTTTGGACTGAATGGATAGAACAGATCAATGTTGACAATGATATTTTGTTTTCTATTTTTTTGGAGCAGATTAATAGGACAGATCGACACAAATAATGATATTTGTTTGCATTCTTTGTTTGCAGAGGATGTTAAATTTCCAGTATGGAATCTTTTGTGGTTCTTCTGTGCAAATATGGTTCAAAAACTCTTGTCGTACCAATTAGAAGAGATTTCTGCTTTGACGATGTTGTCCGTAGTCTGGTTAAGAAGTGGCCAAATTTGGAAACCTCTAGTTTTCAAGTTTTGTATGCTGTAGGTGGACATGACAACTGCGTTCTAGATAATGATGCCGATTTTGTAAATATGTTCGCATTGGTTGGTGCGTATGGGGTTAGTTGCATTGATGTAGTTGTTGAAGTGCTTTCTTCTTGTGCTGATCATAATAGTCATAGTATTGTTGTTGAAAGTGTTGAATGTCGAAGAAGTTTTGAAGTCGGTCAAAGCAGTACTATGCATGAAGTAGAAGAAGATCCACTTGAGAAGTTTTGTCAGCACCACGAGACTGTCCGTCTTTCTGCTGGTTGGGCTAAGTTGATTACTCATGTTGGCCAAGAATTTAGAGGCGGAGTAAAAGAACTTAGGGATTGTCTAGCAATGTATGCTATTGAAGTTAGATTTGAATATAAGTTTTTGAAGAATGACAAGACTAGAATTACGGCGGAGTGTTCAAAAAAACATACAGAATCTGGTTGTCAATGGTTTATTCATGCAACCATTGAGAGATCTCACAGTTTCTTTTGTATTAGGGAGTTTGAGAAGAATCACAGTTGTGTTGGTGTTTTTGCTAGTTCGAAGAATCCTCGGATGAGCTCAAAGTTGGTTGCTAAACAGATTAGGGAGGAAATTCGAACTAAGACAAACTATGCACCAATAGAAGCAGTGAAATTTTTTGAGAAGTACTATGGGAGTAAAATCAGTTATCACCATACTTGGTTTGGGATTGAGAAGGCAAGTATTGAGCTGTATGGAGATTATGCATTGTCTTTTGACCTACTGAGGTGGTATGCTGAGGTAGCGAAGGAGAAAAACCCAGGAAGTGTTATTGATGTTGAGTATTGTGACAAAACTAATTGTTTTAGAAGGATTTTTGTAGCATTTGATGCGTGTATCAAAGGCTTCAATTACTGCCGTCCTTTGTTTGCGCTTGATGGGACTTTTTTGAAGGGGAGGTACATAGGAACCCTTTTCGGAGCTATAGGAAAAGATGGCGATCAAGGTTAGTTATTTTTATTCGTCTTCTTGTCTGTTCAATATTAGTTTTCTGTTTATGTTATTTAGAAGATTGGGAGACAAGTTTAATGTAGATAACAGCATCTATTATTTTCTGTTGATATACAGTCATAGCAGATTAATAAAATAAATACAGATAACGTTATATTTTCCCTTAGATTGTAAGAACAAAGGACTAATTTGCATTGATTATGTTATACCATGAATAGATTAATGTAGATTAATGTTGCTTGTTGCTTTTTTTTTGGATTAAGACTGTTCCAGTGGCTTTTGGCATTGCTGATTCGAAACTGACGAGAATTGGCTTTGGTTTTTGAGAAAGTTGTCAACAATTCTGTCATCTCGTCCAATAACATTCATAACAGTTCGTCATTCTGGGCTTTTGAAAGGTATTCCAGAAGTTTTTCCGAATGGATATCATGCGTATTGTTTGCAGCATCTGAAGTGTAATTTAAGGGACAAGTTTAAGGGCAGATTGTCTAATGGTTTTAGGGACAAAGTAATCGAGTTGTTTTCTTATTGTGCATATGCACCATCGATTTCTAATTATGAGGAAGCTTTTAAAGAACTCTGCAATGTTGGTGGTCCAAAAGCTAAGGCTTTTGTTGAATCGTTGCCACTTGACAAGTGGGCAAATGCGTATTTTGAAGGTAGAAGATATGGGGACATGTGTTCAAATCCAGCTGAGTCTTTTAACAAGTGGATTTTGGAAGCCCGTCATTTGCCAATTTTGAATGCGATTGACACGATTAGGGTTAAACTGATGGAGCAAATGTGTGATAAGAAGCAACAGTCATGGAAGTGGAACGGCATCGTGTGTCCTAAATTGGATAAGAAGTTAGTCACAAGTTTCAACAAAGGTCGGTAGTGGACTGTGGCAAAGGCAAGTGAAGATGTTTTTGAAGTGTTCTCCTTCCAACAGTTGTAGTTGCTATTTAGAAACGGACGTGCACATGTTGTTGATGGCAATTGAACGGTTTTCCTTGTGTACATGCAGTGACAGCTATTCAAAAGGTTAGCCTACAAGTTTCAAACTACATAGATCCTTTTTACACCGTTGAAGCTATCCGATTGTCGTATGAGGGTATGATAAATCCTATTCCCACTCTTGGAGCTCCAAAAGTTACAAAAGAGAACCGTGTAGTTCTTCCTCCCTAGACAAGAAGGCTGCGCGGTAGACCTAAGGTTCAAAGAATTCAATCAAATGGGGAGAAGGTGAGGCAAATAAGGTGTGGAGGTGTGGAAAGTTGGGAAACCACAATAGGAGGAGATGTAAAGAGCCAATTGAGTGAACTTGTTCTTGGGATATTGCAGAGTATTATTTGATTTTTTCGTTTTGAACCTGTTCTCACTACAACAAAAATGGGCATACCCGACAATTTGTTTCCAGCGTTTTTGCAAAACCCCACGAAAGTTACTGTAGCGGAGCAGACCTCTACCCTGAAATTACATTATCTCCCTTTAGATATTACACTATCCCCCTTTATATAAAGCCTACCCAACTTTGGCATAGAACAAAAAACAAAAAAAAGAACCAGCTCTCCTCTCAATCTAGGGTTCCTCCACTTCGTCCGTTCACCTCCTCTCCATCGGCGGCTCCCTCCTCTTGGTATGTTCCTCTCTCTCTCTCTCTCTCTCTCTCTCTCTCTCTCTCTCTCTCTCTCTCTCTCTCTCTCTCTCTCTGTGTGTGTATCTGTATCTTCTCTTTGGTATTCATGCGGGGGATTGGGAGTTAGGGTCGCAGGGTCGTAGGCTTCAACTACGTTTTGGTTCAGAGGAAAGGGATCGGGTTAAGGGTGGGGAAATCAATAGCACTTGATCTCATTGAACCAAGCTTCTCGCGTGATGAACACTAGCTCCCACATCAAGAATCGAACCTCATAACTTTTGAAATTTCTCCTTCTCTGTTCATTAACTCTCTTTTATTTGAAATTCTTAGTTAAACAGTCTCTCTTTCCGTATGGGTTTGTATGTGTGTATATGTACACTTGTATATGTGCTTAGTAGTGAAATGGATTGCTTCAACCGACTTGATTTGGTCTCACGCTCAGTCAAAGAAGAAGGTTTTGTGTCTAGGTCAACTGATTTTGCAGGGCTTTTGTTTTGGTAAGATTTTGTATCTAGATCAACTGATTTTTTTTTAAGGATTGTGCTTTCTTAACGTTGATAGACTGAATTCTTATGTTAAAGCTGAAATCCAAACCGGTAAATTCTCAACTTAGCCGTATCTTGCTAGAAAAAAGTTTAACTGGTTATACTTGTAGACTTTGTTTGAGTGTGTGTGCATTTGTGCTATTTTTGGACTGAATGGATAGAACAGATCAATGTTGACAATGATATTTTGTTTTCTATTTTTTTGGAGCAGATTAATAGGACAGATCGACACAAATAATGATATTTGTTTGCATTCTTTGTTTGCAGAGGATGTTAAATTTCCAGTATGGAATCTTTTGTGGTTCTTCTGTGCAAATATGGTTCAAAAACTCTTGTCGTACCAATTAGAAGAGATTTATGCTTTGACGATGTTGTTCGTAGTCTGGTTAAGAAGTGGCCAAATTTGGAAACCTCTAGTTTTCAAGTTTTGTATGCTGTAGGTGGACATGACAATTGCGTTCTAGATAATGATGCCGATTTTGTAAATATGTTCGCATTGGCTGGTGCGTATGGGGTTATTTGCATTGATGTAGTTGTTGAAGTGCTTTCTTCTTGTACTGATCATAATAATCGTAGTATTGTTGTTGAAAGTGTTGAATGTCGAAAAAGCTTTGAAGTCGGTCAAAGCAGTACTATGCATGAAGTAGAAGAAGATCCACTTGAGAAGTTTTGTCAGCACCACGAGACTGTCCGTCTTTCTGCTGGTTTGGCTAAGTTGATTACTCATGTTGGCCAAGAATTTAGAGGCGGAGTAAAAGAATTTAAGGATTGTCTGGCAATGTATGCTATTGAAGTTGGATTTGAATATAAGTTTTTGAAGAATGACAAGACTAGAGTTACGGCGAAGTGTTCAAAAAAACATATAGAATCTAGTTGTCAATGGTTTATTCATGCAACCATTGAGAGATCTCACAGTTTCTTTTGTATTAGGGAGTTTGAGAAGAATCACAGTTGTGTTGGTGTTTTTGCTAGCTCGAAGAATCCTCGGATGAGTTCAAAGTTGGTTGCTAAACAGATTAGGGAGGAAGTTCGAACTAAGACAAACTATGCACCAATAGAAGCAGCGAAATTTTTTGAAAAGTACTATGGGAGTAAAATCAATTATCACCATGCTTGGTTTAGGGTTGAGAAGGCAGGTATTGAGCTGTATGGAGATTATGCATTGTCTTTTGACCTACTGAGGTCGTATGCTGAGGTAGCGAAGGAGAAAAACCCAGGAAGTGTTATTGATGTTGAGTATTGTGACAAAACTAATTGTTTTAGAAGGATTTTTGTAGCATTTGATGCGTGTATCAAAGGCTTCAATTACTGCCGTCCTTTGTTGGCGCTTGATGGGACTTTTTTGAAAGGGAGGTACATAGGAACCCTTTTCGGAGCTATAAGAAAAGATGGCGATCAAGGTTAGTTATTTTTATTCGTCTTCTTGTCTGTTCAATATTGGTTTTCTGTTTATGTTATTTGGAAGATTGGGAGACAAGTTTAATGTAGATAACAGCATCTATTGTTTTCTGTTGATATACAGTTGTGGCAGATTAATAAAATAAATACAGACAACGTTATATTTTCCCTTAGATTATAAGAACAAAGGACTAATTTGCATTGATTATGTTATACCATGAATAGATTAATGTAGATTAATGTTGCTTGTTGCTTTTTTTGGATTAGGACTGTTCCAGTGGCTTTTGGCATTGCTGATTCTGAAACTGACGAGAATTGGCTTTGGTTTTTGAGAAAGTTGTCAACAATTCTGTCATCGTCCAATAACATTCATAACAGATCGTCATTCTGGGCTTTTGAAAGGTATTCCAGAGGTTTTTCCGAATGGATATCATGCGTATATATTGTTTGCAGCATCTGAAGTGTAATTTGAGGGACAAGTTTAAGGGCAGATTGTCTAATGGTTTTTGGGACAAAGTAATCGAGTTGTTTTCTTATTATGCATATGCACCATCGATTTCTAATTATGAGGAAGCTTTTAAAGAACTCTGCAATGTTGGTGGTCCAAAAGCTAAGGCTTTTGTTGAATCGTTGCCACTTGACAAGTGGGCAAATGCATATTTTGAAGGTAGAAGATATGGGGACATGTGTTCAAATCCAGCTAAGTTTTTTAACAAGTGGATTTTGGAAGCCCGTCATTTGCCAATTTTGAATGCGATTGACACGATTAGGGTTAAACTAATGGAGCAAATGTGTGATAGGAAGCAACAGTAATGGAAGTGGAACGGCATCGTGTGTCCTAAAATGGATAAAAAGTTAGTCACAAGTTTCAACAAAGGTCGGTAGTGGACTGTGGCAAAGGCAAGTGAAGATGTTTTTGAAGTGTTCTCCTTCCAACAGTTGTAGTTGCTATTTAGAAACGGACGTGCACATGTTGTTGATGGCAATTGAACGGTTTTCCTTGTGTACATGCAGTGACAGCTATTCAAAAGGTTAGCCTACAAGTTTCAAACTACATAGATCCTTTTTACACCGTTGAAGCTATCCGATTGTCGTATGAGGGTATGATAAATCCTATTCCCACTCTTGGAGCTCCAAAAGTTACAAAAGAGAACCGTGTAGTTCTTCCTCCCTAGACAAGAAGGCTGCGCGGTAGACCTAAGGTTCAAAGAATTCAATCAAATGGGGAGAAGGTGAGGCAAATAAGGTGTGGAGGTGTGGAAAGTTGGGAAACCACAATAGGAGGAGATGTAAAGAGCCAATTGAGTGAACTTGTTCTTGGGATATTGCAGAGTATTATTTGATTTTTTCGTTTTGAACCTGTTCTCACTACAACAAAAATGGGCATACCCGACAATTTGTTTCCAGCGTTTTTGCAAAACCCCACGAAAGTTACTGTAGCGGAGCAGACCTCTACCCTGAAATTACATTATCTCCCTTTAGATATTACACTATCCCCCTTTATATAAAGCCTACCCAACTTTGGCATAGAACAAAAAACAAAAAAAAGAACCAGCTCTCCTCTCAATCTAGGGTTCCTCCACTTCGTCCGTTCACCTCCTCTCCATCGGCGGCTCCCTCCTCTTGGTATGTTCCTCTCTCTCTCTCTCTCCTCTCTCTCTCTCTCTCTCTCTCTCTCTCTCTCTCTCTCTCTCTCTCTCTCTCTGTGTGTGTATCTGTATCTTCTCTTTGGTATTCATGCGGGGGATTGGGAGTTAGGGTCGCAGGGTCGTAGGCTTCAACTACGTTTTGGTTCAGAGGAAAGGGATCGGGTTAAGGGTGGGGAAATCAATAGCACTTGATCTCATTGAACCAAGCTTCTCGCGTGATGAACACTAGCTCCCACATCAAGAATCGAACCTCATAACTTTTGAAATTTCTCCTTCTCTGTTCATTAACTCTCTTTTATTTGAAATTCTTAGTTAAACAGTCTCTCTTTCCGTATGGGTTTGTATGTGTGTATATGTACACTTGTATATGTGCTTAGTAGTGAAATGGATTGCTTCAACCGACTTGATTTGGTCTCACGCTCAGTCAAAGAAGAAGGTTTTGTGTCTAGGTCAACTGATTTTGCAGGGCTTTTGTTTTGGTAAGATTTTGTATCTAGATCAACTGATTTTTTTTTAAGGATTGTGCTTTCTTAACGTTGATAGACTGAATTCTTATGTTAAAGCTGAAATCCAAACCGGTAAATTCTCAACTTAGCCGTATCTTGCTAGAAAAAAGTTTAACTGGTTATACTTGTAGACTTTGTTTCTTTTGACTTTGTTGAGAGATTGATCAGTGATTTAAAGGAGATGATGAGATTGATTTCGTTTGGCTAAATGAGATATTCTTGCTCACCAACTTGAAACTGACTCCCTAATATTCTCAAGTTATTTATTCTCGAGAGGTAGGTTCTTTAAGATATATGTACCATGTGTGGTTTTTTGGAACTTGTGGTTGGGAAACATGGTGGATAAATTTGAAGATTTGGGGTGTTATGAATATAATAGCACCGTCTTCATTGATGCTTTTTGGTTTATCATTAATAACCTTCTATGTGATATTTCTACTTAAGGCATCACCTAAAGTTTTGGCTTCGTTTTTTTTTGGATTCCTTCATGTTCAATGCAGAAGCAACTCAAAGGGAAGTTTTGGGCATAATGTGGTCACGAGAGTGCTAAGATCATATATAAACTTCATTTTTGCAAAGTACAACTTTGAGCTAAGATCATATGAAACAGAGATTAAGCTTGGATGCTGAAAATTGGGATGCCACTCATTCAATATTAGTGGGTATAAACTTCATTTTTGCTATATGTTTTTTTTCATCTATAATTCTTTGGGTATCAAAAGATGACTAGTTTGGGCATAACTTCATTGAACTTATTTACCAAAAAAAACTTCAGTGAACTTATTAACCACTAAGGGTGGGCTTCGTTCGAACATATGGATGAGGGTTTAGTTCTTTATAAGTTAGTTCTTAGTACGCACGTTGAATGATTTTTTTTTTTTTATAAAAAAAAAAATCATATTTGACGTAAGCATGTTGGCAACAATGGAAAGAAAGAGAAGCAAATTATTGTAAGGACGAGGAACCATATTTGTAGCACTCTTTTTCCTCACTACAAGGAATATCACTTTTCCCCGCTTTTTAGATCAATCCCGTACCCTCTTTCTCTCTCTCTCTCTCTCTCTCTCTCTCTCTCTCTCTCTATATATATATATATATATATATATATATATCCTTCTCTGAATGATTTCCTCTCTATCTTCTTCTGCAACTGCAAGGCGTGTGCCTGCTTCGGAGCGGCGACAAGTGGGTCATCGATTTCATTTGTTCTGGTACTGAACTTGCCATGTGGAAGCAAGTTGAGGCAAGTCGAGATGCTCGCAAGGTGGGTTGCACCACCCTCTTATAAGCTCAATAATCGATTGTAGTCTTTCTTTTAGGCTGAGATTATAGTCTTCTTGTTGATAATTGGAATCATCAGCTGAAGCTTTGTTTCTGACAGTAGTGCTTTGGTTGTTTAAATATAAAATTAAAAATTGGAGCTTATGGGACTGGGATATTCGCGTCCAGAATGTAACTTATTGATGGTGAGACTGTTGGGGTTTTTTTCCTTCTGGTATCAAAATGTGGAGTTGTGAACTGAGTTTTGTTGTATGGAACTGGTTTCATGACATTGACAATGGCAACTGTTACTGTTCTATTTGTGTTCGGTTTTGGAACACGATTATAGGAGGATTCTGTGATTTAAGTGTTTGATATTTTGTGGTGGTTTACTTCCCTCAGTTAATGAGACAATTATCGCCGACGTTTGATTCCTGATTCCTGTTATTCAAGTGTTTGTATTGCAATTTGTGTCGTTACCAAAAAAAATTGTGACTTGTGATTTCAGGTTGACAAGAAAATAGATTTGGTCTATGGTAGATGAAGTGTTGGGCTGATGGGTTTGATTTCCCAGAGAGTATGACGGAGGTTGCCATGTTCTTGGGCAAACTAGAGCCAATATGTATTTTACATATTTTAAATCGATACACTCTTCCATCAATTTAAATTAGGGTCTGTTGTTTATGTTTAAGCATATGACTTAACTCTTAAATGCTCAACGTGTGCAGGGTCATTCCTAAAGCGTCCCTCTTGAGGTGTCAGTATTGTTCTAGAGATGATAACATGGTCGCAACTTGGAATTCATAAGAAACTGGTGACACATCAAACAATGGTGTTGAAGAAGGTTTCATCAAGCCAAGTGCTCGACACATCATCCTTTTCGGTTCAACTGCAAAGTACAGATGGAGGTATTGGTCCCACTTCATTGTCAAGATGATTTTATTTTCAGTTTTTCCTGTTTTTCTTAGTTTGTCAATCGAAGGAAGTAATTTCTGTTGAAGCAAACACAAAATCATGTTTGGCTGTAAATAGAAACAACTCCACCTGCTTTCTTTATCAACAATTTGTTATTCTTTGTGATTTGATTTCTAGTAGAATCTGGCTTGCTGTTTTACAAAAAAAAAATATTGGATTATAATGGAAATGGTTAATCAACGCACTATTCCCTAATCTTATCTTGCTATTTAACCTCTTTTAAAAAGCACAAAGTTGATTTGAATGAATCAAGGTAGTTGATGTTTATGAAACCGATCTTACCCTTATCTATTTGTTACATGGGTACCTTGTTATCACATCACTATTTCTGAACTTGGATAGTTGCATCATTGGATAAATTCTATGGCTGCAATGTCATTTTCCATTTCTTTTGTATGGACGTAAAAGCATGAACTAATGCTATGTACTGTTAAACAGTAGTGTGTTTGCGTAGATACTGAATTAATGTTAAATCTTGTGGAATCAATTTTGTTCATGAGAACTCAACAAATGAGTATAGGGAGGGGAGAATTCTGGCTCTTTGATAGAGTCGGAATCAACCATTACTCCATTTGTGAACTGAAAGCAGAAATACTATAACTCATTTGGTTCTGTTATCTGATGTCTAAGAGTTTATAGCTGTTCTGTGGTGGTTTGCATCAGTTCTTGGATTTGAATGGGAAACATAGACTTAAAAGAGTGTTTAGGACTGAAAAATATTGGATAGCAGTAGTGCCAAGTTGGAATCAGTTAGGTTGACGTTGGAATTGTATTATTAGAACCTGAAACTGTATATAAGTGCTGGAACTATGATTTAGGTTCTGAAATTTTGTGATTAAACATGGAAAACTTAATTTTATTTGCTGAATAAGGTGTTCAATTGATGAAACTTTAGTCTAGAATGTTGAGAACTATGTGGGATGATTTGATATTGTTGAATTTTTAATGAAGCTACTGTTGCTATTTTTTTAAGTTGAATTGTTGATCTTCTAACGTGATACGATGGTATAGTTCCTATTTTGTGCGGCCACCCTTGCGAGTTGAGACTTCCTTTCAAATGGCATAGCAATGTTTGAGCTTGAGTTATTTCGTGTTTCCCTCTTCTTTTTGTTATTTTCCTTTTATAAGTGTGTTCTTTTTTGCTACAATGTTAACATATCTTTTAGCATTATGTTATGTGCAGGTTATTTGATGACATTGAAAGACATCTTTTTACCGTGATGAAGGGAACTTCTTTTTCCTATTATGTTTGTGATTGGTTGCAAAATTTTCCACTTATGTGGATGAGACAATGTAATATAAATTGTTAGATATTTATGTATTTCATAGTTTTGATGGATTAGTAATGAATTTAGAAGCTTTAGACATCCTATTTTGTAATATTTGTCAATTGTTGGTGTACAATAATTGCAAGTTTTTATTGTACAAAAATTCTCCATATTAATAGACCAAAAAAATTAGAAAAAGAAATATCCAGATTTTTTTTTACCAGGGAAAACTTTCCCGACGTTTTTGTAAACGCCGGTAATGTTTCGCCGGATCGGAAAAGTTTGCCGGCCATGGAGGTATTTCCGGGGTTTTCATAAACGCCGGAAATAATGTTAAAAACGCTAGGAACTATTCCCGGGGTTTATTAAACGCTGGGAACTATTCCCGACTCCGGCAGTCGCGGCGTTTACGACAAACGCCAGGAAAAATGCCGGGAAGACTTTTGCCAGCGTTTATTTCACTTTTTCCGGGGTTTTATAAACGCCGGAAAAGCCAATTTTTCTTGTAGTGTCTTGGGATATTGCAGAGTATTATTTGGATGATAGATAAGATTTTGTTTGATTTCTTCATTTTGAACTTGTTCTTGGGATATTGAAGAGTATTGTTTGGATAGTATTGTTTGGATGATAGATATGTTGGTTTAGTTGGTGCAATAAAGCGTACTAATTTTCATAGTTTTTCAGTCCTGTATGTTTTGTTGCCAAAATATAGAGAACAAAATATGACAGATTTCATCTGTTTACACATTCACATCAGTGTTATGAACACAAATGTACATATTTCAGTTTCCAAATCAGCAGCAGCATAGGTATCCAGCAAATATACCAAGATTAATGTCATTTTTGGAAATCATGGCAACTCAAGAAGCCAAGCCGAGAAAATGTGCAGCACACAAGGAAAAAAATTGACAGGGCTTCCTTGCTTTATGGCCTAGCCTGACGCCTTGCGTCTCAAACTAATAAAAACAACAACAAACAACAGCGTATATCAGCCTACTCCGGGCATTTCACAAATAAACCCACACCGGGACATTTTATCATCACAGTCAACAATCATAGCCAACAACCACAATCAACAATCATAGCCAAAATACAAGTTTTATGTAACCATCAAAATCCAGATTGTCACCAGCTACAAACTGTCAAACGAATCACTTACAAACTGTTAAACCAACAACCTAGACACTATTTTGCCATCTACAAAGTGTTCTGCCAACTACAAACTGTTAAACCAATCACCTATACAAACTGAGTTCGTAAACAAAAGAGAAAAACCTGTTCCTAATCAAAAGAGAAACACAAACTGTTCTTTTGAACCATTAACACAAATTGTGTTCCTAAACAAAAGAGGAGAATTTGTTCCTATACCAACGCTGAATCTAGATTTGTCTACTTATCAGAAGTAAAATTGTGAGCTAGTTTTTTGTCTTGCCACTTTTCTTTCGTCCATGATCTTGGCACATCATGTAAAATCTTGTGGACCAAATGCACTCTAAAAGCTGAAACATCTTCTTTTTCAAGCTTTTGTGGTATTTCTTCAAGCTCTGCGATCTTTTTGATGACATAGCAAACAATGGGTCCAAAATCAACCCTGCATATATTCAAAAGATAGAGTTTAGTAGATTACAATAGATGTCATCATATGCTTAAATATGGAAAGTTTGATTAAAGCTTACGAAGCAATATTCTGTTGTGGTGCTTCTTGCACTGTTCTTAGTTGAACACTATCTTTAAAGATTGACTCTATGGGAGTTAGTAAGTTGAATTGTGGCTGATTACTCCTTCTTTCTTCCAATTCCTTCGTGAATTTCTCAACAGCATCTTTCTATGTTTTCAAAGTAAATTTTTAATGTTAGTTGCAGTTATTGATTATAAGCAATTAAATAAGCAAATAAGAGAGAGGTAAATGTTTTTTACCACTATTGCAGCATCTTTAAGGTAAGAGTGCCCCATTTCTCCTTCTTTCTAGGTTTCAATGAATTATAATGCTTCCATTCCTACTCTTGCATGTCATAAACAAGCACAGTCCAATGATATGGACTGTTTTTGTTCGTCTGATTTCCTGAAGAGTTCATCGGGAAAACAAGGTATCGAAAGTAATCTAAGCTCCTATCATGTAATTCGATGTAGAGTTGTTCAAGTTTACTATCAAGGAGGTACTTTTTGGGGGACTGATTCATCATTTTGATAATGTCTGTGGGAATAAAATAACTTAGTTAGATAAACACAAACATATGTGAAAATCTGCATTTCTGGTATAGCACAGACATGAACAAATAATGACATCAAAACTGTGTGAACATAATAGTGTTTTATTGTGGGGAAAGGGCAATATATTTACCCAGCAGTTGGATGTGAAGAACACACTGTTTCCATGCATCAGTCGTTTAACTTCCTGTTCCCTTTTCAGCATTGATGTGTACCCGTCTATTACCTCGTTCCCCATGTCTAGTTCATCCAAAAGCTTTATTATTGACTTGAAAGTTATGGTATAACTTGTTTCGTTATCTGTCCAGACTTCTTCACTGTGATGTCAAAAGGAAAGAATTATACAAAGAGAATGGAATTGGAAATTAATGAAATAAGTGTAACTTTACTTACTTCGCATGCCCCTGGTTTAGGTCATAAAACAAATTCAACAACGCTTTGTCTTCTTCTTCCTGCCATTTAGCCAATTTTTTTTTTCAACTTTCCATTTTGGAATCACATCATCCATCTCCTCCTTTTTATTCTTCTTGACCTTCTTCATGTCTTCATAGACGAAACCTTCCTCCCTCTTCTCTATTCTTGTCTCATTTTTCACATTGTGTACAAGAGATGAAGGGTCCACCTGTTTCCTCTTTTTTTTGGTTGGTTTTGGACTGTTTTCAGCTAGTACACCCGTGAAAGCTTCAATAGTTGTCCTTTCCACTTCTGCATCTGGCACCATTTGATGCTCAGAACCACATTCTTCTTCTTGTTCTTCTTGTTCTTCCTCCTATTCATCTTTACCCTCTGCATCTTTCTCCACACTTTCACTTGTCTATTTTCCAAATAAAGAAATACGATTAGGTTATCTGTGTGATTCTATGGAAAGATAAAGGAAAAAAAAAAACCAAAAACCATATAACCTAGGAGAGATGTGTTTTAGAAATAAGATTAGGTTATCTTACCTTGAATTGTTGGGTAATGCAATGTGTCTCTATGTCGTCAATGGTTCCCTCCGCTCTTTCTAGTTTTTCAGCTATAATGTCGTTTTCTACAAGAACGTTGTAGATCTCAACTTCCTTATGCACAACCTGTTTTACAAGAAAATCCCTCTCAACATGAGCAGTCTCCACTTCAAAATTGAGATAAGCAACTGTTTCCTCATATGTCTCGTCTTGAAGCTCCGAAATTCTTTTCCGAAGTTGGGCGATTGTAGCATCTTTTTGCTCATTCTCCTCCGTCAACCTTTTGATTTTCTCATTCTCCTCGGTCAACCTTTTGATTTTTTCTCGGAGGATTTCATTTTCTTTTCTAAGCTCTGAATTCGCATCATCATGGTCAGCGTCGTCACCATCTTTGTCCTGCTCATCTTTTGGCTTCACATGATCATCTTCCGGCACCTCAACAAATCCAAGCAACTCTTTCTCCAATTCCGTTGCCTCCAACTCTGAGTCATTCACGATTAACGGATCAAGAACATCCAACGGGTTATTTGCCAAACCAACACTAAGGTCCGTAAGCCTCCACTTGACAAACCTCGGGAAGTTTGTTAGATCTCCTGGGCTTACCAATTTCACGTGCTCACAGAACCAATACTGTATTTCATGAAAAATACAAATTAGTTTAAATACAAAATAGGCAGAATACCAATGATATCCACATCTTTTAGTATACATGTAGGCAGATTATGAAAAATAACCACATCTTATAACCACATCTTCCAGTATATATATATATATACACACACATATATAGGCAGTTTATCACAGACAAAAAGTTGATATCATAAGAGGGTAGAATTTTACCAGGTGCCCTGATATGCAGCCCCCGGTTGATGCCGGTGTTTCAATATTGTCGTTCAGTTGCCTTATGAGCTCGTCTGTAAAGAATGTTGCCCAGTCACAGGAGCTGATCTTATCCAAGTCTTCAATGAAGTCGATTAAATTCCAGCTCACCTTTGACGCTGTTCTTGGGAGAAACACCGTCGAGATAAGATACAGTGTTAGCATACATGTTATGTCGTTTGCACTTTCTTCATCCTTTTCCTTCACAGCTATTTGAAAGTATTCTTTCAGACTTGAATTCGTCATTATCCTACCTCCTCGAACACAGATTTCATTAGCAAACCTTGTTTCTGGCATCCTCGGTTTGTTGTTGGTTTAATTCGGTTGGGCCCATACGGGATGCCGAATATAAGTGCAAACTCTTGTGCTGTTATCTTAACTGATTTGGTTGCTAGGTTGAACCTCCCTCCCTATCCCTCGTATCGTCTTATCAGCGAAAGTGCATGCAGGTCGCTTTTCCTCAGGTATGCCTCAGTCAAGTTCTCATCAACCACAACAAATATAAGATTAGCAAATGACGTTTTTCTTATCTTCTCTTTCTGGAGCTTTGTGAACTTTATGTCCTTCAAGAGTTTCACAAAATTTTGAAAACTCAACCTGCTTGAAATTTGAACAAAATAACAGGAAGATGTTGGTATAGGACAGACATGGACAAATGATAACATGTTCCTCAATAAAATAGACAAATGTCGTTATTTTATATAAATGTTGCCCAACAAAATAGACAAATGTCGCAATTTTTAGATTACCTGTACTGAATTTGTTTAGGCTTAGGTTTAACCTCTTTCTTAACCTTTTTCTTCAGCTTTTTCAATGGTTTCTTCACTTCTGTCCTTTTTTCCACTTGCTTCTGTTGCTTTTGTTTCTGAATACGCTTCCGTAGAATAGGACCGCACGTCTTTGGATTACACCTGCATAAGTTTCAAAATTTTATTCAATATATGAATGGATACATATATGCAAATTATCACAAAGTAACCATATGTTGTAGTATTTTAGTCATAAAACATACCTAGATTTGTGATGGGCAGCCTTTTTCGTTGGCTTGTGAAGATCTTCTTCTTCTTTAGTATTTTCTTCATCATCATCATCATCATCATCAGTATCTTCTTCTTCATCATCATCCTCATCCTCTTTTTCTTCTTCTTCTTCTTCTTCTTCTTCTTCTTCCTCTTCTTGTATCTTCTTCTTCTTATCGTCCTTCTTCACATTGTCCTTCTTTTTCTTGTCTTTCTTGTTCTCCTTCTTGTCGATTTTATGAGCATCTTTTTCTTATTGTGTGATAGATCTTGTCATTCGCTTAGTTGGACTCTATTTAACTTCATCGTCTTCATCTTTTATTGTTCTTGTTCTCTTTCGAGAGGAAGGCATTTTTTCTGCTATCTTTTTTAGACTTTGTACTGCTGTCCTTTTCCGTGGCGACTGCTTCATTCTCATCCTCTTTAGAGACATAATAACTTATAATGGTTTCGTAGAATCTACAAGTACCAATTCTTTATTAGACTTCTTTGGTTTCACCATTTCCTGTAACAAAACAGCAGAAAATTTGATCAAAATAACCGGATGATGTTGTTATATGTAAGAATCTTCAAATCTGGTATAGCACAGAGATGAACAAATAATAACATCTGTCAACTTGTGTTTTATGGATGTTCCTCAATAAAACAGACAAATGTTGTTATCATTCTGGATTCAGTGCTATGAGTACATGCACTAAAATGGACAACAAATGCAGAGTATGCAAAAGATGACAACATTTGTCATTTGATTTGTAAGAACAAACAAAATGCAGAGTACTGATCTTGCAAAATTACAAAGAAGCTCTAACCAATGGACTACAAGCCCTAAATAAACCATAATCAGTAGCAAAGAAACCCTAACCAATGGACTACAAACGCAGAGTATGCAGCATATGACAACATTTGTCATGTGATTTGTAAGAACAAACAAAAATGCAGAGTACTGATCTTGCAAAATTACAAAGAAGCTCTAACCAATGGACTACAAACCCTAGATAAACCATAATCAGTAGCAAAGAAATGCTAACCAATGGACTACAAACACAGAATATGCAACAGATGACAACATTTGTCATGTGATTTGTAAGAACAAACAAAATGTAGAGTATTGATCTTCCAAAATTACAAAGAAGCTCTAACCAATGGACTACAAACCCTAAATAAACCATAATCAGTAGCAAAGAACAGCAAAGAAACCCTAACCAATGGACTACAAATCCTAAACAAACCGTAATCAGTACCAATAGACGGCAAAATGGACTACAAACGTAGAATATGCAACAGATAACAACATGTGGAACGAAACCTAAATGTTTGGAACAAAAAGCAGTTCGTAGTCCCTAAATGTGTAGAAACAGAGAAACAAAACGTAAATGCGCAGAACGACTTACCAGTTGAAGGAAGATGATGACAACGACGTTGAAGGGGACGACGACGATGACAATGGCAGTGGCAACAACAGCAACGGTGACTATGGCAGGCGACGAAGGATGGCGACAAACTGCTCTCTTTCGCTTTTCTTTTGGAAACGTTTTTGATCGAATAGAGTGGGGAAAAGTGTGCCCGCTTTTGTTTCAAAACAAGGGTATATTTGGAAACCGGTTCCAATTGTCCTGGCGGCAGTACCAAAATTATTCATGTCCTTATTACAGTATTAGTCCCTATACTATGGACCTTTGGCCGAAGCTCTCACTGCACAAATAGATGGCTGAAATTGCAACACTCCGTGAACAGGTTGTTTATAGAGCCTTCGTAAGTAAATAAATTTCTCTCATGAATATAAGCCATCTTTCAATGTTTTTCCATGACACAAAAACGTTAGCTTAATTGGTCGGCCTGGACAATGGGTATTTCGAACAGAATTTTTGTGGCTTGTTGTTTACTTTTAGGTGTACGGTACACTCTTTACGAACTTTTGTGGAGTATTTTTTTGGCCTGTGATATGAATTTTGTTGTGGTTTATTATACTTCATCCATCCTTTTTTAAAGTCCAGTATTTTATTTTGGATTGTCCTTTAATAAATGTTTATTTTATAAAATTAGTAAGAAAAAGTTGGTACATTTTATATTTTGCCCCTAAAAGTATATTCCATTTTAAAAAGTTAATGAGTAAAAGTGTAGTGATAATATCTCTATAGAAGGTACATAGGAAAAGTAGAGGTAAAAAATGATGTGAAAGATGTAATAATGATCTCTTCTTAGTTGGAGTTACGAAGCTAAACACTTAAAAAAAACGGAGGAAGTATGAGTTTTTGTGGTATTATTTATGGTATTTTTGGTAAAAAAAGACAGCAAAGGTCAAAAAGGACAACACAAAGTTAAGAATTTTCATGTTGTCGTTTACCAATTTTTTGGTGTTATTTATGAATTTTTATGGTCTTTTCCGGTGTTGAATTAAAAGGATTTGTATAGTTTATAAACTTTGGAGGTGGATCCTCACCCATCCATGTTTTGGACTATAAGAGACAGTCGAAATCTGAGCCGTTCAATACTGTAATCAATGGTTTGAATCTGATCAAAGACTATTTGTTGGAAGAATTGAATTCTTCTTGCGAAGAGTCTTTTAGCATATCCATACTATTGATTTTTGCTCAGTGTATGGTCCATCAATCTTTGGACTTTTTTCTCCAATCCAAAACTTGGACGAGAGAGGATATGATTCCACTTTGGAAGCAGATCCTTTTGTAGCTCAAAATATATCTAAACACAAATATAATCCCAAACAGACTGCTTTGTTAATTTTGTTTTTTTTTAAAGTTCGTGTAATATTTTTTATTTTCAAAAAACTCACAATAGCAAAAAGAGTTATGACAAAACAAACAAAACTTAGTAACAAAGTTAGAGGTTAAAACACTGTAAGCGAGAAAAAAAAAATGGAATAGGGAAAAGGACCGTTTTTTTTTTTGGCGGAGTTTAGTATTGCTCAGTAACTATCAAAGAAAATACTTAAATAAAAGCTATAAAGCTTTTGAGGTACGGTGTTCACACCACTGAATAAAGTTGCGTTAATCACAAGTTATTCACACTAGTGAATAAATTATTTATTAGCATGAATAATATGCAAAATTGGCATAATTTGCGTGGGCCAAAAATATTAGTGGAAATACCACCAACACAAATTATTCACCTATAATTAGGGGCGGATCCACCTTGGGGCACGTGGTGTCACGTGCCCCCACACCCTTTTAAAAAAAATCCCGATTTTGTATGTATATACATTATATATGCGACCATATGTAAAAAGTTAAAGTTTGGTGCAGTGGTAAGTGACAGGCAATGGGAAAAGAAGGGTGGGAGTTCAAGTCCCCCACTCTAATTTTTTTTTGTTTTTGGTGTTTTTCAAAATCCATGAGAACTTTTTCACAACCAAGATTTTCCCCACTCCCAGCGTCTCCAATTATTTGTGTAGTATTCAATATGAACCCGCATATTGTATTTTTACTTTTTTGGTCCCCGAAACTTGTATTTGTAGAGTTAATAATAGAAAAATGGATAATGAACATGTGATAATTTTGTTTTAACGCATATAGTTGAAGTGCGCAAGTTTGCCCAAGTAGCTTGTTATTAAAATACATATATATATTTTAAAATTAGGGTTAAATATCGGGACACCCCTCGAACTATTCCTGTTTGTCTCGCTACCCCCAAATAGAATTTTGCCTATGGCCAGACCCCCTGAGTAAAGTTCCATTTCGAGGGAGTAACGGCGTTGGACAGAAGTAATGAAAGACCAAATTGCCCTTAGATATATGACACACAGAGCAGACCCACACTCTCCTCCATCTCCTTTCCTACTCCTCTCCCTTCCTAACCTTAACACTAAAATGCAATCCCAACCGCCACCCATCACCACCACCACATCGTCCATCACCTCGCCATAGCCACCCATTGCTTCCAATCGAAGGGACGTTGGTGGTGAAGTTCGGGGGGAGGACAGTGGCGGAGAGAGATAGGAGGTCAAAGCGGCTGCGGAGGGTGACGTTGGTGACGGATCTGAAGTTGGAAAAGACGCAAAGGCCGGTGTTGTGTTTGTTGCAGAATTTGGTTATGGAAACAATGACGTCGGCGCTGGTGGGGACCTCGAGGAAGCAAGGGGGTCATGGAGGGGTCGGGCTCGCGGGTAATGAAGACGGGGTTTGGGCTTGTTTTTGGAGCCGTGTGGGCAGCGAACTACTTCAATGGTGGCTCCGTCGCTGGTGTAGGTGTTGGGGGTTAGGGTGGTGGTTGGGATGGTGGGGCTGTGGTGGCAATGGTCGGGTTCGTCGGGGGTGAGCTGGAAGTGGTGGGGGTGGCGGTGGAGGTGGAGGTGGGGAAGTGGTAGTGGAAGTGGTGGGGCTGCGGTGTATTTTAGTGTTAGGGTTTCATAAAGAAGGAGAGGGCAAAATTGGAATATTTTCTCACATTTTGAAAAAATTAGGGCAAAATTCTAACAGTTTTGGACAAAATCCTGACTGAAGGGGTCTATACAACAAAAAAAACTTTGCTCAGGGGGCTGGCTGTAGGCAAAATTCTATGAGGGGGTGAGCGGGACAAACGGGAATAGTTCGACAGGTGTCCCGGTATTTAACCCTTAAAATTATTACATTATCATGAATGCTAATTAAAATTATTTTGGTGTGAATGTGTTGAATTGTAACTCATAGATTACGGCATTATAAAGAAAATTGGTGCCCACACTATGTCAAATTCTTAGGTCCGCCATTGTCTATAACCACAAGTTGTTCGCATTAGTAAATAAGTTTTTTTTTTTTTTTTCCATTTGTTAATTCTACTCTACTCTATCTTAGGGAACTTGGGGAGAGAGATGAGTGATTACGGGAATCGAACTCTACCCATGTGTATGATAGTATAAGGGAGGCATCCACTGCACTCCACTTGCTAGTGAATACGTTATTCATTAACACAAACTGTGGGCTCCCCGACCAGCGTGCCCGAAAGTCGCCACCCAAATTTTTGAGATGGATGATCCGAGAAACCAAGGGTTTTGATTTGAGCAAAAGGAAGATAGTTGGTCTAGCGAAAAACGTTGAAATTTTGGGCTCGGAAGCTACATTACGAATGAGGAAGATTTTGTTAAAAAAACATCCCACTTGCCCAGTCGGAACCGGTCTCTACTTGGCATTTTTAAAGGAGAAAACCTTAAATGTCTTTTGGAAGATTAAACTCTCAATAAGCAAATAGGGGAAAAGGACATGAGATTGAATATATCACGCCGGCGTGCTTGTGGTGTTTACTGTACAGTGAATGATAATAGATGACGTGCAAAAATGAAATAACAAGATACCGATGAACTGCCTTGATCACACACAATATGCGCGGTGTAAATGGATATAACGCATGGCTTTAAGATGAGCCGTGCGGTATATAATATCATTATTAGAACATTATTATAGCTTAGAATCTTGCACGGTACATTAGCTGCCCTGTACGATATTATTTAGAACATCGTTTGGTATGGTTCCTGACATGTTTCAGAGAGACACCGTACCTCAAACTATCAACTCGAAGTAACTTTTCTTATTTCTCTAATTTTGGAAAGAAGAGTTTATAAAACCTTTTTGATGAACTTGATCCTTTAGGATGATCAAGAAAGCTTCTTTCGGAAAATAAAAGCATGGCTTGTAAATATGATCTCGTTCTGAAATGCATCTGCAACGTTGTCTAAGCAATAATAATAATGGACCTAACAATGAGTAAATGTGATCAAGACAGTCAGAGCCGATGAACCATAAACTCTAAAAAGCCGAACGAGGTTCCACACTACATAGTGCGGTGCAATATAGTACCACACGATGTAGTGGGTCAGCTACAGTAGTTTGTTTTAGTTTCTGAAATTTTTTGAGTTAGTATTTAACCAAAAAGGTCAAGTATGACTGGAGAAAGTCCCCTCAGGGCCAAGGCCGAGCTTAGCCCAAGGAAACTTGTTTTTACCTTCGGTTTTGAACTTGAACGAGGATGGATGAGTGTGGATGATTGAAGAGCTTGGAGTTTTGGAGTGGTGGAATTCCAAAGCTAGTTATACACTAAACTTTGGAGGTGGGGAGGATGGAATGTTTTTAGAGAGAGAAAGAATGTCAAGAAAATATCAGGATAACTTTCTCAAGACTTTGGAGATAATGGGTGTAAGGAGGATCAATTCAAGAATCAAGGGCCCTTTTCCTCTAAGAGGAGAGGTGTATTTATAAGCAAGAGCCAAAGATTATCAATGCAAATGGGGAGGTAACTTCTAGGCCGGCTAGAAGTGTATTCACTGCCAAGCCGATTTTGAGCTGTGGCTCAAGTGAGCGTGACTGACAGCTTTCTGAGCCAGTAAGAACTTTTGTTTGAAACGCCGTACGGGGGACCTCATGACCTCATGCGGTGTAATGAATTTCATTCCACTGTGCGGTGTAGAAGTGTACCGTGCAGTATCCCAAGTTCAATCTTGGGCTTTTCAGCGCTTTTGAGTTTTTTTGGGGTTTTTGGGCTTTGAGGTGATGAGAATCCACATTCAAGCTCCTGAAGGTTTTTGTTTCTTTTATTTCATCATCAGGGAATTCAAAAAATCTTAGAGGCCCGGATTGGATTATCTACACAAATAACATGCAAATTTGCCAACAACAGCCCTATTTTAAACTCGCATAACAAGATTAGGTTCACAAAAAATAAACTAGTATCAAGCATATGGCCAACAAACTATATGACCAAATCAGGACAGGAGTTGGACTAAATACAGACAAAAATAAAATAAAGCAAAAAATACACTCTCCGTCATTGAGCAGCCTTTCTCTTACCTAGCCTCCTACCAATCAAGATCCCAAACCGGCGATTCAAGAAGCCACTGGTAACCACGCGGCTACAAACTCAGAAGCGGTGCGGCGGCAAGCAAAGCGACGACGAACGACAAGCGATTTTGGTGGAAAAAGGGGAAGGGAAACTATGTCGCCCATATTAGGGTAAACCAAGGGGGAATAAAGGGGGAGGAGAAGAGGAAGTGTGGCGGGTTGGAGAGAGGTGCTCCCGTTTTTTCAGTTTAGGATTTCTAAAGAGGAGAAAATAGTCACTTCGACCTTGAGAGTGCATTAAATAGTGGTGGCAGGAAAAGAAATGGTGGTGGCATTATCGGTTTCTTTTGATCCATAGACAGGCAGGCAGGCTGAAGGGAAGAGAAGAGCAGACTTTCAAGAGTCTTGAGACGACCTCAACGTACTTTTCAAATCAAAATACTACTCCTCCTACTACGGAGTAGTAGTAGTTGGAAAACAAAAGTTAGTTCTGCTCGTACTTCCTCCTCGTGTACTCTCGATCACCTCATAATCACAGCTTTTCTGGTCCGCCGCTCTGGCGCAGCCTACTCCTAATTTTTCCTCGCAATTTCCCTGGAAAAAATCCACCTCCCAGAAATCTGCTGCTTGTGAAACATTCACCTATGCTTGCGCTTCGTTAGTCTGTTTTCTTGATCCTCTGCTACACCCTCCAACTTCTTCCAACCAAATTCGATCGGTTTTCTCCGAGGTAAGCTGAAAAAGAACTCAACTTATTTATTGTTTGCATCCATGTATTCAATTTGGACTTAAGTTACCCTAGTTTACTTAATGTGAACCTCTGTTTGCTTGCGTTAGAGCTTGTCCCATCAGTTTTAATTATCGATACCGAAACTAGTTTACGAGACTGGGCTGCCTCTCCCTCATTGCCGATTGATTTTTAGTTGGTTGGAGGCATTTGGGCAAGACTCTCTTCTGTGTTATGATTTCACTTTTCATTGTGCCGTAAATGCACTTTGTTTTGTTCTCATCCCTATGTTGTTAATCCTTTGATTACATCTCCCAAGTATAAAAGCTTGTCCAACTTGGGATAATTATTACCTCCAAAATTATTTGAGTGGATCCCGACTCATTGCCAATTTGTTATGGGTTGGATGCTTTAAGAGCTTGTGCACGTTCTGATTCAGTTAAATGTCCCAATCTTTGCTCTCTTTAGAGTCATGTTGTACTGCTTTTGCTAAAGAAACATGACAAATGCTTGGCGAAATTGAGCCTTACTCACTTTTTTTATTTCAAATTTTCATAGATCCTACAGTTAAATATAAGGTTCAAGAATTGTATGTATATATGTGTTTATTGTTTATATATCTTCTTCAACTCTGGGGTACATACAGAAGGTTATTTCATTTGTTTTTTAGGTTACATTTTTTATTGTATGGTCAGTTTTAAGTGCAGATGGGATTGAATTTAGGCGCTGAGCCGCTGACAACGACAGAAAAATGGATGGGAGTGTAAGGCTTTGATGAGTTGAGTTGAATAATTTGGTCACATGGGACTACTGGAAATCGGTTTGTAGAGTTCTTGTGCTTATAACAAGATGGAGTTGGATGTGGTTACTAGTCCCTTATTTGCGGAAGTCCTATCGCAGATTGTTGAGACAATCTCTGAGGTTGCAATTACTTCCAAGATTGTCTTAATTGAGAAAGATAGTCTTCGGGAACTTTCTAATTACTTGGAAAAGATTGTCCCTCTCCTAAAAGAAATGATGACAAAAAACATCAAAAACTCCGACAGCTTAGACAGTGTTATTTTGGTTCTTCATCAGGAGGTCAAAGTTGCAAAGCAATTAGTGGAGGAATGCAGTAAAAGAAACAAGGTATATCTCTTAATGAGTTGCCGGTCAATTGCTAAACGCTTGGAGGACAGTGCAAGAAAGATTAGTCGGGCATTAGGTCTCATTCCTTTGAGCTCATTGGATATTTCAGCAGGTATAATTGCAGAGATCAGTCAGTTATGTGACCATATGAAGACTGCAGAGTTCAAGGCCGCTGTACAAGAGGAAGAGATTTTGGAGAAAATAGAGTCAGGAATACAGGAGAGGAATGTTGATCGCTCGTATGCCAATAGTTTACTGTTTTCGATTGCAGAGGCCGTTGGAATTTCAACAGAGCGGTCAGCATTGAGGAAAGAATTTGAAGAATTCAAGGAGGAAATAGAAAATGCACAACTGAGAAAGGACCAGGCGGAAGCCATACAAATGGATCAAATAATCGCTTTGCTGGAAAGAGCAGATGCTACCTCTACTCCCAACGAGAAAGAAACCAGGTATCTGACCAAGAGAAATTCTTTGGGTAGCCAACCATTGGAACCTCTCCAGTCATTTATTTGCCCAATAACAAGAGAAGTTATGGTGGACCCGGTGGAAACTTCTTCAGGGCATACATTTGAGAGAAGTGCCATAGAGAAGTGGTTTGCAGATGGGAATATATTGTGTCCCTTAACCATGATAGCTTTAGACACATCAATCCTGCGGCCTAACAAAACTCTACGGCAATCAATCGAGGAATGGAAGGATAGAAATACAATGATCACGCTTGCTTCCATGAAACAAAAACTCTTGTCGCGAGATGAAGAAGCACTTCATTGCCTGGCACAACTACAGGATCTCTGCGAGCAAAGGGATATGCACCGAGAGTGGGTAGTATTGGAGAATTACATACCTATCCTTGTGGAACTTCTTCGTGCCAAAAGCCGTGATATAAGAAATAATGCTCTTGCCGTCCTCTATATCCTGGCAGAAGATAGTGATGACGCCAAGGTACTCCTAGTTTTAGACCTCTCTCAGTGTGTGGTTACATGTGCGTGTCTTTGTGTGTTTTTCAGTTGCCCGAAGCCTTAGTTACAAGAGCTTGTTTGTATCATTGAAGTATATAACCTCTTTGTTATTCTCTTGGTGATTTGACTTCCTGTAAATATGCAGGGATTCTCTGCGGATGCCTTACTCAGGTCCAATAAGGGATTGGATTTATGATTTTAGCAATTTCTAAATTCGTAGCCAGATAATATATATCTTTCTTACATTCACGCAAAGAAAAAAACCTCATATAATATATATGTAATAGAATAGTTGTTAGCCGAATAAATATAAGTAGATTGAGATTTATTCTGCATCCTTGCTGAACTAGAAATGGAAAATCTGAAGGTGTCCAATGGAACTGTTGCTGTTGGAGGACTTAATTGGTTATGGGTGAAAATTAAATAATGCTTATGGTGGTGTTGTATACTAATATAGATCGCCACCAGTCAATAGATAGCCATGACACATGCAATTCTCTTCACAGCTATGCAGTTGTAAGATCTTGTTTCCACTCTCTCAAATTAATTACCCAAATTTTCTGTTTTGGATTGGAAAACTTTCAATCAGGTGGTTCATCATTAACAGGAAAATCTAGTTTATCATTAACAGGAAAATCTAGTTTATCTTTCTTGGATTTGATACTGTGAAACTGAAACGCTTTGCAGGAAAGAATAGGAAAAGTTGATAATGCAATTGAATCTATTGTACACTCTCTTGGACGTCGTATTGAGGAAAGGAAGTTAGCAGTGGCATTACTATTGGAGCTTTCTAAAAGTGAGTCAGTTCGAGACTGCATCGGAAAGGTTCAGGGGTGCATACTTCTATTAGTGACTACTATGTCGAGTAGTGACGAAGACAATCGAGCTGCCAGAGATGCAGGGGTGCTTTTGGAGAACCTCTCGTTCTCTAATGAGAATGTTATCCAGATGTCAAAGGCAAATTATTTCAAATATTTGTTGCAGCGTCTTTCTTCAGGTTCTTCCCATAAGTCTAATGCTGTTTCTGACAATAAAAGATAGAACTGTTGCAGTATATTATGATGGCATTTTACATATACACATTACTTGAAATTTGTTAAATGCTGATTTCTAGCTTTCCTGCAATCCTTCATAAAATCAACAGTAAGTTGTTAACAAAGTGTTGAATGTTAACCATGACTGTCCATGAGTAGTACACCCTGAAGCTTCTCTTTCAAATTTAAACTTTCTCCCAATCCTAGGTTCCTTCTTAGTTAGCAGGAATAAGATAATAATCTATGTGGCTGACCTTCCAAAATAATCATCCATATGGTTGATTACATTCCTAATAAAAGTTTGTTGACCTCTTTCAGCAATTTAGAAGCATTTTAGATTTCAAATTTTCATTTCATCGAGTACTAGAGTTATTAGTAATCCATATTTGCAGTGTAGTTATTTATGTTCTCTCTATAGTCATAATTCAGTGTGCCTTATGATACATGATTTATGTTTGGATAATGAAACATAAAAGTAATAAAATGATACAAAAAATGTATGACGATACACCAAGGGTACCATCTTTTATAGAGAGAGTTGGGATTCTTGATTAAGTGCTATTTCTTAGGTTTTATGTCTTGATGCTCGAGGACCTTCTTTTGGAATCTCCATCATTTTGGTGGTTTTGATTAAAATCTTCACCCATAGGTGTAGTCTTATTGGCGGTTGAACCATTGAACCATGTCGGTATAAAGTGAACGTAAGATGCGACAGGGTACTTGGCGTAATATTAGAGTGGGATGGATGGCAATTGGGATGTCTTCTGCCTTTTCTTGGTGTAATGGTAGACCAGATGAGCACTGTGCCAAGTGTGCCTTATGATAAATTTCCGGATTTGGGGCACTCTGTAAGAGAAATATCGATTATCATTTCTCTTTTCGAAGACATGTGTACACTCTAGTTGTTTATAAAGACGTGACATTACTGCAACACCTAACGGTCTGCAAAATTTGAATTATTCTGTTGTAGGTCCCTTGACAAGCACTCAGCCAGTTAGGGCATTCTATTGGGTTTTTTCAAGTGTTATATGACTATGGGTTCTGACTCCCCCTCTACCATGTGCACGAAGGTCCCATGTTTATTAATTCTGAGATAGAATCTACGGCAAACATAGAGTTGGATCTTCTTGAAATTATTGTCTATAATTAGTAAAGTGTTCTAACTTCTGTGTAGCATGGACACGGATATAGATACGGACACGGACACAGGACACGGCAATTCTAAAAAAATGGGGATACAGACACGGTGGGGTACACGCCACGTGTATAAAAAAAATTTTAAAAATAAATATATGTACATATATATAAAAAAAATTTATGAACCATTGTATATGAATAATTTTACAAATTGTATAAATTTTTTTAAAAGGGAAAATTACAGTTTAACCCAAATATTTTGAATAATTTCATATTAACCCCCAAAATTTTAAAAAATATTACATTTTTACCCCTAGCCGTGTCCCCCGCCGTGTCCCCCGCCGTGTCCCCTATCAAAAAATAATAAAAATTATTGGACACGCCACGTGGCGTGTCCAATACGTTTCCCCGTGTGTCCCCGCCGTGTCCCCGCGTATCCTCGCCGTGTCCCCGTGTCCAATACGTGGACACGGCGCCCTTTTGGAGTGTCAGTGCTACATTGAAAGTGTTAAGCATGTATTCTGCTCAGTATTGATTGCACAGAATCAATCTCCTACAACAGCGCATATTGATTGGCAAGCCTCCAAGACATGACTGGGCTGATTGATTGATTAAGTAAAGGTCATTGTCTTGATTGAGTATTTCTGAGAACCGATGTAACCGGTATGAATCTGGATGGCAGTGCTTTGTCTGAGTAAATCACAATATTGGTGACGAAACCAAACCCACCAAGTTCGTTTATTTCCATTCTGATTTGCTACATGAATGTCTTTCTTTTTTCTTTGTCCATTCTTCTTAATCGGGAGCTATATGCTCAGTTGAGTGTAACACACTCGTATTGTTTTTTCTATAACATCCAAATTCAATTTAGGTCTTCTCCTACTCCTAGCAGTTTCATTTACACTGATCCTATCCCTGAACCTAATCGTTTGCATCTACTGGCCTACTTGCACATGAACTCAGTTTATTTTCTTTAGTTGGTGCTCACTCCTGCCATTACATGAGCCTTTTCCTTTCTGATTCTATCCTTTTGGGAAAGAATTTCATGCTCATTGTTTTGGGAAAGAGGATTAGCGAAATCCTATTGATTTTAGTTTTCTACAGCCCTCTAGGAAAGGCATGAAGAAACCCGGCTCCAGTGGTATGATCCCTCCATCCTCCCAGAATAAAAGTGGTCATCTCGTAGTCTGACTCTGATATTCTCTTTGATGACTTATTTCCAAGGCATGATCATGATCCATAAACCCTAAGGCATCTATTTTTGTAGGACCAGAAGACGTGAAGTTAATCATGGCTAAAACACTGGCGGAGATGGAGTTGACTGACCTCAATAAATCATCTTTGCTCGATGATGGTGTACTTGGTTCCCTTCGTCACTTGATCTCACATGGCAGCACTGAGATGAAGCAAGTGGCTGTTAAAGCTCTTCAGAACCTCTCAAGCTTGCCGAAGAATGGTCTGCAGATGATAAGAGAAGGTACTGTGGTTCCATTACTTGACCTCCTCTGCCATCACACATCTCCACTGACTTTACGTGAGCAGATAGCAGCCACTATTCTGCAACTTGCCATATCAACTGTGTCCCAAGATTTGAGTGGGACTCCGGTGTCATTTTTGGAATCTGATGGAGATATCTCCAGACTGTTCTCATTGATTAGCTTGAGCAGGCCTACTATACAGCAAAGCATACTCCAGGCGTTTCATGCAATGTGCCAATCTCCCTCTGCTACTACTATCAAGACCAAGTTAAATCAGGTATATGTCGTAATTTTGAAGTTCTTCTACAGATGTCAGTGATTTGGGGTATATGTTGTTAAATGGGCCTGTTTTTACGTGAAAATGGACTGTGTTCAATACTGAAGAGTGAAGGTGATTCATGGCTTATGAAGGAAGCAGAAGGTGTTCAAATGCAGTATAACAAAACTTGTGAGACAAGTGAGTGATGGCTAACTAATCTGATACTGGCAGAAAGATACCTAGGTTAAGACATATCGGTATATAAATGCTACTTTGAGGTAGGGGATACTCCATGCAACTGCACAGAAATGTGCTCAACCACAGCTGCTCGAAAAGTTGCTTGTCTTGTAGCGTTGTTTTGCAATGTGGTCATGTTTAAGCACATATTTAGCAATGGTTGTGAAGAATAATCTAGGATTCTAGATGTAAAAGGAGCTCAAAGAGTGTGATAATTTGTGATTCAAAGATTGTTGGACGGATAAGGAAACTCAAAGACAAATATTATAGCAATTGTTTTTACAATGTGATCTGGTTGTAGAAAGTTTGTGGAATTAGGAGGATTGCGGAAAGTTGGCATTGTTGGGATCATGGTTTGTGAAGGAAAAGATGGGAAAAGGGTAAGCTATGTATTGAATAGCTTTATCATACAATTTATTTTTCCTTCCATAAATCTCCACACAAATTCAAGATCCAAACACAGCCTTAAGGTTTCTTGTTGAGAAATGGTTGGAATCAAGCTCAGTTTAGAATGTCCTTATAATTGCTATGTAAGTACAAAATAAGGTGCTCGAACCATGTAGTTTGAGGGTTCTTGTTTTTTAACATAAGGTCAGAGGGAAGAAGACACAAGTAGGTTAGAATAGGGTTTTGGACTGGAATATGGTCTATTTCTGGGATGTGAACAGCAACCTTGCTACTAAATGAATGAGAGTTATAATGCTAAAAATCAAAGTGCTTTGCCCTTGCAAGGGTTACTAGAAAAGTGTCAAAACACAGTCTCAAGGTTTCATGTACTCACACCCGCCTTCCTTGTTTTGCTGTTAAGGGTTGCATTTCAGTGTTTGTGCCATCCATGATACAATATATACAACCATATTCTGGGTGGGATATACTTGCTTCAAAATAGTAACTCTAAACGCTTTGATTGACTTTGCAGTGTTCAGCAGTTCAAGTTCTGGTTCCGTTATGTGAGCTTGATAACCTTTATGTACGGGCAAATGCTGTGAAGCTGCTCTGCTGCCTGACAGAAGATGGTGACGAAGCCTCTATCTTGGAGCATGTGGGCCAGAAATCAATTGAGACCTTTCTCAGGATCATCAAAACATCTAATGATGAGGAAGAAATTGCTTCTGCAATGGGTATCCTCTCTAACCTCCCCAAATGCCCCCCGATCACTACATGGCTGCTGGACGCAGGGGGTCTTCGAGTAATTTTCAATGTTCTTTCTGTTGGTATAGGGACCCACAAAAATACGTTGATAGACAATGCTGTTGGGGCCATATGCCATTTTAGTGATCCAACTAATCGTGTTTCACAAAAGAAAGCAGGTGAAATTGGCGTGATTCAGGTTTTAGTGCAGTTACTCGAGTCAGGTACCGAGTTGACAAAAAAACGAGCAGCTTTTTGCCTTTCTCAGTTTTCCGCAAGTTCACTTGAACTGAGTCGGCCATTGCCAAAGCGTCATGGGTTATGGTGCTTCTCACCTCCACCAGAAACCATGTGCCCAGTTCATCGAGGGATCTGTACCATAGAATTATCATTTTGCCTTGTGGAAGCTGGTGCGGTGGAACCCCTTGTAAGAATTCTTTCGGAACCGGATATTGAAGCCTGTGAAGCTGCTTTAGATGCACTATTAACTTTGATTGAAGGTGAGAGATTGCAAACTGGTAGTAAGTTGCTAGCTGAAGCAAATGCCATACACTTCATAATAAAACTACTCAGCACTCCGTCCCCTAGATTGCAAGAGAAAGTCCTGATTTGTTTAGAGAGGATTTTCCGATTATTGGAGTATAAACAGAAGTATGGGCCCTCCGCTCAGATGCCTTTAGTTGACTTGACTCAGAGAGGAAATAGTAGTATGAGATCTCTGGCAGCCAAAATTCTTGCTCACTTGAATGTAATTCATGACCAGTCTTCTTATTTTTGAAGGAAGATGAGGAATTTCATATCATTTCTCGGTTTCAGAAGTCTCTCAGAAAACTCACGGATGTGGATAGGGAAATTATGGATACCTGCACTAGTGTTGCACGAAAAACTTGGAGTTGCTGAGAGCAAACGAGAGGAGCATCCGGTTGTCTGGTAGAGAGAAGAAATAGGTGAAAGCCACCATTGATGGGCAGGTTAGCTGACTGAAGGGCTATTTTTTTCAGTCGTATTCTAGTTTTAATTCTTTAGTCCTACTGATTATTTTGATTCAGTTGTATATGCTGGAAATATGTTCAATAGTTTGGAAAAAGATAAAAGTCGAATTCTCATGGTTTTTTTTATCATTGCTATAGTGAAAAAAGGTGATCCCCTGCAGTTTTTTTTTTTCCGCCAATATTGTACACATCCGTGGGGGGTTAGCGGGAAATTAGTGACTTTGATCTTGCTGCTATTTGTTTGAACTTGAACTTCTTGTTCTGTTTTCCTCAGGTTAAGCTCCCATGTACCAAAATAGATAACAGAAAGTCTGCCCACACAGCAGATCTGTGCACAGATTGTGCACAGATTTTGTTGTGGGGCCCACCAAGGGTCCCACACAAATCATCCGAGCCGTTCATTAAATGTAAAACATTTTTTCAAAGGTCTCCGTAAAAAATAAGTTCAATCCGATACTTATAGGTATTCGATCCAACCATATAACTTTTCATTATCCGAAAATCTGAATGAAAACTTAGATAGTTGGATGAAGTATCTATAGGTATTAGATTGAGCTTATTTTTTACGGGGGCCCTTGAAAAAATGTTTTACATTTAATGAACGGCTCGGATGATTTTTGTGGGACCCGTGGTGGGCCCCACAAAAAAAATCTGTGCACAATCTGTGCACATTTTTCTGTGTGTGTAGAACTGTTCAATAGATAATGACCTCGAACCTACTAATACCAAATTGTTCTTGGCTCTACCGCGTTAAATTTTAGCTTTTTCTTTGAGCATTTCCCTCTCCTCAGAACTTGTAAATAACTTTTTCGCGTTACATATAAAAATAAAAAAAAAATGCTAGGGGTACAGTAAACCTTGTACAGCAGCCGCGCATAGATTCATTTTGTGCCCATCTTGGGTCTCACAAAGATTATCGAAGCCGCTCATTTTGTTGAAAATATATTGTTTAGGGTCCCTAAAAAAATCATCTCAATCCGATACTGGTAAGGGCGTTTACAAATCATACAACTTCGCTTCAGAATTTGAGGACAATATTTTGACAAAATGAGCAGCTCCGATCATCTTTGTGGGACCTAAGACAGGTACAAAATGGATTTGTATGCGGCTGTTGTTGTACGGGGTGTGTTGTACCTGTAGCACTACTGAAAATAGAAGAAGCCATTACCTTGTCTTTAAGGCCATGTTCCAGAACACCTTCTTAAAAAATAAGTACTTATTTCACATTTTCAAACTCAAAAATAATGTAAGCGAAAAATAATTTTTCAATTTTTTTTGCATCGTATTAAAGATCTTGATGAGATCTATCAAATGAGATCCATATTGATAGGAAAATTATTTGTATAAGCACATAATTTTTTAGCTTGAAATTGCCTTCTTAAAAAATAAGTACTTATATACCGTTCTGGAACGGAGCCTAGTGTCTCTGAATTGGTTCCACCGTGGGAGATAGCTACTATTGTTGGGGATATTCGACAGTTCAGAGAGGAGCTTGGGGTGACTTTCTCCTGGGCAAGACGGAAGGCAAATGCACTAGCTCATGTCGTGGCAACGAAGGCGCTGAGAGGCTTGTTACCACCAGCCTGGGTGGCTAACCCACCAGTTTTTATTTCTTCTGTTCTAGCTAGGGATTCCTTTCCTTGTAAACCCTGATGGGCACAATTCTGTTTATAAAAAATAAAAAAATACCTTGTCTTTATTACTAGGGTGAATTTAACTTTGGTTATTTTCACGATTTAAGGTGTTGCGATGGGTTGAGATCACCTGTTCTGACAATCCCAATTCCTATTTTCATCTTAAATCTTTGAAATGGTTAGGCAAGCGGTACCAAGATTTAAAATATTTGACCTTCGCAAAATTTAAACGTGTGATTTGGATAAACACTTACTACTTTTTCACGCTGACTTGGCCAAATGGCTTAACATTTGTATTTTATGATCCTTCTTTTTGCATTCCTTGTAATATGCCTGAAGTTATTACTCCTTTTACAAATGAGCAATCTAACTTATCTGAAATCATCCGATAGACGTGGTCGGAAAACTAGAAGTTCCACCTAACAACATATTCAAATCGGGAAAATCCCATCAAAAGCAAAATCACTTTTTTGCTACAAGTGTTTGTGCAAGCTTCCGTGGTTTCGTGAGTTTCTGAAGGAAACCACTAGCAGCGGAGCGAAATTGTTATGAACCAACTGAAGCAAATCCATGCCCGCTCTCTCAGAAACGGCATAGACTTCACAAAATTCCTCATCACGAAACTCCTTGAAATCCCAAACATCCCATACGCCCACCAACTGTTCGATCTTATTCCTAACCCAACCGTCTTTCAGTACAACAAGCTCATTCAGGCCTACTCTTCCCATGGCCCTTACCACCAGTGCTTGTCGCTCTACACCCAAATGTGCTTTCGCGGCTGCTCGCCGGACCAGTACTCCTTCACTTTCCTCTTCGCCGTCTGCGCTTCCCTTTCCTCCCCTTATCACGGACGAACACTCCACTCCCATTTTGTCAAATCAGGTTTCGAATTTGATAATTTTGCACTTACTGCTCTGGTTGACATGTATGCTAAACTGGGTTTGTTGGCATCGGCCTGCCAGTTATTTAATGCGATGACAGTGAGAGATGTGCCCGCATGGAATTCGGTAATTGCTGGTTATGCAAGGTGTGGAGATATGGAGGGGGCGTTTGAATTGTTCACGGCAATGCCTTCTAGAAATGTGATATCATGGACAACAATGATATCTGGGTATTCACAGCGTGGGCAGTACCAAAAAGCCCTTGATACATTTTTGGAAATGGAGAGAGCAAAAGAAGTGAGGCCGAATGAAGTGACTATAGCCAGTGTTCTTCCGGCCTGCGCAAATCTTGGGGCATTGAAGATTGGGCAGAGGATTGATGTTTATTCAAGGAAGAAAGGATACTTTGGTAATATGTTTGTGTGCAATGCTATCTTGGAGATGTACTCCAGGTGTGGGAGCATCGATATGGCAAAACGTGTTTTTGATGAGATTGGTCGCAAGAGAGATGTGTGCTCCTGGAATTCTATGATCATGGGTTTAGCTGTCCATGGAAAATGCAATGAGGCTCTTCAACTCTTCCAAGACATGCTGGTGAGTTGCTCTCTGGTTCATAATCAATAGGAAAATCATCTACAAATAATATTTTCATACCGAAGTCTTATGTGAGAATTGCATCCTCACTTTGTTAGTTGAAAATGTCTGGATCTCGTTAAAAAGTATTCCCATACACATCAAAACGTGTATTGATTCAGTTGGCCCTGCACAGTTTTCAAGTAATGAGAGTGATAGTGTATTGTTAACCCTCTCTTAACAAGCGTGAACAGAACATACTCCATTCAGCTGTGCCTTTTTATTAAGAGCAAAGTCCACTTTGACCCCCTGTGGTTATCGCCATGTGCGGATACCCCCCTCATGGTTCAAAACTAAGCACATAACCTACCTGTGGTTTTGAAAATGTGCGGATAGACCCCCTGCCGTCATGTTTTCCATCCAAATTAACGGAAGTATATCTCGCACGCCTCTAGAATGTAATCTGAGTCATTCATAATGTATTAAATAAAGAATAGAGTATCTCTGTAAAAAATCATCTCGATCAGGCATCAATAACCCAGTGATCTAATTTTTAGTAAATTCAAATTTGAAATTTTAATTTCATAACAAATTCGATTCGACCATGGGCTTTTCATTTTTTGATTGACTTAAATTTTGGCATAGATGTAGTACTCGTCAAAATTTACAATATCGACGGTTTGGATTTATTTTTTGGTATAAGGGATGGTGTGATTAGATTTTTAAAAAAAAAAAGAATCAAGGGACAAGATGAGGGTATATCGGTCTTGTAATGCTATGTCCGTTAATATGGATGAAAAATATGACGGCAGGGGGTTTATCCGCACATTTTCAAAACCACAGGCCGGTTATGTGCTTAGTTTTGAACCATGAGAGGGGTATCCGCACATGACGATAACTACAGGGGGTCAAAGTGGACTTTGTTCTTTTATTAATTATGACATCAAACATCAAACGATGGGTCTAAAATAATGAGTCACCTCATTCTGTATAAATTTTTTGTTTGTATAGCATTGCCTGATTGCTTATCATATAGGTTCTTAGATTCTCGCTAACATGTTTGTCTTCATTGTGTGATATCTACTACCAGAGGGAAGGAATTGCACCAGATAATGTTACATTCGTGGGAGTTCTCTTGGCATGCACTCATGGAGGCATGGTAGTTAGAGGACGAGAGCTTTTCCAATTGATGGAACAAAACTTCTCGATCATTCCTAAATTAGAACATTATGGATGCATGGTTGATCTTCTAGGTCGAGCAGGAGAATCACATGAAGCTTATGATCTTATACAAAGTATGCCAATGCAGCCGGATTCTGTAGTATGGGGAGCTCTGTTGGGGGCGTGCAGTTTCTATCACCATGTTGAATTGGCAGAGAAAGCAGCAGAATCACTCTTTAAGCTTGAGCCATGGAATCCAGGAAACTATGTTATCCTCTCCAATATTTATGCATCAGCAGGGAAATGGAATGGAGTTGCAAAGCTACGGAAGATGATGAAAGGCGGAAGGATAACAAAGGCAGCCGGGTATAGTTTCATCGAAGAGGGGGGCCGGATTCATAAGTTTAGTGTAGAGGATAGATCGCATCCGCGATGTGTTGAGATATATGCACTTTTGGATGAAGTTTCAGCTATTATGAAACTACTTGGAAATACCATTGATTTGGATTGTTCATTTGAAGAATCATGGATCATGGGATAAATCTCCTAATTTTCATGAGTTTACATTCATCTAAGGGAAAATTTCACCTACCTCCCCTGAGGTTTCTGACAATGAAAGACACCTCCCCTCACGTTTCTAAAATTGCACTTACCACCCCTATCAGACTTGTCGGCTAACAGACGTTAACGAATCACATGAATGGACATTTTTACCCTTTTATTGACCTCCCTTGAGGTTTCTAACAATAGTAGGTACTTCCCTAAGGTCTCTATCTCTCTTTGCTAAGCATATAATTTAAGTTTAATTATGTTATTGGAGTTAATGCAATAGTTATTTTAGAATTTAATTTAGTTGTCCCAAAAAATGAAAGTTTACTTCATTTTATCTGACTTTTTGTGAAAGCCAAAATAAAAATTATAATATTTTGCCTATTTTTTTAGAAGATTTAAATTTCTAGTTTTAGATTCCTAGTTTTATTGAAGTTGTGAAAATTTAATTCCGGCAAAATTCTAAAGGTATTTGTTACTGATGAACCCATCACTGTTTTTTTCAAATATGGTTTTGTTGTTTTATAAATTAAATTAGATTTTATTAGAACATCCTAGTCATAAATATCATTATCGGAAAAAAAAAAAAAAAAAAGGGTAAATCATGTAGTCGTAAAATTCTTTTCTGAAAAGTAGAGTAATTTCGACATGTGTGTACTGCTAACTTAAAATGGCTTCAATTAGAAACAAGCTTCTTTATGCCACATAATTTTTTAATACCATGAAACTTGTAATCTTTTAATCACAAATTTGTTTTAGAAGATCCAAAGGTCCAGAAAAAATTTGGCCGGAGAAAAAAGATGGTTTGGCTAAGAAACTATGTTAAGAGTTTTAGTCAAAATATATATCTTTTTACTCCAACGATTTTTTTCGAACTTTTGGATGACATATAACCTTAATTTAAAGCCATGTATTTTAGAAAGTTTTGTTATTCTTTGCAAAAATAATAAAAATTGAAGCTTCATAAAAATAGAAAGAAACTGTAATTTCTTTGTAGTTATGCCTTCATATATGCGTTTGTCTTCAAATAAATTCAAAAGTTTTTTCAAACTCCATAAAAAAAAAAAACAACTGATATATGCATATTTACTATCAAATGTATATATGTCATCTAAAAGTTTGAAAAAGAAATCGGTTGGAGAAAAAAGATGTTTTGGCTAAAACTTTTAACATAATTTTTTTTTTTTTTGGTATAAAGATGCACAGTGTAGGGTTGGGCTAAAAAGTTTGCTTTAGTTTAAAGCCATTTTTTATAAAATTTTGTTATTCTATGCAAAAAAAAGCTTTTGAAGTTTCATGATAAATGAAAGAAATTTTAATTCCTTTGCATATATGCCTACATATGCATTTGACTTCAAAAAAAGTCAAGTTTCAAGTTTTCCAAAAAAAAAAAAAAAGGATTAAGGAAAGAAACTGTAATTCCTTTGTATTTATACCTACATATGAATTTGACTTCAAAAAATTAAAAGTTTTTTCAATTTTTGTTAAAAAAAAAATGCTTATGCATGTACTTAAAATCAATGTGTATATGCGTTTGATTTTGAAGACACGCGAGCACGTAAGATATGTATAATAACTTGATCTTTGTTAAATAGTTTTGATTAGGAACATGAACGTGTTTTAAGTTGAGTCTAGAAGGGCATTCATGTCACAACATCATTCTAAAGGGGTAAAATTGGTAATGATATGAATTTGGCTGATGTAAGCAATTTTCGTTACCTCATAATGGTCTCTAACGGCAAGGGGGGAATCTGCAGCCGAAAACTAAAGCAGAGGGGAGGTAAGTGCAATTTCAAAAATGTGAGGGGAGGTGTCTGTCATTGTAGAAACCTCAGGGGAGTAAGTGAAATTTACCCTTCATCTAACCATCATATTTATGGGCGCGACTATTCGCAGCCATTTATTTTCTCTCATAACCCACTATATTTCGGCAAATGGTTGTTGAAAATCATAAATAACATTTCGGTAAATAGGTGTTGAAAAAAAGATTATATTTCAGTACCTACATGTCGAAAATATGTTCAACTTTCGGTAAACGACTGCCGAACATACATTTCCGGTAAATAACTGTTGAAAAAAATATTATATTTCAATAATTGGATACCGAAAATGTATCTCAATTTCGGTAACTAACTGTCGAGTATAATTGAAAATTTTTAACGGACTATGAGAGAAATAAAGAGCTGCGAATAACAACGCCTATATTTATTCATCTTCGTTTGATTAAGCTCAGCCCTTGAGAACCTTGGGCTCAGCCAAAGTGGTCTATCCCTCGGGGTGGGGGTGGGGGGCACGGTGACTCCAAATTCCCAAAAATGGTTTCCACACAAAACTGGAATTGCAAATTATGTTTTCCAACTTCTCGTTGCTTTTGATTCCAAAGGCACGGACGACCAAAAACAAATTGAAAACAATTCCAAACAGCAATATCACATTTTTGTGTGTCGGCTATATTATTGTGAACAACATGTTATGTTATGCAGGAGAACAACAAAAGAATATAAGTTAATGCATCCTTTAACATTCTTTCCACTCTAGTCCAAATAAAACTGCTTTCTCGGCAGTTCAAACGGCAGGACCTACTATGCTGTCTTCACCTTGGTTCTTCTTCTTCTTCTCCTCCCCACAAATTTGAGGAGCTCGTCAAGTAGAACCACAGGTGCCGAAACCAAGAGAACCAGAAGCCATTCATTCAAACTCAGTGGAACAATACCGAACACTTCTGCGAAGAAAGGAACATAAAGTATTAGGCAATGGAGCCCGAACGAGACTGTCATGGCGACAAGAAGCCAAGGGTTCCTCCAAGGTGGTATTGTGATCAGGCTATTGTCTTCAGAAAGAGCGTTGAGGGAATTGAACATCTCAATGGCCACCAAGACAGAGAGCGAAAGAGTCATTGCCTTCACTTTGCCAGAGGTAAAATAGTCACAAGGGTTAGAAAAGGTGATTAAACGACCTCCACCGACCGTGAATGGAGTCACTGAGAAATTTGACCACGAATGGCATTCTCCCCAGTTCCGAAGCTGAGATAGCTCAACAAGTGAGTGGCCATCACTTGTGAGATCGATACCCATAAAGGAAGCCTGAGTGTACCACAAGATGAAGATGCCAACAGTTGCAATGCCCACATAAGAACCTATAACCTGCAATTGCATGAACAGCACCTTAGAATACAATGAATATCTACTCCGACATTGAGGGGCAAAGTTAGTTATAGAAATGTTACCCAAATATAGTAAAGTCTATTTTACTCGATACCTTATCAAATTTGTGCGTGGTTATCAATTTTGTCCAAGTATAACTCATATAAGTTCAATATTAATGTTTCTTTGACCTTGAAATTGGAGCACATAACCTTACAAAAACAATTAGAATCATGAGACCTTCTACTTCTCATCTTTAATTAACAGCTCCACCATCAAAATTCCAAAACAAATGACATACTACTTGCGACTTGTGAGATCATTAGGTTCCATTGACTATGAGACTAGGTAACTAATCCAACAGGCGATGAAGAACTACGAATTACAGGGCCACAATACTCTTTGACATGCTAGAATCAAATGAAAAATGATACTGTATTAAAAAGTACTAACCAAATATCGGAAGAGGACCCAAGAGTTGATAAGAGCATCGTCACTTTTGCGTGGTGGTTTGCGCATAATATCAACATCAGCTGGGTTGAATCCAAGAGCCGTGGCAGGTGGGCCATCAGTAACCAAATTGACCCAAAGAAGCTGTACTGGTATCATACATTCTGGTATTCCCAGAGCAGCAGTCAAGAATATGGATATAACCTCCCCAACATTAGAAGATATCATGTACCTGCAGATTGAAAAACAGAAAAAGGCTAAGAAGTTTACTGTCCCAGATCGAAAGCTCATTAAGCAAAAGATATAGTATAATACTACCTTATAAAAGCTTTCATGTTGTCATAAATAGACCGGCCCTCTGCAACAGCGGATACAATAGTGCTGAAATTATCATCTGCTAGAACCATATCTGAAGCTTCTTTTGCAACCTGGTGTGTATGTGTTGGATATAACAGAAAAAGTGACCAACACTTGAGAAAGAATTATACAATCGATATCAAGAAAATCCAAAGAGAATAAAATAAAATTTTTGGTGGGGAGATGATTTTGCACTACCCTTCTCAGTGTCAACATTCCGTTTCTCCCCCTTGTTCATGTAAATTTGCAAGGTAATGCATTCACATGCATAAAGATAAAAATGGAGTGAATATAAAAATGGGAGTGTAAAATTCACAACATTTTCCGTTCATAAGGTCCCGGTGATAGATTGAGCATGTTACCTCTGTGCCAGTAATCCCCATGGCGATACCAATATCAGCAAGTTTCAGTGCGGGTGCATCATTCACACCGTCTCCAGTCATTGCAACAATTTCCCCCATCTCTTTTAGCATTCTTACGATCTCTTGCTTGTGCTTTGGCTCCGCACGTGAGAACACCTTTCCTCCAGGTTTTGACAAGATTTCAATTTGCTCGGAAGAGGAAATAGCCATGAATTCTTTACCTGTAAAACTCCTCCCCCTGAGATCATCACCTGCGGAAAGCAATCGGATTTCCCGACAAATAGCCTCTGCCGTGGACTTATTATCACCAGTTATCACCATGACTTTAATCCCAGCTTGTCTACAATCATCGATGGCTTTGTGAACTTCTTCACGAGGCGGATCCTGCTCAGCTAAGTTTATTACAATTTTTTTCTAATCAATTAACCAATGCCTGTGTTACATGGAATCGGTTACGGTGTTTTGGGTGTGAGTGTGTGTCTAACAATCTTGAGTGTCAAATTCATAGTTTCTATCTTGAGGACATGGGGACAGGCCAAAATTTTCATATTACATTATATTGGTTTTATTTAAGATAAATGGTGTTTTCATACATAATATACGAGTTCTGTACATAGTTCGTTCAAATTCTAAGCACAAATTATAGTTGCTAGGTGATTGTCTGACAAAACATGTCGGACACAAATCATATAACCGTACCAGTATCAAGTATCTGCCACCATTACTTTTTCCATTTAGAAGAGTCCATGTAACATATTTCAGTTCCAAACACAAAAAGAGCATGCATGTGACAAAAAAGTCACTTACCCTTAGAGCAACGACCCCGACAAACACTAGGTCACTTTCAATAGAGGAGTAGTAAGCCGGGTCAAGCAACTTCTTGTGGGCAGGATGACTCTCGCTATAGTAGTCTGAAAACTCTCCCAACTCATCCTTATACGCCACACCCAAGCACCGTAATCCCTTTGAACTCATCTCCAAGTGTCTCAACAACAGAAGCTGCCTACAAGGCTCATCGATTGGAGCAAGTGATCCATCTGCAAGTTGAACGCGTGAACTGCGCTCCAATAGATTCTCGACGGCACCCTGCAGACCCCATTTTGTAGTGCAGGATTAGTGGCCAATCATGAAAAACCTTCAATTGTGAATAAGCAACATATGCCAGTGACAACAGCAAATGGGTATTGAGGGAAAGTACCAATAAAAAAGTAAAGAATATTTGGAAATATGCATAGCAAAATCTGAAGTTGCAATTTCAAGTTCTTTGGTTCGGATAATCTTAAGCCTAAACAAAGATAAGTGCATGTATAATCTTGGCTTTTTGAGAAGGTTGCATATAAAGCAGAATTACGGAAACATGCTTAAGCTACGAAGAAAATGCAAGTGAGTATGTGGCAGAAAAAAGTGAAGACCACTAGATTGCAATACTAAGTCAGCATTTCTTCTCTCTCTTTTGCAATATCCTGCAAGTACAGAAACTAACAATCACCTTGACAAGTAGTCGATTATTTCCAGTTGGCTCCCGGACAATAACACTCATTGACTTGCGAATGCGATCAAACTCCAATGTCGCAAGCTTCTTTGACCTCTTCGTCCACCATTCACAACAACCTATTAAAAAAATAAATTAAATGCCATTTAAGATAGTAAATAGAAAGTAGACTTCAAACAAAGTGTCTCCTGCTTACCCAATTTAACAGTGTTGGAGTCAATCAAATAGTTTGCGGCAAGCAGTGAGTCACGGATCTTGTTCCTAACCTTGCTATCTGGGACCCCCATCTTCTCAACTAAAACCTTAAGAGCAGCCTCAGTGGGCAAACCAGTTGCTCTAAACAGACGGCCATTGCAAAAGATATCAGCATCATTACAGACAGCACAAACTTCTGCCATTGCTTGCAGATTAGCATCCATATTGTAGCAATTCCAATCTACGATTCCCCCATCTTTAGGATCGTAGGTTGTGCCTTCGACACGGAAAATTCGAGACGACGTTGTTTTTCCACCAAAAGTGAAAAACTCTATGACAGACATCTGATTCGTCGTTAGGGTCCCAGTTTTATCCGAACAAATCACAGTTGTACATCCCAAGGTCTCCACACTCGGAAGCTTCCGCACAATTGCATTCTTCTGTGCCATTTTCCTTGTTCCCAAAGCTAAACAAGTTGTGATTACAGCCGGAAGGCCTTCTGGGATTGCAGCAACAGCAAGGGCAACAGCTATCTTAAAATAATAGGTGCACTTCTCGAATGAAAATTGGAAATTTGTCGGCCATCCGTTCACAAGATCCCAAGTAAGGAAGTATTTATAGTTAATCACCCAAACAATGAGGCACGCAAGGCCAATAGCAGTTGTAAGCCTGTTTCCAAATTCATCAAGCTTCTTCTTCAGAGGGGTGTCGCTTTCCTCTAACGAGGCCTCATGTATTTGTTTTTGTATCATGCCAATCTCAGTGTGCATTCCAGTGCTCACGACTATACAAATGCAACTACCATTCACAACTGTTGTGCCAGAAAAAACCATATTTTCTTTGGCTTGTAATTCACAGTCATCCATAAGGACTGGATTGGCGCCTTTTAAAACAGGCATTGCCTCTCCAGTCAATGAGCTTTGTTCCACTCTTAGGGTTGAAGTTTTCAGAACTGCAATTCTCATGTCAGCTGGGACTTTATCACCTACCCGCAGTTCCACTATATCACCTGGGACAAGTTCTCTAGCCGGCAAATCCGGCACAAGATACCCATCCCGTAAAACTTTAGCAGATTCACATTGCATCTCTTTAAGGGCTTCAAGTGCCTTCTCAGCATTAGTCTCTTGCCAAACTCCGACGATGGCATTAAGTACCAAAATCAAGACAATTACAAATGGCTCCACATAGGCTTCAAACCCGGACCCCCCAGTTTCATTCCTATGCAAGTATGCTAGAATGAAAGATATGAAGGCCGCAACGAGAAGAATCTTTACAAGCACGTCGTCAAACTGTTCGAAAACGAGCTTCCACAGGGGCTTCCCCTTCTCTTTCTGAAGCTCATTCCAACCATATCTCTCACGACGCTTCTCCACCTCGTAAGTGCTCAAGCCCTTGTCTAGTTTTGCTTTGAACTCTTTCAAACACTGCTCGACAGACCACGACCACGCATGGAACTGGTTTTCACCCAAGGATGTTTCCATCTGGCGATCAAAATATCCCTCCAACCAGAACCTTCTACCGAAAATGCTTTAAAACTCTTTGATCAGTCCTATACCAGAATTTATACACAAGAAAATAATTGAGCAAAGCATATACACCGATATTGCATATTCTAGAGTAGATACAAGCAAACAAAGGTTCAAATACAAAAAATAAAACAAATACTAAGCGTTGGTTTATGATTTTTATTGAGCCTGTTAAAAAGCTGATCATATACAAAAAACTAGACTTGTTATCTACTATGTAGCACGGACATGGATACGAACACGGGACATGGCAATTCTAAAAAAATGGAGATACGGACACGGCGAGGGACACATCAGATGTATAAATACATAAATATATATATATGCACATATATATTTTTTCTTTTCTTCCATGTCTGTTGATGAAGACATGTCTTATATGAATGTATGAGATTAACATGGTTCAAATAAATGCATAATTACAGTTTAACTCAAATGTTTTGAATAACTTCATATTAACCCCTCAAAATTGAAAAATATATTAAATTTTGACCCTCAGCTGTGTCCCCGCCTCCCCGGCGTGTCCCCTATAAAATAAAAAAAATTTATTGGACACGCCACGTGACGTGTCCAATACATATTTTGGCGTGTCCCCGTGTCCAATATGTGGACCAGTGCCCTTTTGGAGTGTCAGTGCTTCGTAGGTTATCTAGCCATGAAACAAGACAAGTAAGTAACTACAATGCAAATGGTTAATGTAAGAAGATACTTTATATGTCACACTCACACTCATAATCTCCATCAAACTCTGGAATTTGTTATTTTCTTTTTCAACAATAGACACGAAACCAACTCAAAGAACAAGTCCTAATAACCAAAGTGCCTCATAATTCCCAGCAATATACAAAACTAGTAAATCTTAACTACAAAGCGAATGCAAGATATACAAGGATGATACATATGTCACAATCAGTATCTCCATCAACATAATAGAATCTGTTAATTCTTTAAAGAATCCAAATGAAACTAACTCAAAGGAAAGCTACACCAGAACAACCAAATTGCCTTCTAAATCCCGGGGCATCCAAAACTAGTATATCACAAGGCCCACATAAAGGAAAGGAAAAGGAGTAACAGTCTAACAAACGCTCAAAATAAACAAAACCACCAAAAGCACTCAGCACATTTACCAAACAGATCCAAAAACTAATCACCGAATTATAGAAAAAATTACATAACAAAGACTAATGACTACAAAACATTGCGCATAGATGGAAAAAAATAAGTTTTGCCAATGGCAACCCAAATGAAAACTACTACCCCACATGAATCCAATTCAAATTTCGCATGAATTCGCAGCCAAAAATATGCAAAGACAGAACATACTTCTAGAACATACTTCTATCTAGCAGGATCGAATGATCTGAAAGGGGCAAAATTAACAAAACAAAATACTTAATGTGCCGAACCTATTAATTTTGGTATAATGAAATTATGTCCACGGACACAGAACATGATATTTCTAACAAAAATGGGGACATAGACACAGAAAAAATAAAAAAATAAATGAATAATATTTATTTTATACCCGTCGAAACACAGTGTTATATGCATCAAAACGTGTCCCTATATGTGCCGTGTCTATTACAAGAAGTACAAATTTACCCCCCAAAAAATTTAAAATTTTGCATTTTTAACCCCCTGCCGTGTCCCTATATGTGCCCCTCTCATGTCCCTGCCATGTCCCTCCCGTGTCTTTGTTGTGTCCCCCTAAAAAAGTTAATTATCCCATACGTATTTTTTCATGCCCAAGCATGTCCCCGTGTCTGAAATGGGGACACGCCGTCCTCTAGGAGTATTGGCACTTCATAGGAGGGCACCAGTCACCACTGGCCACCCACTTAGGTCCGTCCTTTCAAATTTATTTCTCACAGTCAGAAGAATAAAGAGTCAAAGAACAAAAGGCTAAAAACTTGAAACAAAGAGAATAGTTTCATAGACCAGAATCATGCATCGATCCTTAACATTTTTGAAGAAACAATTTTGCTATGGGTACTACACATTTGTACCGAAGGTGTACAACATGCTGAGGTGGAAGTCGGGTCCACCTAAAATTTTCAAAAAACTCAAAACAGAACCCGGGAAATTAGAGAGAAAAAGGAACCTAGACTTTCTCCAAAATCCTGCTGAAAACCCACCCCAAACTCCATTGACTTTGACAAGTCATTAAAGTCCTCAACCAAGATATACAAACATTGTCCACAACCACACCATAGTCCAGATTCTCCATTGCATGCTTCACAAAGGCTGAGAATTGCTTGATCATCTTGTCGTTTGAGTAACAGAGTGTTGTTCGCCGTCGAAATGAGCTTTGTTCCAATGAAGCCACAAACCCTACAAAATAAGAATACCCTTCACAATATGATAGGTCATCAGGTGCTGCTAGCACCCAATCAAGAAACCAATCCAAGAAAGTACTTGGCTGGATGAGTGGATGAGCCCAAAATCCAGAGCCAAGTCCAACACAGCCCAAACTCCACAGTCCACGGGAGAACTCACAATTGAAACAAAAGTTCTCTAAAGTTTCCACCTCCGTCACGCATTGCGGACATTGATCAGCAACCAGAACCCCCTTCGCCTCAAAGCTTGATTCAAAGGAAGGATTCTCCCGGAACATACACCAGTTATTATCGTTGGGATCCTATAAAGTTGAGATACAAAAAAATGGACCGTCTAAACAAGAAAAATTCATGGTTGGAAACCCAAATTAAGAAAAAAAATTTGAGAGGGTTTTTATTTTAAGATCAAACCCACCACCATCTCCTCCCCCTCGACAGCCGCAACTTTCCACTCCGGCTCGTCGCGTTCTCCCCCTTACACGGCACATCAACTCCCCCAAAAGCCCATTTAGCAGCCTCCAACCTCTCCTCAACCAGTAGCCCCCCTTTCGCATCCCAAACCGAATGAGAGAGAGAAACAAACACACCAATTTTTTGCTCGACCTTGGAGGTGCCAGTAGCCGTTAATGGCGCTTTGGAGATTTGTCGGCGTCAATAGAGTTTGGGGTTGGGTTTTCAGTCAATATTTGGAAAAAGGACGTGTTTCTTTCTCTCTCTCTAATTTTTCAGATTTTAGTTTGAGTTCATTTTGAATTTTGGGATGGCCCTCCTTCCACCTCAGCATTTTGTACACCTTCGGTACAAATGTGTAGTACCCATAGCAATTCTCTTGAAGAAACAATTTTAAATATGGCAATGAAAGAAACATAAACAACAAATACATCATACATATCTCCATCGAACTGATAGAATTTCTTGTTCTTGAACAATACAAACGAAACAAACTCCAAGAGAAGCAAACCCTAATAACCAACTGTCTTCTTACTCAAGGCAATATCCAGAACTAATAAATCAAAAACTATTAGACACCAAAAATAAAAATAAAAGAGCCATGCAAATCATTAAGCACATAAAGAAACTAGACTAAAAATAGTTAGTCATAAGATTAACAGAAAAATACCCAAAAAAACAAACACTGAACACAACGCACAGATGAAGTCTTACCAGCATCAGCCCAAGTAAGTAACTGATGCACCCACACGAACCCACTTCAGATTTTGCACAAATACACAAACGACAAATATAAATCTCACAATTGGAATAAAGGGTCAAAGGAAAAAAGGCCACAGAAACTGAAAGCAAAGAATAAAATAAGAAGGGGAGAAGAATTGTTGTACCTTCGAAGGAAGAAGAGAGATGGCTTAGAGACAAAGCAAGGAAAAAGAGAAAATTCTTTGGGGCCTCCTATGACTGGGAATTTTCTCACTTTCAAAGGCATTGCTGTTCAACTGTAACTATGTTTTCGTTTATTCGTTGGCTCTCTTTGCTTTTAAAAATTTTTGAGTGCTGGTTTCCTTTTCAGAGACTCTCTCTCTCTCTCTCTCTCTCTCTCTCTCTAGTTAGTTTTCGGGAACTCGAGATCCTGTTTCACGGTTTCTTTTTTTGAAATTTAAAGAGCAGAGGGAAGTTACAACGAACTCCCTAAAGTTTGTGTGTAATTATGTTTCCACCCGTATAGTCGACTTCAGCAGCAGTAATGTGTCGTGTGTCGGGACCGTACGCACTAGAAGTTTGGTGTCTTCCTACCAGAAAATTAACAAAAAAAAAAACTATGCGTACATTGTGTACACCAAATGCATACTATGTTGTGTGAAACTCTTTTCGGAATCATTTTTGAAGCTTTTTGAAAAAAATCAACTCAATTGAATATCGGTATGGGTTTGATCAGTTCTTTGCTCTAATGGAGCAAAAAATCAAATCCTATGGATATCCAACTGAGCTAATATTTAATATGAATTCTTACAAATTATCTTAAACAAATTAAGCGAAATTAATTCTAGACTTTTTTGTTAATATTCTAAAACATATGACAGCTTCTTAACCACCTAAATGTTATTCACACATAAACACCATTTGGTCCATGTTACTGTGTACTCCCTCCGTTCTTAATTGAGAGTCCATTATTCTATTTTGAGTTGTTCCAAAATGATAATTCTTTTCCAAAAACGAAAGGAGAAATTTGGTGATTTTCTAAAAGTGTCTCTCACAAGTGAATATAGAGTGTACAAAGTAGGTAGAATATAGAGGTAATAATAGAAATAATATTCATTAAATTTGAATGTATGTATAATCATTACATGTTCCCTTAAATAGTTAAAATTCTCAAAAGAACACTCAATTAGAAACGGACGGAGTAAAATACAACCATCAATATTGACATTCAATATCTATTCTAACATATAAAACCCATTTTGGTGTGACCATTTTTTTAAGTTTTGTTGTAAAAGTGTTTTCCACAACTGTCCCGTCACAAAAACATTTTTACAGCAATATTTAATGTGATATGGAGTTAACTCAACTGTTAAGACAAAAAGGTAAATTTGGTACACTGAACCCAACTGCCCCACAACCCCACGTTTCCCTCAGGTTTCGTACAGGCCTAACGTGTTTTGGATTTCAAATGGAAACACTCACGAGTCATAACCGCATGTTCTCAAGCATTTTTCATCTAATTAATCAATTTTGTTCCCAATTGAATTTTGTTAAAATGTTGTGCACCCCTTGTTTAATGCTAAAATTGCCTCCAACATAATTGGACTTGCACACGCATTGTCTGTGCACCACTTCTAGTGTTGACGAAATATAAGATAAAAAATTCACTTAAGAAGTTAAATAATTTGCTAAGAGTAAAAGTTTTTTTGTGACATATTAATGCAGCCCTCGCTATACAAAGTTTATGCAATTAATTAATTTTTGCCATTTCAAAAGTTTGGCTGGCATCGTTTGCGAAAATTTTTTGTTTGAAAAATATATACTATGAGCCAATTCATAGCTAGGAATTCTCATATTGGGGTTTAGAACCAAATTTATTTTTCCATGCTTAGTTTAATGATGAAAATGAAGATAAACCAGAGTGTTAATAGAAATTGGAAAAAAAACAAAAACAAAAGAAGAATAGCAAAGAATGATGAAAAACTACAAACCTTATATCTTCTTTCTTTCTGCTTTTTTTTTTTATGTCTTAAAACAGTTTTAAAAAAAAACTTGATTATCAATATGAATGTGATTCATCGCACCTCCTTGCTTAGACTATCCAAACTTAATTAATTTATAAATAGTCTTGCGATTACTCAACAAAAGCGTGTACAAATGTCTATTCAAACTTAATATATATACAATCTAGATGTACGAATGAACATACAGATGTTCACGGGTATACGTAATGCAATTTTTTTTTTTTATTTGAAGTTAATTGGGTCGAATTGGGTTGAGGTCTTTTTAGATAGTGATGAGATGACTTGAACTTTTTTGTTTTGTTTGAACATGGATGTCTTGTACTTTATTACTAGGTTCTTCTCGTAATGAACATTGTTTGGAAATTCTGTTTGACCAAAAAAAAAGAACATTGTTTGGAGTCTTTGGACCACTTATCTTATCCACCCAATGTGCAATTTCTTAAATTTCCCCCTTTTGAGAGCACCCATTCTCGTGCCAGGAAATCTGCGTACATGGGATATATTATTGCTACGGAGTCAAACCAACATTCCAGGAAAGTTCCTTGTTTACCTGCAACACACAGTCATTATATAAGATGTCTTTGTTTTTCCGCCTTGACGGGTCAGGGATATTCGGACCAATTTACGTGCATCTTGATCATTCTCATTTCCGGTCAAGTTAAATACAGTTCATGCATGCCAGGACTAGGGACTTCACAAGAGATTTTTCTCTTGCGATCTTGTCCGAAGAGATCATTACTAAGTTTCGAACTCGAAATATTTGAGTAATTTACGGCTCATCCTTATTGTCACTCGAGTTATTCCATGGGGTATGAAATGTCAACAACCACAAAACCCCCCATGATTAAATATTATTCTGTCGTGGGCATGGTTTGCTAAAAAGTAGTAACTTTGATTAAAGCTTTATACTACAAGCTTGCTGTCATTGCTTTCTGGTTGGTGGTACTTAGGGGTGTAAATGAGCCGAGCCGAATCGAATATTGGCATGTTTGAGCTCGGCTCGATCACAATTCATTTGGCTTGAGCTCGGCTCGAGTTCGAATCGAGCTGAAAAAGCTCGGCTCGTTATTATTCGGTCTGGATTCTGGAATAAACGAGCCGGCTCGGCTCAAAGTCGAGCTCGAATTCGTCAACTTTTTAACCTTAATATTGAAAATTTGGCTAAACGAGCCAAGTCGAACCGAATATTGGCATGTTCGAGCCAAGCCGAGCCGAATCTATATATTTCGAGCCTAGACGACCTGTTCGCGAACCTATATATTGGTATGTTCGAGCCGAGACGAACCTGCTCGTGAATCTGTTCTAGCCGAGCCCTGCTAGGTTCGAGCTCGGCTCGTTTATCAAACGAGACACAAAATCGAGCTCGAGCTCGCTCGTTTATCCTTCGAACCGAGCCCTTACCGAACCGAATCGAGCCAAACTCGCAATCTGCTCCGCTCATTTACAGCCCTAGTGGTACTGGTACGCCTTCCATCTACCTGTCCTATTATTATTACTAAACAGAGGTTTTGGTGCCTCCTTAGTGCATTTTCAGTTTCAACTACTACTCATTATGTTACATCACCCGAAAACCAAAAACACACGAATAGCTATCACACAGAAAACACACAATTTTTACACGGCAACCCAAAGAGGGGCAGCGAATTCTAATTGCATTATATAGAAGACTAGTGCTAGCCCGTGTCTACTGCACTACATATCCCTGTTGGAAATGGATGACAGATTTGTGATTTAGGTAAAAATCATGGGCACTTAACCGGGAAGTGGGAGGATGCACTACAACCTTTGGATCAAATGAATTTAAGCCGTTACAACAATTTATCCCCACACCCTTCTGTTTTATAATAGAGATATTACAACTCTCTCAGATTCTCGCTTTCACAATCTCTCTGCATTTGTCATTTTTTCAAAACACACGAATACTATCACACAGAAAGCACACGATTTTTACGCGGGTACCCAAAGAGGAGCAGTGACTTCTAATTAGTATATTATAGAAGATATTACAACTCTCTCAGAGTCTCGCTTTCACAATCTCCCTGCATTTGTCATTTTCTCTAGATGTGTTTTCTGTGCGGTTGAGTTTGTATGTTTTTGGTCTTCGATCCTGGTGCATGTCGACACAATATTATTCATAACAAGCGGTATTCCTGTGAAGCAAAAAAAGTTTAAAAGTACTCACTTTCACATCGTAGCAAATTGCACTTTGATTTTCACAAATTGGCGGGAAAATGGAAAAACCACAACCTTAGCGAAACATATTTAACCTAATATTGGTTCGCAATCAATAGCATCTAAATTTGAACTTCTCCAACAATCCCTAACGGAAAACTGAAAAATCATTTAGCAAGAGAATAATGAAAGAAGTTATATCCTTACAAATAAACTGGGATATGATCATTCGAGTTAACTTTTCCTCCATGTAAGAAGGTTTTTATTCAATTTCCGTTAGGAAATTATAACACGACGTACGTATATTTATGTACCATATCTAAGAAAAAAGAAGAAGAATTCATATCTTGCTGAGCATACAAAAGAAATAAAAAGGTACTCCGTATAAAATATACTTTAGCTACTACTCCTCAATATTAATCAAATTAATTAATGTGCATGGTTCTAAAGCAGCAATGTGTGGGCAGCGTGCCATTTTTAGGAGAAAGGATTCCGTTCCCTCTCCTAAAAATGCCAAATCGAGGGAGCGCTAATGCAGGATGGCAAGCGCTCGTAAATACAGAGTCGCCACTTGAGTTTGAAGGTCCGACACCCAAGGAACTGTATTTTGAAACATTTGCTGCACTTTTTGATTTAAAAAAATGAAGGCACCAGTCCGTCATAACCATATTCGGGAGCCAGGTTACGAGAGGGGAAGGATTTTATGGCACCACTCTCGCCCAATCCGGAGATCGGTTTCTACTTAGGCATTTGCGAAAATATTTGTTTACGATTCGTTTGATTCATCAATTCTTTAGCCAATTAGGGTGGAGAACAGTTAATAGGGGATCAAAACTGTAACATTTTGTAGAATGTGATAGATAGCATGGATACAAAAAGCAGTAAATAGGGTAAAGGTAGTAAATAGGGTAAATGCCAGGTTTTGTTTAACAGAGCAAACACGACGCACTATGTTGAATTGACGTGCACAAGAAAAAATCAACATGCACTGATCCAGTTCACGCGGATCATTGCATATGATTCACTCCTGCGCGCTCGAATCCCGCACAAGAGCGCGTGAGTTTGCTTTGCTCACAGCCTCTGTTTTCCCCCTCTTTTGGGCTCTGGAAATGACCAGTGCACACTCAGAACAAACCAAGCAGTTTATAGGCAGTTACCATACAGTTCTAAGCAGTTTAAAGGCTGAAAAAGCCCAACAAATTGACAAAACACCCCATAAACAGTGTGGGGACAAAATGAAGATCAAGACCTAATTACCCGTGCAAGGCCAGCCACTGGTCAGAGGTAGACCGGTGCGCTTATGGCACTCCGGCGCACGCGGGATGCGCTCTAGCGCACGATCATAGCTCCCTGGTGCGCGCGGCTCCAAATCATACCAGTGCTTGGTTTACACGTTTCTGGGTTCTGGGACAGGTCTAGAATGATCCAGTGGTACTCCATAACAACAGAAAATACATATTGAAACATAGTTAGCATTTTTAACTAAGGGAAGCAGTAAACTGGTTATTAACATGCTTAACAGTGATATATATGGAAAGAAATGAACAAAACAGTAGGAAACCAATCCCCATGCGGACCAGCGCGTGCAACCACGTAGTGGCACGCGCATATATGGGACCGGCGCGCACTAGTTCCTACCACAACAGTTTTTGAAATCTTGCTAGCTTTAGGATCAGGACTGGTATTGATTACCTGTCTAGGAACTGCCAGCCCCACTCAGGGATCAGAACAGAAAAATAGTAGGTATGCTATACCTAAATTGAGTTTGAAAGAGTATTTGAACTTTGATGTTTGAGGCTTGATAGAGTGGTTGGATGTTTGATAATTGAAGAACAAGGTGATTGTGCTTGATTAGGGTGTGAAAATGGTTGTGGATCTTGTAACCCTTTTAGAAAATTGGAACCTTTTGAAAAACTTCGAATTTTGTTAACTATTTCAATGGAACAAGGAGGGGTATTTATAGGGAGGGATGGAGGTGAATCTGGTTGGTGCCAGGAGAGGAGCTCAGTCAGTCCACGATGCTGGCTGAGGTTGCATTGGTGGCCAAGTTTTCTCCTCAAGAAAGGTTGGTGACAGGCTTTGACCGGCGCGCGCTGGAGTCAGTTTGGCGCGCATGTGGGTCAATGGTCAAGTTTTGACTGTTGACCACACCTGACAGCTTGACCAGCGCGCCCGGGTTTGGAAGCACCGCGCGCGAGTCAAACCAATACACGTGTTGGTCAAAAGGCCAAGCTTTGACTGTTGACCAACACTTGTCAATTTTGCCCCACACGCTGGTTCTCAACCAACGCGTGCCAGTAGAGTTTTTGGCTTTTAGAAGTGGTTTAGGATTGGGCTAGGTTCAAGGGTTTTTCAAACACTCAAAATTCAAACACTCGACATTCCCGAAGTATTCTTGATCCGTTTTATCATTGGGAAATAAAATACCGTAAGTAAACTAATCTGAAAGTCCAGATTAAGGTGTTTACAAAATATAATATGAATTTTGAAGTACTTCTACCCATGACGTACAACATAAGTTGGGTTTGAGTTCAAACATTCAGATGTATATATAGTTTGGGATGAATTCAACGAAGTTTGGTTAATTAAATTATTGCCTAATTAAACTAGCTAGAGATAGATGTTTCCTATTGATAAATAGTACTCCGAACTATACTTCTAAATAGTCAAATATGTGTTTCCATCAATGTGAGTGTGATCGAGTTGGTGTATTATAAAGGAAGGGACTCTACCACATAGACTATTAATTGCTTTTCTTCTTTTTCCATCAGTACCCCATTAGCAATTAAAAATGCATTTAATTGTTCTCACCACAAAGACCTTGCCAAGATTAATGGGCCAGAATGACCTATGACCCCTTCAGCAAGCTGCTTTAATTTCTTCTGTTTATTTTCCCCACAATCGTCCTAGTCGTAGGAATAATTCCAACACAGCCAACAACTACTCTTTAAAACCCAAAAGAAAAAAACAGGAAAAAAAAAAAAAGAAAAACTCCTTAAGACCCACTCCCTCCATTACATAATATTGGTTCTCTATGTACTACGTGCAATTCTCAAACTTAAAAATAATAATGTATAGTATTTACTAAAATAATTTTTTGATTTTTTTCCTGCACCGTTCAAAAGATCTCATCGAGATCTATCAAACAAAATCTGGATAATTAAACAAAATACATCAAACAAGATCCATATTGCCCAAAAAAAATATTTCAGCAAGTCCATAATTTTTAACTTGAAAATCGCATGCAGTTTCATAATAGTCGAAAATTATGGAACGAAGGGAGTAGTTAACTTTTAAGGCCACCAGCACTTTATGCGCTCAAGTCTCACATTCCCATTTCACAGGGCAGCTAATCGCTAATTTTGTGCGGTTTGGCGTAGCCAAGAATTCTACTAAGCGGGGGCAAGCATGTTCATGTATCTCACATTTTTATAACGTAATTCTTCAGCAGATATGAACATACTTGTAGTGGGCCGAACCCATCAAAAACTGGGCCCTGACAATATGGGTAGCCCACTTTGTTGGGCAAGCTTGGGCCGAACATGCGTGGGCCGGATTAGACGTCCACTTGAGTCCGCGATACTCGAGTCCAGTCTATGAAAACCGAAGGGTCAGGCTGGGCAAGAGCAAGCCCGACCCGAGAGCAGCCATAAGGATCCTACTTGGCGTCCCAGTGGCACAGTCCGAACACGTGTTCAGCCATGTGGATTTCGAGCGCCATGCATGTCGTGACTTACCCGAAATGGTTATTGGTAATGTATGAGCCTCATGCGACTTACAAGGGGAGCAAGTACATACCCTCTATAAAGCCTAAGGGATAAACCGTAAAGTAAGAGCGGTGTTTTTGGATCTCATATTTGTACTTTACCTTTAGAGGTGGAGTTGCAGTGTGTTAGACAGAGGCCCCAACCCAACCCATTTTTCTAAAATCTAATGTTAGGTATATGCCTAAATTTTTTTGTGTACATTAGTGGAGTATCTTTTAATCTATGGTTTAATTTAAATTATATTACATCAGCTTCTGAAATTTAAATCATATTACTTTTTTTTTGGTCAACAAATAATATTACATCACCTTATGAAATTTTGGGAGTTACTTTCATAGACAAGAAGTAGGTACATGTGTTTTTCAGTTACCAAAGAAAATGTATAATTTCATATTTAAATTTTTATTGACGGGTTGAGGAAATTAAAAATTATTTAAGTATAGTGTATAGCACTAGAACACCAAGAGGTATATTCTATTCTATATCTATATAATAAGGGAAAACGGTTTTTGAATCTTATATTCTACATAAATCATAACCATTAATTTGCCCTATAAATTCTCTCTCTCTCTCTCTCTCTCTCTCTCTCTCTCTCTCTCTCTCTCTCTCTCTCTCTCAAACAGTGGTAATTGTACAATTGTCACTAATCAGATCTTACGTTCAAAATTGAGATCTCTCTCTCTCCCCTCTTCTTTTACGTTCCCTTTCTGGCTCTCCGCTCTCAAAGCCGACACCTCTCATTAGCCTTGTGATTTTCTTCAAGAACGAATAATCTCTCTAGATTAGTTTTGGTCACAAATCCAAGGGTAGATCAGGTTTTCAAGTTTCTACCTTGGCTTCTGTCCTATGGGTACATTTTCATTTAACGGTTATTTGTAATATCCTCTCATATGAGGTGGAACATACACATATACAGAATTCACCACATTTGAGATGGAGTTAAAAGCAACCGTTGTATCCAAAAAAAATTGAAAAAGTATTTTTTTATATCCGAAACAACCGGTATTTGATATTTCATTTAGATTGTGTTTAGAAAGCGTTGCGTCGTGTCGGGCATGCACTAGAATCTATATAATAAGGGAGAACGGTTTTTGAATCTTATATTCTACATAAATCATAACCATTAATTTGCCCCATAAATTCTACGGCTCTCTCTCTCTCTCTCAAACAGTGGTAATTGCACAATTGCCACTAATCAGATCTTACGTTCAAAATTGAGATCTCTCTCTCTCTCCTCTTCTTCTACGTTCCCTTTCTGGCTCTCCACTCTCAAAGCCGACACCTCTCCTTAGCTTTGTGATTTTCTTCAAGAATGAATACTCTCTCTAGATCAGTTTTGGTCACAAATCTAAGGGTAGATCAGGTTTTCAAGTTCCTACCTTGGCTTCTGTCCTATGGGTATATTTTCATTTAACAGTTATTTGTAATGTCCTCTCATATGAGGTGGGACATACACATATACAGAATTCACCACATATGAGATAGAGTTAAAAGCAGCCGTTGTATCTAAAAAATTTTTTGAAAAAGTATTTTTTTTTATATCCAAAACAACCGGTGTTTGATAGTTCATTTAGATTGTGTTTAGAAAGCGTTGTGCCGTGTCAGGCATGCACTAGTGTGTGTGTATATATATATATATCTAAAAAAAGAGAGTATTTTTTTCAAAATTAAAAAAAAAATCCTTAGAACTGTCCCCTCGAATCGAAATCGTGGCTCCGATACTGTTTACCTTTCCTCCCTCCCAATGTCTAACTTAGCCGACATCAGAGACATCAGAGTGCCCTACGGCTAAACACAGCTGAACAGCACTAGCTGATCGATCCCTTGTTTTTGCCGACTACGTACATTAAGAAACGTAAAGGCAGGTTTGTTTGGATTCAACCTGAATAGAGGCGAACAGATTAACCTCCACAATATATATTATTCACTTTTACAGTTTTTGAATCTTATGTCCTATATAAATTATAACTATTAATTTGCTCTATAAATTCTACTGCTCTCCCTCCATCTTTTCCTCTCTCTCTCTCAAACAGTGATAATTGCATAATTGTCACTAATCAGATCTTACATTCAAAATTGAGATCTCTCTCCCTCTCTCTCCTCTTCTTCTACGTTTCCTTTTTGGCTCTCCGCTCCCAAAGTCGACTCCCCTCCTCAGCCCAGTGATTTTCTCGAAGAATGAATACTCCCTCTAAATCAGTTTTGGTCACAAATCTAAGGGTAGATTTCAGGTTTTCAAGTTTCTACCTTGGCTTTTATCCTATGGGTACATTTCTATTTAATGGTTATTTATAACATCCTCTCATATGAGGTGAGACATACACATACACGGAATTCACCCTACATGAGATACAGTTAAAAGCAACTGTTGTATCCAAAAAATTTGAAAAAGTATTTTTTATATCCAAAAACAACTGGTGTTTGATATTTCATTTAGATTGTGTTTAGAAAGTATTGCGCCGTGTTAGACATGCACTAGTATATATCTATAAAAAGAGAGTATTTTTCAAAATAAAATAAAAAAATTCTTACGACTGCCCCTCGAATCGAAATCATGGCTCCGATACTATTTACCTTTTTTCCCTCCCATTGTCTAACTTAGCCGGCATCAGAGTGCCCTACGGATAAACACAACCGAACAGCACTAGCCGATCGACTCCTTGTTTTTGCAGACTACGTACATTAAGGAAGGTAAAGGCAGATTTGTTTGAATTCAACTCGAATAGAGGCGAATGGATTTTTTTTTTTTTGAATAGGAGGCGAATGGATTAACCCCACAATATATATCAGTATGCACTTTAGTGAGAAAAAATTGAATAAAATAATTATTAAATTTTTTTTGACATCCTAAAATAACGTTTTTGTTTTTATGTTGGTGATTATGAGTATGATGGATATTATTAGTGTAGTATCTTCATACTATAATATTACTTCCCCCATCCCAAAATGATAGTTTGTTCGCAAAACGAGAACTTAAAAACTCATATAAATTTTTGAAGAAAAATTAAATATTTTTTAGACAATTTACTACATATTATTGAGTTCTCTAAATTAATGAAGAAATTTTAAATTTTTTCTTAAAAAACCTATTATTTAACTCCTTGTTTTGTAAACTGGACTATCATTTTGGGATAGAGGGAGATAGTCTTTGTTTGATTTAATACAAAAAGAAAAAGGGTATTTACACTTTCACTCTCAATTTTTTTCATAAACAAACGAATAAGCATATGATTCTTGTTGTAGCCTAAAGAAATAGAACAAAAAGATTCATATACCTTTTCTGCATTAGGGCTCCGTTTGTTTGGGTGTAAAATATTTTTTAGTAAAATGTTTTACCTATTTTTTGGTGTTTGGTTGTGTAAAACATGAGGAAAATATTTTAAATGTAAAACATTTTCCATTAATTGAATGAAAATAACTTACCTTCAAATCTTCCGTAGGTTATTTTCCGAAATGAACCTGTTGCCTTCTACTACAATTCTCACTGCTCAATTTTCTCTATCGTCAGTCCTGACCCACGTTCAATTCCAATATTATCATATCTCTCCACCGTTTAAGCTCCCCTCTCTCAACACTATTTTGTCTCTTTTTTGAAAATATTTTTCAAGTGTCAACCAAATACCGGAAAATAAAAGTATGAAGTTTGTTTTTTTTAAAAATATTTTACATAAAAAATATTTTACATCGAAACAAACGGAGCCTAAGTTAGAATAATTTCCCACAAATGTATTATATTAAAAAACAAAAACTCTATGGTATGATAAGTTTACGTTTATATAATGGACCAAAATCTTGACTCGAGTACTTTTTTCAATATGACACCACCACCAATCACTATGACTATCATCTCTCTACCACATTACAACATGCAAGTCAATGTCTCTTCGCCACTAGCATTACCTCTTTACCACCACACCATTGCCGTCCACCATGATCACCATCAGGACCGGTCCTGGGTATAGACCACTAGGCGAACGTCTTGGACCTCCAATTTAAGGCCCAATAATAGGGCCTTCAAATATAGGATTATAAAAAATATAATGTATATCGTGAATTCTTCAAATAGGTTGATGTAACGTGGGTAAGATTTGCGTGTTGGAAACGTGAGTTCTAGTCTCGATTCCTTCAAGTTGTTCACCTTCAATTTTGGTAGAAAAAAGATTTTGAATTGACGCCGCTGAGGTTGGAACTGACAAGCAACGATACCAATGACGTGTAACAATTCAGTAGATTACCATTGAATTATTCAACTATTTTCCTATTCATGTCAAAACACTAGTTTATATACACAAAAATAAGAGGTCCTATTTTCAAACTCAGCCTAGAGCCTCGAAAATTTCAAGGCCGAGCCTGACCACCATCTCTTCATCACACCACCACATGTAGTCATAGCCTCTCACCACACCTCTCTGCAGCCATCGTATCACCTTCGCCACAAATAAATGTAGATAATTAATAAAATTAAAAGAAAATAATTAAAAATAATACAATCATAATTCTTTGTCCCAACTTATTTTGTTAGTTTTTGGTTTTAATAATTTATGCTGTATTTGGATGAGTTTTTGAAAATTTTTGTAGGGTTATGAGTGAAGAGAGAAATAAGAGTAATAATTGAAAGTAAAGGTAATGATTGGAGAAAGATATAAAAAGAAATGACAATAATGATTAAAGATAGAGGTGAGTAATGATTGAAAGTAGATTTAATGAGTGTTTTTTGAGTAGATTTCAAAAAGCAATCCAAACAAAACATTAGCTTTTCTTTGCGGCCCACCCATCACATTTTATTTGGGCCTAGTCCAGGCAAAGGCCCATTTACTAGGCCTACGTAATCCTAGGAAAGAAGATTAGTTGGGCCACGCCCTTTTTTAGACGTATGGACCACTTCAGGCCCACAGCGCCGTTATGCGTCTCTTCACTGTCAGTTTCCACCATCCTACGGACGTTATGAAGCCACGTGTAACACGATAACTATTGGCCTATTATTTAAACTCACCAAAAGGTCCTAAACCCTTTCGTCATTCGCAGCCTACTAGGGTTTCTCTCTCTCGTCGATCCGAAGCCTTCTTAAAGGTATTTTTCTCCTTCCCTTGAATTCATCACTCTTCTGTACTTGATCTCTCCATAGTAAGTACGTAGATATGGACGTATGTAGTAGTCGTTGTAGGATATCACAGATTTCTAGGGTTTCGAACTAGCCATGCCTTTAAATCGAAGGAAAACGATATATATATATGATTGCTAAAAGTGCTAAGTGGGTTAGAAAATCTGATTGCTTGTTCTATGAGGCTTAAGCTGTGTTTGGGTTGTACAATCTATTTGTATTATTTTATCCTTTTTTTTGGGGGGGTTTATAAGAACGAACGGAGGCTAGAAATGATAGCTTCTCGGTAAAATGTTATAGACTTGTGGACGGTGTGGTGTTTTTTTAGTAAAATTCTGGATTTTTTTGACCTTCCAAAACAGTTAACGTTGATTTCAATTTTTTAGTTCTGTTAACGTGAAATCTATGCTTCAAGTGCTATAATCTCTGTTTTTTAATTATCTTAAGCCCAACACGTTTTGTTTTTGTTTTTGGCTTGAATCATGTGTTTATGCATTTTTTTGTTATTTACATGGATATTTTGGCGCAGAGTTCTGAAGATGAGGCCGGTGTTCTGTGGTAACTTTGAGTTTGACACTCGCCAATCAGACCTGGAGCGACTGTTCTCAAAGTATGGGAGGGTGGATCGTGTTGATATGAAATCGGGTACATTTTATTACTTAGGTTTTTCTCTGAGTTGTTACAGTTCATTTGTTTCATATATTCTTTTGGGCCTCTATTCTTTATGTAGCTCTAATCTTTGAAATTGCTATCTTACTGTGATAAAGATTCTAGGAACTTTGAATTTAACCTTGTAGATGTGTGGAAGTTATGCTCTTATTATGTGTCATTATGGGGATTACCTTTGTATCTTGTTATAGCATGGACCATGAAGTTTGAAGATAATAGGTTTTGGAATAGTGCATGTGTGTATTATAATGTTGATACTTGTTACCTTAAGTAGCGACTCCCAGGAGTGGGATTTTCTGGAATCCTCATGAGGAAGGTGAATCCATTTCTTGTAGGCTGTAGCTATATTCTTTAATTCCTGGAAGAAGTTATCTAAATTGAGTTTTGAGCATATTAAAGGTGCATGCGAATCTACTGTTGCTCCTTCACATCATTAAAGTGGATGTGGATACTTACGTACTGTATATGATATCCAACCCGCGGGAGATAAATGGCAGCCAAAATTTGAAATTTCATCGAAGAAGAACTCCGTATTTAAATGTTTGTTTTGACGCAGGAACATCTACTAAGGGATAATGAGCTTCTATCTTGGCTTGCCAACATCTGTGCTATATACTTGTAATGCAAAGGAAACCTACCTGCCTGCCTGATCTCCTACTTTCAGATGGAATCGTTTTGCATTTCATTTACTCGATCATCAGTCACTCCATCATCTGTCTCTCACTTATCTCACTGCCCAAAGTTGCCATTTCACAAGAATAGTTTTCGTGGGGTCTATCAATTCATCATGCTAAGCCTGCCACCTCTGATTATGAGGAGATCACTGAATCCTATCATGCCACGCCTTCCATTTCTGAAATTTCGTGCTGTGTGAATGGTGAAGCATTCTTAGCAATGACAACTCAGACCTGAAATTTGGATTTTAAGTTTTAACTTGCCTCCATCATCATGCTTTAGTTCATCATTCAAGGCCTCTACATCCTTAAGTTCATCAGCTCCTCACGTATTTGCAGGTGTTGTATTTCATTTATCATTGCCAGGGAAGAGATCCTGGTTTGGCTATTTTGCTGCCTTATGGGCTTTCTTAGTCGAGTCTCATGCAATAGACTTCTGCCTCTGATTTGGTTCTTTTACTGCAGGGTATGCTTTTGTCTATTTTGAGGATGAGCGTGATGCTGAGGATGCCATTCGTAGTCTTGACAACACACCATTTGGATATGACAGGCGCAGGCTGTCCGTGGAGTGGTCTAGGGTTTGTTGATTCCTCGCATTGTTTTTCTGTTTTCTTGTCAACATTGCTTTTTAGTTTTCCTCCTTGCAATAAAATAAATTTTGCTCAATTCAACGCTTTTCATGTGAGGAGCCCAACCATCATTCGGTTCTATTGGGATGACAGAGTTTACCTCTTTGTAGGGTGATCGTATTCGTGGCCGCCATCGTGATGACTCTAGGTCAATGCCAAACCAAAGACCCACCAAAACCTTGTTTGTCATAAACTTTGATCCAGTCCGCACAAGGGTCCGTGATATAGAAAGGCATTTTGAGCCTTATGGGAAGGTTTCACACGTCCGGATTCGAAGGAATTTTGCATTTGTGCAATTCGAAACACAGGAGGATGCCACAAAAGCTCTGGAGTGTACACACATGAGGTAAAAATAGTGTCTTTGTTCTTTCTGTTGTTTATTGAGAGTTTTTATTCCCAATTTTGGTAACACAAGACCTAATAAGATATGGGTGGTCTCCTGTTTTGCAGCAAGATATTGGATAGGGTGGTTTCTGTTGAGTATGCTCTAAGGGATGATGATGAGAGGGATGTCAGAAATGAAAGCCCCCGAGCAGGTTATGGTAGGCGTGGAGATAGCCCTTCTTACAGACGCTCACCAAGTCCAGTGTATCGCAGGGCTCGACCAAGTCCTGACTATGGGCGGCCCCGCAGCCCAGTGTATGACAGGTACAATGGTCCGTCATATGATAAACCCAGGAGTCCAGAGTTCAATAGATATCGAAGGTAGGTTGTTGCCAATGTTTAGTATATGTTTTTTATCTTATGCTTTTTTCTGATAGTAGTTATGTGCTGGTGGAAGTGTCATTCGTGTGTGTGTGTGTGTGTGTATTTACTTGTGAGTGTTTTTTTGTTTGAAGTTTCATAGGCTTGGCATTTGTGATCTTTAATTTTTTTTCCCTTTTGCTTTTGGCCTTGCAGCCGATCGCCTGTGCGAAGGTCAAGGACATAAGATGCCATCAGGTTGAAGGAAGGATAATACTTGCTTGACATGTCATTTTGTGGTGGGTTGCTAGAGCTTTAGGTATATCCTAGAGGTAGAAGCTGGTCGGAGTTTAGTAGGATATTAGTAGTATTTGAAACTTGTGGATTGATGGAACTTTTGGTCTGCATAGTAGATGTTTGAGTCACTGTAATGAATGAAACTTTTGGTCTGCGTAGTAGATGTTTGAGTCTCTGTAATGAATGAAACTTTTGGTCTGCGTTCAGACTGTAATGTTATCTTGCAAACTAGTATATGTATAAATCTTCATTTGCACTGCAAGCTTTCATAATTTCGTTTGGATCTATATTGTCGTCATAGTGATCTCGTGTGGTTCTTTTCACAAATTGAGATGGTAGGCATTGCACCAGTCAACCTCTTTTTCAAAACGTAAAAAGGAAGTGCAAGCATCTTTGAAAATTGCTTCGACGACATCTGTTTAAATACCTGTTCTTTAGGGTGAATTACTTTCTTGCTTTCACTTATTATATTACTGGCCTACGCGGTTCAATGTTGTCCAAAATACAGTTTGATAATTGTCTGATCATTGCTTCTTTCTTTCTACATGTGATAATGATAATTATGAATGCTTCATTTGGTTCGTGCATAGCATTGCACAACTGTATGCATATGCATCACATACCGTCACCACCAGCACACAATTCATTGCCTGAACATATAGGTAATGTAACTGTGGACAAGTACATAAGTTTATTGTATACTGTTACCATGCTGTTTTACATTCGGGATCGACTCAACTCCCGATCAATTGCCTTCTCTAGCCATATTTCAGCATCTTCCATCATTCCAGGGCTGAGCCTCACCATCAGGACACAAAACTCCGTCTCGTTGAGTTCTCCATCCCCATCAAGGTCTCCTTCTCTCACCATCGCTTCCGCATCCTCTTTACTCATCCCCTCCATGCCCAACAGCGCCGAGTTCTTCCTCAAACTCTCTGTTGTAATCAACCCGGTTGCTGGGTCTGCCAGTAGCCGAAACCCTCCACAAAGCTCCGACACGAACGTGTCCACGTCTAGCTTCTCCGCCATCACTGGCAACAAATCTTCGTACTCCTCTCTATCTTTAGTTTCCATGTTTTGCTCCCCAGAGATGTGATGTCGCTTCAAAACCATTTATAGTAGAAGAAACTACCTCGCAGGCTAGCATTATATACGGGTTATATCCAAGTGGACGGTTGGATTTATTGTAAAGATCGTCCACGCTTGCGGTGAGTGTGAGAAACGTACGTAAGATTATTTTAAGTCTTCTATCTGGATTTTTCTATTTGTATATTATTGCAATTTCGATTTTTTCTATCTATGCAACAGTTTCCAGGAAATTGCCCTTTGAAAGTGGCCGTTGGCCAGGCTATGGATGAGGGAGAAATAGCTTTAGTAGTTTGTCCGGAGGTTTAGCCTGCTTTATTTTTTTGGTAGCTTTCTAAGAAGCTTCCTTTGCAGAGCTATCATTCTCTCTCATAAATGTTTTATATTCTTCTTTCTTGTTTCCTATCAAAAGACCTGACTTGCGAATATATTACTATTGATTTCGATTGGTTTTGGCGACGGTTTTTTTGCGCTTTCCTATGGTGAAGATGTTTGCAGCAGATCCAGTAATGTTCCGGTGATGATTCTCCGGCCTTCAGCGGGAATGAGCATGTATGGTGCACGGTGCAAACCATAATTTTTCTCACCCACCTTCTTGTGTAGATTGATGGGTTCGACACCGGAGCTGATTTTATGCGACTTTTCTTATTTTTTGTTTTGTTTTTGCTTTCATTCTACTATTCTAGTTGCGATTTGTTTGATTTTAATATGGATGGGATGATCTTTACCGTTGAAAAAAAATAGTGTTGACAAGAACAAGGAGATTATGTACTGCGCTATTGCACTACGGGATTGTAGTGCACCATGATGACAAAAATACTATTGACAATAACAAGGAGGAGAGTGTGAATTGCATTGTTGCACTACAAGAATGTAGTGCACCGTGATGGAAACCTTTGAGTTGTGATTATTATGACTGGAATTTTTCATTTTGCAGAGATCCGTTAAATACAATATTTGTGCGTTATTAAATTAATCGATTATTATTAAGTCCATATGATTGAGATAAATTTTATCTTACAATTCATTCTTTGAAATCATACTGACCATCCATCTTTCGAAACAAATGTTTTTAGATCCCGATGATCACAAGTGCTAATTTTGGCGACCTCAGTAAGATGGATTATAAAGATTATGAACCATTCATTTTACAGGTCGCTGAGCACTATATTTGTACTCCAAATCCAATTAATCGGATAATGACATCTGCAAGATTGAGATATACACTATTCTTCCAATTCTCTAAAATCACATTGATCATCCATTTCTTAAAAATGTTTCTAGATAACGTCGCTCTTGATATCTGATCAATCTATTCTTTTGCAAATACTTTTTTAGCAACATCTGTGAAATGAACGATTCAAATCATGACGATAAGATCTCGAAGGGTCCAATTGAAATGCGCTTTCCTGTGGTGTGTTTCGTGCACAATAGGACCCAGGGTCCCAACATCAAACAAGGACCTTCGGCAGGTTCTATTCGCGGGCCTTGCCTGTACGCATTTTTCTTAGTAATTTGCAACTTGTATGGAACACTCTGCATTCCCCCACGTGTTAGCATGTGAAAGAACTGTGGGTGGAACGGTAAGGATTAATCTGAGGTGCAAACAAGCTGACTCGAAAAACTCTGCATTATCAAAAAAGAGGATGGCACGGAAGGATCGTGTTTCCTTTCACAGAAGAATGGTGTGGGCATAATAAGTCGCCTCCGGCCCCGTTTCATATTCTAAAATAAGTACTTAAAAAATAAGGATCTATTTTCAAACTTAAAAAAATAATGGGTTTACGAATATAAATTTTTTAATTTTTTTTTGCAGGGTTTGAGATCTATCAAATAAGATACATATTGCATATTTTTTGATTTCAGTAAGCCTATTATTTTTAAACTTAAAATTTGTAAATAAATACTTATTTTGTAAGGAGGTAAACCGGAACACCACCTCCAAAGTCCAAACAAGGTCTGATGGCAAACTGGTTTTAGTAAGGTTGGATCTGGATGCATCTAAATAATCCCAAACACTGTCTTTATACTATACTATTGGCATTTCCCTTATAATTACTCTGTCATCATCAAGATATATAAATATATATGGAAGATAATCAGATAACAATTCATATCGATTCCAATCGACAACTTGAACTAATTAATAGAAGCTATTTGTTCGAACGTATCTTTTAGATCATTCAAAATACGTACGATGATGGAATAGAAGAAAAAATAGCATAAATCAATGGGAAGGAAATTCTGATGCCTTGGTGGTGATCTTGGCCCTTGTAAATACAGTTTTCCCCTCCTTGTACTTGTGTTCTTGCCGGTAAGTTTTTTGATACTTCCAGCCCAACGCCATTCTACAATCAGAGCAATATACATCCGCAACCATGTGGACACCGCTTATAAGCGGTCGATCCTGTCCAGGCCCCTCGAAAACGTTCATGGTATGGGAGAATAAAAAGGCTCGACCATTTCCTGCCTAGAATCGAGAAAGGACCATGCACGGAAGAGCACAAAGGTTAACATAGACAATAATGTTTAAGTTCCATGAAAGCATAGAGACAATGTTCTAAATTAATCATTATGGATACGAGTTTAGTAGTACAACACAACTAAAACATGTATATGTTCCTAGGCTTTTTTGGGAAGTATAAGAGCATCCACATTGGCATTTCTAAAATCAAATCATTCCTAAAGTTACAAATGTTTCGATCATAAAGTGCTCACAATAGAATAACCAAAGTTAGCAACATCTTGAGCAATAGCCAAAATTTTGACTTTGGATAACCAAAATTATCAACCTTTTTTACATTATCAAATTTGATGGATCCCACATCTCAATCAAGTGTACCCATCATTTTGAGACTTGATATTGTTAACTTTAGGAATTCACTAAATGAATAATCAAAAAATGATAGTATGACAACTTTTGGCTGTCCAATTTTGATTATGTCATTGGAGATGCTCTGAAAGTCGATTTTTTTAACATAAATTCTTTAGTCTTTTGTGAACATCTAACAATATTTTGTAAAGAAGTTTTGAATAAAATTCAGTAAAGACGAACTTAACGAGGTAAAATAAAATCAAGAAGTTTTAGATATTTTTTGTCCTTGGTAAATTTTGCACCAAATTTAGCTCAAAAATTGGCTAATGCTACGGTATCCTTCCTCTTGTCTGGGTGACGCAGCAGAATTCACGAGAGATTAGTTAGCGTACTAATCCAAACGAGATAATCAACCCGTCGCAACGAGCAATTCTTGCGCACAAGAATGAAAGAGAAATTCTCTGCAATATTATTAATCAAAAAGCCGCATAAACTCTAAGTTACAAACATTTTTATAGGCCGAAACCCTAAAAATAAACTTGGAAATTAAAAAGTCCCAGAATTTGGGGCTTTTCCTAAAATTGAAAACGGGAAAGAAAAACAAGACTTTCCCAAAAAAAATCAACTGAAAAGGAATTACGATCTAGGAGTTATTAACGAAACAAATCTTTCTTAAAATGGCAAAATAACGCAATTGAAAGTCTAAACGAAGGAATTAGGCCGAAAAACACCATTCATCATTAACCTTGGGGTTGATGAGTATGGACCGGAGCGCGAAAATAAATCAGCTCACCAAGTTTGGGCCTATTCCGAGCTCGTCCGAATTTAACCAATTTGGGTAATCTAAAATTAAACACCCTTTGGACTTCCGGGGCTTGGCTCGGTTCAGCTAATCTTGGAATTGGGCCTCCACATGTTCTACATCACTGGGGATACCGTATTCCAATATAACATAATCACTCGAAGACATAGTAACATTTTACCACTGGAAGGATCACTCGAAGACATAACATTTTAACACTAAAGAAGGCATAACATTTTTAATACGATTAAATTCATTTTTTCATGGTATTGTCTCCCTATATCATAACATTAACCACTCGAGGTATAACATTAACCATTTGGAGGCATAAGATGTTACGATCCATCATCCTTATATAAGGGGGACATCTTAGGCGTCTCCCAAACATTTCATTAACCACAAAATAGATTTTGGAGAAGGACCGAGCTAATTAAACAAGTAAACTTCAACCATATATAACTCATCATACCAAAGTTCAAGAAACAATAAATTGAAAACGTTTTACCCTAAAGTTTTTGTCAACAATGTCATCATGAAGGGCAACAATGTTTCGGCAGTTGAAGCAGCAATACAATCGAGACCCAACTACATCCTCCATAGAAGAAATTCCAAGACCTAACTGCATGCATGTTGCACAGTCTGGATTAAATTAATTGAAGGTATACAATTTGGGAGATTAATTAAAAAGGGAAAATTTCAAAAAAACCCCTAACCTTTCAACACAATGTCCCATAGGCACCTGACCTTCAAAAAATGTAAATCCCCCACCTGACCTTATCACTCCGTCATCAATTAACCCCCTCACCCAATTTTCTGTCCAAAATCTAACGGAATTGATGACATGGCGCTTACGTAGACATTTTAGCCCTAAAAAGGAGACACCTGTGCACCACACAATAAATTCATAGACTGAGGCACACCCAATCCTCCCCATTGTCTTCCCCGTGGTTTCGGCAACCACATTTCTTTTTCCGGCAACTGAGGCCCCGTCCGGCTAAATAAGCCAAATAATTTATTTTTTGTTCTCATTCAATTTTTTTCGTATTTGTTAGTTTTTCATCAATTTTTTGAAAATTATTGCATCGTCATGACAAGAGGAATCTAAAAAGTAAAAAATTACAATCAAAACCTAATTTTTTTGAATAAAGACAAAAATAAGCCAATTTTTTTGTTTTTATTAAAAAAAATTAGATTTTGATCATAATTTTTTATTTTATAGATACTTCTCGTCATGATAATGCAATAATCCCCAAAAATTGACGAAAAACTAATAAATACGAATAAAATTTGAATAAGGACAAAAAATAAACCAATTGGCTTATTTGGCCAAATAAGGTCTAAATGTATCCAGAGCCGTGACTCAATTTACAAAACTATGCAATTATAAATTAAAAAAAACCAATTCAGCCTTCCATCCCCCCAAAAGGGGGGATTGGGTGTACCTCAGTCTGGATTTATTGTGTGGTGAACAGGTGTCTTCTTTTTAGGGCTAAAATGTCCAAGTAAGCCCCATGTCATCAATTCCGTTAGATTTTGGACGGAAAATTGGGTGAGGGGGTTAATTGATGACGGAGTGATAAGTTCAGGTGGGGGATTTACATTTTTGGAAGGTCAGGTGTGTATGGGACATTGAGTTGAAAGGTCAGGGGTTTTTTTGAAATTTTAAGTAGAGAATCAAACAAGATATTGTGAGATTAAGAAAAATATTGTTCTTTTATCGGCAAAAGTAATATTTTATTCTTGAAAACTTGAAAAGGTTGCATCAAATCGTGGGTAGAGGAGGGGAACCCGACCAAAAGTTGAAAGCAAAAGAATAAAAAAACACCCAAACGTGAATGAAACAGATTGGCAAAATGTTGATCGGGATAACACAGCAATTAACTTCCCCTAAAACAAGGAATAATATTATATTTTTGAGAATCTCCCCTCCTAGTTGATTTTTTGTGAATACGCTATAGTTTTGCTAACTCAGAGGTTTCATACTATATTCTTTAATTCTTGAGTTAAGAAGAATTTAAAAAGTATTGATGTCGTCTTAATATCCGATTATTCACGAAAAACTTCGTCTAAAAGAGCTTGCGGAAATCATTTCCTAGAAGTAAGAAAAAGTGATACGAAACAATAATACGAAGAAATCAATAATCAAGAACCACAAGACAACGAAAGGTATTTGATTTGCACACAAGCTGCCCGGACATTAGATTATAAAAAATAAAATACAAAAACGAAAGGTATTTTTTACCTCTTATACGGGCATATGCGCAAATAAAAGGTATTCTCTCTTTCTTCTGAGGAGGGCCAGAGCTTTATGCAGTAACCTGTGAAGGCAAAGCCTCCTTTTGAAGGACTTTTATATGCTACACTTTGAACCCTTTTGACTACCGAAATATCTGTTGATATTTTGTTCACCTTCCTTAAAAGAGGATGAATATTACCCTCCTTCTTATTGGTTGGAATGGTGGAGGTCCCATCTGTGCAATACACTTTTTGGTAAGTATAACATCATTTTGTGGTGGGATTCACACCATTTCAACTAATAAGAAATAGGGTAATGTTCACCCTATTGAGTGCAGGTGAACAAAACTCACCTCTTTGACAAGTGATTCGACACAAGTCTTATAGCGAAACCCAAGCGACTCAAATTCTCAACAAACCGATATACATGACAAAATCAATACTGAAAAAATACACCTCACCACATGAGCAATTATTATTTTCAACATGGACATACATTGAGTAAGAAGGGAAAGCTAAGGGAACGTGGGGAATAAATCACCGATGCAACGCTACCTCGCGTAGTGAGATTTGAACCCGAAACCTTTCAGTTGGGAGGGTTAAGGAAGCGTCATCTGAGCTAGAGCTCAATGACATTAGCTGGTAATTAGAACAAGTAAAAAGTAGAATACTCCAATGTTTTGTCGCCTTATTGTAATCATTGTCGCGTGGATAATTCTCACATAATGTCAAAAAGGTAAAATTCTTATTTACTTTTCACATTTATCAATTCATATCCATATTATTATTAATACCTTTTTAACGGATGGATAACTATGCACTTTTTGGCACTTTATCTGTTGGAACACAATGTAACGATTGTATTTTCATAGTTATGCTCTCTTTTGTTCTTCATATTCTATTTTCTAGTCAAGGTTACTTGGTCACCATTTCTCAAATACTATTTTACAACAACGTTGTAATTACTGTATTGTCTTGCCAACCATCGCTATATATATATTGATGAGTGTTAGATAATACTCACTCACGTAATGCCAAAGAGGTTAAGGTTTCAAAACAAACATAATATAAAGGTGCGTTTGGTTCGTTATATTTATCGCATGGGCCGGCGGGCAGCCATTTTGTTGCAGCACATGATGGCATGGCATGGGGATATCCCACAGATCGATGGGGGTGATTTCCCCTTTGCAGTTTTGATTTTGTTGCAGAGGCTATTGCTCTCTGTCATAAGCAGCAGGTAGGGTACGTGGGTTTAGTTCACTTGAATTGAAATTAATAGACACCAGAACAGAATCAAGATTCAAATCAAATATAAATGTAACGATAAAAGTTTTACTTCATTCTTGACAGGACTACAACAAAATGGGGATTTAGGGGCACTTTCTAAAGGGCATTTTTCCAAAAATGCCTTATCAAGTTATTAATGCGGGACCATCTTCTAAAATGCCTCATTTGATTCTCCTTTTGCGGCAGTTAGCATTGATCGCAAATTTAACATATTTAATTTTTTTTATGGTAATTTGATAGGGCAGTTTAAAGTGCCTCGAAAATCTAGGTATAATAGGACACGTGCTTGGAGATACAAAATTATGACGTTTTTGTAATTGACAATGTAAAAAAAAAATCAGATAGGGAATTTGGGCACTTTTTTAAAGGGCATTTTTACAAAACAGCGTCATCAAGTAGTTAACGAGGCACTTTAAGTGCCGCAAAACAAAATTTTCACCAATTTTCCGTAATTTGCGAGGAAACAATTCCTTGCCAAACTTAACTTATTTTTTTTCGGCAAAGACAAAAAATTCCCCGGAGCAAACACTGGAACAAAGCTTACGACCGTGTGGAATGGCGTTTTATTGAGGTTGTGATGCGGAGAATGCGTTTCAGTAAAATTTGGATTGGGTGGATTCTGGGATGATTTCCAGTGTTTCTTTTTCCGTCTTAATTAATGGGGAGAAGCAAGGATATATAGTGCCATCACGGGGTTTACGATAGGGTGATCCATTATCGCCTTTTTTGTTTGTATTGTGTGTTGAGGGTTATCGGCGATGTTGTCTCATGCGGAGAACCGAAAAGCCATCCATGGGATTAGAATTTGTAGAGGATCTCCGTCGGTTAATCATCTTTTTTTTGCTGATGATACATTGATTTTCTCTAAAGCTACAGATGGGGAGACAGATTCTATTCGGATTATTCTGAGGGATTATGGGTTGGCTTCAGGGGCAAGTCATTAATTTTGATAAATCCGCAGTCTTCTTTATTGCGAACACTCCTGGTGATATAAGGCAGCGGATTTGTCATAAGCTGGGGGTTAGGAGGGATGCGAGATTGGGTAATTATCTAGGACTTCCTGTAGATATTGGTAGGTCGAAAAAAGCGGTTTTTGCATATGTAAAGGATGCTCTTGTTTCTCGGATTGAGGGATGGTCTGAACGATGCTAAATCAATCAGGACGAGAGGTAAATCAGAAATCGATTGCTTTGGCCCTTCCCACGCATGTGATGTCATGTGTCAAGCTTCCGGACGGCCTCTGTGCGGAGTTAGTTAGGCACATGGCAGCATATTGGTGGGGAGGGACTAAGGGGAGGAGAAGAATGCACCGGCTCTCATGGGATAAGTTATGTGAAAAGAAGTCAGGTGGGGGATTGGGTTTCCGAGACCCAGCATGTTTCAATTTAGCTTTGATTGCTAAGGTGGGTTGGCGACTAATTACGAGTGAGGGAACTCTTCTTCAGCGGGTTCTTAAGTCAAAATATTTTCCGGCATCAACTTTTTTTGAGGCGCAGCTCGGTGCGAACCCATCATGGACTTGGCGGAGTATTCTGGAAGGGCGGAAGGTTTTAAGGGATGGGGCGAGATGGAGAATCGGTAATGGGAAGAGGGTACGACTGGATGTGGATCCGTGGCTTCCAAGATCAAATGGGTTTCGTCCAGTTGGTGTATCCAGTGAAAGAGTAGGCTTAAAAGTTTGTGATGTTATCGATGCCGCTCAGCATGTGTGGAAAATGGTGATTGATGCAATAATGCAGGAGGAAGATGCAAAGGCAGTGCGGTTGATTCCACTTCCTTGTTCGGACATGGAGGATCAGTGGGTTTGGCACTTTTCGAACCGTGGGATCTATTCAGTTAGTTCCGGGTATGAATCTGCTCTGAGGCTTACGAGGCAAGGTTTGGCACAGGGAATAACAGGAGGGGAGTCGAGCATGCGTGATGATGATAAGAAAGTTTGGAATAAGGTATGGAGTCTCCTGGTTCCGAACAAAATTAATGTTTTTGTGTGGAAATGCATTAACGGTATTCTTCCGATTCAGGAGAATCTATTTCAAAGGAAAGTTACGAGAGAGATGTTATGTTTGAACTATAAAGGTGATTGTGAGACTTTTCCACATCTTTTTTTGGAATGTCGGTTTGCGCATATTATGTGGAAGTCGTCTCCGCTTGGTTATGTTCCTAGCATGAATGGTCAAGCATCAATCTTGGCATGGTTTGATTGCTTGATTGATAGATGGAAGGGAACATATGATGGAGGTTATATGTTGACGTTGGCGGCGATGATTATGTGGAGGATTTGGAAATGCAGAAATGAGGTTCTATTCAATGGAGCAAATTCGAACCTGAGCCAGATGGTGGTAGTAGCTATTAAGGAAGCTGAGGAATTTATCCTTGCAATGAGGGAACAGAATCCAGAGCCGAGACAGCCGAGAATGGGAAGTGGGGAGTTGGCTCCATGTTGGCAGAAACCGACATGTGGAAAGTTGAAATTTAATGTGGATGGGGCTTGGGTAAGCAGATCAGATGAATTGGCAAAGGCGGGTGCGGGGATGGTGGTACGGGACTCGAATGGATCTTTTGTGGCAGCACGTTCATTGAATCTGGGTGTGGTGGGTTCTCCTCTATGTGCGGAAGCTATGGCATGGCGGGTAGCCTTTGATTTTGTCGTTTTGCTGGGACTGGATTCGCTCATCATGGAGGGGGATTCACAACAATTGGTGAGGTGTATCCGAGGTGAGATAACGTGTCCCACTGAAGTGGAGGTAGTGGTGGAAGATGTGAGAAGATTAAGAAATTTGGTTTGGGAGTCCGAGGTTGTGTTTGTTCGAAGATCGGCTAATGGTGTAGCGGATGCTTTGGTGAAAGATGGTTTGCGAGGTCCTGGTGTTAGAACTTGGGAAGCTAGGCCTCCTGATTGGTTGTTATCTCCTTTGGGGAAAGATAACCGACTTATTTCTTGTATTTGAGTTCTCTTGAGTTATAATAAAAATTTCCTATCGTTTTGGTTGAAAAAACACTGTAACAAAGCCTATTCATTTTCATCTTTTTTTTTTTTCGATCCCACCCATTAGTAATTAGATGTCGGCCAAAACATTTGCATAAGGATAGATGTTCTACACTCGAATACTACAGCGCGTAGTTTGACACGTCCCGCACTTTACTCAATTATCCGAACCATTCATCTTGTAGCATTCGTCAAATTGAATCTCCACGCAAAAGTTCAAATTGATCGGACACACGCAACTACCTCATTGAAAAACTTTTGTATAGAAAAAATATGAGTCAAAACTTTTTTGCATGAATAAACTATTTCGATGAGGCGGTTATGGGTGTTCGATAAACTTGATTCTAGGCATAAATGATCTACTAATTCTACTCTATCATATTTAAAAGATAGACGGTTCCAATCGCGGAAAAATACCTCGGGTAGTGTTCGAGTGGTGCATTATCAGACTTTAATTCCTCCAAATGTACTAAATGTTTTCTTAACACGCGGTTTCCGATATTCGATGATCTCCAATTTGGGTGACACTGATGGAATTGGTACAATGTGAAAGCTTAATGGTTCAGATCGAACGTTATAATAATAGACTATTCAATGACATTTAGAATCTATATGTTCAACTTACTTAGTAATTAACTTAGTCTTGAGCTATAGCTGTACGTATGGTAGCCACACAACCAGAACACAATCATGATAATTGAGACTGTTGATTTCGTTGTGCTTGTTGATCACATCATTCATGTAAAATTTTAGCTCTATCTGGTTTAGAAAACCATACTTGATAATAAACTAAGTCTAGTGCTGTAATTGAATGTACAGTAGCCACACAAGTGCGACACAATCATAGCAATTGAGACCGTTGATTTTGTTCTACTTGTTCATTAGATCATTCTTGTGAATTTTTGGCTTGATCGGGTTTAGAAAGCCACTTCATTTTTACACAAATTCATTAACAAAATGGTATTTTCCTCGCAATAGGCAGTGTAATTATTTTCCCCCCTGGCGCCAAGAGTAGTGGAAAAATTTGAACACATAAAATTTTAAGCGCGCTCGACTTTCATTCCCCCCTCACAATTTCCCTGAACTTCCATTCTGTTTTTGCCCCAGCAAAGCTGTCTCCATGTCTCGCCTCTCTCTCTCTTCTCTCTCTCTCTCACACACACACAAGCACTGACTACCGAGAACGGCGCCATCGAAACTCGTCGCAGCTGCCAATCGACGAACACCGGCACCGCCGTTTGACCACCATTCCGCCACTCCAGGCCCTCCTGTCTCTCGACATTCACCAAAAACACGTGTAACTAAATCTTTGCTTATACCGTTGTCCCAATTTCTAATCCTTCAACAAATTAGGTTTACTGCAACAAGTCTCTCTCTCTCTCTCTCTCTCTCTGTGTGTGTGTGTGTGTGCACTGAACCCTAACCAAATTGGTCTCCACTGAGGATATTTGTACTAGTTTCATGAATCTTTATTCTCGTTATCGGAGGAATTGCATCTCTTTACTAGGCAATTATCATCCCTTCGTTGGAGATTGTTGTCGGAGGAATTTCATCTCTTTACTTGCTAATTATCATCCCTTCACTGGAGATTGTTGTCCTATAAATTGCAGGTCTCATCGTACTCCTAACAAAAGACTTCATCGGAAAGAGCTCTTCGCTCTTGTCTTCTTTTGTTGGGTAAGAGACAATCGATGTACCTTATTAATTTCTTGTTCTAGGGTTTTGATTTGTGCGTTGGAATTTGGGGTTTATGATACATTCTTGGATCCAGAAATCTATTTGGGGTTTAAACTTCACAGAGCTGTGCATTGGAATTTGGGATTTGTGCGTTGGAATGGCGATTTTGATGGGGACATGTACTGGGTCTCAAGGATTGTTCAAATTCCAATAGACAATTATTGGAAATTATATATCCTTTGTTGAGTTTTCTCTAAAATTGGAAAATACAACTGTGTTAACTATTCGGCGTTTTGGGTGCATTATTCAGCTGTTGGATAGTTTCAAAGTGAGAAAACCTTGGAGATGTATCTATTCAACACCAAGTGCTCTTAGTAAAAAGCCAAATGAGCTTTCCGTGGAGGAGTTAGAACTCGAGCACTTTCCTTGTAATATGGCTGAAGTACATAAATATATACATCCTTAGTTATGTATGCCCATGTGTCTAGTTAACGGCTGAAATTGCTATTCCCTTTTTGTGGTTGACTCCAACATTGGCCAGTTTGTGCAAGGACATGGGAGGGGTTATGCATTGGAGTGAGTTGGGTTATGATTAACAATACTACACAAAATTACCCTTCAAAAGGATTGTTTAATTGTGTTCTTGATGTCCGTAGTTCTTTCCCTAGACCCTCTCTTTCCTTCCAAAACAGGTGGCAAAGGTGAGAGTTATGTAAATAGTCCTTGCACTTAAATTCCTTGATGATGATATTTTGGTCACGAGTTCCATCACTAGACATCTACTTTACGGGACAAGATTGAGGTTGGGGATTTTTTTTGCTATGCCTTGAATGTCCTACAAAAAATTACAGTTAGAGTGGATTTTGATTTATAGTTTAGTAGAATGACCTCTATGCACTAAACGTGATAGAGCTGTCTTTTCTCAAAATTGTGATTATGGTGACCTTATGAGATTAGAGTTGGTAAGGTAGAAGCTAGACCTTTACAGAGAGAATTGGTGGATTGTGTCGTCACTGCCATCACATCGGTATTTTATATCCTCAGGCCAAGTTTGTTAGCTTATCGCTTTGTTAGGCAAAGTCTGTAAGCATATCATTTCCTGCTTATCCCAGAAGCCCATAATCTTACACATTTTCTCCCTTTTTTATGTTGAATTTGAGGGCATAGATATAATCTTGTTTGAATGTCTTATCTGATGAGATTTCTATATGTCTTCCTTAGGTTGCAGTCATCCCAAACTGTAGCATTTTGCCAACAGCAGGCCAGAAGATGGCTAGTACTCCTGGAGTCAGTGCCACACTTTTCAATGCTCTGGTAGAGGTTGATGAAGTTGTTCTTCTGAACTAGTGTTACCTGAAGGTGTAGGCTACTGTCATCCGCTTGATTCATTCCATATTTCGATTGCACAGAAAATAAAAATACCATTGACAAGTTGAGTGCAGTGAGCAGATGTTGGCATGTAAATAGTGCACTCAATGTTGTACTTCCTGCACAACTAAAAGTAGACATTTTGTTTTGGGAGTTAATACCTTATGGTTGCATGTGTTCTTTAGTGGTGTATGCTTTATGGGATAACAAACGTTATCTTTCCTTCGTATGTGGAGGAAACAAATATATGCGTGTTTCTCATAAATTGCATGAAAAGCTCACACATGTTACTGTACTGCAGGCCAATATTAATGTCTGTGCTATAGCCCAAGGTTGCTCAGAGTACAATATCACTTTAGTTGTCAAACGAGAAGATTGTGTGAGGGCCCTTAGAGCGGTTTGCTCAAGATTCTATCTCTCTAGGACCACAATAGCAATGGGTATTATTGGGCCTGGATTGATTGGTAGCACCTTGCTTGACCAGCTCAGGGATCAGGTACACTATATTTCTTTACAAGTCACTGTTGCATTATATGTCTTATTATAGGTTCTGGTCTATGGAATTTGATTGAATCTAGGCAATACATGGCTTCTATCATTCTGTTGGGCAATCCATGATAGTAATTGATTTAGTTAAAGTGCACTTGTCTGATGTTAGAACTATGACTATAGTAGGTATTTATGATTCAAGAATGCTTTTAGATTAAGTATCTAAAGCTGATGGAAAGCTACAGAGTTGATAGTGTCGATTCCATACGGATATGAATAGCTAAAATGGATAGTGCCGTAGGCATGGATAATTTGCTAGTATAAATTTGATATTGTAGAATTTCAATATGATGATTTATTATTGATTGATGCGAGGTGGGGGATTATGTTTATTTCAAGGGCGTAGCTACAAAGGTTGGTGGAGAATAACTTTGAGCTAATTGGTGTGAGATTCATGTTCAAGTCCCAATCCTGTGGGATGAGCATTTGATGAGGCCTTACGGAAGCCTTAAGACTGTTGGCAATGCCATTGGTACTCCAGTAGCATGACCTATTTCTTTGGTATGTTTAATGCCCAATATTGTCTATTTTAAAAATTTTTACTATAAGACAATAGGTTTTAAAACCGTGTATATGGTTTTTGTTTTGATCAGGTAGTGAAAGATCGTGATGGATGCTTTATTGACTGAATGAGATTGCTTGGAAGATGCCTAGTAGATAGAGTTATGTCATATGGATACTGAACTTATGGATTTTGTTTGTTTTTACTTGTAGTTGTTTTTTGATACCATGGCATCTCTCATGTTATTGTTCTAGTTTTTTGCTGGAAACTTTAATAAGTTTCTTAAAATTGTTTCTATTTCATGTTCTATTTTTTTTTGTATTTGGATCCTTGTAAGTTTGTTGGCTAGTAGTTTAAGTTAATGACTATGGCTTATGTTGCATGGATATGGTTGGGGAAAAACATTGAAATTAATTAACGTTTTATTGTATGGTGGTTGTTTGGTTGTGTAGTACAAATGGAAAAAAAACAACTCTTTAGAAGGCACTCAAAAGTGCTGTGAAAGCTATCCTGTTGACATCAAAGTAATGGCTTATGCGGCAGTTTGTAGTGCCTTCATAGGGTATTCAAATAATTTTAGAAATATCTGTGGCGGCACCAAAAAATGCCTTAATAATAATCTATGCGGCACTTGGGAGTGCAGTGAGAAAGTGCATTGAGGCTCTTTAAAGTATCTCAATATGTAATCTATGCGGCACCTAAAAGTGCAGCAAAAAAGAGTTCTTAAGGTGCCTTAAAGTGCCTCAATATGTAATTTACGTGGCACCTAATAGTGCAGCGAAAAAGAGTTCTTAAGGCGCCTTAAAGTGCCTCATAACAAGTGGCGTGTTAGACCTATAGCTGCATCGATACACGCGGGACTAAGGTGGAGTGCCCCAATAAACAAACTGCCCCAATACATTTCTTATTGAGGCAGTTTTGAATGCCCTATAAAGCTGTCTTATGTAAAGTATAGACGGTTCCGATTTTAAATATATATCTTATATGATTGAAATAAATTACACTAAAATAGTCTAGTTATACAACGCCGTTTTGAGTCTAATAGTAATAGACACCCAAATAGAGGTCTGACGGCTGCACTTGTAGGTTGCAGGTTCAACTTCCACGTTGTCTCTCTTTCTCTCTCTCTCTCTCTCCAATTGCTTTTGATTTGTCTTCTCTGTATACTGGTACCAAAACTGCTTTCGTGTCCCGAAATAGAGGGGTTTTCAAATCTTTACGGCGGGGACACAACATGGACACGCGGGGGACTCAACATATATTGGGACACAGCTCCTTAGGTGTATAAAACCTTGTAACTTAACAAAACAGCCCTTTTATTATTCTACATTTTGCTGTTACGTACAATAGAACTATAAGTATGGGCCTTCATTTTTCAAACAGGCATGGGTAAAACTCCCACAAATATTGCCAAAAAAAAGCACAACTATGCTTAGAATCTCACTATTCCATTGGATCAATCAAACATGGCTATTTGACATACACTTCACATATAAATAGCTGACCAAGTTATACAAGAGTGTGAGGCTTTTTCTCTTTTTAAAAGTTTGGAACTGTGCATTAATCATCCCATGCGGTGAATTTTTTCGTTTTCATTGATTGTGTTGTGGGTGGTTTCGGAGGGATGTAGGGTGTGGAGTTGGATGTGAATGAGTTAGCTTGAGGATTTTGATTCTGGCTGGATAGACTTCTGTGGCAGGGTGAGAGGAGTGTGTTTTCCGGCTTTTCTGGTATGGGTCCTGTGGCTGCTTTGTGTGATGTTTGGTTTGTGTTTCTTTGTTCTGTTGATGGTTTTATGTTGTTGGGGGGCTGTTGCTCTGTTTGTTGTCTTTCGGTTGTTGAATCTAATGGTGTGATTGTTGTTTTTGGCTACTCATGTCTGCTGTTGCTGCTCTTAATTTTCTGGATCGCTTGGCTGATCTTTGCTGATGTTTTTGGGTGAGGTTTGCTCCTAATTATTGGTAGTGAAGTCCTATGGCATCTCTTGCGGTTAAGGTGGAGTTGGTTTCTACTTTTGGTTTCTTCTATTAGGCCTCGTGGTATTGGTGTTGTATTTTGAGTTAGGTCCTCACTTGCATGTGTCATTTATATATTGTTAAGTTTCCATAATGTTTTGTGTTCAATTAACATCATAACCAAAATACTTTATCTTACTTTTTATGTGTGCAGATTGAATATGCATAACGTTGGTAGCGGGAAAGATGGTATATATACGCTCTTCTATGAAGATTTTTTGTTTGGATATATGTTTCTATGAAGACTCCTCTTTTGGATGAAGGTGCGAGTCTTCTTTTTTGGATATATGCTTCTATGAAGACTCCTTTTTTGGATGAAGTTTCGAGTCTTCTTTTCTGGATACATGCTTCTATGAAGACTCTTTTTTTTAATTGAAGTTCCGAGTCTTCTTTTTTCATTTTAATGATGCGACCGAACTATGATGAACATATATTGTATATATTGTCTACCTTTCATGTTTTTGTCATGGAAATGTCGATGCTTTAGATCCTATGGTTGAATGGACACATTTGGTGTAGAATACATAGTTCTTGTGCTTAATGGATGTCTGGTTCGGTTCATGATTATATTGGTTTATGAAGATGTGTTGGCTATTATGGTGTAATGTATAATTCATTTGTTTGAACGAGTATTGAATTCTAAAATGAATAGGATAATAATGTCTTGTAAGAAGAGTGTTAGTGACAACTGATTGACTTTAATTTGAAATTTTAGGCGATAAAATATTTTGTTTCTATTATTATTTTTAATTAATTCCTTCAGTGACGAAACTTTTTTTTTCAGCTATGCACTTACCTTGATCAATTACCTGCCACAATTAGTGACGAAATTGAAAATGGGTGACAAATAATTATTAGAATGGTAATGAAATGTTTCGTCGTCAAAAAGCAAAAAAGGTGACGAAGAAAATTGTCACCAAGTAATTTTTCAGTGACGAAAATTTTCGTCGTCAAAAGACACTATAGGTGATGAAAAACAAATTTTGTCACCAAGTAGGAATCCTCGATAACCTTTAATCGACAAATTTTTTTCGTCACGCATACTATTTGTGACGAAAAACATGCAATTTTTGATAATTTTCATTCATCACCTAATGCAATTTTTCTTGTAGTGTTGGTGGGCATAATGTGGTGGTTGTTTTCGCTCCATTCAAGCCCTAGATGAAGGTTAATTGAAGTAGCCTCTCTCTTCACCTTTTTCCTTTTGGAAAGATTTGATTTTGGTATCATTTTAATTGTCCAAAGCATAACTACAAAAAATTCGAGTATATCACGGTTTTGTCATTTTATGATATGTGAGTGATGACTATTGAAGTTGAACCGTTGAACATACTCAAAAGTATACAGTTGGTGGTATGAACAAAAACAACATATTTATATTAACTTTCCGACTACCACTTAAATCAATGAACACACAGAAACGAGCAAAGCACGAGCATTACACTAGTATATCATCAAGGAAGCCCAAAAGCTTAGAGGTACAATTTGCTTCTCTCCATTATGATTTCTTAGGTCCTCCCTGAAAAGGAAGACAATTAGTCTTTGATTCGTGGTTGTCAATAGCTTGGTTAGCTAATACTAATACAATAATGCTGGCTGAACTTAATGGTTGTTATGGATGCTTTTCATACTTAGAAAATGTCACTCATGGGTGAGAAAAGTTCGTTCCAGGAGCTAGGAAGCCTAAGCTTGCAACATCATGGTTAGTGTAGGGTTGTGATTCTAATCTAGGACGTCTAATGTGCCTCTGGTTCGGGCTATGAGGTTTGCCTTACTGGTTGCATGACCTACACAACTAACACTCACCATTACTGTCCAAACCTGTTGGAGTCGATCGACAAGGCACATCGATGGTTAAGTGAGAGGTCGCAGGAGGAGAGTAAAGTACAAAGCGATTAGGGTTGAGAAGAATGGCATATCGTTAGGGTTGATCTTCATCTCTTATCTCTTTTGGTGCATTTTTTTTAGGTTTTGTTTCTTTTTGAACAAGAAATGAAAAGGGAAGATAAGAAAATTAAAGGAAGAGGATCATTCCTGTTGTTTTAGACTGAACCATCTTGTTATGCTATTTATGAGGCCCTTTTGAGATTTAAATAAAAAATACTAAATGCAAGGTAGAAACAAAACAACGCTACAACACAATTGAGTCCACTCAAAACAATAACTACATAGTAAGTTCTAACAGATGAAGCAAGCTCAATAACAGAAAACACAATAGATATAGAAAACTGATTAGCATATTTTTAGGGCTTTAATATATGGACGAAATTAACTAATTAAGCAAGCTCTAAATTGCAACGAGACAAATTCAGAGATTATCAATTTATGCAAGCAATATAAATATGCAAAACGAAAATTAAAGGAGTACGGGAAGAGAAATCAAACACAAGGATTTTATGGTGGTTCGGTCCGTAACTTCACGGCCTACTCCACTCCCCCAGTGTCCTACTCGGAAATTGCTGCACTATCTCCAATAGTTGTTACAAACCTCTAGCTTTGCAGGTGATAGAGAACCTTACAACGAGCGATTACTCCAAATCCACTCCCAACTAGCTAAGACTCTGGCGTTAGTCATACCTAAAACCCAAATGATTTTTCTACCCAAAAGCCACTCACAAAAACGGTTTCAATCTTAGACAAGGTGTGAAATCCCTTTTACAATATGGTTCAAAATAGTGTAGAATATTCAAAATGAAGCGTTGAGTTTTTGACTGATAGATTGTCAAGAGTATGCTCACAGTAGAAAGCTTCAAGAGTATTGTGTAGTCTACACTTGTTCTTGTTCTTCTTTTTAAGGTTGAATCCCCAATTGAACGTTGAAGTAATTCTCTCCTAGCTATTGCATAAAATTAGCCCTTACCTTATTTGCTCCTTCCTTCAATCTCTATATTCTCCAGTAATCCTATATCTTCTTTCCTTATGAAACTTTTCAAGACAATAGAAATTAGTAGGGGTGAGTATGGTCCGGATTGGTTCGATTTTATAATAAACCAAGAACAAAAAAACTCCTACAGATTATGAATTTGGAGAACCAAATTACCAATCCATAAAACCAAACCAATCCAAACCATTAAAATTACGGTTCGGTTTCGATTTTAAACTACGGTTTGCTTTGAACTAAGCTATCATCTTTGAAAAATATTTAAAGTACTTAAAATTACGAAGATAAATTTTAAAAAAAAACTTATATTAAAATCAATTTCATTCAAATTACCAAAACACATGCACTAACATCAACCAACTAATTAATTTAGAGTAGAATACTAATAATTGCCTCAAGTCTTAAACTAAGAAAATGAAATACTGGTAAGTCACTAAAATTAACCAACTACTAAACATCTTAAGATTGTTTAACCAAATAAAAGGTCAATTAGATAATTCTTAAAACTATTGAATTGAAATGAGGCAGCAAAAGGGCAGTAGCAGCAGCATGGTAGCAACTAACTAAATATTGCGGGAGGGAGTAATCATAGGAAATTAGGAATGAGTTGTGATATATATAAGTTTAGTCTAAATTATCTTAGCAGAGAAGGAAAACTAAATATTGCCATGGATTTAATAGGATTAATAATTAGGAAAGTAGTTGACTAAGCGCTCTCATATTTATTTGGTGAATTATAATTAAATTATATATGTGTATATGTATTATACGGTTCAGATCAGTTTGAAACCATGACCATGAATGTGATACACAAACCAAATCATATAACACGATTTTTAATTTTTTTAAACCATGACCAAACCATACTACTAAAAATCCAAACCAAAGCTTTCGGTTTGGATTGGAATCACGATTTCACTGATTTTTTGCTCACCCCTAGAAAATAGGAAGAGATTGTACTTATCTCTCCTTCAATTTTCTTGTCTATTGGAGATAGCAAGTTTGATGAAGAGTATCCCTTCAATTTGTGTCTTCAATAGACCCAAATTCCCCTTTGATTCTTCACCTCTTTCTTTTCATGCTTCCATTGCCTCTTTTATTACATCAGACGTAGAAACCTAGTTTAGGAAAATTATACTATGTATCTCTCAAAAACTGTAGGCTTTTAGACTTGAGAGAATTGCTTCATAAATCACTACGTAATGGCAAAATTAGTTCGCTAGAAATATATAATTCCAATAAAACTCAATAGACTAATTAATGTATGTTCGTTATTGATGCAGGGAGGCGTGTTGGAATAGAAGAACGCGCAATAAGGACAATCACGAACAAGTATGAACTAGAGGTACTCCCTCTATGAACACACAATAATGAGAAATAATCTCAATTTTCATTAATTCAATCAATAAACAACTCCCTTCTAATGTCACCCTACAACTTATTTTATACTAGAAAACTAGGACCGAAAAGGAATCAGCAAAATAGGAAGCTGAATCTCGGCGAATCGCTAATTGACTCAATAATTACTAAAATCAAAAGATTTGAGTTATTCTCAAATTTGATTACTAGAGAATAAAAGAAACTTACCAAAACAAAGAATCTCCTACAAGAATTAATAGCCAAAATAATAAAAACTAAATATTCTATTTCTTAAATACTATAATATTCTCATTCTGTATCAGTTATCATCAAAATCTAAAACCCCGGGGTGCTTAGGCTAACAATCTCCCCCCTTTTTGATGATGACAAACACTTGTATCAATGATATTCAATAAAAAGAATTGAGAGCAAAAAAATAATAAGAGCGATGTCACGCCCTCGATTTTCAACATAAATAAATATTCCATATCAACAAAAGATTCTCGCATATCATTAGTAATACCCCAAAAGAGTTTTCACCTGTTTAATTTACAAATCAAGTCCCCGAGTTTAAGGTTATACAACATTGGCACACCGGCCCCAAAATAAGCTTAAGTACGAATATGAATAAGTTATTATGTTACAAACGTTTTAGTCAAAAGGGATTCGAGAGTAATTAGTTACAAACCCATCTTTGTCAAAAGAAAACCATTACAAGATGATTAAGTAACTAAATGAAGTTAGCTTCCAAATCCCAACACATGAAGCATGAGTGCTATTGTCGGGCATTTGAACCTGAAAAGAATGATAGGTTGAGCTACACTAGCCCAGTAGAAAAATCTTTACCAATTCTATGTGCAAATATGATGATAAGCGCAAAAGAAGATAGACATGAGGATATAGTTCAATTGATGGATAGCAACCAACACAAAAGTTTGCCAACGTTCACTACGTTCGCTCTAAGTCATGCCATTATCACAAATAGCCACAAAGTTCATAAGACTTAAGCAACTCTAACATTTTCGACACGACTCACTATCCCAAATCTCCACTGCCTGTATTTCCACTCTTTGCGTTACAATATAACACCTCGAGGGTTACCGTATTGCCACCCCTTGTGTTACAAAGAACCCTAACCACTTAGATTACCATATTACCACCCCTTGCATTACGAGACCCACTTAAGTCTCCGTATTACCACCCATTGTGTTACGAGACTCCCAATCTTAACTTTCGACCCAAACAACTACTTGTTTACTCATTATGCAAACTAGAACTTCCTCACGATCACATTCATACATGAACATCATATGTTATGCCAATAATGCTACCAATAAGCCACAGACACTCTACAGTAATTGATCAATCAATAAGTTTCATTTTAATGCGGTTTTAATCAAGTAAACTATTATTCATTCCTTACAAACGGGAAACCAACATGACATGGATATCATCAAATAATCAAAGGAAGTCAATTGAACACACTTGAGATACGTTAGGAAGTATTCAAAAGGGTTTAGAAGTGATCGGGGGTTGATACGAGCGAAGGAGTACGAAAACAATATCAAAGCTGTCCAGAGGAGAGGGGGATCGACCCCCCCTGACCAGGGATCGATCCATGAGTCTGCTGCCCCGGAGAGAAAAATGAGGGATCGATTCCTAGGCGATTTTGGGCGATTTTCTGTAGAAATTTGACAGCTTTCAAAGAGACAATGGGGGATGATCAAGGCTCGATATCTACTATAGAGACCTGGATAATTTTTAAATAATGAAATGCTTATTAAATGCTTAATTGGAAAAATATGGTTTATGTGGTGATTATTTGAATTTTGGTTTGAAGTGGAAGAATGGGATCGAGAGGGAGTAAATGTATGATTTGCCTTTGAGGTATTATATAAGTGTGTGTGAGGGTGCAGGAGATAAAAATATCTCCTTGTATCTCTTTCTCGCTCTCCCGTTTTCTCTCTTTCTCTAGCCATTCTCTCTTTCTTTCTCTTTCTCACCAAAACTTCAAGAATCCATTCTCATTTTACCTCCTCTACGCAACCTCGGACTCATATCGCGTTGGGTGAGGCTCGGGAAGAAGATTTCGGTTGATTTCAAAGGTTTGGAGCTAGGGCTCATTCAAATCTCTTGGGTTTCGCTCCTTGAATCGAGGTAGGGATTTCTTTGCCCTCTTTATGTGTAAATATGTTGATTTGGTGTGAAAATCGTGCCTATAGTTGTTGTTGTTGATGTTTCGTTGAGCCCTCAAAATTCTGAGAAATTGCTTCTCGAAGCCTCTCTGTATAGATATAGCCTTTTTTGTCGTATCGATACCATAAGAAAATAGAGGCTTCAGAACTTTCTTATTTAAATGTTGTGCACCCTATTTTTAGAGATATAGAAGGGTGCAAACTTTTTATACGTCGTATGCCTACTTTTTTTGAAACATTTCCAGGGCTGTATCGATATTAGAGCCTTATGGACAGTTTTGTTCTCATTGCTCCTACTTCGACTGTTTTGAACCCCGGACACTTCTAACACCTTTTTGACACCTCATAACCTATCTCAAGTATGTTTAATTGATTTTCTTTGATTAATCGATGATATCCTTATCCCAATGGCCTCCCATTAGTAAGGATCGACTAAAAGTCTACTTGATTAAAACTGTATTGAAATGCATATTATCGATTGGTTGACTACTTGGAAATGTTTGTGGCATAATTATAGCATTGTTGGCATATTGTATGGTGTTTCATGTATGAATGTGATCGTGAGGGTCTTGGTTTGCATCTTGAGTGCAAAAGTAGTTATGTGAGTCAGAAGTTGGGATAGGGAGCCTTGTAACGCAATGGGTGGTAATACAGAGAGTCAAGTGGGTCTCGTAATGCAGAGGGTGGTAACGCGATGATCCGAGTTATTAGGGTTCACCGTAACGCAAGGGGTGGCAATACGATAACTCTTGAGATGTCATATTGTAATGCAAAGAGTGGAAATACAGTCAGTGGAGGTTTGTGATAGTGAGTCGTATCACGATTGTTAGAGTTTGTGTCTTATGGACTACGTGGCATATTGTGATAATGGTATGTCTTAGAATGATCATATTGAATATTGATATACTCTCGAGTTGATTGCTATCCATTGATTCAGCTGTATTTCTTGTCTTCATACTTTTGCACATATCATCATATTTACATATAGAATTGGTAAAGACTTTCCTACTGGACTAGTGTAGCTCAACCCGATCATTCTTTTCAGGTTCAAATGTTGGACAATAGCTAGCATGCATGATGTGCTTGGATGTGAAAGACTTTTGGAAGCTCATTTTCATTTAGTTACCTTATCATCTTTGTAATGACTTTCTTTTGATAAAGATGAGTTTGTAACTGATTATTTTTGAATTTCTTCTGACTAAATCGTTTGTAATTTACTAACTTGTGCAAACTTGTACTTAAGTTTTATTTGGGGCCGGAGTTCCAAAGCTGTATATCCTTTGAACTTGGGGACTTGATTTGTAATTTGAATAGGTGGGAACTCTTTTGGGTATTATTTATCTTATTTGAGGATCTTTTATCGAAATGGTTTATTTATTTATGTTGAAAATTGAGGGCGTGACATCTACATCTAATCAACATATAAACACATAAAAGAGGTAAAGAAGTTCCTACCTCACGACGATAACCAAGATCCAAGCGATTTGAACGAGCCCTAGCTCCAAAGACTTCAAAATTGACAAAGCTTCCCTCCAAGCTTGACCCAAGGAATTTCAAGCTCAAGAACGCGATTGGAAGGCCGAATGGAGGTTGGTCTTTGAGGGTTTGGTGAGATGAAATGGAGTTTTGAGAGAGAGAGAGAGAGAGAGGGAGGGAGGGAGAGAAAGAGAGAGAGAGAGAAAGAGGCAGTGAGGGAGAAAGAGATATATGGGGAGAAATATAATCTCCTACACACACCCACACTATATATACCCTTATATCTTTAAATCACACACATACTCCCTCAAGTTTCCATCTTATCACTTCAAACCACAATTCAAATAACCACCACATTATTCACATTTTCCTATTTCAGCATTTAATAGACAGTTCAATAATTAAAATTATCCGGGTCTCTGCAGTCTATCCTCCTTAAAGAAATTTCGTTCCAAAATTTACAATTCAAGCCAACTAAGATCATGCATCATGTAAACATGCTCATTCTACACATGTAATACCCAACAACGAATTAACAATCACAAGATTAAAATTTCAAGACTCACATTGGTTAATTCGGAAACAATTGCAGAAACTTCTCCTTTACTTCGTCTTCCCTTTCCTACATCGACTCTCCTTTCCGAGATTACTCCAAAGAACTTGCACTAATGGAATGGTCTTACCCCTCAAAACTTGCTTGCGCGAATCGAGGATATGTATCGGCTCCTCCTCATAAGATGCATCAGCTTCCAACTCTAGTTCGAACCACTCTAGAACATGTGACGGATCCAGCTCGTACTTCCACAACATCGACACATAACGCCCGATAGCTTTGGTGGTAAGGCCAAATCTGTAAAGCCCCGATTTTCTAAGGACTTTCGGAAGCATTAACCCTAAAATACACTGAATTTTATAAACTATTAGGCCTCTATTTGTCGTTATACAAATCTACATTAAAAAAATCTAAAAAAGAATCTAACATTTTATGTAAACATCTTCAGAGCGACTCTATTGTTGATACAGATCTCAAGCATCCTCGGTCTTTGCCTTTGATAATCCTTATGTGTCAAACAGCTCCACCATTGAACCCTGCACCATCTGCCAAATTGTTCGCCAAAGCAAATGATTTACCAGGATACAAACGTATCTGTGAGTGATAATTCACTCAGTAGAATAATCCCAATCCTACCAACCCCTTACTCTACAATTAATAGATCAATAATATAACAATTCACAGGAGGTACCGAATAACAGAACATTGTCCTTTTCTTTACTATCCATTATCTTACATAAAATCTAAGGATCCTCACTATAACGTCCTTTCCTCCCACATCCACCAACTTTGACCATCCCATGGAATAACTCTCCCTTTGAATTCGCCTACAACCATAATAAAGGAATAGCTCACCATGGCAACTCAGCACACTATCTCATTGCCAGGATCCTTTACCGTCTCCCAACTCTACACACTGGGTACTTTACCATACCTTTAATCTACACACTGGGTACTGTACTGTATCCAAGGATCCTTTACTATTTTCCAAAATACTATACCCGAAGTCCTTTACCGTCCTTCACACACACACACAACACTAGGTATTGTACCGCATTTAGGATCCTTTGCCGTATCCTAAATCCTATACCCGGAGTCCTTTACCGTCCTCCACACACTCTGAGTACTTTACCGTACTCGGGGTCCTTTACCGTTCCCCAACTCAACTAAAGGTACTTTACCGTACCAGGGTCCTTTACCAGCACCCAACATCCTCAATCAACTTCACCATTTTTATCGGTCACTTATCCACGTCTATGTGTTCACTACTCGAAACCACCTAGTGAATCTATGTCTGACTAGCAAGTACAACTTGATACAATCAACAATAGCCCAAACACGGTACAATTTAATGAGACAACAATATAATAATTGATAGATGCAAATAATTAAATACATAAGAGATTTGGATTGGCCAATGCCTTTTGGGGTTACTTATAATTTTCATCCAACAATTCAGTTCATTTGAAATTTATTAATTTGGATTGTTCAGTAGAAATTTTGTACACCTCAGGATAATTTGATAACTCTATGATTCAAATTATATCTAAAGATTTTATGTGTGAGAAAATAGACTTTAGGTTTATTTATAATATTACAATAAAACATATAATGATCATTGTACATTTTGTTTTATACCTTAATTAGGCTTCTGCGAGGTCTTGATGCACATTACGTGCTTCCATGAGTAAATTGTATTAATACAAAGGAAGTTTTAACCTAAACCAATAGTTCAGAGATTTCATCATTATAAACTAGCATTTGTTAAATTCTTATTATTAACTACAAGCTTCTTAGGTAACCTTTTTACTATTGGAAAACTAGCACCACTATTAATAGTTACCAAATTATCCTATTACTAGTTAGTGGACATGGTGACACCATTTATGTGCCAATATAATATTAAAGTTTATAATGCATAATATATTTCACTAATTATATAGTAGAGTTCATAATTAGTTCACTATCACGTACAGTAGAGTTCCCATTAAACTAATCTCCAGTTAGCAATTATACTTCACGAATTAGTTTATAATATACTCGGTCGCAACATGCTTCGCTCCACGCTATTTATTCTGGTGAGAAAGAAAAGTTATACGCAACAATCGGATTTCGTAATGAACAAACTACATACGAATATACTTAGGAGAAAGTAGGGTAGCGATTATTCTACCTTTAATCCGGATAAAAAGCTCGACTATGGAGTCCGGTGGAATTTCGTTTGGCGGCAAAAGTTCGGTATTCCAGCAGCAATTTCGGAGTGAAATAACCCAATCAAACCTTGTCCGTTTTTGGCGATCCTTGTGTCTACTGCAAAGATCTCGAAACGCTCTGCAACTTTCGTGAAGAAGCCTAAGCCCAAAAACCATTCAAACTAGGAGAAAAGTGGGGGTTTTCATAAGTCCTATGTGCTGTCTGGAAACAGAAATCCGAAAATTTCGCTGAACTTTGGACGGCGATAACTCTATCAATCCTTGACCATTTTGAGTGATTCTTGGGTTGAAATCGAAGCTCTCGACGCCTTAGCCTCTACAACATTCGTGAAGAAACTCAGGCCTAAAAACGTCATCCATAGGGAAGAACAGGCTATGAACAGAGGTACATGTTATGGACGGAAAAAAAAATGAAATGGTGTGATCCCTCTTTTCTTGTTTCTGTTTTTTTTGCAGTGGACTAGGAATGTTGTATTGTGAGAGAGAAGTGGGGTTTTGAGGATAAGTATGGAGGTGATGGAATGCGGGAGGAGAGAGAGATATAGTTTAGGGAGAGTTTGAAGAGGAGTGGAAGATTGGTTTTGATCAAATGCATGCTATTGCCCAGCATTTGAATATGAAAAGAATGATAGGTTGAGCTACACTAGCCTAGTAAGAAAATCTTTACCAATTCTATGTGTAAATATGATGATAAGTGCAAAAGAAGGTAGACAAGAGGATATAGCTCAATTGAGGGATAGCAACCAACACACAAGTATGCCAATGTTCACTATGTTCGCTCTAAGTCATGCCATTATCACAAATAGCTACAAAGTTCAAAAGACTCAAGCAATTCTAACATTTTCGACACGACTCACAATCCCAAATCTCCACTGTCTATATTTTCACCCCTTGCGTTACAGTATAACACCTTGAGGGTTACGTATTGCCACCCCTTATGTTATGAAGAACCCTAATCACTTGGATCATCGTATTACCACCCCGTGCATTACGAGACCCACTTAAGTCTTTGTATTACCACCTCTTGCATTACGAGTCTCCCAATCCTAACTTCCGACCCAAACAACTACTTTCTTACTCATTATGCAAACTAGAACTTCCTCATGATCACATTCATACATGAACATCATACGTTATGCCAACAATGCTACCAATAAGCCATAGACACTCTCAAGTAATTGATCAATCAATAAGTTTCATTTTAACGCAGTTTTGATCAAGTAAACTCTTATTCGTTCCTTACAAACGGGAGGCCAATGGGACATGGATATCATCAAATAATAAAAAAAAAAGTCAATTGGACACGCTTGAGATAGGTTAGGAAGTATCCAAAAGGGTTTAGAAGCGATCAGGGGTCGATGCTATCGAACAAGTACAAACAACATCAAAGCCGTCCAGAGGAGAGGGGGATCAATCCCCCCATGACCAGGGATCGATCCCTGAGTCTGCTGCCCTAGAGAGAAAAATGGGGGATCGATCCCCCATGCACAGGGATAGATCCTCAGGCAATTTTGGGTGATTTTCTATAGAAATTCAACAGCTTTCAAACAGATAAAAGGGGATGATCAAGGCTCAATATCTACACCAAATCAACAAATAAACACATAAAATAGGCAAAAAAGTCCCTACCTCGTGACGATGACCAAGATCCAAGCGATTTGAACGAGCCCTAGCTAGCTCCAAAGACTTCAAAATCGACAAAAGCTTTCCCCCAAGCTTGACCCAAGGAATTCTGAGCTCAAGAACACGATTGGAAGGCCAATGGAGGTTGGTCTTTGAGGGTTTGGTGAGATGAAGTGGAGTTTTGAGAGAGAGAGAGAGAGAGAGATATATATATATATATATATAAGGGGAGAATATAATCTCCTACACACACCCACGCTATATATACCCCTGTATCTTTAAATCACACACACACTCCTTCTAGTTTCCGTCTTATCACTTCAAACCACAATTCAAATAACCACCATATTATTCACATTTTCCCATTTCGGAATTTAATAGACATTTCAATAATTAAAATTATCCGGATCTCTACAGAAGATGACTTTCCCTTAATTGATGCATAATTTGCTTGAGCTTCGATCTCTTTTCAATTAGCTTCCCCTAAATTTATTCTGCCTTTGCTTCAACTTCTTTGTAACTCTACTCAATACGTCTCCCCCTTTGTCATCAACCAAAAGATCGTGGGATAAATTTGTTTTTCAAGAAAATAACTAGGCCACAAATTCTTGCATTGCACTGATCAGTCCTATTTCTTTCCGATTGTCTTAAATAATTTGATCCTAAACTAGTAACTATATAGGAGTAATTTTTTTAAATAATTGTCTTGTGACACTTACATAACGGAGTTCATTACAAAAAAAATTTAGACAAAACGAAACTCCTCATTACTGGGTCATAATTAGCAATATCTACACAATATTATATATGTACTTTGAATCTACATCATACAAGGACCTCAATTTTTGGACTTTTTTTTGAATACTATTTTAACGATCAAAATCCAAAAACTTCGTTATAAATTACCCCCTTTCTTATCGGGCTCGAGACTGACAAAGATGTCCCAAAGCTCCCATACCTTTTTTGGTTAAACCAACCATCGACTTCTCCTCTTCCGAGAAAGAATTTGGGGACATATCATTCCTATTACGAGATTGACATACCTATAGGGAGGTATTCCTAAACAAGGCCAACTAAGGCCCGAGCAAGTGGTACGTGGGACCACGGTGTAAGTAAGATAAGATAAACCGCCGTGCAAGGTGGTGGACGGCGATACAGGACCAGTGACATGTGAAGGCATGGGTCTAAGTAGCCTGTTCGGCAGATAAGACAGAAGATGTGAGAAGTCGTTGGTCCAAGTAGTTAAAAAGGTCCAGTGACATGTGAAGTCTCTAGACCAGATGGATTACTCGGGTCGAACAAGGGAAAGAAGTCATGGTACGAGGGACCATGGTATAGGTACAGTCGCCGTACAGTACGGTGGTTGGCGATATGGACCAGTGACATGAGAAGTCATTGGTCCAGGAAGTCTGTGCAGGGCCTTGAACCAATGAACATGAGAAGTTATTTGTCCAAAGGTTAGATAAAGAACCAGTGACATGTGAGGTCACTGGTCCAAGTAGCCTGTTCAGCAATGAAAAGGCTGAACAAGAGGAGAAATATGGGGAAAACCGCCTCAGGTGCAAGGAACACTCTGGAAGGGTCCAGAAACAGTGGTATTCCGTTAAGGAATGAGATCCCGAGAATGTAGGATCTGGGACAGATACCCAACGAGAATGGGATGTTCGGCCAATTATGGAAAAAAGTCCTAAAAGGTCTAAGGTAATGAACTGATAGGGGAACGAGTGTAGAAATCCGTAATTTACTTAATTATTGAAATTAATTATTAAATGCCTAATTGAGAAAATATGGATTAATTAGTGGATATTTTGGATTGAGGACTAGAGTGAAAGAATAGAGAGTTGAGGGGGGGTGTGTGTGTGATGTAAAGATATGTGGGTATATAAGGGTGTGTGTTAGATGTAGGAGATCAAAATCTCACCTCCCAACTCTCTCTCATCCGTTCTCTCCCTCTCTCCACCGGCTATCTCTCTCTCTCTCTCTCTTCTCTTCTCACCTAAAACTCCACTCTATCTCCCAAAATCTTCAAGAAACAACCTCCCTCCGGCATTGCAATCGCGTTCTTAAGCTCAGAGATCCTTGGGTTGAGTTTAAATCGAAGTTTCGGAGTTCAAAAAGCTAGGGCTCGTTCAAAAACGCTTGAATCTCGGCCATTGTTGCGAGGTAGGGACTTCTTTACTTCTTTTATATGTTTATACGTTGATTTGGTGTAAAATCGTGCCCTTGATTGTCAGATTTTGGTTCTTGAGCATGTCTGAAAATCTGCTGAAAGTTCTACCCGAAGCCCCGTGGTATCGATACGGATTAAGGGCTGTATCGATACAGTGAGCTTATCTTTTTGGTCAGAGAGTAGCGTATCGATACAGATTAAGCGCGTATCGATACAGTGAGCTTATCTCCAGTTTTGCACCTTTTGCTTCTCCGTTGATTGTTTTGATCTCCAATCACTTCTAAACCCTTTTGGACACCTCCTAAACTATCTCAAGCTTGTCTAATTGACTTCCTATGATGGCTCGATGTACTCCTTGGTTCGTTGGTCTTCCGTTAGCAATAACCGAATAAGAATTGACCTAGTTAAACGTACGTTGGAATGCACTTTCTATAGATTGTTGGTATTGTGTGATCATTCATGGTGCATTTGTGATGACTTTGGCATAATGTAGGGTGTTCCATCTATGAATGTGTCCATGGGGGAGTCTTAGTTTGCGTGTTGTATGAGAAGTAGTTGATTTTGGGTCGAAGGTTGGTTTTGGAAGTCCCGTAACGCAAGTGGTGGTAATACGGAGACTTAGAGGGTTTCGTAACGCAAGTGGTGGTAATACGGTAACCCAAGTCATTAGGGATCACCGTGACGCAAGTGGTGGTAACACAGTAATCCTTATGGTGTTATTCCGGTAACGCAAGTGGTGGAAATATCGATGGTGAAGTTTTGGGTTAGCAAGTCGAGTTGGGATTGTTAGAGGGGTTAGCATCGTAGGGCTCATGCATACGATTTCGTTAAGGGTTCATTTGCAAATTGATTGGTTACCGTCTGTCGAGCTGTGTTTCCTTACCCTCTCATGTTTGCTCTTATCATCATATTTGCATACAAATTTGGTAAAGATTTTCCTACTGGGCTAGTGTAGCTCAACAAAATCCTTCTTTTCAGGTTCAAACGTTGGGCTATAGACTGCATGTGACGGCGTGCTTGTACATGAAGATTTTTGGGAGCTAACCTTGTTTTAGTTACTTAATCATCTTTTGTAATCAATTTGCTTTTGGTAAAGATGAGTATGTAACTAATTATTCTTAAATTCCTTTTGACTAGAAAGTGGTAATATTTTGAGTTGGCTGTACTCGTAACTAAGTTAATTTCGGCCATGGTGCCAAGATTGTGTTTCTGTAACTTTGGGGACTTGTTTGTAAATTTGACAGATGGGAAACTCTTTTGGGTATTATTTATGTTACGCGAGGTTCTTTTATTAAATTGGATTACATAATTATGTTGAAAATCGAGGGCGTGACAACGAGAATCCAAGACATCCTGGGTTCCTATACGAGATAGGAATCCTAGGGTAGCAAACATCTATGAATCTATAAATACGAGGTAAACCTAGAGGTAATGGGTACACAATACGTTGCATTTATATTGTTCTCCTACTGATAATTAGGATTTTCAGCTAGTACGTGATACTAACTTAGGCATCGGATGACCTTTGCTACGAGAAACAAAGGTGCGCTCACCCTTTATCTGTTTTGCAGATTAGGGTTCCAACGACAAACTAGGGTTCCGGTGAAGAGGCACGAGTAAGCCGTTGCAATCTAGTGCAGTTCTAAACACCAATTGTTTTCATCCCCCTACAATACCTTATTGAGGCATTAAAATTCACTGGACAACATAAGAATTAGAAACAAATGTACAACGGATCATAGTATACAAGGAAGGAAAATGCTAACCTCCGCTGCAATGTCAGAAGATATTAGGTAAAGATGTATTTATATCCGAGAAAAATGTATTGATATTTGTAAAGCGTATTAATATCTGCAAAATGTGAATTGAACATACAAACTTGTTTGAATTATTGTCATATTATCCTCTGCCTAATGGGCGAGCTTAGAAAGACTGTACGAAGAAACATTCCGAACTTCACATCTGATTAAACTAGCTCTTAAGTAGCCACCCCTTATATTCGGTGTTGAGATTTAACTAAACTTACAGAATTGTTTGGTTTTTTTTCAAATAATTAAAAGAAAGGTACGGTCGTAGGGTTCATAGCACTCACAACTAGCCTGGACTCATCTGCTCTAATTGATGTTCTTTAAAATGTTTGACCTTAGACTGAAAAAAATACCCCGCAAGATGCTAACCCTTATGGTCGCCGTTTATCCATGCGTAGCGGAGAATGAGTTTTGGACTCTCATTCCCCCATTCACATGGGCACACTACTTCTTAAACCCAAGGTGTTACGAAGAGGGAAACTGAGATTTTATAACTAGCACAGATGGGGTATATCCAGACAATGTGGGACACATTCTAGCACACCCTCTTGGACCACAACACATGGCAACCGGACAACAGTCCACCAAACAAAGACCCAACACCAAGCTTTAATACCAAATTGAAAACCCAGCCCATACTACTTAAAATCCAGGTGTTAAGAAGAGAGCTACAGAGACTTTTCCACGAGAGGTGAGGCCATCCATTCCATGTTATAAACTTTATATCCATCTCAAAAAATATTATTAAGTGATCACCCATTTCACTTCCAAACAATGTGGGACTCTATTTTCTTAACATAATAAGAAGGATTCTTTATACAATATCAAAAGGTACGGAATTTTGTTGTTTTCAATTAGTAAGAGACTATATATGTACAGGTCAAAATAAGACCAATAATGCAGGAACTAATCATAGACATATATGAGCACAGGTACTTGTAAATTTACATAGAGAAACAATGAATTAATCATCAACTAGTTCAGGGCGCCTCTGAATCTCCACTACCAGTTCTCCTTCACAATCTGGTATTTTTCAAGCACTATTTTACCTTCCTTGTATTTCTGAGATTCCTCATAGGCTCTTTGATATTTCCAACCCAAAGCCGCTCTGCAATCAGAGCAGAATACATCAGCAACCGTGTGGAGACCAGTAAATAGATGTCTGTTCTCGTTTGGCCCGGAAACAATATTTGTTGCATGGGCGAACAAAAATGCTCGCCCATTTTCCCCCTGAAACCAAAGTAATTGACGCAAAATAAAGTCAGATTGAAAAAGGAATCACAGTTCACACAAACTTTCCAAAAATGAACAAATCCATGTGAATTCAGCCTCATGTTCGGCTCATAAAAACCTGTTCATGGTGCGTTATCCTTTTTCTCAGGGCATTTTTTGGTTGAAGTTTTAAGCTAAACCATGTTAATTTTGTGTTGTAGACTCGACTGGAGGGACCTATCTCCTGTGTACGCATGTGTCTATATGACTATATCTATGCATGTAGACCTGCCGTTACAAGATGTTTGACTTTTGCATATTTCAATGACAAAATTTCAACTTGTTGAAAGGGATGAAAATCAGTATGTGTTTACAGTGATCTCGAAGTTGCTAAAATTTAGAAATCAAAACTACTCGTACCATATGCATGATCCATACATTGAATTTTTATAACTCGTAAAATCATATGGTACCTGAAAAGCTTTAGAAACAACATCATCGTGACGGGCAACAACGTTCCGGCATTTGTAGCAGCTGTACAACCTCGGCCCAACAACCTCATCCATAAAACAATCAAGAAATTAAATGAAGAAAGGATCTACAGAGTTTTTAAAACTGATAATCCATACCAAAACCCAGTAACTTAAACTGAGAAACAAAGGCCGGACAAGAAAAGGATTCAAGTTGAGTAGCGTGTGGGATCAATGATTTGGGGTAGCCAGGCTCTTGAGTGAAAGATTCCAAGAGGATTTTATAAGAAAAGATTCAAATAAACAAAGGGATTGGGGATAGGGATAAGATTGGTTGAAGGGTCCCCAAAACCCATTGAGTGATTATATTAAGATGTACCACCATGATGTAGATGTTATGAAAACAATAATGCGGAATAACAATGCTAGACATGGTCCTTGAGTTACGTACCCCATGAAGAAAATGAACTCAATCCCATGGTAGAAAATAATGAACCAGGGACTCTGTAGTGCGCAATCTAAGCCATCCGTCTCGGCAACCAATAGTTCAGATTGCCTTCAAATCCAGAAGGGAATAAAGAAAGTGTACATAGATTTGGTTGCTTATAAGTTATATCTCTAGAAAGATATACGAGATTATGAGGTATAGTTTTTTTTAAACCTTATGTAGTTTTCTCTTGTGCAGTCATTATAGTATAGTTTTTTTGAATTAAATATTGCATTATTTTACGTTTATAAAAAGATGTCCAACTGAAATTCTGTAGTGTGCAATCGAGCTGTTCGTCTTGCAATCAATGATTCAGATTAACCCTAAACCCAGAAAGGGAATAAAGAAAGTGTTTACCTCTACAAGAGATGAGGTAAGGATTTTGGCAAAACACAGCATGAATCTTCTGCACTTTTTAAAAATTAGGTAGTTTTCTCTTGTGCGGTCATTATAGTATAATTTTTTGAATTACCGTGCAAAATATTGTGATTTTTCGTTCACATTGCAGAACTCGTACAATTCTAAAGTCATGTAACAAATAAAGTCAATTGAATACTAAAAAATACCTAATCGGAGTGCATTTACATGAAAACAAAATGAGTTGGGAACAATAGATTATTTCTCGGAGAGTCCATTTTGTTCAATATAAAGTGTGCTTTAATTAGATATTAATCAAGAAGAAATTAAATAGGCATCCTCTTTGCTAGACTTATTTAGGTGTCCATCCTAGAGGTTTTAAATACTTATGTTCCCATCCTCTAAATTTTTTATTGCCCATTATGCCCGTAGTTGTATATATTACGAGTAATATAGATAGTGTCTATTGAATATATTTTGATTTTCTCATATTTACACCTCTTTTATTACTCTACCCTGGTACAGTATTCTACCTCTCTAAACTATTCCTAACCCTAACACACGCCACCCACCCCCATGCTGTCAAGATCCCCCAAGCTCCAGTCACGCTCCACTCATCGCCAAGGTCGGATCCACCTCTTCTCAGGACTAGCGTGAGGGCGCTTCTCTCGAAGCACACCGCTTTTCCACCGCGGTGGTCCATGGCGAGATTGAGGTTGTTGATGTCGAAGGATGTGTAGACGCGGCCGATGTGGCAGAGCGTCATGTTGCTGAAGATGTGGATTTGTCACTTTGTCGGTCGTTCACTTTGTTGGTCGATCCACCGGTTCCAACCAAAGCAACAATGATCAATGGTGGGTTCAGGCTCAAGGGCCATTTGGATCATATTCCCCTTTGTTTTTTAGTATTTTTTCTTGATCTGATCATATCCCCTTTTGTCATTTTGTATCATGATATGATACATGACAGATTAGGAAAAACAAATTTTGAAATGGTGGCATCAAACCAGACCCACCAGTTTTTCTTTGGTTTCTGTGGTTATAGAGATTTGGGGGTTTTGATCATAGATTTGTGAGTTTTGATCAAACAAACTTTGTGGGTTTTTGATTTTCTCCGTACATGATTAAATGGTAATTTGTGGAAATCTGTTATGATTTTATGATGTGTTTGTAGTTGAAATTTGGTGCATTGCGTATTGTTGATTTCATGGTAGTTACCGGATTCCAAAGCCGGAATATCAGTTTTAGGTATTATGTTTTTCGATTTTTGTCATACTTGAGAATTGATGATGTTTTGTATCTATTTCGATTAAAACCTATACTTCTCAAAACTTGTCATGTTTTCTGATTTTTGTCATTTTTTTATTTGATCATGTTTTATTCATCTACCTCAATCGAAATTTACACTTCTAAAAACTTGTCATGTTTTCCAATTTTGTCATGTTTTTTAATTGATCTTATTTTGTTCATCTACCTCGATCATGTTTTGTATGTTTTGTGAATTGATCATTTTTTGCCATATTTTTCGGCTTACACATTCGTTTTTGTAATATTCGTGTTTTCTTTTTAGGTTTTATGGGAATGAAAATATGAGAGAGGATTAGGAGAGAGACAAAATTCAAAAAATTAGGTGAAAGAAATGTTTGAAAGATGAGAGAATTGAGATAATTAGAAAAGATAAGAGAGAGGGAGGGAGAGAGAGAGAGAGAGAGATTTGAAAAATTAGGAGAAAGGAGGGTAGTTTAGGATTTATTTGAAGTTGAGGATGGATAGATAAGTATTTAAACACATTAGGATGAACACCTAAATAAGTAGGGTGAAAAGGATGGCTAATTAAGTTCCCCATTAATCAATTTCTGATTAATTTAATTTTTCACATAACTATTATACTCAACGAGCTCTACAATACGAACAAATTCAATAACGTGGAAACGAAACTGGGAAGGAAGTCAAGGAACTGGCCGACCGGATTGCATGGGGGTGCAGTCCTCCCCATACGCATTAGTAGTTTTGTTAAATATTTGCCCGGTATAACCACTTTTAATATTTTCGATTATTAACCAATTTTGATTTGTTTGATTATTAAATGCATAACAAAAACGTTTAGGAACACAATTTTAAAACATAATTACAAAACACAACTGTTTTTGAAATCGTTGGATGTATGCGAATTCATGTGTATATAACGATTTTGGAAACTATTGTATCCCAAGTTGTGATTTAGAGTTGTTTTTTTAAAATTATATATATGTAGCATTGCTCAATGTGCTCATTTTTTACATTTCTTACATCAAAAGAGCATCTTCAACCTACTCTTTAAAGTAAAAGACTCAAATGATTTATAATTAAGTAATCAATGATTATAGAATATGATTCGTTCCACCGAGGAAAATAAGGCCCCGTTCCAGAAACAAGTTAAGAACTTATTTTTTGTTGAATAAGAAGGGTTGTTCCGGAAAATAAGAAGGATGGTAATTATTTTGGTAGAATTTATATAGGTACCAATGGGCGCCGGGAGGGAAATCGTACCGGCGGCCACGCCGGACTGTCTCTGGCCACCGGACGGCCGATCCGAGCCGTCCAAAAATTCTATAAAAAAAAACTAAGGGGGTCTACGCGGGAATCAACGGCATCCGAGGTGTGTAGGGTACTTGATCATATATACACACGAAAAAGGGGTGCTCGGATCAAGTACCCTACACACCTTGGATGCCGTTGATTCCCGCGTGGACCCCCTCGGGTTTTTTTTTTTATAGAATTTTTGGATGGCTCGGATCGGCCGTCCGGTAGCTGGAGACAGCCCGGCGCGGCCACCGGTACGATTTCCCTCCCGGCGCCCATTGTCATAGCAACAGTCTTATTTTTTGTATAAGGCAACTTCAAGCTTAAAAATCATGTGTTTACGCAAATAATTTTCCTATCATTATGGATATTGTTTGATAGATCTCATTGAGATCTTTAATACGGTGCAAAAAAAATTGATTTTTTTTTTCATTTACATTATTTTTGAGTTTGAAAATATGAAAGGAACTTTTTATTTGGGTTTTGTGGAATGACCCTTCTTATTCTTGAATGAGAATTGGTAAAATAAGTACTTATTTTTTAAGAAGGTTTCCGGAACGGGGCCTAAGTACTTATTACTCTATCTATTCCGATTTATTTATCCATTTTCACTATTTGAGACCTCCTACAAAATTGTCTATATATTTCGATATGTAATGTTTTGTATATACAATATAAATCTTATTTGATAGATTTCGATTAAATCTATAATACAATGTTTTTGAAATTATATAAAACATTATGGATTTGTGAGATATAGACATTTTTTTGAATGACACGTATGTCGAAATTAGACAAACAAATTGGAACGGAGAGAGTATTTATTTTTTGAATTAAAGGTGATGTGCTGAAAGAGAATAACCTATCGAGAAATAAATACTTAAAAAATAAAAATCCTTAGCAGAACAAGACAATATCACTATTTTTACCAAGTTCGAATAGTTTATTACGTAATTTGCTTTCAAAGTTTCAATTGTTAGACAAATTCTTAAGGTATATATCATCAATATATTCTTGGTCTAATAACTAGTACTATTTACTTCACTTTAGATGGTAGGACTGCTCAGCGGACGAACTGAACCACCTAAATTATCCGGGAACAAAATCGAGGTATGCTACGGATGGATAAGAATCCAAATATCCTGCTATTTTTGGCATATTGATTCGTGTTGGATTGAGAATTCGGTTCGAACCAAATTCCGTGGCCAAAAGACCAAAAAAAAAAAAAAAACCAAAGCTAAACGTCTAAAACGTACTAGTAAAAAGTAAAAACGAAAGGGGAATATCCTTCTCATTTCTCCCTTTTGGCTCTCCCCTCCTTTCTTTATTCATGTTGAAATTATAAGTTCTCTCATATGTCGAGTCACTTTTTCTATTAAGGATAATTTGATACTTTCAAGAGGAGATAGGAAAAAAAAAAAAATAAAGAGCGAAAATTATTTCCCAAACGAAAAAACCAACACTTGGAAGACATTGCACTCGTCCCTCCCTCCCTCCCTTTCTTCTCGACGAGCTTCGGAGGGGTACACAGCTGCCTAGGGGCGTTAGGGTTCGCAATCTTATGGAAAATCGTAGTTTAGGAGTGGCTCGATTTACCAGACAAGGTAAAAAGTTTTTGCACCAGTTTTGATTCTAACCAGTCATTATTCTCCTATTGCTTGATTATTATGCGTGAAGATACTTTCAAAGCTTTGTTATTTGTACTTTTTTTGGGTCCAATCTATTGTGCCTAATGTTTATGTTATTTGTGGTTGCTTTAATTTTAGCCCTTTTTTTGAGCGGTGAAGTTGTTAATTCATAGCATCTTTATTCGTACAGTCTACGTTTGTGAAGAACCCTTAAAAAAGTTTTCAGATTTCAAAACTGTATTATCTCTACTGTTAGCACATACCATGGAACATGGTGTAGGGATTAGGTTTTTATGCATTGAGCTTGTTTATTGGTCTATCATAAATGGGTTATTCGCACAAAGCAGTTTCCAAGGAGGGCTTCGTAGAACACTAGTTTTTTTTTTTTATTGTTTGGAACACAGCAGACAGAAATCAAATGCTAAAATCAGCAGATTGTTACATTACAACTGCTTGCTTTAACCATGTACTATTTCTTGATACTCCAGTGTGAATAAGAAGAGAGGGTGGGCTGGTTTTAATCACTTGGTAGTGGCTTTCTGAAGTGTACTGTTATTGGCTGGTTTAATTAATTCGCTCTGGAGTATCAAGAAATAGTACATGATTGAAGCAATAGTAATTTAATGGTCTGTTTGTTTTAGCATGTGATGTCTGTATGCTGTGCTCCAATCAATGAAAAAACTAGGGTTGCAGGAAGCCCTCTTCGTAAACTGCTTTGTGTGATTGAACAGTAGACTGCTTCAACTTCTGCCCGTTGTGTTTCAACATCCTGCTTCAATAAGTGGTGTCGCTAATAGTATCTTTTTTTATTAGATACTGCATTTGCACTGACAATCAGAAAACCATTACAGCTATAAGGTCTGTTACAAGATTAAGCAGATGGAATTTTGTCCAATTTGTGGGATCTTGTTGCAATATGAGTTGCCTAATTTGAGCAACCCTGCCAGATTCTTCTGCCCCACTTGTCCATATGTATGTCATATAGAGAGAAAGGTAATTCATATAATATTCCTTAAGTATCAAATAGATGATTCCCTTGCTCAGCTCTTGTATCTTTAAAACAGTGCTCGTCTAATGGTCTCTGTATGTCTACGTGACCATTTTACAGGTAAAGATAAAGAGAAGGCAACACTTAGTAAAGAAAGAGATAGAACCCATCTTCTCCAAAGATGACCTGAAGAATGGGCCCACAACTGAAGGTGTATTTCTTGTTCATTTTTAGTTTATTCAATTACCTTTGGCTAATGCTGATATTGTGCACTCAAAAGTTTTTCCAAGCATTTGTTTCACTAATCTCGTTTAACTTGTGTCACGTGGTTTGCTGTTTTTCTTATTTTTGTTCAACCAAAGACAATTTGATGGAGTGACCCACTTTTTGTGTTCATAAGGTTTTTTTGGGATCCAATTCAATATGACGCTCTTGCTTGTAGCTAGGGATATGAACTAGTGACTATGCGCCGGAAGAGGCTTTGTCCTCATGGAGCTCACTTTACAGGCATCTTTGTTTAGGCATTCCAGTGGTCAACTCTTAGTAGCACGAAGCGGGGGCAGGAGTGGAAGAGGGAGCAGGTGTGGGGGAGCGGAGGCACCTAGAAGCTCCTAAGGTTGGGAGCTCCTAAGGAGCATAAATAGATTATATAAAAATACGTATATAAAATATCTTTAAATACTTTACCATTAAAGGAAAAGTGATACTTACTGAAAATTTTCCCTATCTTAAAATGTAATTATTGGAAGTTATATATTTGCAATTTGCAAAACTTCTTGACTAATATGATTCTCATATTTTTATTTCCACATTGGCATAACTCTCTTAAAAGTAAGAGAATAACTGCCTTAACGGCGGCCTGATAAGCTACCATCTTAGTTAGAAGTGAACTCCCATCAAGCTCCCACCGTCAACTCTATTAGAGTTCTAGTATGGATTCATTTCTTTTTTTTGGCCAAACAGTTGGAGAAATGCTAGTGTCTCAGAACCCTGTCTCTATACCCTCAACCTTTATCAACTGACGTCGGTAGACCACCCGAAACAAATGGTTATTGATCGAGGGCTTTCCCGGCTATTGTATTGGGGTTGGTTGCTTTACCCTCTTCTCCATTTCCTTAAGCTTTCTCCTCCAGGGGTGTCAGAGTAATTAAGGTTGTAAATGAGGGGAGACAGTTGCAACTAATGACCTCTCAGATAGACTGGATTTTCAGTGAACAAGCTTTCAGTCACGGTGCACAAATGCCTTGAACAATCTTTTTTTTAAAGTTTAAACAAGCTGAACATTTGTCATTTGATTATAGTTGGTTATCCAAATTTGTCAATAATGATTTGATTAAGGCCAGTATGAAATAATTAAAATTAGAAGGTCAATAAGCAATCAACCAAAATTGAGGAACGCTGGTTTTTGTGGATAGCTCGACTCTGGAAAAAACACCCGAGGCAATGATTCTACTACTAACCGAGATCAAGTGCAAGAGTTACCTAGTTAGCCAGATCCAAATTCTAATGGCAGTGTCAATCTCTGTATGAACACGATCAATACTACCCTTAAAATGACCAATTACGTTCCTAATCTACACTATTACTAGCTTACCTTTGGAACTAACCCTCACTGTCTCACTCGCAGTAGATCAACTACTGAGATCACCGAGATCTCAACAGTGTTAAGGTTACTAAAGTCAACGGAACACCCATGACTAATTAAGATAAAAAATGTGCCTGATGGGTCAAAAACTAGACTAATAGAGGCAGTGTTCTAAAAGGCCAACTAGTCCCCGCCTAGGTGCTAGGGGTGGTCCAACGCCTAAATTAGGCAGCCGACTAGTTGACGTCTAGTCCCCGCCTAGGAGCTAGGCGCACCTTTTCTACCCAACTAACGCCTAGCGATTTTTAGAACATTGAATAAAAGTTAAACCCAATAAAGAGTAAAGCTTATCAATCCAAAGGGTAATGAGTTCAATAAAGATGAAACCCAACTAGACTAATTAAGAAAAACTTTGTCTGATACTTTTTTTCTTTTTCATTGAAGTTAAGTAAAACCCATATGATAAGAGGCACTGGCCTGACATGGTCGTGAAAGTACAATTTTCCTCAGAGGAAGAAGACTGAACTTGATATCTGGTATACAAGAAATACAGCATGTATTTTTGGATGAAAGATCTGCCCTTAATCAAGCGGTAAACTGTATTCATATAGCTTTGACTTTATACAGTTGGGACCGCGGTTGGTATTTTGGCTCAAGCAGAAAAAATATGAGTAGGACCTAATTTATACTTTTGTCCTCTTTTCTACAGCAAACTGCCCAAATTGTGGTCATGGGAAGGCTGTTTTCCAGCAACTTCAAATCAGATCTGCTGATGAGCCGATGTCGACATTTTACTTGTGCCTGAATGAGAAATGTGGGCACCAGTGGCGTGAAGACTAAGTGTTTTTTGGCTCATGTAGACTAAATGTTACCCAGCATACATATTGCTTTTGCTCCATACAGTTTGCATATGGCCATCGTACCTATCCTGGACCATTATTTTCCTATTATTTGTTGAGCAATGTTTGCTTTTAGTTGCGCCAATTTTGGATCTCCTAGGAAGATCTAAATAGAAGTTTAATAGGATATAGGGAAAGTAAGCATCTTGTTGCCTGTATCACTTGGGAGTTGGGAATATTAAGATTACCCTCGCAGCTAAAATATCTTGTTTAATTTTTTTTGTATTTTCCTCTCTATTGATAGTCTTCTACTGTAATAGGTTTCACTCTCAGTGACTTTTTTTTTACTTGTCTTGCTTATCCAAAATTTGCCCATTGCATTGTTTGAACTTATTTTCTTTCTGTGTTCTACCTTATTTGCATTGCGATCAACATCCTTTGCTGGGATGTTTCTTTGTTAATGCTGTTATTTCTTACAGATGGTGGTGGATCAAAACTGCTATGAAATTGTTCCTGTACATGTCATGACCTACAAATTGACTGCAGAAAACTGTCAATACAGAATGATATATAAGAACTGTGTCATTTGAGCAGTGTAGGATATATCATGTCTTACACTCTGCTTTTGTTTTTGAAACTAATACATCTTGAAACAGTTTTACAAATACATTATGATGGTTTTTGGGTAATTTCACAATTAGTTTAAACGTTCAGGAAGGAGTCAGTGATATGATAATTATGGGTTCCATAATCCATCGTCTAGAATTCAGCAATTTTGCGTTCCCTTTGTGTGAATTTGCAAGCTTTTTAGCCATCCTGCTGATGTGAAGCAATGGTCTAAGATTCAAAACCAATAAGTAATACTCCTTGTAATAGAACGGATGGCTTGCAGTAAAAAGTACTGATGAACAATCTGTGGGTCGATAATGGACAAAGTTAAACATTTCTGTACACTTTTAGTCTACACAGCATAATCTTCCCTCCCCATGTACGGGAAGGGGTCTGCAGAAATATGGGTTCTAAAGCAAAAGCCGTATTCAACACATGAGATTCCAAATAGTAAAAAAAATTTACAAACTGATTTGTACGGTCTAAAGGGAAGTTGCACCAAAACAAAGAAACAACTCCACCTCTCATATGTTGCACAATCCAAGTAAATAGAATGAAATAGAAACTTTTTATTTTATCAATCAATGAACAGTCAGTTTCTTTTTCGTCATCCATCTCTTTTTGGTGGTCTCGAGTGCTTCCTCCCTCATCTTTGAGAGTTCGTGAAACCATTGTTGATATTGTGCCTCTATTGCATCAAGTTCCAATTTTAGCTCAACATCTTGATCTTTCTCTGGTAACGACAAAGATGAACCACAGCACGTTGATGAACTGCAGCTATTCGAAAAGCTCGTATCATTACATGTAACGAAGGACAAATTCGAGTTCTTTTCAAAATCATTCCCTGCCATAAATTCTTCAGCACTAACATTTCCCTTCAATTTAAACTCGTCATACAATTCTCCTATGTCAGCGAAATACCCACTGAAGTCTTTCACGCTTTCAACAACTCCACAATTAACAGATTGTTCGATTTTATCGTTTACTGGAGAAGAATACTCGGCCATTACCTCTGAACCAATGGATGCTTGTGACTCATTGTCTTCCAAATAAGCCAAACTTGGAGAACTATTAAGTTCGACATGAGTATTAGCACAAATTGAGTTGTTATGCGAGCTATCTTTATCGCATTGACCCTTTTCTCCAGGACTTGTATTCAACTCGAATAGTATTGCATCCCATGGATTTATCATTGAGGTCAGGTCATTGGCAGGCACTGGAGATACTGCACGTGTACTTCTTGTTTCGCTATAGTTGTAATCCAATGACGGTTTCCAACCGGGTACGATTCTCATTATTAGATAATCAATGAACTCCGCAATGAATGCCACATCATGATCAGTTAATTCTAATTGTTCAACCATCTCACTAGTGACCGAGAGTGCGGTGTCAACGTCAAGGTAGAATAGGAAGTGTATATTCCTTACTCGGCCTGCGAGTCAGGAAAAAAATGACACTATTACACGTAAAGCACATGTACCTAAAAAAAAGGAAAAACAATTGCTAGCCATATGAGGTAAGCAATGGGTACAAGTAGTACATTGCATGATACACAAACCAGACACAAGAAATGCAAAACCAAAATTTTCTCTTAGTTTTTGCTATTGGTACTCAAGGTAATACACAATCCATACCCCAGCCGGATGGTAGTTTCTTTAATACAATGATAAAGTTAGCTTGATTAGACTTTTTCCTACGATTAAGCCTACTTTCATAATGAACCTTTGCTCTAGGCTCCAAGTTCTTTAAAGCAATGATACTAACACTGGTTTGTAGCATACTTTTGGCATTAAACAATAGTTTGTACCAAAGACTATTAATCAACAGTCTTTTACTACTAATTATTGCATACAGAAGAATGGATTTATCTAAATTCTGGAAAAGTATCATTCTTTATAGACTTATCCAAGTCGTACTCGTACCCATACTGACTCGTTTGCAATAACCATGTACCCATATTGTTCTAGCTCACCTATATGTTGCCATACATGTGCACTGTAGATTTTATGCAAAAAAAACAAGATAGAAATCACCCACTTACCACCCGAGTCAGCAATTCGCAAGGTCAATGACACCGAGTTGTCATCATTTTTTGTCCCCTTCAATCGAAATTCATTATTCTGGTGCATTCTTTGGAATTCCATGACTGGAGAATGTGGACTCAAACTGTTGGAGTCCGTACATACAGAATGATAATAATCAGGGTCAATATCCATGGAGAGAGGTCCGGAGTTCAATAAACTTAAAGATCGGGAAAGTTGGGTGGGTAACTGCAGTGGATCACGACTGGGCCCCTTTAGAGCCTCAGATTGAAGAAATGGATCTTCAAGAAGTTCCTTGGCAGATAATCTATGAGATGCTGGAGCCAGACATTTGTCAATGAAAATCTTAACTTCTGGATCGTTCACCTTGCCAAGGGAAGCAGGTTTTATGCCCTGAAATCCAACCCATCATGGAATTGTGTTCAGGTAACTTTTCACACCCTACCAACACGCAAAATTATCTTTATGAAGCTTAAGACGTGCAAACTTACAGAAGTAACCTTCTTATAGATTTGAGCTGGATTCTTGCACTCATTATAAGGGTACTCAAAAGTAACCATTTCCAACATACACATCCCAAAAGAATATATGTCCACCAGTTCATTATATTCCTCCTCGTATAGCTCTGGAGCCATGAATTCGGGTGTTCCTAAAATGCAGTACACAAGATAATAAAAAGTTATCACTCGTAGCAACGTTTGTTGTTCAAAAAATCAATTACTCCGTATAATTCAGTCTTACCAATTACACTCTTGGCAGTAGGCTGCTGCATAACAGTTGCCAATCCAAGGTCTCCAATTTTAATTTCTCCATGGTTTCCATTTACAAAAATATTGTCACATTTCAAGTCCCTATGAATAATTGGTGGGTTCTGACTATGAAGATAGTGTAAGCCTCGAAGAATTTGCCTTGACCAATTCTTTATGGCCTTCATATCTACGCTTTTGTGCTTCTGACGGTATCTAACATGAATAACGTACATAATTACTTTGACGGTATCTACCATGAAACACACAGTGACTAAACAAGAAAATGAAATAAAATGAAATACAATCAAGGAAACTTACAGCCTTAGACTACCGGATGTGAAGAGCTCAGTGATCATGTTGACAGTCTTCTTCTTATCATCAATCCATGAATAATAAAACTTGATGATATTTTCATGTTTCAGCGATTTAAGAAGATGGACTTCGGAATACAATTTCTCCAAATCTTCCGGTGACCGCAACACGTCATCAATCCTCACACGGTTCCAAGCAACTTCTATGCCATCAATTTCGTCAAAAGCTTTATAGCTACAAACACAAGTCATCGGAAAAAAGGGAACCACCCTACAGTTAATAACATCTCCCTTCATAAAAGGATTGAAGCTAGAGCCAAATACACAGAGTTGGAAAGACAAATAGAATGTTAAGTTATAGAACCATACACGGTCTTGAATGCGCCCCTGCCCAATATCTCATTGTACTGTCAAAGAACAAAAAATACGAAAGTGAGATCAATACCAACCTAATAAGGATTTGACATACGAAAATCATTAAAGTGAGTTTCTTTGATTGGTGTGCGGCTCAAGGCAAAATTCTTACTATCGATAACTTGATTCGGAGATGGAGAATCATAGTAATTTGGTGTTGTATGTGCAAAAGGGATGTGGATATGGTAGATCACCACCTCCTTCATTGCCTGGTGGCTTGGGAGCTTTGGACTTCGATCTTCTCTTGGTTTGGGATATAGTGGGTTGTTTCAAGTAGTGCCATGGAACTCCTAATTGTTTGGAAAGGTGCTAGAGTGGGAAAAAGAAGGAAGCGTGTTTGGGCTATGATCTCTCTTTGTTTGATGTGGGTGATTTGGTGTAAAAGGAATTCGAGATGCTTTGAAGGGGTTGAAAAGCCTTTATTTAGAATCAAATTTTTTTTGTTAAATAGCTTGAACAGTTGGGACAAGTATGACTGTTTTCCATCTCTTGACCAATTTTTAGATTGGTTTAAGCTTTTTCAGTCGAATAGGAGTACAAGTGTGTAGGGCCTTTTTTTCTTGTGACCTTCAATAGTTCATTTGTATATGGGCCGCATTCCCTTAATGCCTTTTTGGTAATATAATCCTTTACTTATCAAAAAAAAAAAAACCAAAATCATTCCACCAAACCAAGCAAATGCCTAACAACATATACTAGATTAACAAAATCATAAATTCGGATATCCAAATATCATTTACAAGAATAAGCTAATCACTGCAATGCAATGCCAAATGAAGGTCTTACATAAAATGCAATGCCAAATGAAGGTCTCAAATAAAATGAAATGCCAAATGAAGGCCTCAAATAAAATGCAATACCCGAACGTATCGACCCTTGGGGTCTTTCTCTACATACTCAGCATCAGAATTAGGACTCTCTGCTGCTGCTGCCGCACCAAACAACCCATTGGCTTTGTCCAACCTACTTCCGGAATGAGGCGAACCCGAACATGAACCGAACCCAGATCCGGAATTCATCCCGGCCAACAACCAAACAGCTACCAGGACGAGGAATAACGGGCGTAAAAGAAAAAACAACCGTTTTTTCCAAATCCTAATCAGAGAGCATCGAAAAGAACGCAGAAAAGAAGGTGATCTAGGGTTTCTGAGGCGATGGAGTATGGATCGAATGCCGATCGCTGGCGCAGTCGGGATCGGCATCTGGACGCCGGTACTGTGGTATCAACATCGAGATCTGACGAGCTCGATGGTGATAATAATGATGATAGATCGCAGCAACACATGACCAATCTTGACCAATTTCCCTACGTGCTGTATCGTTTTGCTCATAAAAATTGCGAAATCAGCCTCCTGGGCATGTTTCAGGCCGTTTCCATTGGGACCCAGAAGTTTTTAATTTTTTTTTTTGAAATTCAAAGATTGGGACCCAGAAAATTAAGGAGGGTGGTGAGGGTAAAGAGAGGGGAGGGAGGGGTTGGTTGGAGTGAAAATGGGAAGGAAAAAAGAAAAAAGGGAAAAAAGGGGAGGGGGAGAAAAAGAAAGGGGAGATCAGAGTTGGAGGTTCATTGGAGACAGGCGGGGTGAAAATTTTTTTTTTGGGGGGGGGGGGGGGGGGGGGGAGAGAGAGAGAGAGAGAGAGAGAGAGAGGGGGGAAAAGAAAGGGGTGAAGGAGGAGGGGGTGGGGTTTGATGAGAGAGAGAGAGAGAGAGAGAGAGAACGCGCGCGAAAGACAAGGAATGAACGAACAGTTGTTTGGTGATTTGGTTGATTCTCAATGAGTTTTTTTTAGTTTAGGGAAATTATTCAATGAGAAGTTGGAATTTGGGGAACTTTATTTGGATTGTAAATATTTGGATTCTTAATCTCTCCTTCTTAACCTATCTGTTCCGAAATAAATGACGTTTGTTCTATTCCAGAACTTTTAAAAGGTTGTCTGTATTTTATGTAATTTGTTATTTTGTCCCTATTTTGTTTGATAGATATGAGTTGAATTAGTCTATATAGATAAGGTTTTTGAGAATAACGTAAAACATCATAAGTTGCAAAATGTAGACAAATCTTGAGATCTACGAATTGGGAAATCGTCATTCACTTCGAGACGGAGGGAAAAAATTCCTAAGGAAGAATAAAAACAAGGGAATGAAAGAATCAATTTTATTCTCATCTAGTCATATCTTTTCATTTGGCATGCTTCTTCGGTAAATCCTTCATGCTTTGTATCCACCTCTGGTAAATTGCCCATGTTTGCTTATCGCATTAGGACTAAGGCTGTGTCAGCCACTTATAGAAACTAGAAAGTGAGGGAAAGGAGGCAAGTATTTAAGCTAAAAATTTGTAGTAACAATGTTGAATATTTTCTTTTATTTGACGCTACGGATAAATTGGAAGGAAAGTGAACAGGAAAGAACTTTCTCTTGTTTTGATTTTGAAAGGGAAAAAAAAATTGTTGTTTTAGCTAACTTCCCGAGCTGAATCTACAAATCTTGGCATCTTTTTTCATCTCCTAGGTTTTGGTTTGCTCTTCCTTTTTTTTTTTTTTAAACCATAAATTATATTACATTAAGATAATAGAGTTATAAGAGTGTTGCATTTTTACAAGACGAGGGACAGCTGCACTACAGTTATCAAACAGCAAAACATTAGCCAAAAAGCTAGGGATGAACTTTATACAACAAAACAATGCTGCCCTAGCGTTGCGTGTTTGGCCAAAACATTTGCAGTGTAGTTGGCCTTGCGGTAGCAAAAGTCAGCTTAAACTATGCACCAGAGAGAGGCACTGCTGCAGAAGGCCCTGCAGACGCCCCACTTAGACCTGCTCCCTGCAACGCATTAAAAACACAAGAAGGATCAATTTTTACACTTAAACTAGTGAAACAAAAAGGCAAAGCCAACCATAATCATCCCTTACTACCCATAATTCAACAACCATATTAGAGTTGATATGGATTGACTGTTGATAAGCACAAAGAAACTGACCCTGACAATCACGAAAAACATCAGCTATATCAGAAGGCCCTGGATTAGACATAGATGATCCATCTACATTAGGTTACCGTGGGTTAACGATGAAGGTGGAAACCAGCGTATCCATAATCTAGTTGTTAACAAAATAGAGTCTCACATTGCTTGGGTGTGGAATGGGTGATCACTTAATAACATTTGGGACCTCTCCACTCATAGCCAATTGGTTTTGAGATGGATATAAAGTTTCTTCATGGTATCAAAGCGGGGCCCGTTCCACACCACATTTTATAAAAATTAGCAATCCACACCCCACGATGACAGACCAGCAAAAAGGCTGCACGATGATAGGACCCAAAAGTGGCCACACGTGACAGACCTCAAACGCGGCTGCACGTGAGGGGGGATGTTAACAAAATAGAGTCCCACATTGCTTGGGTGTGGAATGGGTGATTACTTAATAACATTTGGGACCTCTCCACTCATTGCCAATTGGTTTTGAGATGGATATAAAGTTTCTTCACTAGTAGGTTGAATGACGTTGGGTACTTGGGTGGTGCAGTAGATAAAGCCTCATTAATCATTATGGAGCTTAAGATAACGAGTAGCCGCCAGCCATTTAGAATAGGGATTTGCTAGGGCATTACAAAAGATGGCTTCATTCCTCGCCTTCTAAATAAACCATAAAATTGTTAGAAAAATAGAGCATATGATACTTGTCCATTAGCGAAAATGTGGTAAAGTGTGGAAAGAGGATGAGATGCACGAGTAAACCGCCCAAGCGGAAAGCAGTAACGAAGCCGAGCCCATGCGGTACATTCCGAAGCAATATGATACCAGGATTCTGGTTGTGAACAAAAAAACACAGCATATGGCTTGAACCATATGATGAGTAGCTAAAACATCCACTATGGGAAGAGCGTTGTGGCTAGGAGTGTAAATGAGCCAAGTCAAACCGAGCTTTGACGAGCTCGAGCTTGGCTCGAGCCTTAATGAGCAGAGCTTAGTTATTTACTAAACGAACCTCTTTAATTGAGTCGAGCCTCCCTTAACGAGCCGAATCAAGCAGAGCTCACGAGCTGCTCGGTTCATTTACAGTCCAAGTTGTGGCAGAGTAACCAAATAAACATTTGCTCCACCTTTATATTTAGCTTTTTGGCCGGGGAGATTCAAATCTAGCTCCTAATATGAATGAAAACTAACAAATTCATTCTGTTCGCAGTGGCCGAGCTAGGATTTTCGATAAGTGGGGTCAAAAATTTGAACTATATATGATTCACTTTTTCTAGTTGCTAATTGAAAGAAGTTAATCAAAAAGTAGATATATATTAATAACAAAATGTTACTTCGATTCACAATTAACCTTGATGACTTTTCATACTTTGGAAACGATGGATGATAGCTCCGTTTGTAAAGATTTCAAAAATATCTTTCTCTATATACACAACCAAATTATCAAGAAGAGAAATACTTGTAAATGATCAAGAAGAGAAATACCTGTAGACGATCAAGAATCTCTAGAAAGGTAGAAGCAAAGAAAACCTAGTTTTTTCTGAAGAACAAATGAAACTGACGTTTGGGGATTTTGTGGATTGTGATTCTATTTTGACCCCTCTTTTCCCCAAGTACAAAACCCTTGTGTGGGTTGAGGCAAAAATAAATTTTAAAGTGGGGTCAAATGAGTAAAAATTATACTTATTGTAGGGGGATGAAAACAATTGGTGCTCCAAACAACACCAATTGTAACGGCTTCACGTACCTCTACACCGGAGCCCTAGTTCTGTGCTGGAACCCTAATCTGCAAAACAGACAGGGGGTAAGAGCACCTTTGCCTCTCTTGGCAAAGGCCCTCCGATGCTTCAATTAGTATCACGAACTAGTAACCAACCCTAATTATCAGTAGGAAAGCAATAAGAGATAGCCAAATATTGCGTACCTTTTACCTCCAGGTTTACCTCGTATTTATAGATTCACGGATGCTTGCCGCCCAAGTATCCCTGTTGCCCTAGGATTCCTACTTCGTATAGGGAACCTAGTATCTCATGGATTCTCGTTCCCTTATCTATATAATAGCTTAACCTTTATGGGACTCTCAGTCCTTTTGGGACTCTTTCCCATAATCATCCAAACACCCCACTCACGTTGGGTCTCTTGCCTCGATCATATATACTCGGGATCTCATTTCTTTACGGAATATTACCATTCTGGAACATTCTTGCCAGATCATGATTAGGGCAACTCCTTCCACTGTTCGGCTACCTCTTTGCCGAACAGTCCTCCTGGACCAATGACCTCATGTGCAACCGGTGCATGTCGTTATATCTAGACAGATGACTTCTCATGTCGTTTGTCCTTATCAGCCGAACAGACTGTCTGGACCAATGACTTCACGTGTCACTGGCCTTTATCGCCGTTCATCAAACTGCCCGGCGGTTGGTCCTATCTAGGTACCACGTGGCCCACACATCACGTGTTCGGCTACCAAATGTATCTGCACGGGAATACCTCCCTACAATTGCTCCCCAGCTTTATCTGCTTGCCTCTGTTCGGGGGCATTTGGATGAAGCTTCTTAGAAACAAAACGTTCCAGGCCAAATTCCTTTGGCCTGGGCATTTATTTGTTTTAATATCTATTGATGCTTTTGGCGCCCTTATCATTATTCCTTTCGAGGTTATGACTCCACGTGGCACATTTCGTATGCCCTTCATTAATTCTGAACTGATGTTTTACGAAACGGAGTCAGAACGGCATCTGCTTTCCGTTACTTTAACTTGTAATGGCGTGGGAGGAGACGTTTCGTCTCCGTTCCTCGCCCTTAAACCCCTGAAAGGGTTACATTTGGGTTTTCACATAGAAAATCATATTTCTGTTTCTTTGAGAGCCTTTTTCAACCACTTCCGCCATAATCGTTGCTTTGAAGCTTTCGGTCGCACTTCCTACCGTCGCCACTGCAACTATTGTAAGATTCTCATTCCTCCCTTGTATCTCTGTTCTGGGATTTTTCTTCTTGATTCATCCGTTCCCTAGGGCTTCATTCGTACCCATTTCCAGATTTCATTCCTTAAATTGGGCCTATCCATGGCGGATGATGGTGAGAATCGTTTGAGACCTAGTAAGTTTAGGAAACTGTGTGAAACCCCTGCCGCCATGGCGGCATTTAGGACGACATACAATATTCCAGACAATGTTGGCCTCGAACTCGCCCCCTAGGTGCAGACAGAGACGGGGGTTCTTGGGATAGAATGTGTATCCCAATAGTGGCCATCGAAGAGGGAGGAGTTCGGTTTCCTCTTCATCCATTACTTCGACAAGTTCTAAATTGGTATCGGCTTTCACCAATGCAAGTGTCTACCAATTTCTTTAGGTTAGTGATGGGAGTAGTAGCCCTAAATAGGATTTTGGGGACCCAACTGGGATTATGGGACATCCAACGGTGGTACAGTATAGTACTAAACCCCGAATACAACACTTATTATTTCAAGGTTAGGAAAGCAGACAAGCGTCTCGTGCTCAACCTGCCAGATTCGGCCCGTGACCATGAGATTGATTTCCTCTATGTAACGGGAGCGTTCGAGCCAATAGGGGAGGACGGCCAAGTGGTGGGTTTGCATTGCCCCCACATATGGGGTTACCCACGTACGCTCTTAATTTTGCTTTGTAATTTCTCGTTTACTATTTTGCTTTGCTTTCATGTCTTTAATCCGCTTTGGATTGCAATTTGCAGCTGACAACGCCAATTGGCGCCCAAGACGTGAACCGAGTAACATCCGTACAGAAGACATCAACAGGGTCCTGAGATACACAGGAGAGCCGGGCACTCGAACTGCTGGGTGTGGTCGTGACGCGCACGTCCTACTGGGCTACGATCTCGCGTACAGGGGATTTATTGACAGGAGATTAGCCCAGCCAAGCACGAGCGTTACTTCTACCTCCACTGCTCCCCAACCCCAGGTTTCAAGGCAGCAAGCTAGGGTTACTCTTGCCGGGCAGCCAGGAGAGGTAGTAATCCCTGAAGGCGTGCCCCAAACACGTGTGGTGCTTAGGAGATCTGTGCGAAGGCAAGTTCCTTCCGAACAACAAGTCGAACAATCCATTCCCTTTGGTGGTACAAGCCAGTCATCTTCTTCAGGCTACTCTCAATCTCCGAGCAACCCAGGTACGATGACACGTGGACCTCTCGACCTTTCCACACTTCTTACTGTGTCCACACGGGGACGTGGTGCCACCGGCAGGGTGGCATCCACGGGTGCTGCCCCCCCACAATCTCGTCGCACGAGGGGGAGGTCAACACAATCCTCGTCCTCTCCTCGGGACAGCTCCCTCGAGGCTGGGGATGCTCACCAGGACAAACGTCCCAGGACTGAAGACCCTTCCTCTACTGCTGTACAAGTTGATGGGGAGAACACTCAACCCCAATCGCCTACTGCCCCGGAGCTTCCAGAAACATAGGCTCCCTCGTTGACCAGGGGTAACCGTTCCGTGCATGTTGGGGACACCGCCAGTTCTACGGAGACGGCGGTCGCACTTGCACAAGGACTATTGCTCCCAATTGATATGCAGAAAGAAGCCGGAGCTACTACTGAGCGGCTTGTCTCCATTGGCCTTGTCAGTGGAATAAAGGTCAGGTTCATTCAACATTCCATGTTTTGATCTTTTTCGTTGTATTCGTAACGTTTGTTCCTTACGCCTGTTCATCTCCAGTTCATTCAAAAGATGGTGACGTTGGGGCAGAAAATGCAAGAAACCGAAGCTGAGCACAACAGGCTCATGAGGGATAATACCAGGCTACTCCAGACTGTAACGAGGCTGGAGAGAGAAAGAGACAAAGCGAAGCTAGAGGCAGACAGTAACAAAGCCAAGCTTGACATAGCTGAGGAAAGCCTTAACCAAGCTCTATCCGAAATCGACAGCACCAAAAAGGTAGCTTACGACGACGGATATCAGAAAGGGTTCGATGTCACAACTGCGAGCTATGTGTAGACACCCCAATCTGGGCTTCCAGATTAGTTTACTTATGGTTTTTGATTCCCCAATGATGAAATGGATCAAGAACACCCCGGGAATGATAGCGTATTTGAGGTTTGAGTGTTTGCAAAACCCTTGAACCTAACCTAGCCTAAGCCATTTCAAAAACCAAAAACCTTGCTGGTCCGCGCCAGGGCGCAGCCATCCCACGCCCGGGCGCACCATCGCGCGAGGGTTTCACTCCATCGCGCGACAATGCGCCAGGGCGCACCATCGCGCGACAGACTCACTCCGTCGCGCGACGGTCCAACCTACAACCGACCTTTCTGATGGAGGACAGTTGGCCACCGATGCAGCCTCAGCCAGGCCTCGTGGACTGGCTGAAGGCCTCTGTTTCCAACCAGATTTGCCCCCTCTCTCTATATATACCCCCTTTGGCCTTCCATTAAAAAGGTAGAACACAATTCAAGGGTTAACAAAAATTGGCATTCAAAGGTTTACACCCTAAGCACAATAAAGAGCATAGCTTGTTCTTCTTCAACTCAAACAACCTCAACCTCAATTCAAAGCTCAAATACTCTTTCAAACCCGAAGCCAAAGGTATAGCATACCTACTGTCTTTCTGTTCTGATCCCTGAGGGGGGCTGGCAGGGCCAAGGCTGGTAATCAATATCAGTCCTGGTTCTAAAGCTGGCGAGGTTTCAAAAACCGTCATGGCAAGAACCAGCGCGCGATGGAGCCACTCTCTCGCGCGACGATTTCGATCATCGCGCGACGGTTCTCGTGGGGATTGGTGTCTTGCTGTTTTGTGCTTTATTTACGTATAGATCACTGCAAGCATGTTAAAAACCAGTTTACTGCTTTCCTTTGTTAGAAATTGCTAATTGTAGTTCAATTTGCATGTTTTCTATTTTGGAATACCCCTGGGATAATTCTGGACTTGTCCCAGAACCCAGAAAATGTGAACCAAGCACTGGTCTGGCTGCGCCAGGGCGCAACCATCCTGCGCCAGGGCACACCATCGCGCGACAGACTCAGTCCATCGCGTGACAGTGCGCCAGGGGGCACCATCGCGCGCCAGGGCGCATCCTCGCGCGACAGAGTGAGTCCATCGCGCGATATTTTGCCTCTGACCAGTGAATGGCCTTGCACGGGTAACTTGGATTTAGGCTGTTATTCTGTCCCCACACTGTTTATGGGGTGTTTTGTCAATTTCTAGGGCTTTTAAGCCTTTAAACTGTATATTATGCTGCCTATAAACTGCGTGGTTTGTCTTGGGTGTGCACTGGTCCTTCCAGAGCCCAGAAGGTTTGAGAATAAGAGCTGTGGGTTTTAAGCTCACCGGCGCGCGCTTGTCTTGGAATTATGCGCGCAAGAGTGAACAACATGCAGTGACTTGTTCAGTGCATGCTAGTTTCTTCCTGCGCACGTCACTCCAAAACAGGGGCCTCCCAGTTTGTTTAAACTCCCACAGCAATCTGTTCTCATCCTATACTAACTGTTCATCCATGCCATCATCACATCCTGCAAACGTGTTACAGTTTTAATCCCCTTTAACTGTTCCCCCGCCCTAATTGGCTAACAATTGATTAATCAAACAGAATCGCAAATAAACAACGTTTTCGCAAATGCCTAAGTAGAGACCGATCTCCGGATTGGGCGAGAGGGGTGCCATAAAACTCTTCCCCTCTCGTAACCTGGCTCCCGAACCCAGATATGGTTATGACGGATTGGTTCCTTAACTTTTTCAAATCAAACAAGCGCGACAAGTGCTTCGAAATACGGTTCCTTGGGTGTCGGACCTTCAAACCCAAGTGGCGACTCTGTATTTTCCGCGAGCGCTTGTCGTCCAGCTTCAAAAAGCGCTCCCGCGAACCGGCAGCATCTTTCCTTTCTCAAAAGGGTGGGGAACGGAATCCCTTCCCCGGAGGAGAGAAAGATCGGGCAAATCGCATTGCCCACACTATGTGGAGCAAATGCCTGCTGTTCAAGACCAGATCTGGGTGGCAAGCTGGGAGGCATGTCTCACAAAGGTAGGGGTTGCTGAGGATTCCCCCTTTTGGGAGGAGAATGATTTGCCGAGCAAACGTGCTCAGGTTGTAAACGAACCTCAGGGGGATCCGGAAGACGATATTGATCAACAGATCGAGGATTTTGCTGAAGTTGAGGAGGATCGACCAACGGATGTGCTGGGAGCTGATGCTGCAGAGTCATCTGCTCGGGAAGTAACCAATGATCCTATTGTAGAGGGAGGAAACACTGGTGGAAACAATACCCCAACAGATGTTGGCACAGAAACTACAGACCAACTTGCAGCTGAGGTCCAAGAATTGGACTAAGTGCGAATATTACTCCCAACTGTTGGAACAGTTTGCAGGTCCTGTGTGACCGTGGTTTTGCTAGCCTTGCGTGTTATCGAACATTTAAATTTGCATTGCTCTTTTTGGATAACTTGGTTTAGTTTCTTAATACTCATTATTGGTATTTCGTTCCACAGATGTTTAAATCCAGTGGCTAACGTATGCTCATTATGTTTGTTACCCAAGTATTTTGTCCTTGGATTTTACTAAGTGTATTCGTACTTAGATGTTTTGCAGGTTTCTCGTACCTTAGATATCTCATACCTAAATTTGCACCACAATTATTTACTCAAATAATTGTATCCGAACAGACTGCATACGTTCGTATGCAATATTGGAGTTTACTCATACTTATAAGTCTCACATACTTAGTTTTTGGTTTTAGACATATCTCAGTATGTCTATTGTCCAAGCATTTCGTACTTGGATTCTGCTAAGTATACGCGTACTTAGAACTCGGTAAGAGTTTCATTCTTTTGAGTATCTCGTACTTATTTTTTGTTAGTATGTCGCGTTTTGGCATTCGTGCCAATCCCGTGCTCCCCAATATGAAAAAGGGAAGATAAAGCATATCTCCAAATTTCATATTCTATATGTGTTCAACAGAAATTTTGAAAAATTGGATATACGTGAAAAGAAAAAACTTTATTCATAAACTTGAACTCAAGGGAGCATTATTCGTATCCCGTATAGTGCATTAAAACTCAAGGTGGCATTATTCGTACACCTTGTTACTAAAAAATATAAAAAACAAAGGAGCTTTATTCGTAGCTCCCACACAATCACGTAGTGCATTCTGAAATAAAACTTGATTCTTCTAAACAAAGAATTTTCTCAGATTATGGACATTCCATGGCCTCGGAATTGGATTGCCGTCCAGATCTGCCAATCTGTAGGCCCCTATGCCCATAATTTCAGTTACTCGATATGGGCCTTCCCAATTGGCCCCTAGCTTGCCTTCGTTGGCCAACTTGGTATTGCCGAGCACCTTCCGTAGTACAAGGTCCCCAACACCAAACTCTCGAGGGTGTACATGCTTGTTGTAACTTTTCATCAACTGTTCCTGGTAAGAAGCTAGGTGCACCAGAGCCTTTTCCCTTCTCTCTTCGGCGAGATCAAGTTCGATTTCAAGGGCCCTGTCATTGCCTCCACTCTCGACCAACGTAGTTCTATTGGTCGGGAGACCAACCTCCAAAGGAATTACAGCCTCAGTCCCGTAGGCCAACGAATAGGGGGTCTCTCCCGTAGACCTTCTTGGCGTTGTTCGGTGGGCCCACAATACCAATGGCAATTCATCAGGCCACTTCCCTTTTGCTTTGTCCAGTCTTTTTTTAATCCCATCAAGAATAGTCTTGTTGGATGCTTCTGCTTGCCCATTACTCTGAGGGTAAGCTGGAGTCGAATAATAATTTCGTATTCCATATTGGGCACAAAAAGACTTGAATCTTTTCTGAAACTGGGACCCATTATCCGTAATCAAAGAATAGTGGACCCCAAATCGAGTAATAATGCTTTTCCACACGAACCTTTCTATCAAGGTTCTGTGATTTTTGCCAGTGGCTCTGCTTCTATCCACTTAGTAAAATAGTCCGTTGCAACTAACAGGAATTTTCGGTTCCCAGTTGCTTTATGGAGGGGACTCACGATGTCCATTCCCCACTGGGCAAACGGCCAAGGGCTTGTCAAGGGTACCAGGTCTTCGGCTGGTGTTCGAATCATTGGTGAGAACTTCTGACATTTCTCACAAATTTTAACATATACCTTGGCATCTTCCTGCATATGTGGCCACCAATAGCCTTGGGTAATTGCTCGGTGGGCAATGGACCTGCCTCCAGCATGGCTTCCACACGTTCCCTCGTGGATTTCGTGAAGAAATTTCTGCACCATCTCGGGATGCACACAAAGCAAATATGGTCTTGTGAAGGACTTTCTATACAGTTTTCCTTCTGGGGACAGCCAAAACCTTGCAGACTTGGTTTTGATCTTATGAGCTTCCTTTTTATCAACTGGGAGTATTTCAGCTCGTAGAAATTCCATGATTGGGTCCATCCAACTTGGGCCTTGGTTCACTTCCAAAACTAATTCCACGCTTGTCCCAATGCTCGGCTCTGACAGGTACTCGACTGCAACTCTGCGTTTGAGTTCAGTTGGAACCGCTGCAGCCAGCCACGCCAGCGAATCGGCGTGTGCATTCTGTCCAGAACTTATCTGTTCAATATGAACCCTATCAAAGGTATCAAGTAGGTCTTTGGCTGCTTCCACATATGCTGCCATTTTTTCGTTCCGGGCCTGATATTCGCCGGACAGTTGGTTAACTACAAGCTGTGAATCACAGTGCATCCTTACTCGTTTTGCTTTTAAGGTTTTCATACTTCTCAACCCAGCTAGGCGTGCCTCGTACTCTGCCACGTTGTTTGATGCACTGAAACCTAGCCGAACAGACAACTCGATCATTACACCTCCTGGAGGAAATATTACCACCCCAATTCCTGAACCAGTATTACATGCTGATCCGTCAACGAATAATTTCCATTCCGTGGGATCCTATTCGGCTGACAGCTGACTCTTCATGAGCGCTGGATTGGATGCTTGCTCCTTTCTCGTAGGAGGCAAGGGTGCTACCGTAGGAGAAAACTCCGCCACAAAATCTGCCAATACTTGGCCTTTAATTGCCATACGTGGCTGATAATTGATTGCATACTGGCTTAACTCAACAGACCATGTAGAGATTCTTCCTGAAAAATCTGCTTTTCGTAGCAGTGATTTCAAGGGGAACTCGGTGTAGACCACAACCTTATCGCTTTGAAAATAGTGTGGCAACTTCCTCGTCGCTGTCCTAAGTGCCAGGACAAGTTTCTCTAGGGGCAGATATCTCGTCTCTGCATCTAGCAATGTCTTGCTAATGTAATATATTGGGATTTGCTCAATTCCCAAATCCCTTAACAGGACTGCACTCACAGCATGCTCAGAAACAGCTAAATACAAAATCAGGGACTCACCTGGCTGTGGGGTTGACAGAAGAGGAGGCTCAGCCAGATACTTCTTCAGGTCCTGGAAAGCTTGCTCACATTCTGCTCCCCATTCAAATCCTTCCCTCTTTTTCAATAACTGAAAAAAGGGCCTACATTTATCACTTGATCGGCTGATAAATCTATTTAGTGCTGCAGCCATCCCAGTTAGTCTCTGGACCTCCTTCGTGGTTTTGGGGCTCTGCAGCCTCCGCAGGGCTGCAATCTGATCTGGTTTAGCTTCAATTCCCCTCATAGTGACCAGATGCCCTAGGAACTTCCCAAATCCAACTCCAAACGCACATTTCGAGGCGTTGAGTTTTAGTTTGTAGTTCCTGAGGATTTTGAAAGCCTCCTTTAAGTCTGCTATATGTCCCTGTTTATCTCTACTCTTTACCACCATATCATCTATGTAAACCTCCATAGACTTGCCAAGCAGCTTTTTGAACATGATGGTTGCAAGTCTCTGGTAGGTTGCCCTAGCGTTCCTAAGCCCAAATGGCATAACGTTATAGCAATACAACCCTCGTGGTGTAATAAAAGAAGTTTTCTCTTGATCAGGCCCAAACATAGCAATTTGATGATATCCTCGATATGCGTCAAGGAAACTCATCTGCTCGTATCCAGCGGTTGCGTCAACCAGCTAGTCTATCCTTGGGAGAGGGAAACTGTCTTTTGGACATGCCTTGTTGAGATCTGTGAAATCCACGCAGACTCACCACTTTCCATTCTTTTTCTTCACGACTACTGTGTTGGATAGCCATTCGGGATAGTAAACCTCCCGTATAGCCTTAGCTTCCAGCAAACGATCGACTTCCTCAATTACAGCATCCACATGCTGCACGGCTGCCCTTCTTTTCTTCTGAATGATTGGCTTATGCTGGGGATCAACGTTTAGATGGTGACAAATAACGTTTGTATCTACCCCGGGCATCTCCCCTGGAACCCATGCGAATACGTCGATATGTTCTTTTAGGAATCTGATCAATTCGGCCCTTTCGCCTGCTGCCAATGACTCTCCAATTAGAAAATACCTTTCAGGATCAGTCTCGTTGGTCAGAACTTTCTCTAAGCCTTCAACCACCTTTTCTGCCGGACTTCTCCCAACATCCTCGATAGTTGGTTGATCTGGCATCTCCAATGTATCAACATGGTGGTTCTTTTGAACTTTCTTAACAACGGAAATTAAGCACTGTTGGGCCACTTTTTGGTTGCCCCTAATTACTTCGATTCCATTGGATCCTGGGAATTTCATCATCTGGTGGTAAGTTGAGGAGACAACTCTCATCTTGTGTAACCAGGTCCTGCCTATAATCGCGTTATAGGAAGAAGGAACATCTACGACACGAAAATCTGTCCTCAAGACAACTGACCCGGCCCGAACAGGGAGGGTTACCTTTCCGAGGGGCCAGACTGCTCCTGCACCGAACCCAATCAGGGGTGTTGTGGATTGCTCCAAGTCTGCTTGGGCCAGCCCCAGCTTCTTGAATGCATCATAGTACATTACTTCTGTACAACTTCCGGAATCCACCAGAATTCTCTCAATGTCATATTCCCCCACTCGTAGGGTTATGACCAGAGCATCATTATGGGGAACTTGGACTTCCCCCAAATCTTCATTCGTGAATGCTATGCTTTCGTTGCATACATCATTCTCTTACTCTCTCTTGTTCCACAATCGTGTCACATGCTGATTATGCTTAACTTTCCTTTGCAATAGCCTCACCTCATTTCTCGTATAAGGTGCGGCCAACCCATGTATCATATGGATTACCCCTTTAGGATTCTGCTCGTAATCCAATTCCATAGCTTTCCCTTTCTCCTTTGGATCCTCCTGGATAAATTCCTTGAGATAGCCACGAGAGACCAAATCGTCAATGTGTTTTTTATACATCTCGCAATCCTTGGTCATGTGGCCCCAATCTTTATGGTAGCTGCAGTGCTGATTCGTAGCACGTTTTGCATCTTTATCTCCGCCTAGACTTGGGGGCCACCTGAAGTATGGCTGATTCTTTATTCGATAAAGAATCCTATAAATTGGCTCCTTCCAGACAGTAGTGATAGAAAAGAAGGACTTGGGGTCAAGGGCTTGCTTCTCCTTGTACGGCTTTTTCTTAGCCTGCCCATACTCCTTTCTCTCCTTGTAAGTTTTGGGCTCTGGCTTATCAACTTTTTTGGCAGAGGTCTTGGGCTGTTCGGCAACAATCCTGCCGTCTTCACGGAGCATGTCATCCTCCATTCGGGCATGTTGCTCTATCCGCTCCATCAGTTTAGCCAATGCTGCTACCGGATGTTTGTTCAATGAACGGCGCAACTCACCTCGAACAGGCAAACCAGTTTTGAAGGTTGCAATGGCGTATTCCTCACTGCAACCTTCAATCTCATTGAAAGTTTCCCAGTACTTCTTTGCATATTCTCTGATCGGCTCACTCTCTTCCTGTTTCATGGTGGACAGACTTTCAAACGTTTTTGGGGCCTTTCTGCTTTTTAAAAACCGAGCAGTGAACTCTTCTGCCAACTGTCTCCATCCTCGTATGGAGCGCGGGGCCAGTTTGTGAAACCAAGATAAAGCCACCTTGCCAAGACTTGATGGAAACATCTTGCACAGAATGGCATCGTCGCCGTCATGCATGAACATGGCCTGCTGGTAGTGCTGTATGTGAGCCACAGGATCCGTGTTTGTCTCGTAAAGCACGAATGCCCCGTGCTTTACTCTGCTCGGCAACCTAGCCTCTTGTAGCCTTCTTGAAAAGGGAGAAGCTGCTATGTTGCTTAGGGCTTTCCGGGCTGCTTCTCGTGCAGTGACTGCCCCATCCTCGAACTCTTTTGACTTGTGAGCCGTGGCTTTGACCCAATCAGCATCAGGCCTCTCATACCGGTCCCAATGATGCTTTCTTGTTTCCTCCTCTTCAGGGGTGGAACTTTGGTCTCTGCTTCTTCTTTTTCTCGAAGATGCCTTTTGTCTCTCCGGTGTTCGGCTTTTACTCCTCTCTCTCCTCTTTCGTGGAGAGGCCCCGTATCGCCTTATACTAGGACTTTTACTCCTTCTTACTCGCGAATGAGCCTGCTTATGGATTACAAGAGTCCGTCTGTTTCTCTCTAAATCCCTCCTAGAGAGTCCAGAATCTTCTGGGTGCTCTCGTACCCGCTGCAATTCTTGTATTTCATACTCTCGTTTTCTAATCAAACGAGCATATTCCTCGATCTCCTTTCTCTTTTTATCAAGGAGATCTTCACTATTATGTATACTTCTTGAATGTTCCACCGATGCTTCCCTTCGGTGGGACTTGCTCCTTCTCGTGGAGCCCGTAGCTGTCTTGTCCTGCCTACCAGTGGGCTTTTTCGGAGCCCCTGGCGGAGACTTATCTCCTCCACCACTTAACTGGTTCTTTAGAGTAAACGGCGTGGCTGAATCTTCTTCCATTATGACTCTTTTTCAAGGAAAAATTTGTTCGATTCCCACAGACGGCGCCAATTGTAGGGGGATAAAAACAATTGGTGCTCCAAACAACACCAATTGTAACGGCTTCACGTACCTCTACACCGGAGCCCTAGTTCTGTGCTGGAACCCTAATCTGCAAAACAGACAGGGGGTAAGAGCACCTTTGCCTCTCTTGGCAAAGGCTCTCCGATGCTTCAATTAGTATCACGAACTAGTAACCAACCCTAATTATCAGTAGGAAAGCAATAAGAGATAGCCAAATATTGCGTACCTTTTACCTCCAGGTTTACCTTGTATTTATAGATTCACGGATGCTTGCCGCCCAAGTATCCCTGTTGCCCTAGGATTCCTACTTCGTATAGGGAACCTAGTATCTCATGGATTCTCGTTCCCTTATCTATATAATAGCTTAACCTTTATGGGACTCTCAGTCCTTTTGGGACTCTTTCCCATAATCATCCAAACACCCCACTCATGTTGGGTCTCTTGCCTCGATCCTATATACTCGGGATCTCATTTCTTTACGGAATATTACCATTCTGGAACATTCTTGCCTGATCATGATTAGGGCAACTCCTTCCACTGTTCGGCTACCTCTTTGCCGAACAGTCCTCCTGGACCAATGACCTCATGTGCAACTGGTGCATGTCGTTATATCTGGACAGATGACTTCTCATGTCGTTTGTCCTTATCAGCCGAACAGACTGTCTGGACCAATGACTTCACGTGTCACTGGCCTTTATCGCCGTTCATCGAACTGCCCGGCGGTTGGTCCTATCTAGGTACCACGTGGCCCACACATCACGTGTTCGGCTACCAAATGTATCTGCACGGGAATACCTCCCTACATTTATCTCTAAGAAAATTTGGGAGGCAGCGGGGTTAGCTGCCTCCTCTTGTCTCTCACTACCTCTGCCCCTGTCTGTTGTATTGGGTCTTAGATGCTAGAGCATCTCCAACGGGAGGCCATAATTCCGGCCAAACCAAAAAATGGCTCTAATGCCATTTATTCACACCTCTAACGGGAGGCCATACCTCTGGCCAAAAATGGCCTTGGCCATTTCTTCCCATCAACTTCCTCTCCCATTTTCAACTACCAAATCAAGCCAAACCTTCAGCCATGGGAGATGCTAGCTCTAGTTGATTTCTAAAAAAATACAGATTATATATTGAGAGAAAACCCAAAATTTTGTGGATCTGCTCACCAAATTTCATAATCATAGTTAGAATGTAGTTGAATAATAATTAAAATATTTAATAATAATAATTGATATTTCATAAGTTAGTTAAAAAAAGGGTGGTTGGAAGATAGTTGAGGAAGGGTGCCAAATTTTAGCTCTTCCACCACTGGATGTGTTTGGCCAAATTAGAGCATCTCCAATGGAGATGGATTTTAGAAGGGGATGGATAGTTATTTTAGATGTAAAAAGTGGTTAAAAATTAGTTGGATGTAAAATAGAACCCACCCCTCTCCAATGGTGAGATGTAAAACATGGATGGATAATTAACTAACTTTCCCTCCTCCTTGTTTTTTTCCAACTTTCTCAACCCTAATTCAAGTACTACTTCCGTTGAAAAATAATTTTGGTATCTGGTAATCGAGGACATAAAAAAAAAATTCCGAAAAAAAAACTTGCTTAGTGGATACCGACAATCGGGTCTTGACTAACACACAAGTAAGCATTACAAATTGCTTCATCTTGATTGGAGGTGAACGATTTTCCTTTAGCACTACGACTTCCATCTGCCATAATTGATACACTATTTTTTTTGGAGGGTGTTTGTGGAGAATGGAGGAATTTTTTGTAGTGAAAATCATGTTAAAAACACCCATTTATAGGTAAGGGAGAAAAAAGCCCGTTGCTGAATTGATCTGCTGATCAACGATCAAAAGACCCGTTGATCAACGATCGGCTAAAATTCCCCTTCCTCTCAATTTTACTCTCTTTCTCTCTCTCTCTCTCTCTACGAGAACCAGTCGATGGACTGGGGGAAACCCACCGCCCCTCTCTCTCTCTCCGAACCAGAGGATATGAAACCCCCCCCCCCCCCTCTCTCTTGTTGATATCTCTGTCTCTCACCGACTGTTCCCGTTGAATACCGAGTTGAAACCCTAACTCCCCTATGTTGATGATCACCAACTGTTCCCGTTGATATCTCTGCCTCTCACCGGTGAGATCCCGCTCTCACTTTTCTCTCTCTCTGTCACTCGATTCCAGCATTTTTTGGTCACTCCGGCGAATATTTCCAGAAACCGGTGACAAGGAACAAATTCCGGCCAACTATCCGGCGAATACAGGTAATTCCGATCATCCATTTTTCTGGTATTGCAGTTGGATTTGATGATGTTTGATGACCTGTAATTTATAGCTGTAGCCAAAAGAGAATGGAAATATACATCTCCCTTTCCATCTATGCCATTTTACATCCAGATTTATGTTATTTTACATCCCCATTGGAGGGGTTTTTTTTGCCCCCAGGTTCTATTATAAGTATAGAACCCAGTTTTACATCCCTATTGAGGATGCTCTTAGAGTGCCAAAAACACTGTAGCATGCCAAATATGGTTTTGGCACTCACAAAAATGACACCCGACATTGGAGATGCTCTTATGTCCAAATAATCCTAGTATTATCCGTTCGAGCCTTATTATTTGCAAGGAAGATTTGTAGAGAACCACGCAAGGAAAAACGCATTTGGGCCCATTCCGGATCCACAAAAATTTAGAAAAAATTCATAAATTTTTTAATATTATTTTATGGGGCCTTATAAAAAATCAGCTCCAACGGACATCGGTAAGTATTACTTTTGGATTCGTAGGGGCAAACTGAGCAGTTTGGCCCTTACAAATCCAAAAGTAAATACTTACTGATGTTCGTTGGAGTTGATTTTTTACAGGGTCCCATAAAATAATATTTAAAAATTTATAGATATTTTTTTAGATTTTTGTGGGATCCAGAATGGATCCAAAAGCATTTTTCCTTGCATGGTTCTCTGCAAATCTTCCTTGTAATTAGAATTTCTGTATCCGTAATTAGTACTAGAGTACGTACAATCAATCAACGCATTCTTTAATTATCTCATATCCTATTATCAGTACGACCTAAAATTCTTTTCCTTTTTTTCTTTCTTTCCAATTTCTCTCTATTTCTCCCAAAGGAAACCAAAAACATATGCAATTTCCCTTAAATTCAATTAAAAAATTCAAGATAAAAAGACTCTTCAAAATAAACTCATAAATATATGATAAATTTAGGGTGTTGCTAATGTCAAAACTTTCTTTTCTTGTGCCAAAACTATAGTTCATAAAATCTTTGTACCATGTACAAGATACAAGGCCTTTATGCGCTAGAATTTTGGCATAAACAAAAATAATTTTGGCATTATCATTTCTCTAAATTTTTGAGACACATAATAATTATCAATCTAAAAATAAGAAGTTTATGGAAAACATATAAAACATGATAAATTTATCAAACCAAGTAAATTATCAAATTTCATAAAATATGATATGATGATAAGGAACACATATAAATCATGATAAATTTATCAAACCAAGTATATATCAAATTTCACTGTTTCCCAATAATATTTTGCTATATTAATTGTTAGATAATTATCAAACTATGAGGCTTATATACTTCTGTTCGATTAATAACAAAATCAATGTGGTGGGCTGAACCGAGAATGGGCCCAAGGTAGGCCCAGGAAACGAAAGTGGCCTGGGCCAGAGTTTGGGCTCTCCCCAGTTGGCCTCGTTTGCTTGAAGTAGGTGTGCGCTCAACTTAATAGGTAGAAGGCCGGGTGGAGATGGGCCGAACCGAAGGGTCCAACCAACGGTTTGCAGCCTAGTGTACTAACCCACCGCCTGAGCCTTCAAGTCAGTCTTAGAAGGTCGGGTCGGTTTGCCCCATGAAATGGCCACATGGAGAATCTTCCTACTATTTCCAAAAAGGGATGGAATGTTTAAGAAGGAAGGCAATTACCTATGATGTCATGGGCATGGACCATACGTCACGGTATCTCTTGGCTTGGAGAACAAGTACGTTGCCTATATAAGGAGAGGGCTGAACCCTAAGGGAGGTACGCGACCCTACGTCTAAGAAATACAGTCTCTCTCCTGTTTACTGACTTGCTCGTCGGAGGGGCAAGAGGTGGCCAACTTCCTCACGCCTTGGTGCAGGTACACAATGGAGCAGAAGCGAGACAATCTTGAGAAGCCATGAAGAGATGCCACCACCCTACATTTGGCACCGTTGCTGGCGAACTATTTCCCTATACATTGGCTTCTTGACACGTTCAGTGTTATTTTCTTAACGTTTGGTGCTCATTTCGGTAAAATGGTGGAAATCCATGACGGTGAAAAGCCATTCCAGGCCGTAGGTGGTGAAGGCGTCAACGAGCTTGACGATCCTATTCCTTCAAAACCCAGATCCAGGCATCCTCTGGAACGAGATTATAGTTCTGGAGCCACACTCTTGGATGAGATTTCGGCGGTTTTAAGGAGTGATCCTCAAGTTCGCGAGTATCTTCGCCAACTTAAAGATCGGATGGCCAAGAAGGACTGAGTGATCAATGCCCTAAAGATGGACGTTCAAATGGTGGCCACGCCGACCCGTCTTCATACTTCGTCGCCGAGTCGAGATCGATATCGATCTCCTTCTTTGCGGCGGGCCGAGGGGAAGGGTGCTCATGTTAAGAAACGCCTGGGCAAGCGTGTGGCTTCGTATGACAAAAGGATCCTAAGTTTGTCTTCGGACCGGTCTCAGGCATAGGCCGACATTAGAGATCGCCTCGCCCAACCTAAGGAAAATCCAAGGTTTGAGGTCCCGGAGGAGAGTTCTGGTTCATTCTACAACCTGATGTATACAGCAAGCCATGAGATAGCTGTAGACTGACAACATGAGTGTCGACACCACGAGCATGACGTGTGTGCTCGGCGTCATGACCAAGACTGAGATCGTTACTATCGTCGTGAGCGTTCGCCTTCCTGTGACTATAGGGAGCGTCGCCACTGAGAGGAGGTTTATGATAGGTGTCCCATCCGGGTCGTGGATCCTCCAGTGGTGGCTACCTTGAAGGCTCCTCAGACTAAGGTTGAAATGGTGTTGGAGCAGCTGGTCTCGTCTCCATTTATCGACACAATTAAGAATGCTCGGCCCCAAAAGAATTTTACCGCGCTGAAGTTTAATCAATATGATCCGAAAATGGGGGATACGGTCACCCACTTAATCCATTATCAAAAGATGACGATGCTTTACCATGCCAACGATCCGCTGATGTGTAAGATGTTTCCGTCGAGCCTTGGGATGCTCGGCTTACTCTAGTTCAACAAGTTACCTAGTAAGTTGGTCCCCGATTATAAGGCCCTTTTGGCTCTATTCATACAGCGTTTTGTCACCTCCTAGAAGATCGAAAAGGATATCGACTTGTTACTAAGTCTAAAGAAAACCGAAGAGGAAACCCTTCGGTAGTATGCGAACCGTTACTGCAATATGTTCAACGAGATCGAAGGCTGTGTGCAGTATTAGAAGTTGGCGGTGAGCTCGTTCAAAAATGGCCTTGATGAGTCGACCAATGAAGCTTACCAGGATTTTTACCTTCACTCGCTGAAGGATATGGACGATTTGATGGTCTGCATTGACCAGCACTGCCAAATGATCGAAGATATAGCCACAAGTTGGAAAGTCGCTAGAGGGTTAGGTAAAACTCAACCTAGTCGAGGTGGTAAGGCGATTCACAACATCCAAAAGGGCAAGGGGAAGAATTGGTGGGGAGATCAAGGAGGCAGTGGTTAGCAGAGTGAATACATCAGAGGACCGAAACGTCATGAGTTCAAGGTCAGTCTTATTGTATTTAAGGACCCTCTGCACAATCTACTCAAGAAGATCGAGAACGAGCCTTACTTTAGTTATCCCGCCGCTGACATTCCATGCCCGAAGCTGAAAGATAACAAGTATCGATGCTCTTACCACGCGAAGCAGGGATACTTAACCACTTAGTGCCCACAGTTTACGGAATACATGCAAGACTTAATCCGTAATGGACACTTGACCCGGTACATTGACCAGGAAAAGACAAAGGAGAAGGCAGGTGAGCCGAAAATGCCCGGAGCTGGGGGCTCAGGTGAAGTGGGACAGAGCAATAAGCCGGTTACCCGTATTATCAATGTTATCCATGGAATGGTGGGTGCCGAGGCAGAAGCCCGATTAAAGGCCGAACTCTGCGTGGCAGCCGAAGCTCTTTAGGTTATGTCCATTGTCCCAACCTCAAAAAAGCTCCGCCGAAGCCCTTCTCGGCAAATCACCTTCGACGATAGTGATCTCGATTGCCTGACGCTTCCCCATAATGATGCCTTGGTAGTGAGTCTTCAACTCAAAGACTGTACGGTGGGGCGTGTTCTAGTCGATCAAGGGAGCTTGGTAGAAATCATTTATTATTCCCTTTTCAAAGACATAGAACTTTCCTAGATCGACCTTCAGCCCTGCACGGCCCCTCTCATCGGTTTTAGAGGAGCACCGGTCTGGCCCATCGGTCCCATGACCCTGCCAGTCGCGGCTGGAACACGATCGATCAACGTAGAGTTTGTTGTGGTTAAGATCTTGAGGCCCTATAACGTTATAGTTGGCCATAACTGGCTACACAAGATGGCGGTTGTGACCGAGAAGGCAGTGGAAGACCTTGTCTCGGTTACTGTCACTGAAGGCTCGGATCGATATTTCTTCGTAGGTTCCGATTTAACAGATGAGGAACGGGGGGAAATAGTTAGCCTCCTAAGAGAGAATATCGAAGCATTCGCCTGGACCCCCTAGGAGATGTCGGGGGTGGATCCGGAGTTTATTAGTCATCACCTTAATGTGAACGAAAGCGCACAGTCGGTTGTGCAGCGGGCTTGGTGCTTGGCAGTATCTCATGTTGACGCCGTGGTTGAAGAAGTGGACCGACTGCTAGAGGCTGGGGCGATTAAAGAAGTGCAATACCCCACTTGGTTGACAAACATGGTGGTAGTTAAGAAGAAGAATGAGAAGTGGCGAGTTTGTGTAGATTACACAAACCTCAATGATGCATGCCAGAAAGATTGCTTCTGTGGGCACACCCCAAAATTTTCGGATTTTGGTATGTAAAAATTATTGTTTGGGGGCGGCCCTCTTGGAAAGTAGCGCGGCGAAACGCTTCGATTCAGAGTCGCCACTCGGGTTTTAGCGGTGAGACACCCAAGGAACCGAACTCGAGAACGCTTGCTATGTTTTGCTTAGATTTGAGAAAGGGTTTGATTTGATTTGAAAAAGGCGTAGACTGGTCCGTCGTCACCTTCGATATCTGAGGTTCGGGAGCCAGATTACGAGAGGGGAAGGGTTTTATGGCACCCCTCTCGCCTAATCCGGAGATCGGTCTCTACTCGGGCATTTTATTAAAACATTTACATTTTTCTCTCATTTGATCATTTTTGGCCAGTTAGGGCGGGGGAACAGTTAATAGGGATTAAAACTGTAACAAGTTGCAGTTTATATGACAAAAATGTTTATGGATGCTGATTTGCTTGCTTGAATTGAATTAAACGCAAGAATATAGATTGAGAACAAGCACTGCAAGAAGTTCAACGGAATGATGTACGCTGCTCGTCGGGTGCGTGAGCAGGCGACATGCTGGCACGCAATGGCCAGGCCACTGCACGCCAACATACCCTGCGCACGCCACCTAAAAGCTGGCGTACACTACACTGCTGATTTCTCACAGCTCCTATTCTCAATCCTCTGGGCTCTGGAATGGACCAGTGCACACCCAGGACAAACCACGCAGTTGATTAGGTACATGTACAGGCGTAAGGAATGGCTAATAGCCAGGAAACCAGCAAAGCAAACCCCATAAACAGAGTGGGGAGGAACAAAAGGCCAGGATTGAACCGTGATGTAAGGGCCAGGCACTGGTCTATGACGAGCGTGCCATACGCCACCAAGAGGCGGCCGTACGCCAGGCTTGTATACTAACCAGTGTTCGGCTTTACATCATCTGGGCTCTGGAGCATGACCAGAAATACCCCAGGGGCCTTGAAAGCAAGAAATGGTACAAGTATTGAAACCTACATCTGAACAGTTCTAAAATACAGAAAACAATAAACTGGTTATTAGCATGCTGGAAGGTGATGACAGAAAATAGATAACAGGAAATGGACACTCCATGATCCCCATGCCAACAATGCACATACAACTAGAGATGGCGTATGGCTTGCGTATGTTGGCATGCGCCATGGGTTGCCCTCTTCGACTGTTTTATTTTACCAGAGAAGGGCCTGGACTAGTATCAGTTACTAGCCAGAACCTTTCTGGTTCCCCTCAGGAATCGAAAACAGAAAGCAGCACGAAGGTGGTATACCTTTGGTGCAAGAAATAAAAGGAAGAAAGTGAGCTTTGAGGGTTGAAGATGGAGGCTGTGTGGTGACTGATCAGTGGGTGGGAGATGTGTATAGAGCTTCTCTATCTCTCAATCCTTCAATGGGATAGCAAGGAACAAGAGAGAAGAGAGTGATGGACTTGGCTTCTTAATGTGTATTAACCCTTGCAAATGAATGCAAGGGCTTGCATTTATAGAGGAGAGAGGCTGAGTCCAGGGGTGATCAGCTGGGGTTAGGGGTTTGGTTAGGTTAGAGGGAGGAGTCCCATGCATTAAATGCATGGGACTAGTTGATGGGTAGTGTAGGAGAGAGAGGGGAACGTTCCCTGCAGAATGCAATGATCAGGGGACTCTGCGCCTTACTGAGGCGGTTGCAAAGTTTCGAGCACGTGACAGAAAAGCAGTGATTTGACCGGCCTTGACCATGCGTACGCCAGCTATGGACAGGCGTGCGCCAGGTCAAACTGAGTCAACGGTCGATGTCCGACACGTGGCAATTTCCTGGCGCACGCCAAGCAGGAGCTGGCGTAAGCAGGGTTGGTTTTGCTGAGGCTTATTTGGCTCTGGGCTCGAAGGGTCTTGAAGGGGTTTGAAACGGTTTGAAGAGAGAGAGTTCAACGCTCAAAGCTCAAATCCTTCCATCGACTTTGAACTGTTCTCGACCGTTCATCATCATCAGGTCAACAAAGAAAGTAAAAGGACTAATCTGGACAGTCCAGAATGGGGTGTCTACAGCTTCCCACTCCCAAAGATCGACCATCTAATAGACACCGTCTCTGGGCACGCCCTACTGAGCTTTATGGACGCGTATAGGGGATATCATCAGATCACGTTGTACGGTCCGGATCAGGAGAAGACCACGTTCATTACACCGAAGGGTATATTCTGTTACAGGGTTATGCCTTTCGGTCTGAAAAATGCCGAACCAACCTTCTAGCAAGCAATCTTTAAGATGTTTGAAGCACAACTCAAGGTGACCATGGAGGCATACGACGACGATTTGGTGGTCGAAAGTCGAGAGTCAGCTGATCACCTCAATGACCTTTGGGAAGATTTTAGTATCCTCATTAAGAATAAGCTTCGGTTGAACGCCGAGAAGTGTGCATTCGGGTCGAGTTCGGTAAATTCCTCGGTCACTTAGTGACCCAAAGGGGGATAGAGGCCGACCCCAGCCAGATCTCGGCGATTCAAAGCCTCGTCTCACTCACCTGAATTAAGGATGTCTTAAAGCTCACCGGTATGGTCGCCGCCCTCAACTGCTTTATTAGTACGTCCTCCGATAAGTGTCGGCCTTTTTTTAATGCCATAAAGGGGTGCCGACGGAATTTCATGTGGACCGAAGAATGCAGCATTGCCTTCAAAGACCTTAAGTCCTATCTCCAGTCCCCCCTATTGCTTACGACTCCAGTAGACGGTGAAGACTTGCACCTCTACCTGTCTGTCTTGGCCAACTCAATTAACTCGGTCTTGGTTCGCCAGGACAGTTTGGAGTAGTAGCCAATCTACTGTACAAGCCAGACTCTTATGAATGCCGAAATGCGATACCTCCCACTTGAGAAGCTGGTTCTCGCTTTGGTTATTGCATCCCGGAAGCTCGTCCAGTACTTTCAGAGCCACGTTGTCATAGTCCTCACCGAACATCCTATCATGACTTTGCTCTGAAGGCCCGACTTGTCCAATCGCATCTCCAAATGGGCTATGGAGTTGGCTAATTTTCATATTGAACATCAGCCAAGAACCACCATCAAAGGTCAAGCCTTGGCCGATTTCATTGCCGAATTCAACCAGTCATCGACAAGAATGGGGCAAGATCGAGCTATTCCAAGGATGAACCAAGTTTTCAGACAGCCGATCCCTAGCACCTTCTGGTGGGCTGCACTTAGCAGCTTTTCGTGGATGGCACCTCAAATAGCTGAGGCTCCGAAGCCGGTATTGTCCTTATCTCTTCTAGTGGCACAGTTCACAAGCATGCCCTCCCTTGAACTTTTGGGCATCTAAAAATGAGGCCGATATGAGGCATTGATTGCCGGTCTAAAGATGGCCAGTGAACTTGGTATCCTTGGGAAGGTCCTGGGCGTCTCGGGGCAATAGCGTCCCATTCAACAGTGTGTAAGCCACTTTCGGGTCGTCGCTCACGATGTGGCCTCGACGAACTTGAAACCCGGCAAAAGACATGGCCAAATTCCACACTGGATTCTCAGTTGAATCCTGGTCCGAAGGGGGAGATGCTTCAACTGGTCTCTCAGGGACATCCGATGTGTGTGACCCCTCCCCCAAACCTCTGCCTCTTGCCTTCGATCAATGGCGTTTGCGAGAAGGCACAACAGTCTTGAGGTCTCTTTACCCATCGGAGCTGCTATTTGGGACGTGTCCCCGGGACTGGTGTCATCCTCAAGGTTCACTGGTTTGAAGGGAGCTTTGGGCATCTCGGTGCTACTCTCGGAGAATGGGTCCGGGGTGGCTCAATTAATTGGAAAGCATTCTTTGCCTCGCAGAGGATGGTGGACATCCGGTGCTTGTGATGATGGACCTGCTTCGGCGGCCTACTTAGCACGAGTGGCTCGGCTTTCCTTGTGGGTAGCAAGTGTTGTGTTGTAGGAGGGGATGTATCAGAGAAGCTTCGGTGTGTTCTGCTCGGGGCAGGTAAGGGCTCAATTTTGTCTCCCGAGATTTGCCCCGACCTTGAAGTGATCGATAATACCAAGGTTTGCAATGAATAAGTTAGACATCAGTAAATTGATAGATTGAAAAAGCCTATGGTAATAAAAAGATATAAAGGGAAATGTGCTTACTATAGGCCTCACTGCTTACTTTAGGCCTCACTCTTGGTCCGGGGTACTGCAGTCTGGTCCCTTTCACCTGGGCCAAACTTCCAGTTACCCCCGATGACCAGGACATCCTTCAAGTCATCCTTGTCAGGAAGCTCGAGGATTAGTAGGTCTTTCGTTGGTCAGCAGGATAGATAACACTAATTGGAGAGGGCGTTTTGCCCGACAAAGTATATGCCGAAAAAATCCTCAAGCCCAAAGTCGAGTTGATGTCGGTGGGTCAACTCGGCCACCTCGAAGATGACTCGATAAGCATTAAGGGAGAGTTGGGTGGTGGTGATGTTTAAAGCATTAAAAAATCCCTTCACGAATTAGGGAAAGGGTAATCGAATTCCCCCTATGCATATCCTGGCTAGAGGGACTGCAACCTTCGTGGGATAGGGCTTGGCTTCAGCATCGAGGGCAGCAAGTTGGAGAGTGATGTCGTCGGGAATCCTATAGGTCTCCCTGAATTTGGCAAGGGCTGCAGCCGATTGGAAGTGCGCCTGGAAGTTGGCCCTTCGCCACCTAATAGATCTAGTCACCCTAGGCGAGGTCCCAAGGTTCTCGGTCCCGGCTCTTAGGTTCTCTTCAGTCTCAATGTCTTTGGCCAAGTCGTCTTCCAAACCGTCTCCACCAACGTCAATGTGAACGTGGCTGTCCACGTAAACCACGAGAATGTCATCAATGGTCGCACCGAGAATGTCGGCGTAGAAATCATCATCCTCATCGTCATCTACCGACCCCGTGGCATCGTGGTCCTTAACCATCTCTTCTTCATCGATTGTAGCAGACTCGTAATCATCAGCCTTCGAGAAAGACCTAAAAGGACAGTAACGGGGGAGTTCAGTTAGCTACAACCTCAGAAGGACGTTCAAGTAAAGGTAAGGGAGATCTGATCTTATTTGTGAACATTTGAGTCTAGTGGACTGTGTGGGAAGTTCGAGTGAAGGGATGTACGATCAACTGTGAGACGCCCCAGGCCTGATGGGACGTCATTTTCTTGATACAGAAGGATAGAAACACTAACATGATGATGAGAAGCGTCCTCGATGCAAATCTGGAGTGGTCTGAAGCAGAAGATCAGTTGCCTTGAGAAATTTGCAAACAGCAATAGCTCTGAATCAAAAGAGTGGGAGAGATTGACTCTCTCTCCTCCCTTCTGCCTATATATAGGGTGGGGGTGTTTTCAAAAAATTGTGTGCAATAAACGAAGCGGCACACAGAATACGAAGCGGCGGCTTCGATTTGTGCCAATACGGCTTTGACACGTGGCAACTGGTGTTTGGGTGTCAGACGAAGCATCTTATCAAGATAGGCTGTATTCCCGTGAAGTGTTGTGACTAATGTGAGACCCGCTCAGTTTTCTCAAGAGGTCGGGTCGGTTTAAAAGGGTGTTCGGCCAGATTCTGGGTCTACTCCTTCCGTTTGCGAAAGGCAAGAAGTTGAGGGGTTATTGTGGTGGGCCGAACTGAGAATGGGCCCAAGGTAGGCCCAGAAAACGGAAGTGGGCGGGGCCAGAGTTTGGGCTCCCCCCGGCTAGCCTCGTTTGCTTGGACTAGGCGTAAGCCCAGCTTAATAGGTATGAAGGCCAGGTGGAGACGGGCCAGACGTAAGGGTCCTACCAACGGTTTGCAGCCCAATGTATTGACCCACCACTTGAGTCTTTAGGTCGGTCTTAGAGAGTTGGGTTGGTCACCCGGGTCAGTTTGCCCCATGAAATGGCCACGTAGAAGATCTTCCTACTATTTCCATAAAGGGATGGAATGTTTAAGAAGTAAGGCATTACCTATGACGTCATGGGCATGTGCCATATGCCACGGTATCTCTTGGCTTGGAGAACAAGTACGTTGCCTATATAAGGAGAGGGATAAACCCTATGGGAGGTATGCAACCCTACGTCTAAGAAATACACACACACACACACACACACACACTCTCTCTCTCTCTCTCTCTCTCTCCTATTTACTGACTTGCTCATTGGAGGGGCGAGAGGCAGCCAACCGCCTCACACTTTAGTGTAGGTACACAGCGGAGCAGAGGCGAGACAATCTTGAGAAGCTGTGAAGAGAAGCCACCACCCCACAATCAACACTGCTATACACATAGATTTTTGCACACAAATCATGCACAGATCACGGTATGGGGCCCACTACAGGTTTCACACAAAATATCTAAGATGTTCATTAAATGTAAAATATTTTTTCAAGGTTCTCGCGAAAAATCAGCTTAATCCGATACCTATTGGTACTCGATCCAATTATCTAATTAACTTTTCATTAAGATTCCCGAATAATGAAAAGTTAGATGATTTAATCGAGCACCTATAGGGATCGAATTAAGTTAATCTTTCACAAAGGACCTTGAAAAAATATTTTACATTTAATGAATGGCTCGGATTGTTTGTGTGGGACCTGTAGTGGACTCCACACCGTGATAAGTGCAAGATTTGTTTGCAAAAAATCTGTGTGTAGACTTACTGTAGCAAAATATCTATGTGTATATAAATTTATCAAACCAAGTATACTATCAAATTTCATTGTTTCCTTCAATGTGGACTGTATATAAGGGACTGTATATATGCTTGGCAGCCTGAATTTTTTTATTGGGTAGTAGTTTTCCAATAATATTTTGTTAGATTAATTATCCATCACTGATTTCAATGTTCTTATGATGGGATAAGATGGGAAGGGAAACATATGGTATATTCGTTGTAGAGAAGCCGTTCTCTGTGAGATTATTTTTGTGTAAGCTCTTTCTCTTTTATAAAAGAGGGCTTACGTTCTTTTTACGGTACCCATCGATCTCAAAGTTTAACCATCACGAAGGGTAGTGCTCTCTAGGTTTTCTATTAGATTGAAGATGATGAATTTCACTCTAGGTATGTGCAAATATTTTTTCTTATCCCTCATTTCTTGACTATTTTGTTGAGATATCGCTAAGATTATAGTATACTTTTCCCCAGCAAGTAATTTTTCCTGTGTTTGTGTTTGCATGTGTGTTTTGGCTTCGGGTTCAACCAACAGCTCCTGCAAGGTCTGAGTAGGCCTGTCAGGACCGGATTGAATCCGAGTTCAACAAATCCGAATCCAATAACGCTCAAATCCGATCCAAATATGAATTTCATAAATCTGATTGTGGTAATCCGAATCCATAAAATTGGATATTCGATTCGAAAACTTTTTTACTTCAAAAATTTTAGCAAAAAATTTTTTGTTAAATTTTTTGTTTAAAAAAAATGTAATTTCCAAAAAAAATTTAACAAACTTTTTAAAACTTTTTTTTTCAAAATAAAAAATTTATAGTTTTTTTTTAAAATTTTAAAATAAAGTTCGGATCATATTGATATTGGATTTAATCCAATCCGATCTGTATTTAGATTACCATATTCAGACTATCGAATCGAGGTTATCAGATTTGAATTGAATCCGGTCCATTGACATGCCTATGTCTGAGTTCAACCCGCAATAAGGGCAACACTGGGGATGTGAAAACGAAAGTGGAAATGTATCCATAACCCCAATTAAGTAGTACTAGACTACTAGTAACCCTTACAAATGCTTGTTGAGTTGCATGGGTCCATATACGGAGTATAATCAAATAGTTCCACCACGGGATCTTTCCCTAGGCCAATGAAATTTAATTTTGGAAAATACTTGAGAAAAGACTCCACTTACACCGTGTCTCCTCTATTTAATTATAGCTGTTTATTTTATATTTTAAATTGAGGTAATTAATTAATAGGGAAAATTTTAAAATATAACCTGACCTTTCACACAAATCATGCATAGACACTTGACCTTTTAATATTATTAAAAAACACCCGATTTATTTAAAAACCCATTAATTTTGCACATGCCGTTAACTTTTCATCGAAAAACAAACAGAAATGTTGAAATGGCCTACATCTGGCCATTTGGAGGGAAACTAATATACATTTTGAGAAAAAAAACACTTTACTCTATTGATTTCTCTTGCCAAAACTCACATGTGGGGCCATAGAGTTCCAATAGTTTGCTATGAGAGTAATGCTTACTTCATCTTGGTTATTGAAACTGTTTGTTTTTGTTGAACTGGTTTTTATACATTTGAGGGTCAAACTTGTGTGCCATTTTTTTGGCAGAGTTTGAGATGATGTGAGGCAAATGAAGGAAAACACGGAGATATTTGTGGATTTTGGGACACCCACATTCCACTTAACCTTTTTTATAATTTTTAGTTTTGTTCTTATTTGAATTTTTCTTTTTGTGTTTCTCAGTTTTGCGCCTCACTTTTTTTATTTTCTGATTCATCTCGTCAAGACGAATCAGAAAAGTTTAAAAAAAATTATATATTTGCCCAAATATTTTGAAAAATAGCCAATTTTTTTTGACTTAAAAGTGGTTATGTCCTAAAATATTTGGGTAAAAGTAAAAAAATATATTTTTTTCCGATTCGTCTTATCGAGATGAATCAATAAGTCACAAAAGGTTGGCACAAAACTAACAAATGCCAAAAAAAAAAAAAAACTATGCTAAAAGTTATAGAAAAAGTAAAAATAGTTGTTATTGGAACTCCATGGCCGCATAGGTGGGTTTTGGCGGGAGAAATCAGTAGAGTAATGTGTTTTTTCCTCCAAAATGTATATTGGTTTCCCTTCAAATGGCCAGGTATAGGTCATTTCAGCATTTCCATATGTTTTTGGATGGAAAGTTAACAGTGGGTGAAAAATTAATGGGTTTTTAAATAGCTCAGGTGTTTTTTTTTTATAATATTAAATGGTTAGATGCCTATACGTGATTTGTACGCATGAAACATCAGGTGCTATTTTGAAAATTTTCCTAATTAATAAAAGAAATCTAGTGTGGGCTCCCTGACCGGCGTGCCCCAGAGAGAGTCGCCACCCTGATTTTTGAGATGAATGATCCGAGAAATCAAGGGTTTGATTTGAAAAGAAGGCTTTTGGCCTAACGAAAATGTTGAGATTTTGGGTCCGAAGGTCACGTTACAAATGGAGAAGGTTTTGTTGATAAAACACACCATTCGCCCGGTAAAAACCGGTCTCTACTTAACATTTTCAAAGGGGAAACTTTAAATATCATTTGGAAGATTAAACTCTTAATAAGCAAATATGGGAAAGGGACATGGAATTGAATATATTGTGTTGGCATGCTTGTGGTGCTTACTATACAATGGATGATAAAGCGATGATATACAAAAATGAAATGACAAGACAACAACGAACTGCCTTGCTCACAAATAATACTGCATGGCATACTAGGGTACCATGCACGGTTTTATGATATACCGTGCGGTGTACTAGTTCACCATCAATCCACTAATATTGCTTAGAATCTCGTACGGTGGCGCTCCTTACTCATTTCAGAATGTTTTTGTATTTTCAAATTGAAGCAAACCATGGACCCAGGCATCTTTTTTATTGTCTTTATTGAAAAACAGTTTGCAAAACCCTTTTTGATGCACTTAATCATCATGGATGATCATAAAAACCCATTTCGATAAGCCAAAGGCATGGTCTTTAGGTAAAACTACATTCTGGAATGTACCAATAACAATCCTTGAGCAATATTATTGTTGTAGGGGGATGAAAACAATTGATGCTCTGGACGACACCGAACAGCAACGGCTTCACGTGCCTCTACACCTGAACCCTAGTTCGTCGTCGGAACCCTAATCTGCAAAACAGACAAGGGGTGAGCGCACCTTTGCTTCTCGTAGCAAAGGCCCTCCGATGCCAAAGTTAGTATCACGTACTGGTTTACAAACCCTAATTATCAGTAGGAAAATAATATGAGATGCCTAAATATTGCGTACCCATTACCTCCAGGTTTACCTCGTACTTATAGATTCACGGATGCTTGCTGCCCAAGTATCCAAGCTGCCTTAGGATTCCTGCCTCGTATAGGAAACCTAATATCTTATGGACTCTCGTTCCCTTATCTGTATAATATCTTAATCTTTATAGGACTCTCAGTCCTTTTGGGACTCTTTCCCATAATTATCCGAACACCCCAATCATGTTGGGTTTCTAGGTTCGATCCTATACACTCGGGATCTTATCCTTTCGTGGAATATTACCATTCTAGAGTATTCTTGCCACGTCACGATTTAGGGCAATTGTTCCACTGTTCGGCTTCCTCTTAGCCGAACAGCCCTCTTGGATCAATAACCTCACATGCAACTGGTCCATGCTATTATATCTGGTCAAATGACTTCACATGTCTTTTGACCTTAGCAGCCGAACAGACAATTTGGACCAATGCCTTTGCGTGTCACTGGTCCACATTGCTTCTCATCGCACTGCCCGGCGATGAACTTATCATTACAGTCACGTGTCCCTAATACATCACGTGTTCGGTGACTAATCATGCCTGTGCGGGAATACCTCCCTACAATTGCTCCCCAGCTTTACCTATTTGCCACTGCTCAGGGGCAATGGGTAAAGCTTTTAGCTACAACGGGTCTGGACCATTTTGGTTCAGCCCCGATCAGCCATTTCATTAATATCCTTTAAGATCCTTGGCGGCTTAGTCATTATACCATCTCGGGGTAATAACTCCACGTGGCACGCTTCGTATGCCCTGCATTTAATTTTGATTGACGTCTCAGTGAGGACGGCGTCAGGATTGCGTCTTTGGAAGCCCTTTCTCCGTTACCTTTCTTGTAACGGCGTAGGGAGCGACGTTTCATCTCTGTCATTACGCCTAAACCCCAAAAGAGGGTTACTTTTGTTTTTCAAAAAAGAAAACGAAAGCGTAATTTTCTCTCTCTACAACCAGGCAAAAACTTAGTCCTTTCTCCCGCCATTGCCGCCGTCTACTATCTGATTGCATCTCGGGTCACCACTGCGATTGCTCCGTAAGATTCTCGTTCTCGCCTTCCTCTTCGTGTTTTCTGAGATTCACTTCAGATTTCTCCCTTTCATTTAGGGTTTCTTTATCTGTTTTGTTCCTCCATACTCATGGCGGAAAATGACGAAAATCTCCCAAAACCCAGCAAGTTCAGGAAATTGTGTGAAACTCCTAGTGCCATGGCGGCGTTCAGGGCTGAGTATAATATTCCTGATAACGTAGGAATTGAACTTGCCCCATTAGGTGCTGACAGGGATGGCGGTACTTGGGACAGAATATGCATCCCAATAGTAGCCATCGTCGAGGGTGGCGTCCGTTTCCCCCTTCACCCACTACTCCGTCAGGTTTTGAACTGGTATCGCGTCACCCCCATGCAAGTCTCGACAAATGTATTTAGGTTAGTGATGGGAATAGTGGCTCTGAATAGGATATTAGGGACCCAGTTGGGCTTATGGGATATCCAGTGGTGGTATAGCATTGTGCTAAACCCCGAGTATAACACTTTCTATTTCAAAGTTAGGAGAGCAGAAAAGCGTCTCGTGCTCAACTTACCAGACTCTGCTCGTGACCACGAAATTGACTTCCTCTATGTAACGGGAGCATTCGAGCCAATAGGGGAAGACGGACAAGTGGTGGGTTTGCATTGCCCCCACATATGGGGTTACCCACGTACGCTTCTAATTTCACTATGTACATACCTGTCGACTATGTCACCCCTGTTTCGTTTTCTTTTTGTATCTCTAACTTCTGCTCTGGATTACTATTATGCAGCTGAAAACGCCAATAGGCGCCCCAGACGTGAACCGAGTTAGGTCCGAACAGAGGAGATAAATAGAATCTTGAAATACACAGGAGAGCCGGGCACCCGAACTGCCGGATGTGGTCGTGACGCGCATGTCCTACTGGGCTACGATCCTGCATACAGGGGATTTATTGACAAGAGATTAGCCCACCCGAGCACTAGTGGTGCATCAACGTCTACGGCCCCTCAATCAACAAGTGTGAGGACCGACGTGGGAGTTACGGTTGCCGGGGAGCCAGGCGAATTCCCAATATCAGAAGGTGTTCCCCTACCGCGACTGGTACTCAGGAGATCTCGAAGACAGACTGTTTCTCAACAACAGTCTGAACGGCCAATCCACACCAGTGACACCAGCCAATCATCTTCGTACGGATATTCACCCTCTCCTTCAATTTCAGACAACATGACTCTCCAGCCTTTGAATCTCAGCTCTCTCCTCACCGTCCAAACGCGAGGACGCGGTGGTGCCAATAGGGTGGCATCAACTGGAGCCGCCCCCCCTCCATCTCGTAGCAGAAGGGGGAGGTCGACACGATCATCCTCGTCTCCTCGCGACAGCTCCCTTGAGGTTGGAGATGCCCATCAGGATAAACGTGCAAGGACTGAGGACCCAGCGTCTTCAGATGTCCCAGCTGACACAGAAATTAGCCAGCCCCAATCACCCCCCCAACAAGTGCTTCCCCAGTCATGGGTTCCCTCACTCATCAGGGGTGATCGTCTCGTTCACATCGGGGATAGTGCCAGCTCAACTGAGACTGCACTAGCTCTCGCACAGGCTCTGTCCCTCCCTGTAGATATGCAGAAGGAGTCTTCATCTCCTGCAGATAGGCTCGTTTCCACTGGTCTCGTCAGTGGGATCAAGGTAACCAACTCATTTTCGTGTTAGATATGCCTTTCTTATGATAGTTAAGAATTCCTTGGACTCACATGTGGTACTCGTTTAGTTTATTCAAAAGATGATGACGTTAGGTCAGAAGTTTCAAGAGGCCGATGCTGAGAGGGTCAGACTTCTGAACGACAATACGAGGCTGCTTCGCACAGTCTCGAGGCTGGAGAGAGAAAGAGACAAGGCCAAAGCTGAAGGTAATGAAACGAAAAACAAACTTGAGGCGGCCGAAGACAGTCTCAGTCAAGCTTTAAGGGAGATGGATGGTGCCAAGAAGGCTGCTTTTGACGAGGGTTATCAGAAGGGATACGATGTCACCACGGCCAGCTACGTGGAGCAGGTACCAATCCTTCAAGACCAAGTCTGGACTGCATGCTGGGAGACCTGCCTGACTAAGGTCGGTGTTACTGATAATTCCCCCCTGTGGACGGAGATGGAACTTCCCAGTAGCCGGGCAGCAGCTCCTCAAGAAGATGAGGAACCCCTAGTTGACGATGTTGACCGTCAAGTGGATGAATACGCAGATGCAGATGAGGAAATAGAAATGGAGACTCAAGATGCTGCTGTGGAGCACGGGTCCGGCCAGGAGGCAGCCACTGAAGCCAATATTGCCGTGGAAGATGCTGCTGGCAATGGGGACGTGCTTGAAAGGGCTGCAACCAATGCTGCACCAGAGATCCAGGAGTTAGACTGAATTTGCTTTCCTGCAGTACCTGACTGCATAGTATTAGTAATTTCATGTTTTGGTTAACAGTATTAGGCCCTTTGCGGCATGACGTTTTATTTTGCTCGGTCCTTCGTGGCCATAGCTTTGGCATCTCGTACGTGCTACAATTATAAACATCTCGTGCTTGTTTAGTTGTAGCTTTATCCAAGTGTTTCGTACTTTGTGCTTTTCGTATTATGCCTGTCACCCAGGTATTTCGTACTTGGATTTGACTAAGTATGTTCGTACCTAGAACTGTACAAGTATTTCGTACTCGTATGTTACTAAGTATATTCGTACTTAGAATTGTACAAGTGTTTCGTACCTGGGGTATCTCATACCTCTACTTGTGATCAAAATCCCTTGAATTTAAATCAAAAGTTAAATGTAAGTTTCTCGGACTTACAGTATCTCAGAATGTTTAGCATAATCACTTACTGAAATAATTGTATCCGAACAGTTGCATGTTTGAGTATGCATCCTAAGTGTCTTCATACCTGGGGTACATTTGTTTACAAGTTTCTCATACTTTAGCGTTTATTCGTGCGCAGTGATCAAGCTATCAAGAATAGATGTATTCATATATGGCATGCGTACCAATTCCATGCTCCCCAATATGAATAAGGAGAAATAAATCGAACTCCGTATTTCATATTCTTAAAAAACGAACATTTCAAAAGGCTAGCTCATATTTATTCATAGACTTCCATCCAAGGGGGCGCTATTCGTACCCCTGGCAACTAAAACAGAATAAACCGTAACTAGAGCAAGATAGAATCGAACACTTAAAACAAGGGAATTATATTCGTAATTCCCACACAATCACGTAGTGCTAGCTAAAATAAAATTCAATTCTTCTAAACAAAGAATTTTCTCAGATTATGGACATTCCATGGCCTCGGAATTGGATTACCGTCCAGATCAACCAATCTGTAGGCCCCTATGCCCACAATCTCAGTTACTCGATACGGGCCTTCCCAGTTGGCCCCTAGCTTGCCTTCGTTGGCTACCTTGGTGTTGCCGAGCACCTTCCGTAGTACAAGATCCCCAACACCAAACTCTCGAGGGTGTACATGCTTGTTATAGTTCTTCATCAGTTGTTCCTGATAAGAAGCTAAATGAATCAACGCTTGCTCCCTTCTTTCCTCGGCGAGATCAAGTTCAATTTCGAGGGCTCTGTCATTGCCCCCACTCTCAACCAATACGGTCCTGTTGGTTGGGAGGCCTACTTCCAAAGGTATGACTGCCTCTGTGCCAAATGCCAAAGAGTAGGGGGTCTCTCCCGTAGACCTCCTAGGAGTTGTCCTGTGCGCCCATAGAACAAGAGGCAATTCATCGGGCCATTTCCCCTTGGCCTTATCCAACCTCTTCTTGATCCCGTCAAGAATGGTTTTGTTAGATGCTTCTGCCTGCCCATTGCTCTGCGGGTAGGCTGGAGTCGAATAATAATTCCGGATCCCATACTGGGCACAAAAAGCCTTAAATTTCTTCTGAAATTGGGACCCATTATCTGTGATCAAAGAATAGGGGACCCCAAATCGAGTAATGATGCTCTTCCACACGAACTTTTCTACCATAGACTCGGTGATTTTGGCCAATGGTTCTGCCTCAATCCATTTAGTAAAGTAATCTGTTGCAACTAACAGGAATTTTCGGTTCCCAGTTGCTTTGTGGAGGGGACCCACGATGTCCATTCCCCACTGGGCAAATGGCCATGGGCTCGTCAAAGGTACCAGGTCTTCGGCTGGTGTTCGAATCATTGGTGAGAATTTCTGACATTTCTCACAAATTTTTACATACATCTTTGCATCCTCCTGCATATGTGGCCACCAGTAGCCTTGAGTAATTGCTCGGTGGGCAATGGATCTGCCCCCAGCATGACTTCCACAAGTTCCTTCATGTATTTCGTGAAGAAATTTCTGCACCATCTCGGGGTGTACGCACAGCAAATATGGGCCTGTGAAGGATTTTCTGTAAAGCTTTCCTTCTGGGGATAGCCAAAACCTTGCAGACTTGGTTTTGATCTTATGAGCCTCCTTTTTATCAGTGGGAAGTGTTTCTTCCCGTAAAAATTCCATGATTGGGTCCATCCAACTTGGACCTTGGTTCACTTCCAAAACTAACTCCACGCTGTTTCCAATGCTCGGCTCTGAGAGATACTCAACTGAAACTCTTCGCTTGAGTTCGGTCGAGACCGCCACAGCCAGCCATGCCAGTGAATCGGCATGTGCATTCTGTCCAGAACTTATCTGTTCAATGTGGACCCTCTCAAAGGTATCAAATATATCTTTGGCGGCTTCCACATATGCCGCCATTTTCTCATTCCGGGCCAGATATTCACTGGACAGCTGATTCACTACAAGCTGTGAATCACAATGCACCCTCACTCTTTTTGCTTTCAGAATTTTGGCACTTCTCAATCCAGCTAGGAGTGCCTCATACTCCGCCACATTATTTGATGCACTGAACCCTAGCCGAACAGACAGCTCGATCATTACACCTCCTGGAGGAAATATTACCACCCCAATTCCTGAACCAGTATTACATGCTGATCCGTCAACGAATAATTTCCACTCCGTGGGGTCCTGTTCGGCTGACAGCTGATTCTTCATGGGTGCTGGCTTGGATGCTTGCTCCTTTCTCGTAGGAGGCAAAGGAGCAACCGCAGGAGAAAACTCCGCCACAAAATCTGCCAATACTTGGCCGTTAATTGCCGTACGTGGCTGATAATCAATATCATACTGACTCAACTCGACGGACCACGTCGAGATTCTTCCTGAAAAATCTGCCTTTCATAGCAGGGACTTTAGTGGAAATTCGGTGTATACCACAATCCTATGGCTTTGGAAATAGTGTGGCAGTTTTCTCGTTGCTGTCCTAAGCGCCAGGACAAGTTTCTCTAAAGGCAGATACCTCGTTTCTGCGTCTAGCAATGTCTTGCTTACATAATATATTGGGATTTGTTCGATTCCCAAATCCCTTAACAGGACTGCGCTTACAGCATGCTCAGAAACAGATAAGTACAAAATCAAGGACTCACCTGGGTGTGGGGTTGACAGAAGAGAAGGCTCAGCCAGATACTTCTTCAGGTCCTGAAAAGCTTGCTCACACTCTGCTCCCCATTCAAACCCTTCCCTTTTTTTTAATAACTGGAAAAAGGGCCTACACTTATCACTTGATCTACTGATAAACCTATTAAGTGCTGCAGCCATCCCAGTTAACCTTTGAACCTCCTTCGTGGTTTTGGGGCTTTGCAGCCTTTGCAAGGTTGCAATCTGATCTGGGTTAGCCTCAATTCCCCTAATAGTGACCAAGTGCCCTAGGAACTTCCCAGAGCCAACCCCAAACGCACATTTCGAGGCATTGAGTTTCAACTTGTACTTTCTCAAAATCTCAAAGACTTCTCTCAAGTCTGTAATGTGCCCTCGTTTGTCTCGGCTTTTTACCACCATATCGTCTATGTAAACCTCCATGGTTTTCCCGAGCAGTTCCTTAAACATGATAGTCGCAAGCCTTTGGTAAGTTGCTCCTGCGTTCCTTAGCCCAAACGGCATGACATTATAGCAGTATAAGCCCCGTGGGGTGATGAAAGATGTCTTCTCCTGATCGGGCTCAAACATAGCAATTTGATGGTATCCTCGATACGCATCAAGAAAACTCATTCGCTCGTAGCCAGCTGTTGCGTCAACCAACTGGTCTATCCTTGGGAGGGGAAAACTATCCTTAGGGCAGGCCTTGTTCAAGTCTGTGAAATCCACACATACACGCCACTTCCCGTTCTTCTTCTTTACGACCACGGTGTTGGACAGCCACTCAGGATAATAAACCTCACGTATTGCTTTTGCCTCAAGCAAACGACTAACTTCCTCAATAACAGCATCCACGTGCTGTACGGCCGCCCTACGTTTTCTCTGAATAACTGGCTTATGCTGAGGGTTAACATTTAAATGGTGGCAGATTATCTTAGCATCTACGCCGGGCATTTCTTCTGGTACCCATGCAAACACATCGACATATTCCTTCAGAAACTGTATTGACTCAGCCTTTTCCTCTGCTGGTAGTGATTCCCCAATCAAAAAATATCTTTCAGAATCAGCCTCGTTGATCTGAATCTTTTCCAAACCCTCGATCACCTTATCAGCCGGGCATCTTCCGACATCCTCGATAGTCGGTTGATCTGGTACCTTCAATGTATGAACATGGTGGGCCTTCGGGGCCTTCTTAACGATGGAAATCAGACATTGTTGGGCCACTTTCTGATTACCCCTAATTGCTTCGATCCCATTGGATCCTGGGAATTTCACCATCTGGTGGTAAGTTGAGGAGACTGCCCTCATTTTGTGTAACCAGGTTCTTCCTATAATCGCGTTATAGGAAGAAGGGACGTTAACAACTAGAAAATCCGTCCTTAAAACAACTGATCCTGCCCGAACAGGCAGTGTTATCTTTCCAAGCGGCCAAACTGCCCCTGCACCAAACCCAATCAAGGGTGTTGTGGACTGCTCCAAATCTGTCTGGGCCAGCCCCAATTTCTTGAACGCGTCGTAGTACATCACCTCCGTACAACTTCCTGAATCCACTAAAATCCTTTCAATGTCATATTCCCCAACTTGTAGGGTTATGACCAAAGCATCATTATGGGGAACCTGGACTTCCCCCAAATCTTCATCCGTGAATGCGATGCTCTCATTGCATACACCATTCTCTCGGCTTCTCTTATTTCCCAACCGCGTCACATGCTGGTCGTGCTTAACCTGCCTTTGCAGTAGCCTCACCTCATTTCTCGTATAAGGTGCGGCTAACCCGTGTATCATGTGGATTACCCCTTTAGGACTCTGCTCATAATCCATCTCCATGGCTTTCCCTTTTTCCTTCGGATCTTCCTGGATAAACTCCTTGAGATAGCCACGAGAAACTAGATCGTCGAGATGCCTTTTATACATTTCACAATCCTCGGTCATATGGCCCCAATCTTTATGGTAACTGCAGTGCTGATTCGTGGCACGTTTCGCATTTTTATCTCCACCCAAACTTGGGGGCCATTTAAAGTACGGCTGATTCTTAATTCGATAAAGAATCCTGTAAATTGGTTCCTTCCAAACTGTTGTGATGGAGAAGAAGGACTTTGGATCGGGGGCTTGCTTTTCTTTGTAGGGCTCTTTCTTAGCCTGCCCGTAATCCTTTCTCTCCTTGTACGTTTTGGGCTCTGGCTTATCCACCTTTCTGGCAGACACTTTGGGCTGTTCGGTAACTGTCCTGCCGTCTTCACGGAGTATGTCATCCTCCATTCTGGCGTGTTGCTCTATCCGCTCCATCAACTTGGCCAGCGTTGCTACCGGATGTTTGTTCAATGAGCGGCGCAATTCACCCCGAACAGGTAATCCAGTTTTGAACGTTGCGATGGCGTATTCCTCACTGCAACTTTCAATCTCGTTGAAAGTTTCCCAGTACTTTTTTGCATAATCCCTGATCGGCTCGTCGTCTACTTGCTTCATCGTAGAGAGGCTTTCAAACGTCTTCGGAGCCTTTCTACTTGTTAAGAACCGAGCAGTGAATTCTTCTGCCAGCTGTCTCCATCCTCGTATGGAGCGCGGGGCCAATTTGTGAAACCAGGATAGAGCCACCTTGCCAAGGCTTGATGGGAACATCCTGCACAGAATGGCATCATCGCCATCATGCATGAACATGGCCTGCTGGTAGTGCTGTATATGAGCCACAGGATCTGTGTTTGTTTCGTAAAGTACGAATGCTCCATGCTTCACCCTGCTTGGCAACCTAGCCTCTTGTAACCTTCTCGAGAAGGGGGAAGCCGCTATATTGCTTAGGGCCTTTCTAGCTGCTTCTCGTGCAGTTACTGCCCCATCCTCGAATTCTCTCGGCTTGTGAGCCGTGGCTTTGGCCCGATCAGCATCTGATCTCTCGTACCTGTCCCGGTGATGTTTCCTTCTATCCTCTTCTTCAGGGGTGGAACTCCGGTCCCTACTCCTCCTTTTCCGTGAGAAAGACCTTTGTCTTTCCGGAGTTTGGCTTCTGCTTCTGTTAATCCTTTTTCGTGGAGAAACATTATATCGCCTCATAATAGGACTTCTGCTCCTTGCCCTTCGCGAACGGGCATGTCTATGGACTACTAGAGTCCGTCTATCTCTTTCAGGACTCCTCCTAGAGAGTCCAGAATCTTCTGGGTGTTCTCGTACCCGCTGCAACTCTTGTATTTCGTACTCTCGTTTTTTAATTAAACGAGCGTACTCCTCGATCTCCTTCCTCTTTCGGTCGAGGACATCCTCACTGTTGTGTATACTTCTTGACTGTTCCACCGACGCCTCTCTTCGGTGAGACTTGCTCCTTCTCGTGGAGCCCGTGGGTGTCTTGCCCTGCCTTCCAGTAGGCTTTTTCGGAGCACCTGGTGGAGATTTATCTCCTCCACCACTTAACTGGTCCTTTGGATTAAACGGCGTGGCTGGATCTTCTTCCATCGTGATTGTTTTTCAGAGAATGGGTTCGTTTCCCACAGACGGCGCCAATTGTAGGGGGATGAAAACAATTGATGCTCTGGACGACACCGAACAGCAACGGCTTCACGTGCCTCTACACCTGAACCCTAGTTCGTCGTCGGAACCCTAATCTGCAAAACAGACAAGGGGTGAGCGCACCTTTGCTTCTCGTAGCAAAGGCCCTCCGATGCCAAAGTTAGTATCACGTACTGGTTTACAAACCCTAATTATCAGTAGGAAAATAATATGAGATGCCTAAATATTGCGTACCCATTACCTCCAGGTTTACCTCGTACTTATAGATTCACGGATGCTTGCTGCCCAAGTATCCAAGCTGCCTTAGGATTCCTGCCTCGTATAGGAAACCTAATATCTTATGGACTCTCGTTCCCTTATCTGTATAATATCTTAATCTTTATAGGACTCTCAGTCCTTTTGGGACTCTTTCCCATAATTATCCGAACACCCCAATCATGTTGGGTTTCTAGGTTCGATCCTATACACTCGGGATCTTATCCTTTCGTGGAATATTACCATTCTAGAGTATTCTTGCCACGTCACGATTTAGGGCAATTGTTCCACTGTTCGGCTTCCTCTTAGCCGAACAGCCCTCTTGGATCAATAACCTCACATGCAACTGGTCCATGCTATTATATCTGGTCAAATGACTTCACATGTCTTTTGACCTTAGCAGCCGAACAGACAATTTGGACCAATGCCTTTGCGTGTCACTGGTCCACATTGCTTCTCATCGCACTGCCCGGCGATGAACTTATCATTACAGTCACGTGTCCCTAATACATCACGTGTTCGGTGACTAATCATGCCTGTGCGGGAATACCTCCCTACAATTGTGATCGACAGTAGATGAATGTGATCAGAACAGACAGAATGAACAGCTAATGAACACAATAAAACGGTACAGTGGATCTCACTACATCGTGCGGTGTATCACAACACCGCATGGAGTAGTGCTTCCAGTACAGTTTCCAGTTTTGTTTTGTTTCTGAAAATAGTTTTTCGAGTCAACACTTAACAAAATAGGTCAAATGGGATTATAGAAAGTCCCCCTTAGGGCCAAGAATGAGCTTGGCCCAAGGAAACTTGCTTTTACCTCTAGTTTTGAGCTTGAACAAGGATGGATGAGTGTTGGTGAGTGTGGATGGCTTAAGAGCTTGGATTTTTGGAGTGGTGGAGTTCCAAAACTAGTAGTGTACTAACTTTGGAAGTGTGGGAGATTGGAATGTTTTTAGAGAGAGAGAATGTTAGAGTAACTTTCTCAAGACTTGGAGGTAATGGGTGTAAGGGCTTGTAGAGAGAGAATCAAGGGTGTATAATGGATAGTAGTCTTTTTCTCTTAAGAGGAGGGGTTTATTTATAGGCAAAAATCAATGAATATCAATGCAAACGGGGGAGGTATCTTCTAGGCCAGCTAGAAGTGTGTTTTCTGCCAAGCCAACTTTAAGCTGTGGCTCAAATGAGCGTGACCGACAGCTTTCTAAGTCAGCCAAAATTTTTCCCGAAATGCCGTGCGGTGTACCTCATAACCACGTACAGTGTAACAAATTTCATTACACCATTCGGTGTAGTGGTGTACCATGCGGTATTCTAGGTTCAATCCTGGGCTTTTGGGCTTTTGGGCTTTGTTGGGCTATGAGAGTCTACATTTAAGCTTTCGAAAATATTGTTTCCTTTATTTCATTATATGGACCGTATTTAAAAAAACCTTCGAGATCTGGATTGGAGTGTCTACACTTAGCCAAGGATGGAACCAAGATTTTACCCTAGCAGTGGCAAAATGTATACTAAAAGAATCTAGTGGTGGTGAGACCATATAAGTTGGGCATAATTTTTTTTTTACATATTATAATTATATTTTCTAAAATTCTTGTCGTGACTGTCACTGCTACTAGACCCCCCTGGTCCCATCCTTGCAACTAGCTATTACTGAAGTCACACATTTTGGCATGGCTTATATATGGGTCTCTCAACCAATGATTGAATTCATCCGCGTGTATATCACCACAAGACATCTTCTGATTCTGAATCAGTGATGACCTAAAATTTGATTTAGGATGCCATCATTAGTGGGCATATGAAGCCAGAGATTGACCACGTAGATTGCATTTGCATGGTGCACAACGCACTGTCTAATTTAGTGAATTGTGTTGTCACACAATTTTGGCTATCGACGACGACGGAACTGGTATTCCAGTTTTATGCATATCTACTTACACAAAACCTAATCTTCAGCGGACTTCTTGTTTTTCACTACCGTTGCAGATTTTTTTAAAACTTTCTGTTTACTTTTTTTTTCCTATTGATATATCCAGACCGTCAGAGTACGTCCTTAATATGTACGTGTGCTTATACTTGTTTTGTAAATGCAATATATGTTATGTTTGGTGTTCTTAAAAAAAGGGCTATAGAAAGCAACGAGATTTGTTTGCCCTCATTTCCTCAGCTTAATTACCATTAGTAGACTTGGATACTGTGCTGTACAGGACTCACATATACAGTTTCTCAACCGAGAAACAAGCAGGATGAAACTCTATTTCATCGAGAATAATTAACCATATAGTATATTCATTTTGAACTCAGACCTTTTGGAGGGCCTTCATTGTTACATCATCTATACCATCTGTTTTGGACTGATTTTGTTGCGATTTCTCATCGCTCACGGAGTCGAATTCTGCTAACGTTGCCAGCTCATCGACTTCGTCTGCGATTTTTTCGATTCTCGTTGCGATTTCGATCAGCAGTGATATCGCGGTAGCCAGTGGAACAATGTCTATGAGAGTTACTGCGGCGTGTTTTGTTGTCGCCTCTCCTTTCGTCTCATTTTCCGATAGAGGGGGGAAAAGTAGCGGATTCGGGAGAGATTTCAAGGCATTTTGCAGCTCTTGAGCAGAGAAGTTCATTTCTCCAACTGACAGATCTGTCGTTGGTGACTTTGTCATGGTTTTCATTGTCACTGCCAATTCTTTCAACACTTTGGAACAATGAGAGGTCAACCTCATGCATGCATCGCTGAAGTTCTTTTTTAGATACTCGGGTACCTGCGATAATTCGCGAATTTGAGTTTTAAGCACCGAAAATATTAGAGACCGGAATTTTATTTTCTATTTCCGATAAATAATGAGTCCAGAATACTAGGACCTATCGTTGCTGACATAATCTGTTACTCTTTATTCTGGAATTTTTTTTGGGTCAATGGCATTACTGTATAAGTGCGCGGTTAGCTTTTTACCTGTATTTCTGAATTGATGCAACTATTGAGAGACTCAACACAGCAAGCGCAGTTTCGCATTGCAGCCCCAATCTTGGGGTATTGTTTCCATGGATGTCCGAAGTTGAAGTTCCCATGTGTGGGCTCCCATCTCGCAAAATTCGCCTGTTGGAAATTGCCGAGTTAGAATAGTCTGTATGGCATCGTTTAAAACGGAAAAAACCACATTTCAGGAGACATGGAAAAAATTTGTGATCTTCTCAAAAGCAATCTTTTCAAAAAACATAATGTAATTAACGTCGTGTCTACATTAACATTTCATTGCGTCCGTGTTTGTGTTTTTCTTGTTCCGAAAAATAATTCTCACGCAGAACGTAAACAAGGACATTTAATCATTGTCCTTGTGGAAAAATCCAAAAGAAAGAGAGTACAACTTTAATTCATTGCTGAATAATTTGCGTACCAAGGATTCCTCTGTTGCCTTAGAATTAAGCACACATATGTAACCTTGCAACTTCTTGTTGGGATCATCATCACTCTTTTTCACATCTCCATTGTCATTGAAGTACTCTGAGACACACCCTGAATTTTATTCAAATATATCATAATATCAATATCATCATCCATCGTATCGAAATTCATAGAAGGGCTGAGAAAAAAATAAAATCACTAGTACTTTCATTTGGATGTGTCTGTTTCTGGTTTCTATATAATTGGAATTGAGTGCATACCATCTAAGGAATCAGCAAGTTTTTCCATATTCCGATTGACTAGATGGTGGAGCTCGGTCCCGGCCCAAACAGGGTAGAACAACATGCTTATAAGAATGCATATGGAGGTTCCTATGGCAACAGTTGAAAATCTGGTGTGGGCCATCTCGAACAGTTCATCAATGCGATAGCCGGAAACAGAAACCAAGCTGAATGTCAGGATGAATATCATGGCGCCATAATCGAACCTAGCTTTGATTGTTGGAATGAATCGAGTGAAAGTAGCCACCGAAGCTGCAAGAAAGACACATCGAGTTTGCAAATGAGAGAGGAGAAAGTAAATATAGGGAGAGTACGTACGAGTAATAAGAACACGATAACTCTTCTATAAGTCACTATGCTTATTGAGTGACTGCAGGTATATGAAGCCCAATGTGTTCTGCCAGGATTCGCAAAAAAAGCTGATCATCGCACCAACTACGTGTGTGATGTCCAGCCTTGTACGCACCATGGTGTACATTAAATTTTGTTGAAGAGAATCTCTTATTCTTGTCTGCGTACATACCTTTGTAATATGTAAAAATATGCGTCCTCGTATTTGATGCTATAGCTATTATAGGCTATGCTACATCGGGGGGAGAGAGAGAGAGAGAGATCTGCGTACCAAGAAGAAAAACAGAAACTCCAAGAATTATAGGCTCAAATTGTTCCCCAGATTGACTTGCTATCCAATGAACACCCATCGCGAGAGATCCAGCAAAAAATGTTCCAATTATTCTGTTGATGCATTTGGACAGCATCGCACCTGCAAGCAATAACAAGCACAATCTGAAAATGCCAACATTACTATCATAACTGTTAATGTTTTCTATTTCCTTTCCTTTCCTAAAAATTAATAGAGGAAACTTATTTTGCAAAAAGAAAAAAAAAAACCCCACGTTTAAAGAAATGTCCGAGTAAGGATCTTGGATTGAAAATTTATTTCCACAAAACAATTTGAATATGAGTATTTTTTGAACTTCAACACCGACTCTTTCAACCACTTAGACATCCATCTCCTTCGCGCTATACTTGCCCTATCTATTTGCGCGCTGACAAGTAGGGACAACTCTATGTGATTCGCTACACTAGTTTGCGCCTATCGGCATTCTATATATTTATTGTCTGCCGGTTATCGATGAATGTTACCACTTGCATTTGTAAGTTAGTAGTGTACTATATTATGAGTGCATGCAACAATAAGTTCCAAGAACAATAATCCTATTATATGCATAAGATCGAGAAGTACGTACCCACTGGGTATTCAAAAACAACCACAACTGTCATAACTGCCCACATAGCATTCCCTCCAACTCCTTGATACAAAGGCCTCATGAAATAAAACAATGACACGATAGTAAGAGCCAGCCCTACTTTAAGACAATGAACCACCTTCTTAGGCTCAGACACTCCTATACTCCAAGCCTTCTCCAAAAACCTCCATATTTTCAAAACAAATCTTTCAACCATACCCTTCAATCCCATGCATACTCTTGATACCATCCCAATATTTTCTCTCTCCAATTTCTCCGACGTCCCGTCCGGCATGTTCACCTTCCATTCCACTCCCCCTGACATTTCCTTTTTCTTTTAGCAATTTAAGATAGAAACAAAATCACAAGTATGTGTAGCTAGAAGAGCTTGAGTTGAGAAGAAAGATGAGCTGTTTTTTCCCTCGTTTCTAGCTTCTTGTGCTCGTATAGTAAGTTCCAAGTGATCAAGTGCATATATATAGCCTTTATTGGATTGCTTATTTTCTATTTTCCGGACAAGGGTACTACGTATGTTCGGAGGGTGTACGGGGCAACTTTTTCACTTTTATTTTTGGTAGGTAAAGACGTGAAAGTTTAGGTTTAGTTGACAAACTAGTGATCCAGATTTGCACAATTGAGCATTTTTCAAATGCCATTAGGAAAGCACTGAATAGATGGGATGACCTAAAAAAGCACAAGATCAACTTTAGGGAATTGTCACTTTCATGTGTTGGGTAATCAAGTGGGAATACAAGTTTGTTTACATGATACTCTCAACCATTTATGATGAATTTTGCAGTAGAGACAATTTCATTCAATTTTGTTGGGTGATTTGGAGGTAATGAGTGACTCATATTGTGTACTGACGATCTTTTATTTGTGGAGAGTACCACATGACAATGCCACATTGTAGCTAGTCCTGAGTACCTAAGTATTGGCCAAGTTTGTGCCATGTTCTTTCCAAACAAACAAGTGGATTTAGTGATTAATGAGGCAAGCACTAGTTTGCCTTATTGTGATTAATGCATAAATATCTACTTTGCAAAAGTACTTTGCGCAAGTAGTGTGAAAACTAATCACAAATCGACGGGGTTGACCTGATAGTTAAGGGTTGAAACTTATGAATTTTCTCCCCTTAATGTCTAGGTTCAAAACCTTTTGAGTATAATCACAGTTGATGGGACCAATCTTTTTTTTTTGATAGACGGTCAGGTGTCTGGGCCAATATACGTGTACATTAACTATTCTCTTTTCTGGTCCGATAAAAAACAAGTCATCCATGAATGGATTATGAAATTCACAAGTGATTTCTCCCATGCGCTCTTGACCAAGCTATAAATAAGCTCAAATGAAATATTACACAAGAAATAATGTAGGAAAAGAACACCACAAATTACAGAGCACTTTCTCTCCTGCCAAACAAAAGTTTTGTCGGCTAGCTCAAGAAAAAGAACGAAAAGGAAATACTCAAGTTGTCAAGATGTTAACACTGCTGCCAAAAAGCAAATACAACCAAAAAGTTCCCCATGTCCTCAATGATATACAGCAAGAGCATGGTGGGGTGGGTTGGGGAATACAGTAGTTTGCATATTTGGACATCGATCTGGTCCTTGAAGAGGGCCGACAACACCAAACCGTCACAAGAGTACTACTGCTACAGCAGTTGGCAGATTAAAATGTCAGATTATAAGTGGGTACGTAGTTTGGACTGATTCTGGAGGTGGATTAATTTTGGAAATGTTTCTCAAAAAATAGATACTCGATCCGCTATCACAAAAGAGAGAAACAGGTGGATTTGGTTGGTTTTGTTTTCCTGCATGTTCCAGGTTGCTCTAAAGTCTAGGGGCATGCATGTATGCCCCTTCTTTAATTTCCTTGTAATCTTGTCTCCAGTCGCGAATAGCTGTATATAAGTGGGATTACTCATCTTGTGATCATATAATAGACAATCACTTCAAGAAAACTTGATAGCTACTCGCGTGTACTTATCAATTATGGATAATCTCCCGCCTGCTCATGGATGTTGTAATTGACTTACAATTCAGAGTCCGAATATTTGTATATCCTAAATAAAAGTTAACTGATTGCAATTGGTGCTTCTTATATATGTTACAGCCTATAAGGCTGGTCCTTATAGATTTCTTTTAATTTGATAGCAATATTTGAAACCCTAACTCACCTTAATTAATAGCAGTATTTGTATGGGTTTTGTCACTTTGTACATGGGTAACTTTGGCAACCCATAAAAGAACTTGTAAAAATTGTGTTTTGTATTGGTAGATAGAATAGAATAGAGATGATTCTATCACTGCAAGAGAAATTAAGGATTACACATTCTGCTATCACATTTGGAAAGTATCAACCTAAATCACTAACTTAATTAAGTAACTTATAAGAGCATCTCCAACACTATTCTCTACTTTGCTTGGTTAAATGTACCCAAAAAAAAGTAAAAAAAAAAAAAAGGACAATATCTACTTTACCGATTCACTTTTTTTTATCATGAGTTCAAACACTATTCTCTATTTTTGCTCTCTATCCAAATTAGTTTTTTTGAACGTACATCTACCCATAGAATTGAGTGGCAAAAAGGTAAATAGAAGGAGAGAGGAAGAAATTAGCTCGTCTTTTTTGCTCTCTGCTAGTAGCTAGTGGAAGTGGACAAAGCAAAGTGCCTAGCCAAGTAGAGAGCCTCTTGATACTGCTTTAATGGTAGCTAATTGTACCACGGGTACGTGCAGCTCTAAGGCTAGTTTTTTAGGAGTTTTAATTCAACGCTCCCGGGGTAGAATGCATTTTTATGCGACAGTACCCCCAACCGATCATGTTCGCAAATTCTCTGGACACTACCGTAAGCTCCAAAAAGCCGAGCACCTTTTTGGTTGTCAATTTCATTGACAAATCACACATTCATGATTCATTTGTATCTCATACTTTATCGAGTCTTTAATTTTATCCTTAATTCTCTAAGCTAGTGAGTCTGTATAAAGGGAAAGACTATAATACACACTCCTTATTTGGATGTGTATCATGTGCATCCCTCAAAATGTTATGAATTATAGAGAAAATATTACGAATCGTGTTGCTAAAAAATTACGAATCGTATAAAGGTTATGAGATATATTAAAACGTTATGAATTATAATGAAAATGTTATGAATCGTACCGCTAAAAGGTTATGAATTCTAGAACAAAAATTATGACACACATTAAAATGTTATAAATGAACCATAAAATAGCTGCATATGATACATATTTTTAAGAGATGTTATGAGTAAAAAGAGTCATTGTTTGTAATTGAGAGTGAGCGAATCAAACGGACAAAAGAAGATGACAACATAAATTGGATCCATCGAGTGTCTAGCAAATCAATCACATGCATGCCGATTGATTGGTTTATCAATCCGATAGTCCAACGGGCAATAGTGATATGACTGGGCATCAATCGGACAAAAGTTGAACAATCGGGTCCAACTGACTTAGGCTCCGTTCCGCAACGCGATTTAAGTATTTATTTTTTAAGAAAATAATTTCAAGCTCAAAAATAATGTGTTTACCCAAATAATTTTTCTACCAATATGGATCTTATTTGATAGATCTCATTAAGATCTTTTATACGGTGCAAAAAAATAAAATAATAATTTTTCATTTACATTATTTTTTAGTTTGAAAATATGAAATAAGTTGCTTGTTTTTTAAAAAGGTTTCTGAAACGGGGCCTTAAAATTGATCGATCAGGCCCAAATCGTTCGATTGAATTTTGCGCGTATACAGCTAATACAAGTACGCGTTTTGTTAGCTTCTAGGGTTATCTCAGCGGCCAAAAAGCTTGAGACACATCTTCTGAGGAGAGAAAAAACCCAAGAGTCGTTTAGGGATTGAATCTTGGAGCATATACACGATCTATGGATCTCGAAGAGGTTTCTACATTAATTAACTCATCAATCTTGAGTTGCTTCGGTGAATTTATGGAAGAATACTTGAAAGGCTCGAGGATTTGAGGCGGCGTTGGTCAAGCACTGGGTACAGTGAACGAGAAGTCGGCCATCAGTCAATTTTGAGGATTCTCAATTGCAAAAGTGCTTGGTACAAAGAAAATATACCAGGAAATCACCCTTTAAAAGTGCATTCCGGGTGATTTCTAGGTATATATATTTTATTTGTACCTAGGATTCCTCTTCTCAATTGTGCAGTAAGATCGATTGTAACCGTACAATGTTAAATTATAGCGTTTGATTCATTTCTGTAGTAAAGACTCTTACTCATCTTTGGCATCCATTATCATAATTTTGCTTATAACCTCCTGATCATCATCTCTCGTATAATCAAGACCCATAATCTTGTTAATTGACCAAGCAGCTTGCGACTCATTTAGATGAATCTCGTTAATGCCTTCGGATGCAATGGGTAATGCAACAACGACTGCAGATCTAAACATAACACATTTTTTGCTTCTTTCTGCCACCCTTCTTCTTGGATTGGGGATGCCCAACAATATTTCTTCAATTGACTTCTGCTTTCATTTTCCTTTTCCAGTATTCTTAGAATCCTCCACATGAGTGAGGTTCACAAGCAGTTGGATTTTCTCAATCTGAGCTTGACCAACCACCTCCTGCGGGTCTAATAAGTTTTTTTCATTGTTCTCATCCTCTGATTCTGATGAATTTGAACCCGGTTCCATGTAGGGTATAAGCTGTTTCCCATTGGGCTCAATCCTTTGTCCAGAGGCATTGGATCATATCCTCCACATGAGTGAGGTTCACAACAGTTGGATTTTCTCAATCTGAGCTTGACCAACCACCTCCTGCGGGTCTAATAAGTTTTTTTCATTGTTCTCATCCTCTGATTCTGATGAATTTGAACCCGGTTCCATGTAGGGTATAAGCTGTTTCCCATTGGGCTCAATCCTTTGTCCAGAGGCATTGGATCATATCCTCGAAAAAGTCCTCCACCTGAACCAGGTTGTTTTTTTTTGTTTTTCTGGTGCTCCGTCTTCCTTTTTGTTGTAGAGGCTGGGTGGCTATTTTCAAGTAGTCTTTTTTCGGTTTCTTCTGCGTGTGGTGGTTGTGGCTTTTAGCGTCTCCTTTGTTTGGTGACTATTTTTAGATTTAGATGGCTGTTTAGGGTATTTTTTAGGGTTTGGGCTTCGTCTTTTTTGTTGGTCTCTTGCCAACGTTTTGAGTCTCGGGTAGCCTTAGGTTAGTAATTTTTCCTTCGAATGCTCTTTTCCTTTTAATATCTTTATCTTTTCAGAGATTAATAAATTTTTTTGGCTGAGCAGGAAAAAAAGAGAGTCCACCCACGTTTCTAACGCACCGTCAGAAGGATTCACCACAGCTTGAAGTGTTTCTCCCATGCACCTCTTCATTATTCGTGGTTCTTCAGAGTAGCTAATAATTACTATTTACTAGCAGTTGTATTTATTTATTTATTTTGTTGGTGTTTTGGTTGGGGGGGGGGGGGGGGGGGGGGGGGGGGGGGGGGGGGGGGCGTGGAAGTTGTTTTGAAATATGTGTTAGCATGTTGGCCACAGCTCCTACTTTTGCTTTTGCCAAAAAGTAGTAACGTAACTGTGGCAAAATTTTGACAATTGAGAAACTCAATTTTACAATACTTTTTAAAAGTTACACATGTTGAATCTTATGACATTCATTTAGGAGATTAAATTATTTATACTGCTTGATGTAAATATTTGTTTTCTCCAAATCAATTATATTGTGCAATGTCACCATATTCTATTAATTATGACCACTGTTTTGGCCATTCTTCTATTATTTACATCGCTGGTATATACTCTCTCCGTCCCCTTTTTATAGTCCAGTATTCTATTTTGAGCTGTTCTTTAATAAGTGTTCATTTTGTAAAGTTAGTGGGTAAAAGTTGATACATTTTCCATTTTGTCTCTAAAAATAGATTCTATTTTAAAAAGTTAGTGAGGAAAATGTAATGATGATGTCTTCATAGAGTGTATGTAGAGAAAGTGGAGGTAAAAATTAATGTAAAATGAGTAATGATGATATTTTTTTTAATAAGTTGGAGTTACGAAGCGGGACACTGAAAAATGGACGGAGGGAGTATAATTTATTTTCTTCATTGGTGCCTCCTTAATTTTCCATATATGCCACGTGAGTCCCACTAGTGCATCCTATCTTGAACCACTTAGATCCTTCTACTACCCAAAATTGTAAAAAAAAATAATAAAAAAACACGAACTCACCACAAGCCATGTATATATAGACCTAATTTAGGTGCCTTTTTTTCTTTGTGGTTAGATAAGGAGATGACCTAATTTTTGCACTGCCCATGGTGGTTTACCCTATAGGAGAAAAGCCTTGATGATATTCATTTAGTGGATTGCAAACTTCCTTTGATTTTTTTAACTTGGAAAGCATTTTCGGCTTATCAATATCGTTCACCGATCATATCAAGGCCTTAATAATTAAATTAGATGTATATTAACCAAATAATAAAGTAAATAACCCGCCCTAAAATTAGGTCATGCATGATGGGAAATTGCTCTTAGCTTTTATATTGGGCTCTCTTCCCTATTGCTATTGGGTTCCTTGACCAATTTAAATTTGGTGAGTGGTGATATCAGGTGAGTCAAAAGCACTAGTGAAATTTTATTTTCATAAAAAAAAAAAAACAAAAGAATAAGAAGATGAAGAAGAAAAGAAAGGCACTTGTGTGTCGTGTTTCATGACTGACATGCATTACCGCATGATGTGAAAAGCTACCTCAACTATCGTATAAAGATTGCACAGCCAAAACTAAAGAAGGGCTATGCTTGAGTCCCGGCCAAGGATTTGACATATGCACATGGAGTTGGAGTTGAGACCGGGTTTGTTCTCTCTTAAGTTTCACGTTTAAATTTTTCTGTAACGAGTATGTGTCAATCTGTAAGAAATTTTGTCTCGATATTAATTGTCCCCCCTGCTAAAAGATGGAGGGATCGATCGATTGATCCCTTAATAAGTAATCCACGTGTGCATAAGCTGGTCCAAAAACAACCTATGCTCCTATGCTTTAGTGTCCTGCATGTCGCAATCACATATTATCTTGATTTTCTTGAGGAGTGAGAAGAATCTTGATTTTAGGCCCAATAAGTCCATTGAAGCGTGCATAAGTTCCAATAGGGGGCTACGTTCGACCTTCGACGAAATTTCTTAAGATCGAGCAAATAAAGTTGGCTTCCATTACCTTACTGCATGTACTTTATAGTACTGCAGCATCTCTCTCTCTGTCACTCTCCCCGAATTGGAGGTTTGACACTACTAGATATAGGATTAATTATTAATTAACATGGCCACGCACACCATTATAGGCAGTGGTACTGTGATAATGTTAATTAAAACCTCGAGTTGAGGGCTTGAAAGGGATAGAAAAAGGATAATAACCCACCCCAAAGGGTTTGGCAAAGTGTTTATGGAAAAGCAACTAACGGGTTAATTTACCGTCAAGAGGTCGAAAGTTCAAATCTCACGAAGGGCATATATTTTAAACCGTTGGATCATTGGAGATTGCCCGACAACTTTAGAGCCACACAATTAGTCGAGTTGTGTGCGAGCTATCTCGGACAACCGATTATAAAAAAAACAAGGGAATATATAGGTGATATAGGGAAAGCATACTTTACTCTTTATTATTAATGTGGTACAAGTTACATTCATTACATTCCCCTTAATCATGTGGTTGCCTAATCATTACTTTTGTTGTGGTACCATGTGTGAACTATGTTGTGCAACTTGGCATCTTATCATCACGTTTGCTTCTTATCTTTTAGACATGAAAAAGTTTGGTTATAGTCTATCATACCGGCCTTAGAGCTTTCTTTTCTTTTCTAGCCTTTGTACAATGGAGTACACTCTTTCTTTTTTGGTTTCCCTTTATAACCAGTGGTATGAAGCAACTTATTTATATCTCAGACTAATATTTATTCGGAATTCTTAAGTTGACAACCAAACAATCTCCAATTAGTCCATTTTCGTTGGCAGAGGAATCGAGTACTAAATCATACAATTAAGCCTCTTAATTTTTTTTTGGAAAATTTTACGTAGGCACCTGACATTTTACACAAATCACATATAAATACCTGACCATTCTTAAATTTCACATAAACAGCTGAGCTTTCTAAAAAATCGTCAATACAACACCTGCGATCACCCCTCCGTCTAAAACCAAACAGAAAAAAAGTTAAGTGCTCCAATTTTTTATTTGTTTAAACTAGTGCGAAAATCTTATTTTTTTGATCATTTTATCCTAAAGAGCCATAATTAATTTTTGACTCAAAAGCTCTCGTTATTCAGCTCTAAGAAAGTCGTAGAATCAAATATCTCTTAAGGCTAACTAACGAGAGCCTTAGAGTCAAAAATTAATTATAATTCTTTAGGATAAAATAATCAGAGAAATAAGATTTTCGCACCAGTTTAAATGGATTGAAAATTGGAGCACTTAATTTTGTAACCATATTTTTTAATATATAAACGGTCTATACATGGTTGAAAAATTAATTGCTCCAATTTTCAATCTGTCTGATTAACGAGAGCTTTAGAGTCAAAAATTAATTATGATTGTTTAGGATAAAATGATCAGAAAAATAAGATCTTTGCATTGGTTCAAACAAATAAAAAATTGGAGCACTTAACTTTTTTTTCCGTTTGGTTTTAGATGGACGGGTGACGGCAGGTGTTAAATTGATGAGTTTTTAGAAAGCTCAGGTGTTTATATGAAATTTAAGAAAGTTTGAGTATTTATGTGTAATTTGTGTGAAAGGTCAGGTGCCTACGTGAAATTTTCCTTTTTGTGACACCGTAAACATTTACCATCAGAATTTTCTCCCCTTTTTCTAGGAGCTTGAGTAAATAATACAACAAATTAATAAGAAGAGAGGAAAAAAGCATCAAAGTCAGAGAATTATACGATCGACCAATCATGAGTTTGCAAATCTCCAAACAAAATTGGTAAGAAACCAACTAAAGAATAAATTCAAAAAGTTCACCCCAAATCCACAAAAACAAAAGAAACACTAATTGCCTTGTCCTCCATCATTCCATCGAAAGCACTTGCCCGACAAATTGCTGGAGTATCGACGGCGTTCATGGTTCCTTGGCTCTCGATTTCTCGGCAGCCTAGCTTGGGATTCAAGATTGTGTGGGGACGGACGGAGTGGATATTCTTCTCGGTGTCTGGTGGTAATGGAATTTTGGGCGGGGCGGGTGCTGGTGGTGGTGGTTGGCTTGCAGGGGTGGTGGTCGGCATCAAGAGCTGTGGCGGCAGTGGTTCTGCATTGTGCTGGGTGTAGGGGAGTTTGGGTTGGGCCTGGCTCCTCTAGGCTGGGCCTGGTTAGCTTGGTTTGAGCTCCATTGTCAAATTTGAGTATTTAGGCCCTTAGGTTTTTTTGTTCTTAATGTCTGATCTGGGTTTTTGACCCACAGGTGTTTCGGGCTTTGCCCAATAGGTGTTTTGGGCTTGTCCCAATATGTTTTATCCAATTCCGTATTGGATTCCTCTTTCCCCTTCCCTAACTTGATATACCCTTGTCAAGTTTCTTAATAAAATTTTATTGCTTATCAAAAAAAAAAACTCTTGAATGCCCCAACAAAAATTAGTAAGAAATTTCATCAAATTAATTAGAGGGACTATTTCAAAAATTTATCCTGAAGCAGGTTTCATAATACTAATTCGATAAGGTAATGTAAAACCGAAAGTACGTTGTATATCTTGCTTGCAACCTAGCAGCCGTGTGCTAAAAGCTATTTTCTTCCTCCAAGAGTGAGTATATATACAGTACATAATAAAAACTTTCGTAACTTCCTTTTTTTTTTTTTTGGTAAAGAAAGATTTTATTACCAAAAGAGACGAATACAAGTGAAACAAAGGGGCATACCCCTAAAACCAAAAGGGACTACACAGAAAATCAACACAAAAGAACAAGACAAATAGCCCTATACATCATATCTACAAGATTTTTACCGAGATATTCCAAGCTTTACACAAAACCTTGTTGCCATGGCTAACCCCAACTTTCTTCCAAGAATAGACCCTGTCCCTTACATCATTTATAATCCGATCATAAACTACCTCTGAGAATGGCTGCGTGTTACAAAAAATACACTCATTTCTAGCCCTCCAAATGCGGTATACTGACCCTGCCATAGCCAACTTATAGAGAGAAGAAAGAAAACCGGACTTCTTGAGGTGATGAATAGCCCAATCAATCTCCTGAGACCAGCCAGTAGGACACCTACAAATACCAAACTTCTGCAAAATTTGGCCCAAACCAAAGCTGAAAAAGGACACTCAAAGAATAGGTGACTATGAGATTCAGTCCCGCCATGGCACAATACGCAAATGGGATCCACCACTAACCCCCAAGAAAGAATTCTATCCTTGGTAGAGAGTCTACCCCAACAAACAAGCCACATTATAAAGGCCCATCTAGGAATCCTTTGTTTAAACCAAACAATATCAGCCCACAGTACCTTAGGGAGAGGGGTTCGAAAAGCCTGCAACGCAGAGTTAACAGAGAACATACCATGACGGGCAGGGATCCAGATGACAGAATCAGCAACCAAAGGGTTAGGCTTCAGAGTGAGGGGAGTGCTTCTCATTATCTGCATGATGGCTCTGTTACGCTGCCTTGGCCATTGCCACTCACCTTCATGAATAATAGAAGAAACTTTTGCCAAAAGAGAGCTTCCGACATTCCTAACTATACTGTCACCAAACACCTTATACAAGGGACCAACAGTATGCCAATGATCCAGCCAGAGGAAAGTACTATCCCCATCTCCAATCACATGCTTTATCAAAGGTTGCACCTTGTCTTTCGTAACTTCCTTCGTTGAAGAGAATAATAAAACCCATGTGAGCCGTGGACATCGGAAACTTTGTCAAATCATGTAATTATAACGCTTTCGCATTTTGGTGATTGAAATTCATTGTTCGTGCTATTGTGCAAATTGCATGCGGATTTGGTTCTTTGCTCAACAGTGATCCGCGTGCTGTCTCTGCTTTATAGCAGCCTCAAATTAAAGAGACAACAAGATTGTTGGGAAACGATTTCTAGAACCAGTATTGAAGCGTACAGGCATAGACAACAAAAATTGCAAAACCCTACAAGGTGGAATTAGGGTTTCATCTCAACTCCCTTCCACACAAATGTTGGTTGGACTTGCACTTCTTGCTATAAACCAGGAATACTGTTTGACCGTACCTTACGATCTTTTATCGTATATCTAGAACACAAACCGAGTGTGGACTTTTCATGATCTATCTGCTTTCTCTAAGCGTTCCTCTATTTCGTGTAACGTGTATATATAGGGTTACAATAGGGATCTAAGGAGTAATAAGTCCAGCTCTTAGTTTAAATAAAAAACCTAATCCCACTAGGATTCTATTTCTTATTTCACTAATTATAATTCACTTCACTACAAATTTATAATTGCACTTCCGTCTTTATCTCAATTATATTACGAGCTCCGTGATATTAAATACTAATTAATCTTTTCACGTTAAGATTACAAATATCCGTTTATTAAAATAAATTACTGACAAAGGTCTCCTAAATCGTACTTCATGTTTTTAGCAAATGTTAGCGGTTGTTGCCCCTAAAGGTGTATCTGATGAGAGAGAAAACAAAATAGTAGTAGTATGTTCGTGTATCGAAAAATAACCACAACTACAAGTACAAGTTAATAACCACAACTACAAGTTAATAATGTGGAACTCGGGAACAAAATGTATTAGCCCGATATATTTAAGCAAAATAATTTTGGCCGTCTAATTTTTCATGATGGCACTTTAAAATTTGTCTTTTAGTGTGCCTTATTATGTATAATTTTTACATTAAGAGACAAGTTTTAGAGTGTCATCATAAAAAAGTGGAATGCCAAAATTATTTTTCTATATTTAATTATGTAATTGTGGAGGGCAAGCAGCGGAGCCACAGGGATGGGGTGGGGTACTGCCGTACTGGGTGCCTCCCGCCTTGCATGTGAACACATAATTTTTTTTCATACACTAATTAATGTGATTCGATTCGATTAGGTGTTTATTGGAATATGAACGTTTTAATATTTTGTACGACAATGTACCAATTGTAATTTAGAAAATTACTAGTTCAGATTAAAATAATAGCATTTCATGGCTTTCATTTAAATATCTCAAAGAAAGTTTTTTTTTTTTTATTGGCGAAAGTCTATATTGTTAAAATAATTAGATTAAAACCTTGTAGAAGGAGTTCACTCCATTCTCCTAGCACTTAAACACACCCCAAATGCCGTTGGGCCAAAAGCTTTTTGCAATTGTTTAGCTCCAAAAAACAACATTCCCTTTTAGTTGGTAATTCCATTAACAAAACACATTTTCTTTTGTATCCCATTATTTATCGAGCTATAAAATTTTATCACTTTTTATAAGCTACTGAGTCTGTATAGACATATAGTGGAAAGAGGCACATTCATGTGTTTGAGAGCGAGTTCAGCAATCAAGTCAATCGGTTTCAACAGGGATCAATCGGTGCCGATTGATCGGTTATAAGTCAGACATGCATTTATCTAGACAGTTTGCCTTGGTGGAGTCGTGATTTGCATCCAGACAGATTGATCCAACCGATCGCTCGGGTCATCAATCGGGTTACAAGATTTATATATAGACATGTTCTTTTCACGTCTAGGGTTACGAGAGCTGCGCCTAAACATCCAAAGACGTTCTTTTGAGCCTAGCTAGAAAACCCCCCAGAGTGATTGGAGTTTGAATCTCGAAGCACGTACATACAAGATCCATGCATGAGTCTTTGATCTTCGATCTAATCATAAACTTCGCGAGGTTTCTGCATTCGTTAACTTTCAACTTCGAGTTGCTTTCAATGAACTTCTAGAAGTCCATTAATTTGGAAGGCTTGAGGATTTTAGGTGGCGGTGGTCAAGTACTGGATGTGGTGAACGAGGGGTCGGCTATCGATCTTGAGTCAATTGTCAGGATTCTTAATTGTGTAGGTAAGGTTGATTGTAACCGTACAATGTTTCTTTATACTGTTTGATTCATTCTCGTGATTTTTTACCCATTTAAGATTTTCTACGTATATCTGGTGTTTATTATATTGTTTCAATTTCGTACTTTTGCTTGTTGATTGATTGAGTTAGCAAAGTAGGAATTTCAGCAATATCTCAAGAGAGTTGGATCAAGTCTTTATTTCTTTTCATAAAAAATAAAGCCAACGTACAACAAAGCCTATATAACTTTACAGTTAACTTACTTTTAATTTTGACATTTTCCCCACATACATGCAACATAATAAGTAGATTCATCAAATGTATGTGGTGCCACTTCCGATCGAGTTCAAATCTTGGCTCTACCATTGTGGAGGGCCTTTGAACTATTACTCTTTTTTGTTTTGTTTTTGTTAACCGAGGAACAACCCTGCAGCCGAGCCACTATTGGATTCGACTGCGCAATCCAAACCTTGGGGGAGACTAGCACAACAACCCACCGCCATGACCCCCAACTTAAATCATGGTTTGTCTCCAAGGGGAATCGAACCCTGCTATGTTGCAAGCACAGGTTCGCTCTTACCATGTTGACAACCCGTGGATGGTAACTAATACTCTTTGAACCACTCCCAACATAATATTTCATTGTGAGAAAAACTTATTTACGAAGACTCAAACTAAGTTTTTTAGGGCTCAACTTTGCACGTCCAAAATATCTGAAATTTAAAAGAACTCTTCCAAAAAAAAGTAACCGGGCCATTAATTGTCGAGACGGATGAAAACGATTGTGTACTACTACCATAAATAACTTATTCAAGCCGTAAATAAGTTATTCTCTTTCACGATAATACTCGCTAAGAGACATAGACTGCCCAACTAATAAATGATCGTCAAAGACTCAAAGGCCCCAGTTTTTTATTTTAGAGGCCCTAATAAATATCGGAAGTGGATTCCCTTTTAGGGTGTAGTTAATTTAGACAATTTTCGAGTTCTTCTCAACCCAACTCGATATTGGAATTGTGTATTTTTCAAAACACGTACAAAAAAACAATCGTGCCAAACTTAACAAACAACTATTTGATCGATCACTTCAGAGAAGGCAGAGAGGGAGAGAAAGAAGCTGAACGCGTTTTCGTCCCCATATACATGCTGACAAGCATGCATGTGTATGGTCGGGATCAATTCCTCTCCATATATACCCCATCCTTCCATATCCTTTCATACTCTCATTTTTTTGTCCATATCTCGAGTCTAAATTAATGATCCAAATCGGTCACCTCGTAAACACTCGTAAAAATATGAGTGAACCTGAGAGCTACTCAGTGGTATGGAGAGGAATTGATCCATGTATAGTCTTGCCTACCCAGTGGGCATCTAGGTAGAATTTCAATAGTGAACTTGAGAGCTAGCCAGCACTAAGTTGCAACAATAGATTACGAACGTACGTACGGTGTACCCGTCCGGTTTGTCCTATAGCTAGCATGCACCTTTTTGCTTTAACGAGATTTCTAAGTAAGTGAGCAATCGAACGCAATTAATTTACAGATACATACTCTAGAACTGTGTGTGGACCCCAGGAGTTTGTATGTTTGTGTGCGTGATTGTAGAAGAGTTAAATCAAACGACAATAGAGATTCTGTGAGAAAAACTTTAAAGTTTTATTGTAATTACCTCCTGTGTCAATGTCGTCTCAATCAAATTAACAGACCACACAGTCTAGTGAGTGGGTAATTTTTCAAGGGCAAATTTCACTCAGACTCCCTGAGGTATCTAACAATGATAGAACATACCCCTCAATTTTCAATAATGATAGAAACCACCCCTATTCCACAGTTTAGGTTTCATTCCGTTAGTTCCGTTAGTGAAATGGACGGAAAATGTACGGAAAATGAAATCTTCAATTTTATTTAGTTGTACAACTATCTTAGGGCTCTCATTGAAAGTCATAGAGCCAAAAATTAATTATGATCATTTAGGATAAAATGATTAAAAAAAAAATCGCACCGATTCAAACGGATTAAAATTTGGAGCATTTAAAATTTTGCTCTTCATTTGGTTTTAAGGCTTTCAATGATGAGCAAATATTTAAGTGCTCCAATTTCAATCCATTTAAATCGGTGCGAAAATCTTATTTTTCTGATTATTTTATCCTAAAGTGCATTAATTAATTTTTGGTTCTAAGATTTTCAATAGAGCCCTAAGATAGCCGTAAAACTAAACGAAGAGGAGATACTTAAGTGCTCAAATTTTCAATCCGTTTGAATCGGTGCGAAAATCTTATTTTTCTGATTATTTTATACTAAAGGGTCATAATTAATTTTTCGCTCTAGGGCTTTCAATGAGAGCCCTAAGAAAACCATAGAACCTGTAACGCCCCTAATTTTAGGCACGTTAAGGGTTTAATCTATTACAGAAATTTAATAGAGTCATTGTTCAATATTACAGCACGGCTCTTATAAGAGCATTTGAAATACAAAATAGATAACAAAAAGGGAGCTAGGGTTCCTATTCTACTGCTCCTCTTGCTCCTCCAACCTAGCGAGTTCTTCTGCTCCATACGCTTCCAAGGTGAAGAGATCGCCCTGTTCGTCTATCAGGTCTGACATATTATATTGGCGTCGCCACTCATATAATATGCCAGGGTCACCATAAGGCAACACCATGAGCTATGATGGCTCAATAGTAAAATCCTACTACTAGCATTGATTTCCACATAATAATGACATAAGCAATAAACAAAAGACAATAACAGCTTGTTCATGTTCGTTTGATAACCATTATCGGTGTCAAGGGTTCTCGATTTTTCCTCCTACGCACACATCGTAGACCGTGTCATTCATTGCTACCTTTCTTTTCCAAAGACTTCTTTTTAACTCACCCAACCTCGGTTCCGCCGCGCCGAGTTCCCGAGTATCCTCACAACGGTTCCGTCGCGCCGGGTTCCCGTTGGCACACAAAAACTTGCATAGGCTTCCTACCGCGGATAACCTTGCTACTCACCCTACTTCGGTTCCGCCGCGCCGGTTTCCCGAATATCCTCACTATGGTTCCGCCGCGCCGGGTTCCCATAGGCACACACACACACCTTACATAATACTCTCGAAATAGTCATTATGTAGTTTCTAAGATATCTTCCATCCGGGAAGAACACATTCTCTTAGTTAATCACACCCTAGGTGCCATGTTTCTACTTTTCTCGGTTTTCGTGTCTCGTTCTCATGCAAGACTCCGTCGTTTAAGACTTTACATGAACACATGCATTCAATTAAAGCCTTGAAATAAATACAACAAGATCATCCAACTTTTACTAACTAGCATGCTTGAAACATTCCAAAAGTAAATCATGCATCTTTCAAGTTAACATCATTCATGATCAAGTAACTTCTTAAACTTTAAGTAAAGTATGTAGAGATTTAAAGTAGCGAGATTTAATCAACTTTAGAAAATAAGATTGAACTACGATATAGTAAAGATTTCACTACCGTTCTTCTAGGCGGTGGTCGGCTTACGGAAGTTTGATCGTCGGTTTTGGTTTCGGCGGAGTAACGGCCCTCGGATTGCTTCGAAAGGAAAAGTGTTGGACTACTTTTCCTAGAAACAACCTCCTAACTTAACTAGGCTACTTTTTAAGATTAAAGAGTGGAATTGGAGGTGGTTTGGGTGGTATTGCTCAAGAACACTCAAGAACAAGAAAGTTCTTGAACTTAGAACAAGAATAGTAGAATTTTTAGAGAGAAGGAAGAGCTATTGCTTGAGGTGTGAGTTCAAGGCTTGGTGAGGCCTTCTATTTATAGGCAAAGACTCCCCCTCTCACTCCCTTGGCCGGCCCCTCCTCTCTCCTCCATTCTCCAATTTTTTATTCCATCCAATCCAACTTTTCAAGGAAGATCAAGGCTAAAAAGGCTAAACTTGCATGGCTATTGTAACGACCCTGATTTTCGGTCGTTAAAAATTTCGTTAAATATTTGAATTTTTTTTTTTTGTAATTGCTATTAATTTCCAAAGTTTGTCAAAATTACGTTTTTGCCCTTAAACTTTCGTTTATTTGCGCTTTGGCTTACTTAGCAAGCCTAACTAACTTTTGACCATCTAGTTGGAGTAACTAAACTAAGAAGCTATCTAGTTACCTCAATTGGACCGTTTTGCCCCTCTTTGACCTCTTGAACCTTTTAACCCTAGGATTCTCTAAGTACCTTCTAATTATTTTCTAATGGGGTTTTGAACTACCTAGATACATTAGTACATGTATATATATTGTTTAAGTACGTAGAAGGTTAAAGTATTGCCTTAAAGTACCATGTGCTTAATTGGTTGTTTAAAAAGATAAAACTTAGCCCTTAAGTTTCTTGACTCAAGGTACAAAGTACCATTAGTTTATTTGTTTGCTTGCAATACATGTATATATATATATATATTGTACTTGAGAGAGAGAGAGAGAGAGAGAGAGAGAGCCGAATGGGAGAGAGAGAGGAGAGAGAATTCGGCCAAGGGAGAGAGAGAGAGGAAGGAAGGAAGGAAGAAAGAGAGAAAGTAGTACCTTGGCATTGATCTTTCTTGTACTTCAAATCCTTGGAAATATTCTTCCTAGCCAAAGAATATATTCTTTCATGGTACTTCTTGTACAATTACCCAATTGTTTAAACCCTAGGATCTTGTTCACACCTCTTTTCACACCAAGTCTTCCAAGAAGGACAATCTTAGCCATGCAAGCCTAGGGATTTCCTTGATCTTTCTAGGATTCTTGCCATGTGTCAAAATTGAGGAAAAGAGAGAGAGAGGGGGGCCGGCCTTAGAGAGGGAGAGGGAGCTCAAGGTTTGCCTATAAATAGACCCATTCTCTTGCCATTTGAACTCACACCTCAAGCATTTGCTCCTCCTTCTCTCTAGAAACCATTTTCTGATTTTCTGGGCAGCCTACTGTCCCGTCGGAAATCCTCCATTTTCTCCTGCTTAGAGTAGTTTTTAGGATCAACTTCCTTCTGGAAAGTTGTAGAGCACTTCGAGAGCTTCAAGTTAGGCTCAAGAACCACCTCAATCGGTCAAGAAATGACCAAGTTATTGTCATTCAAAATTCAGTAAAAATCTGGGATTTTTATTTCCAGACAGCTTACTGTCACTTCCTTTATCCCAATTTTTCTCCTACTTCAATTAGTTTCTAGGACCAACTTTCTTCACGGAAGTTGTAGAGAATTTCTTGAGCTTCGTTTTCGACCCAAGAACGACTCTATTCGGGCAAAGATTGACCGAGTTACTGCCGTCCGAAGTTCAGTCCAGATTTGGAGTTTCACCGCCCGTAGAACTTTTCAACCTTGCTTATTCGGCCCCGACTAGTTTCGGATCAAGGTAGTTTAATCTTGCCCTTCTAACTCTAGTATCGTTTCAAATCATATGTTAATAAAATGAATGTTATTTAGTAGTAACTTTGATCATAAGGTTATCTTTATTAAATGTTGGAAATGCATGGTTTATTTTCACGATGTTTCAAGCTTGCTTTGTAGCTTAGAGTTGGATGATCTTGTTGGAATGATCTTATGAAATGCATGTTTGTATGTAAAATCCTACCGCGGAGTCTTGTATGAGAACGAGACACGAAAACCGAGAAAGTAGAAACATGACACCTAGGGTGTGGGAAAGTATTTCGAGGAAGGAAATATTTTGGAAATTACATAATGACCGTTTTGGGTGGCATTATGTGGTGTGTGTGTGTGTTCCAATGGGAATCCGAAATAACGGATCCATTGTGAGGTTGTGTGCGTTCCCATGGGATCCCGGACCGGCGGAACCATGGTGAGGTATAGCTTGGTTATCCGTGGAGAGGAGCCAATGCAATTGTGTGCCAATGGGAACCCGGCGCGGCGGAACCGTTGTGAGGATACTCGGGAACCCGGCGCGGCGGAACCGAGGTTGGGTGTGTGGCTTGGTTATCCGCGGTACGGAGCCAATGTCAAATGATTTTGAAAGGGTGTGTGTGTGGCTTGGTTATCCGCGGAACGGAGCCAATGTCAAATGATTTTGAAAGGCTTGGTTATCCGCGGTACGGAGCCAATGCAAAGGATTTTGAAAAAAATGGTTTTGTAAGTGGAAAACGTTGACACGGTCTACGACGAGTCGCGTAGGAGAAATCGGGAAATCTTGGACACTGACGATAGTTATGAAAAGATGTTATTGTTATTGGCTGCTATTACTGCTTATATACGTATCATGTGGAAATCGATGTTTTATTGGTTAAGGGTTAACGAGTAGGATTTTACTATTGAGCCTTCGTAGCTCATGGCGTTGCCTTGTGGTGACCCTGGCATATTATATGGGTGGCGACGCCGGTATAATATGTCAGATTTGATAGACGAACAGGACGAACTATTCACCTTGGAGGCGTTCGGAGCCGAGGAGCTGGAGAAGCAAGAAGAATCGTAGTTAGGAACCCTAGCTCCCACTGTTTTGTAAATAAAAGTACTTTTGTAAGGTTTATGATGTAATAACGAGCTGGACTCGCTTCGTTTTTATAATAAAATGTTTTATTTAACGTACCCAAAATTCGGGGCGTTACAACTTGGTATCAGAGCTTTAGGTTCAAACCTCGGCCATGGGTAGAATGGGTAGAACCTTAAGCTAGTTTTGACCGTTGCACAAACGTGACTTCGATTTTCAAGTTTAACATCCCAAATTGGGTGGAATTCTGTCAAAACAATCTTCGGATTGAAGCAAGGCGCGGAAATTGGCAGTACCGCCGAGCTGGGAATTCCCGAACAATTGGATGATGACTTAAATCAAAGATCGAATGTGGAACTTAGAAATTCAAAAATATTTTTGGTATTAGTAGGCCTTTGCCGAAAAAAAATGTTGCTTATTGAGCAAATTTTATTTACTAGTTCGTGGAGGAGCCGTTCTTGAGTAAATATTTTAAATTGGGGACAAGAGTGGGACCCGAGCACCGAAAGTGTACCGGGCATAGCCCCATTTGGCCGGCAAACCCCACTCCCCCCTAAACTTCAAATTTCAAACTTTAACCTCCAAAAGTTCATATTTCAAATTTTGAACTTCAAACTTTCCCTCTTCCACCCACTTTTTCGGCATCTATATATACCCCACCCCCACTCCCATTTCTTCACCTCTCTCATCATCTTAAAAACTCCTCCAAAACCGAGACCCCCTACCGAGCCATGGCAACCCGACGACGAGGATTTCCGGAAGACGCCTTGATCCGCGACATCGAGCGAACCGAAATTCGCTTGATCACCCGAAGCCTTTGGTTGCAACTCTTCGCCTTCATCATCCTTTGTGCCGTGCTCACCATAGCCATGCCACGGTGGTTCGCCGTGAACAACCGTGCCAACACCTTTTGGTATTGGGCTCTCGTCGTGGCCGCCGCACTCGCCGCGATCATAAAGGAGTACGAACGTCGTTTGCGCCAAGATTTCAACGAAAAGATGGGAGGGATGGTAGAGGAAGGCGAGACCCGAAACCGAGGATGCCAATTCGGCATATCTTCGGCCGATCTAGTAACCGTTGTAGTCCTTCGGGGTGTAGAATGTCGAAGATTAGGATCGTGTTTCAAATTGTATTAGGAAAGTCTCGTGTTTTTACTTGCCTTTTTGTAGTAAAACTCTATGTTTTATGATTGTAATTCTATGCTTATGTTGTATGTCTATGAAAAACTTGCGTTATTTTTAAAAGAGTACCGTTGCATACTATTTGTTAAACTACTTTTGACCCTTAGAAGGAAGCGTCTTTTTTTTTCAAAAAAATCGATTCGGTAGACTAAACCGCCCCTTTTCAATCTTTACTCGATTGATGGTGACCTACTCCTATTTTTAAGGGGGATAGCCGATAATTCCAAGATCGGTCTAGCGACCTAGTCTAATCCGTACTCGCGCGCCAATTTCGGGGACGAAATTGTTTTAAGGGGGATAGATTGTAACGACCCTGATTTTCGGTCGTTAAAAATTTCGTTAAATATTTGAATTTTTTTTTTTGTAATTGCTATTAATTTCCAAAGTTTGTCAAAATTACGTTTTTGCCCTTAAACTTTCGTTTATTTGCGCTTTGGCTTACTTAGCAAGCCTAACTAGCTTTTGACCATCTAGTTGGAGTAACTAAACTAGGAAGCTATCTAGTTACCTCAATTGGACCGTTTTGCCCCTCTTTGACCTCTTGAACCTTTTAACCCTAGGATTCTCTAAGTACCTTCTAATTATTTTCTAATGGGGTTTTGAACTACCTAGATACATTAGTACATGTATATATATTGTTTAAGTACGTAGAAGGTTAAAGTATTGCCTTAAAGTACCATGTGCTTAATTGGTTGTTTAAAAAGATAAAACTTAGCCCTTAAGTTTCTTGACTCAAGGTACAAAGTACCATTAGTTTATTTGTTTGCTTGCAATACATGTATATATATATATATTGTACTTGAGAGAGAGAGAGAGAGAGAGAGAGAGAGAGAGAGAGAGAGCCGAATGGGAGAGAGAGAGGAGAGAGAATTCGGCCAAGGGAGAGAGAGAGAGGAAGGAAGGAAGGAAGAAAGAGAGAAAGTAGTACCTTGGCATTGATCTTTCTTGTACTTCAAATCCTTGGAAATATTCTTCCTAGCCAAAGAATATATTCTTTCATGGTACTTCTTGTACAATTACCCAATTGTTTAAACCCTAGGATCTTGTTCACACCTCTTTTCACACCAAGTCTTCCAAGAAGGACAATCTTAGCCATGCAAGCCTAGGGATTTCCTTGATCTTTCTAGGATTCTTGCCATGTGTCAAAATTGAGGAAAAGAGAGAGAGAGGGGGGCCGGCCTTAGAGAGGGAGAGGGAGCTCAAGGTTTGCCTATAAATAGACCCATTCTCTTGCCATTTGAACTCACACCTCAAGCATTTGCTCCTCCTTCTCTCTAGAAACCATTTTTTGATTTTCTGGGCAGCCTACTGTCCCGTCGGAAATCCTCCATTTTCTCCTGCTTAGAGTAGTTTTTAGGATCAACTTCCTTCTAGAAAGTTGTAGAGCACTTCGAGAGCTTCAAGTTAGGCTCAAGAACCACCTCAATCGGTCAAGAAATGACCAAGTTATTGTCATTCAAAGTTCAGTAAAAATCTGGGATTTTTATTTCCAGACAGCTTACTGTCACTTCCTTTATCCCAATTTTTCTCCTACTTTAATTCGTTTCTAGGACCAACTTTCTTCACGGAAGTTGTAGAGAATTTCTTGAGCTTCGTTTTCGACCCAAGAACGACTCTATTCGGGCAAAGATTGACCGAGTTACTGCCGTCCGAAGTTCAGTCCAGATTTGGAGTTTCACCGCCCGTAGAACTTTTCAACCTTGCTTATTCGGCCCCGACTAGTTTCGGATCAAGGTAGTTTAATCTTGCCCTTCTAACTCTAGTATCGTTTCAAATCATATGTTAATAAAATGAATGTTATTTAGTAGTAACTTTGATCATAAGGTTATCTTTATTAAATGTTGGAAATGCATGGTTTATTTTCACGATGTTTCAAGCTTGCTTTGTAGCTTAGAGTTGGATGATCTTGTTGGAATGATCTTATGAAATGCATGTTTGTATGTAAAATCCTACCGCGGAGTCTTGTATGAGAACGAGACACGAAAACTGAGAAAGTAGAAACATGGCACCTAGGGTGTGGGAAAGTATTTCGAGGAAGGAAATATTTTGGAAATTACATAATGACCGTTTTGGGTGGCATTATGTGGTGTGTGTGTGTGTTCCAATGGGAATCCGAAATAACGGATCCATTGTGAGGTTGTGTGCGTTCCCATGGGATCCCGGACCGGCGGAACCATGGTGAGGTATAGCTTGGTTATCCGTGGAGAGGAGCCAATGCAATTGTGTGCCAACGGGAACCCGGCGCGGCGGAACCGTTGTGAGGATACTCGGGAACCCGGCGCGGCGGAACCGAGGTTGGGTGTGTGGCTTGGTTATCCGCGGTACGGAGCCAATGTCAAATGATTTTGAAAGGGTGTGTGTGTGGCTTGGTTATCCGCGGAACGGAGCCAATGTCAAATGATTTTGAAAGGCTTGGTTATCCGCGGTACGGAGCCAATGCAAAGGATTTTGAAAAAAATGGTTTTGTAAGTGGAAAACGTTGACACGGTCTACGACGAGTCGCGTAGGAGAAATCGGGAAATCTTGGACACTGACGATAGTTATGAAAAGATGTTATTGTTATTGGCTGCTATTACTGCTTATATACGTATCATGTGGAAATCGATGTTTTATTGGTTAAGGGTTAACGAGTAGGATTTTACTATTGAGCCTTCGTAGCTCATGGCGTTGCCTTGTGGTGACCCTGGCATATTATATGGGTGGCGACGCCGGTATAATATGTCAGATTTGATAGACGAACAGGACGAACTATTCACCTTGGAGGCGTTCGGAGCCGAGGAGCTGGAGAAGCAAGAAGAATCGTAGTTAGGAACCCTAGCTCCCACTGTTTTGTAAATAAAAGTACTTTTGTAAGGTTTATGATGTAATAACGAGCTGGACTCGCTTCGTTTTTATAATAAAATGTTTTATTTAACGTACCCAAAATTCGGGGCGTTACAGGTATGTTGTCCTTAGATTTGATCTTGGGACCAATGGATGGTGGAGATGAGTTTTTACAAGATTCCAAGGATTAAACTAATGCAAAATGTACAAAAGAAGGACATGAAGTGAAGTATTGCTTGGAAGCACAAGAATCTCATGGTACATGGAAGTTCAATGGCCAAGTACCAACCAAATCTTCTCCCTCCTCCTCTCCTCCAACCGGCCCCCCCCTCTCCCTCTCTCTCCCTCACGGCTCTCTCTCTCCCTCTCTCCTCTCTTGCTTCAAGGTACAATATATATACATACACATGTTCAAAATGCAAGTAAACAAATAAAAAATTAAATACTTTTGTACTTTAAGGACAAAGTAGACTTTAAGGCCTAGGATTTTCTATTATACTAGTCAATATAACACATGGTACTTAGGCTAATATTTTATCCTTCAAGTACTAGAATATATTATACTTGGATACATAAGTACTTAAGAGATCAAAACCCCCAATAGAAAATTAGTAAAAGTACTTTTAAGAATCTTGGTACCATGTACCCTTTTTAATAAAAAATGAAGTACTTTCACACATGGCTTAAAGATAGTATGGGACATCATGGTACTTTGGAAGACTAAGACTATTGTCCAATGGGTAAAATTTTCCCTAACATTTATTATCCAATGGATAATAGCTATTAGGTCACTTTTAATATAAAATAGTTAAAAGCGGAGTACTGACTTCTTTGGCACCAGTCATGTGAGTGCGTTCAAGGGGATCCCGAATATATTTTGTGTTGCGATAGAAATAGCCCAGTAGGAGTGGAAATGACCTCAACTCCTAGGAAAAAATGAAGATCCCCTAAATCTTTAAGAGAGAACCGGTGAGAAAGAGCATAAATAAACTTTGAGATAAAACATGGGTCACTGTCAGTAACAATGAAATCATCCACATAAACAAGGAAATACGCAATAATTCCATCATGGTTGCAAATAAATAACGACGTATCCGACTTTGAATTAATAAAACCAAAAGAGTGCAAAAAATTGCTAAGCTCGGTATACCATGCGTGAGGGCTTGCTTGAGACCATACAATGATTTGCGGAGTTTGCAAACATGAGATGGAAAATTCGGATCAACAAACCCTGTTGGTTGTGACACATAGACTTCTTCACTGAGAGAACCATAGAGAAAGGCATTGTTGACATCAAGTTGGGGAAGTGGCCAACCTTGGGTAAGAGCGAGACAGAGGACAACATGTATAGTCGTAGGCTTCACAACCAGACTGAATGTTTCAGTATAATTAATGCCAGGGCTTTGACGGAACCCCTTTGCAAGTAAGCGACCTTTGTACCGGTCAATGTGGCCATCGGGTTTGCGCTTAAGTCAAAAAACCCATTTACACCCAACAAGATTTTGTGATGGCACAGGAGCAACAAGCTCCCAAGTTTCATTACAAATTAAGGCGTTGAATTTGACAGACATGGCATCACGCCACTGTGGTTCACAAAGAGCTTGAGATACACACGTGGGTTCTAGCGGTTCATGGAGATTGTGTTTAGTTGAGGCATTAAGTTGTTTGGGTTTAAAAATATTATTCCGAGATCTAGTGGTCATGGGGTGGGTTCGGTGAGGTGATATTATATGGGATGAAAAAGGTTCAGTTGATTTTTGTCAGTCAATAAGAAGATGGAGTCCTTGGGGTGAGGAAACAGTAGGTGGCGTGGAAATTGGATAAAGATTGGGAAGAAAGGATTTTGAAAAGGGGGTGATCAGATTGGTTGGAGAAGATAATGTTGGAGATGAGGTGAGACTTTTTGAAAGAGGAGTTAGAGGGGATGTGGATGAAGGTGTTGGAGGCATATTATCATCTAAAGAGGGGATTATAGTTTCGGCATGAACCGGCCGACGACGGCGAGCTGGAGCCGTGGTGGCGGAGAAGAACGACAGCAAACGATGGTGGTCACCGGAGGTACTCGGACGAAAGGGATGGAGAAGAAAAGAGGAGGAGAACAAAAGAAAAAATGAGCCGTGAAATCAATTAAACCAAACTTAAATCGAATTCCTGACTTTTGGCTTTCTCACGGCCGAGACATCGATTAATTAGCCGAGACATCAATTCTTCGGCCGCGGGATCAATCTGCTGGCCCATTAATCTATTTCCTATAGCCACATCGGATTTTGTTCAGTGCGCTAATTCAATTTTTGGGTCCACGACCAACAAAACCAATAGCAATGGATGGTTGAAGCAAGCCTTGGGAGCATCCCCAAACTTGAGAAATACAAATACTGGTGTTGGACCCACTTTGGGTTCCTTTGAAAAGTTTACAACAACCTTGCACTTAACCACTGAGGATTGTTAAACCCGAGCTCTTGCTCCCTAAAATCCAAGGATCTTTGATACCTCAAACATAGGCTCTATGCCCCGATTACCTCAGAAGTATGACAGTTGTCACAGCCTACAACCCTACGCTCATCACTACTCAACCCGCTACACGCTCTCCATTTTGCTCACAACAGCTCTGTCAGCTCTATGTTCATTATTCAAATCACTCAACGGCTCCATAGCTGTCCAGTGGTCCAATACCCATGAACTTACTACTTCAAGCCCTGTACTCGCATCACCTCAAATAAGCCCCGAGTTCATTACTCCGTCATCTCAACAACACCATACTCTTGATAGCTCTTTACTCTCCATCTCCATGTTCACCAATTCAGTAGTACCATGCTCCTTGTTTCAAGCACCATTAAAATCACCCAGCAACTCCGTCATCATCCAACTGCTCCACGCTCATACTCATCCAAGCAAAGCCATGTGCTCAAGTCGCTCATCACTGCAAAAGCTCAGCTCTGTACTTACTACTTCAACCATTCAGCAGTCACTCATGCCCCTTTGTCTCAACATCCCTACACTCACCATCTCAGCGGCTCTACACCCATGCAATTCCAAGTATGCCATCATCATCATCAAATTAGCAGCTTTACACTCGCTTTCAGTAGCCCCACGATCATTTAAGCAATTCTATGCTCACCAGCTCAGCAGCACCACGTGCTCATTACCTCAATAGCCCTGCGCTTACTACTCCAAAAGCTCATTCCAAGTATACCATCATCATCAAATCAGTAGCTTTACGCTTGCTTTCAGTAGCCCCATAATCATTTAAGCAACTCTATGCTCACTAGCTCAGCAGCACCACGTGCTCATTACCTCAATAGCCCTTCGTTCACTACTCCAAAAGCTCAGCAACAACGTATGGCTCTTTGTTCACCATCTCTATATTCACTACCACGAACTCACTATCAGCAACTTCAAATCACTCAGAAGCTCTAAGCTCACTCAACAGGCTCTACGCCCGTAAACTCACTATTAGTAACTCCAAGCATACCATCTCCATCAAGTCACTTTGCGGCTCTACGCCCACTAGCTCAATTGGCTCTATGCCGCAACAATCCTCAACAAGCTCTATGTTGTAACATTAACAAGATATCATTTGTTCTCAAGCTCTGCACTTGAATGCTCAAAGTCTAACACTTTAAATGCTCGAAGCTTTTCAAATGCCCAACCACTATGTACTAAATGCTCAAGTTCTACACTTGAATGCTCAAACTCTACGCTTGAATGCCCAACCGGTGCGTACTAGGTGCTCAAAGCCTGTACTTGGAATGCTCGGACTTTACCTTTCGAATGCTCGAGCTCTATGCTTTAAATGCTCAAGTCCAGAGCTTGAAAAATGCTCTACGCTTAAAGCAAACACACACACGCGGGCCCATGCGCATGAGCATCAATTACATCATCATTGTCATTATCGAGTCTACATCATCATATTTGTTCACATCTAACCATCATCATCATAATCATATACATGTTTTGCATCTCTTTCTCACTCATGAAATAGGTCAACTTGGCCTGCGCCTAACCGGGCTCTACGCCTCGGTTTATTGATCGGTTCAATGCCTCAATCCTTTGGCTCTAAGCTAAAATTTATAATGGAAAAGCTCCATGCACAGACCTTACTGCAATCGACTCTATGCCTCAATTCTATCACTTCAAGCTCCAAGCTTAGACTCGTCAAGCTCTCACCTCATGACTGTAACCGGCTCCGTGCCTCGGTTCTCTCATCTCAAGCTCCATGCTCCAGTCACTGGCCTCATGCCCTTAAATCTCAAAACCGGCGTCCAATCCAGAGGATGGTTTGGATTCCACCCCAATTACATCTATTCCATCAGGCTCATTCGCAAGGATAGGCTACCCTACCGAGCTCCCCTCAGTCAAAGTAAGAATGATCATGAAAAGCAATCAACTAACCCACTAGGTATTGATCTACCCCAAAATACTGAGGATACTCTCCGTAAAAATTTCTTCGGTAGCTCCGCGCTCCTTCAACTACTTTCTGCCAAAATCCTGGCATGACCCAGTTATGTTGCACTATAGCTTTTTAAGCCCGAAGGTCCGTCTTTTGTTCTCAACCCTCTGTTATTTTTTCTTTCTTTTTATTGCCACTGAACTTCGGTTGGTCTGAATTTCCCTTATGGAATACATAGACAGCCTCCCAACCTAACCATAACTAAAACCTTTTTCAAAAACCCTTGGGATAGTGGTTCGACTAATGTGGGCACACGCCCCAAAAGTCACCCGATTTTGGTTTGCAAAGATTAATTTGTTCGGGGGCAGCCCTCTTTGAAAATAGCGCGGCGAAAAGCTTCGATTCAGAGTCGCCACTCGGGTTTTAGCGGTGAAGCACCCAAGGAACCGAACTCGAGAACGTTTGCTACGTTTTGCTTTGATTTGAAAAAGGTTTGATTTGATTTGAAGAGGCGTAGACTGGTCCGTCGTTACCTTCGATATCTGAGGTTCGGGAGCCAGGTTACGAGAGGGAAAGGGTTTTATGGCACCCCTCTCGCCCAATCTGGAGATCAGTCTCTACTCGGGCATTTTTGTAAAACGTTTGCATTTTTCTCTCATTTGATCATTCTTTAGCCAGTTAGGGCGGGGGAGCAATTAATGGGGGTTTAAAACTGTAACAAGTTGCAGTTTATATGACAAAATGTTTATGGATGATGATTTGCTTGCTTGAATTGAATTAAACGTAAGAACATAGATTGAGAACAAGCACTGCAAACAGTTTCACCAGGGTGATGTACACTGCTCGTCGGACGCATGCGCCGGCAACATGCTGGCACACAGTGGCCAAGCCACTGCACGCCACCATACCCTGCGCACGCCACCTCAAAGTTGGCGTACACCACCTTGCTGATTTCTTACAGCTCTTACTCTCTACCCTCTGGGCTTTGGAATGGACCAGTGCACACCCAGGACAAACCACACAATTGATAAGATAGATTGTGTATATGTACAGACATGAGGAATGACTAAGAGCCATGAAAATAGCAAGGCAGACCCCATAAACAGAGTGGGGAAGAACAAAAGGCCAGGATTGATCTGTGATGTAAGGGCCAGGCACTGGTCTGTGACAAACATGCCGTACGCCACCACATGGGGACCGTACACCAGGCTTGCATGCTATCCAGTGTTTGGCTTTACATCATCTGGGTTCTGGAACATGACCAGAAATACCCCAGAGGCCTTAAAAAGCAAGAAAGGTACAGATATTGAATGCTACAGTTAAATAACTCTAACATACAGAAAATAGTAAACTGGTTGTTTAGCATGCTCAAGGTGATGACAGAAAGGAAATAAGCAATAAATGGACACTCCATGATCCCCACGCCAATAATGCGCATACAGCCAAAGGTGGCGTACGGCCTGATAAAGCTGGCGTGCGCCATGGGGTCCTCCTTACGATTGATTTATTTTTCCAGAGAAGGGCTTGGACTAGTATCAGTTACCAGCCAGGACCTTTCTTGTTCCCCTTGGGAATTGAAAACAGAAAGCAACACAAAGGTGGTATACCTTTGATGCAAGGGATGGAGGGATGGTTTGAGCTTTGGGGGTTGAAGATGGAGGTTGTGTGGTAACTGGACAGTGGTGTGGAGTGTATGAAGCTTCTCTATCTCTCACTCTTTCAATGGGAGAGTAAGAATAAGAGAGAGAAGAGAGGAAAAGGCTTGGGCTCTTTAATGGTGTTAACCCTTGCAAATGAATGCCAGGGGGGTATTTATGGAGGGAATGGCCAGAGATGGGGGGGGCTGGCCAGCTGGGGTTAAGGCTTGGTTAGGTTAGGAAGGGAGCTCCCATGCATTAAATGCATGGGACTAGCTTGATGGGGTGTGTAGGAGAGAGAGGGGGATGGCCCTGCAGAATGCAATGATCAAGGGGTTCTGCAATGTACTCTGGCAGTTACAAAGTTTTGAGCACGTGACAGAAAAGCGGTGATTTGACCGGCCTTGACCATGCGTACGCCACCTACATCCTACCGTGCGCCAGGTCAAACTCAGTCAACGGCCGATGTCCGACACGTGGCAATTTCCTGGCGCACACCAAGTAAGAGCTGGCGTAAGCAAGGTAAGGTTTTGCTGAGGCTTATCTGGCTCTTGATTTGAAGGGTTTGAAGGGATTTGAAAATAGGTTGAAAGAGGAGGGTCCAACACTTAAAGCTCACGACCTTCCATCGACCTCGGAGAGTTTTCGACCGTTTATCATCATTGGGGTAACAAAAGAAGCCGCAAACGTGCTGATCTAGATAATCCAGAATAGGGTGTCTACAGGAGCCCCCCTTTGATGGCACTTGGAGCACCGTTTGATCAGGTACAAGTAACGTCAAAGGTTTTCTAGACACCCTCTTGAGGATATCCAGAACAAAACGCATTTGGTCGACAAAGACATGAATCGTAAAGAACCTGATTGATGAATTCAGCCAGACAGATCATTTGAGAAAGATTGCTGCTCGCGGAGGGCAAAATAGGCGGATGGATCGCCGTTGATTTGAAATTGGGCGGGTGGATCGCCGTTGATTTGAAATTGGGCGGATGGATCGTCGTTGCAACTGAAATTGGGCGGATGGATTGCCGTTGCAATTGAAATTGGGCGGATGGATCGCCGTGGAAATTGAAATTGGGCGGATGGATCGCCGTTGAAATTGAAATTGGGCGGATGGATCGCCGTTGATTTGAAATTGGGCGGGTGGATCGCCATTGATTTGAAATTGGACGGAAGCCTGCTCGGGGATGGGCTTTCCAGGGGCATAAATGATCATTGGGCTACTTGGGTCTTGATTTTGAGAGGAAATTTTAATGCGAGTGAGGTTTGGGCCTGAGGCCCAACAATAGTGGCGTACGGTTTAGTGTACCTGGCGTACGCCAGGGATCTTTCTTGGCCCGGTCCAGATCCGGCCCAGACCCAGCCCAATCGGTCCCCATGTCGTATAAACTCCTGCAGAACTCGGGAAACCGCCATTCTCGACAGTTTCGAACTCAAGAAGCTTTCAAACTCTCCCAAACTCCTCATCTTCTCACTCAAACTCTCCTTCCCTACCATTATCTGCTCAGACCAGTGCAAGTGGCGGTGGTGGAGAAGAGAGTAGGCAACCAAGGGTTGAAATCGAGGCTTCGGGGTCACGAATCGACGATCGGCCAGAGGAGACGGCCGTTTTAGGTACTGGTGCAACGGTTTCAGGCGGCACAGGCGGCGGCGATGGCCATGCAGCAGAGACGGGTGACGGCGAAGGGCGGCGTACGCTAGGGCCGACCGGCCGTACGCCATCCTCGGGTGACACAGAGGGTCCACGGGTGCAACGTTTGGACTTCCATAGTGGAGTAGAGGGCCTGGTTGTGATGGGCACGGGCCCATTTGAGGCCGGTAGTGGCAGCGGTGATGTTGATGGTGGCGATGATCGGCCAAAGGCACCGAAGAGGGATCCGGCGAGGGGCAAGGATATTGTGGCGGAGGAGGACGCTCCCATTGGGGTACCCACAGGGCCAGCAGAGTTCAGACCAGCGGCGGGGTCCTCAGCGCACGTTCCCATTACGCGCGGGGACTTCGCGGAGTTTGTGACAGAGGAGGTGCTTGACCGGCTGCTGCGCGAGAACCCAACGGTGGTTGAGACGGTGATATCAGCCCGGGAGGAGAGACAACGGCAGATTGCGCAAGCTCGGGAGGAGGAGCGCCTGAGAGCTGAGGCCGAGAGGGCCAAGGTTGCAGAGGAGGCTTTTGTACAGGAGACAGAGGTAGCCGAGCAGGCCCAGGAGGAGGGTGGCCTAGCTCGTGAGCGGGCGGTGGCACGGGCAGAGGCTATGCGGGCTGCTGGCCGTGCGGCGTTTGAGGCAGGGGCCTATGTTCCCCCAGAGCCACACTTGTTCATACCGTCCGGGTTTGAGAGCTACATCCCACGCCGCGATGATTACGACGCAGAGCTCGTGCTGAGAGACCCAGAGTGGCACTTGTCGGTGGACTGGGCGCAGGTATTCCATTGGACTTGCTTTTGATTTTTGCGCAGTCCTTTATTACTGCACTTGTGCGTAGCTTATTTGTGCATGACCCTTGATAGCATAGTGACACATGTATGCCTGATAGCTTGACTTGGTACACATAAAATACCATGCTCTTGAAATAACTTGTTTCGACTTTATAGTAGTTCAAATCTTGAATTGACCACAGAATGTTGAATGCACCCTCGACCACGGTTTAATTGCTTTTACTTGCAATCCTTCCTTGATTCGACCGCTTGTTATGGTATGCATGCTAATGGAACTCTTGTCCGTTTTGCCCTTTTTTGTGGTGTGCAGAGGACAAGAGGTAGTACAAGAGGGCACGGCGGTCCTGCTAGTTCCCTTGAGCTGTACAGAGGGCTGCCCGAGCGGGTCAGGTCTTTGGTTGATGCTGCGGGGTTCAGGCCGTTCATTCTTATACAGACGGCTACGCTCAGCGACCATGCCTTGCTTACAGCGCTGGCTGAGAGGTGGTGGGATGCCTCCAACACCTTCCACCTTCCGATCGGGGAGATGACCGTGACTCCGGCGGACTTTGCTGCTCTGACGGGCTTGAGGGTAGGAGGAGAGCCTATCCCATTCGACACGGGGATCCACAGAGATCTGGATGCACTGCAGTGGTTTCTTGGTTTTGTGCCCATGGGTACTTCGGAGATGTTCTCTCATGACCAGTTCCACTGGCATTTGAAGGACAGGGTCCCGCGCTCGGAGCAGGAGGAGGAGCAGATGGCGAGGACCTACCTGTTGTACTTGTTCGGGGCTTCGCTGTACCCTAACAAGCGATCCACGGTGCATCTGGCTTACTTGCCAACCCTGTTTGACTTGCGCACAGCCGCTAGATACGACTGGGGAGGCGCTGCTTTGGGGACGTGCTACAGCTTCATGGGGGAGTTCTCTCGACAGAAGAAGGCGATTGCCGGCTACTGGAGGGTGTGGGAGGTAAGAAACCAAACTCATAAGCCTTTACTTTTCCGAGTACTTCCCTTTCTTTTGAATTGCAACTGCTTTACCGATGCTTTGACTGTTTGAACTTGCAGCTATGGGCATATGAGGTGTTGAAGATGTACCCTCCGGAGAACTCGTGCCCGGACTTGAAGATGCTTCCTCGTGCTTTGATATGGGGGCCACAGTATAGGGGCAAAAAGGCGGCAAGGGGCAGCCTCCAGGCCTTTCGGGCGTACCTCGATGAGCTGTCGGGTACCCAGGTAGAACACGGCCTTTTGTTGCCTATTATTGCCTTTGAATTGCTTTAATGCTGTCGCTGACCGACTGCTTGTTGCTTGACTGTTGAATGTTTGCAGGTGGATTGGGATCCTTGGAGGACCGCGGAGGCTGAGCCGGAGTACCTGTCCCGGAGTAGGGTGGTAGCTGCGAGCCGCGTGCTGCTGGAGTCGATCTTTGGGTGGTAGTGGTACTTGGGGGACTGAGTGACACGACAGTCACTTGAGGTCTCAGAGTTCGTTGCGCCTGGTCCACTTCCACCTCGCGCTTCACACACGGACCCGTACACGCTGGTTGAGCTGCAGCGTTTCACCGTCCCGGCAGGCCTTACTGATTTCTTGAGGCCCGAGCGCAACTATGCTGTTTATCAGAGGCAGTACTTGGCGGGGCCGCTTGTGGTAGTCGAGCACGGAGCTGTAGAGGCTGAGGCTAGAGCGGCTGGAGAGGAGAGGCGCGGACAAGGCAGGACTGCCCGCTCGAGGGAGAGGAGTGAGCCTGCTAGGGTGACGGGCCTTCCTCGGCTTTCTTGGTCGCTGGCTGTGCGGGATGCTCAGGGAGAGGAGGCCACTGTTCAATTCGAGCCTGCTAGGAGAGAGCCTGAGGAGATCACAGGACCGGTACGATACTTAGCATCCCCTGTACTTTCCCTACTTTGACTTGCACATGTATACTCGCTTTGCAAACTGATTTGATCGTTATTGTAATACAAGCCCCAATGGAGTGGGTGAGGGAGGCAGTGCACCTGATGAAAGCCATGGAGAAAGAGTTTCACAGAATTGCTAGCGGCGCCCAGTTGCGGCTGCATTATCCACCTCCAGCTCCAGCTCCTACCGTGCGGCCTCAGGTATAACTTTGGAACTTTGATAGAACATGCCCTGCTTTCACATCTCAATATATGTATGCAATATGTACACAAATGCTAACAAACTAAATGCAATGCAGGGACAGGCTAGGGCGGCTCCTAGAAAGAAGAGTGTGCGGCCTCCTCCGCAGAAGCAGATAGCACCGAGCTCATCCCGACCAGCGGCGAGTACTCAGAGGGGAGTGCAGATCACCCCGGCCAGCGAAGAGCTCCAGTTCCGCCGAGAACTGAGGAAGAGACCCGCGGAGAAGAGGCCTGCTGAGGGGCCTTCGCAAAAGAGGAGAAGAGAAGAGGAAGAGGAAGAAGAAGAGGAGAAAGAAGGCGCGTCTCTCAGCAGCGACTCTGACTCCGTCGACGACCCCAGGTTCTGGATGGATCCGCGAGAGATGGAGGAGAGTGAGGACGACGATGACGAGGACCTGTTCGATGACTGAGGGCTATCACTGAGCCTTAGTCTATTTTGCTGTTTTGCCTTTTGACTTTGATATAGTGGACACTTTCGGATTTTGGATATGAGGCCTACGTGCCTGCTGACTTTTGGGCGAATGTGCCTTGATACATTTTGAGTTTGCTCGGGCCGGTGTGCCGCTTGATACATTCCCACCCTTTTGCTTTTTAAGGCCTTGACATAGTAGTAATAATATCTACATTTTCTGTTTGTTGATTCCTTTAGTTATTGGATTTTGTGCCAAGGAAACGAACAAACCGTCCCCTAATATCCAACATGCATTGATGACTGTTCTGAATCGACACGGACACTCGCACATGCGTACAATGGACACAGCTCAAAGAAAAAAAGGACAGAAAGGTCCGAGGATACAGGACATACCCCAGACACGCGGAGGATACGGGAAAATTGGCATTAATAGACCAAAATCCATATTTCTCCAAAACGGAAGAAACTGACACTTTTGAAGGACTCTATGGCTGTATAATGACTTGTACGAACCGCCAATATCGACAAAAACACTCCGGTATACGGAGGGTACCGATAAAAAGCTAAAAATGTCGCAAAAACGGACATAAGACGCAAAAGATGACTCGATATGGTCCCAGACTGAAACCGACACCCCCGTGCAGTCACACAAGTCCTATGTGACTTGTACGGCATAACAAAACTTGGCACAAGGCCCTGAAACGAGATTTGACCCTCCGTATCCTTGATTTTGGCTTGACACGGGCCGCTGGTTCGAAATCTTCGGCGGGCACGACTTTCGGGATCCGGCACTTCGCTATAGTCCCAAATGATGTTTAAGACTTGTAGGAATCAAGAAATGGCCAAAGCAAGCCCCGAAACTAAAAACGACCATGCGATGGCAGGAGTTGCTGGAAACTGCTTTCTGGTTGACCAACCTGGCGTACGCCAAGGGTTTGGCTCCGTACGCCATGCTTGAACAAATCGTGTGTACGCCAGCCTTTGGTTGGCGTACGCCAAGTTCCCATGGGTCAGATCCACTTGACTAACCAACTGTCCTTTTTCAGGGGAAACTTGTTTTTATCCCTACACGGTTCTCACATGGCTTCTGAAGATTCAGAGGGGCAGGGTACTTGAAGTTATGTCCCCTTGGAGGCTAGCCACTTGGTTCCATTCCCATGTGGAATTACAACGGTAAGTTGAAGGCCTATAAAGCTGGGGTGCCCTCTTCATGGCATTCTCAGCATCAATTACCCCTTTTCTTCTCTAGTATATACCCGCCTTGTCCATGGATAATCCTCTCCCAACACTGCTCAGGCCCTGGCTAGTGTCCTTTTTAAGCGTTGATTGGCTTAACTTCCAATATCACGGGCTTTCTTCATTCCGTTTTCTTCAACATGTGTCAATCCGCCCGGCGCTGCTGTGGGCCACCCTGAGATTCTGGGATCCGGACGTCCATGTCTTCCGCTTCGGTGACGATGAGATGTGCCCGACCGTGGAGGAATTCCAGGCGTACCTCCGCACCTACGCGTCTCCGATGCTCGTCGTTCCTCCCTATCAAGTGAGTATGCCGAAATTGCTGGCCAGCTCGCTTGGCATTTCTCGGGGTCTGGCGAATACAATCCTGGAAGGTGGCCAAGTGAACATGATCCGGCTGGTTGAAATGTACAGCCCGGATGTCGACTTGGATAGCCCAGGCAGCGATGAAGTTCAAGCGCGTCGACGCTTCGCCCTGGTCATTTGTCTGCTCGCGGCCTACCTGCTCGTTCCTGCCGACAGGCGGGTCAGCCCTCTGCTCGTAAGCGTAGCTGCTTAGATGGGGGCGCGCAGAAATGTGATCCCCTTGGTCCTGGCGGAGACGCTCTCAGGTTTGGATGTAGTGAGCACAGGCCAGTCGGCTGTGTTCAGCGGGAGCCCGCTCTTGCTTCAGGTAAACTCACTCAGCTCACCTTTTTCTGGTTTTTCGCACATTATCGTTTTACCTCGACACTCGGCTTAGGCTGCTTCCTAGCTTCTTACTTGTCTTTTCGCTCAGGCTTTATCTGACTCCTTACTTGTTTTGTCACTCATGCAGTTGTGGTTGTCGGACAAGCTGAGTCTATTGCATCCACTGGCAGCGGGCTGGAATCTGTTCCCAAAACGGGTCCATCAGAGGGAGATGCGGTATCCTGACTTGGATGTAGGGGGCTAGTACGCATTCATGGAGGAGATGCAGCCCGATGAAATTGCTTGGAGGTGTCCTTGGCTGGATCTTCCAGACATGGCCATCCATTCTGACGGCTTTGACAGGATGGTCATCGCGGGGCTGACCAGCTTCACGTTTTATATCCCCGGGCGGATCCTTCGCCAACTGGGCGCTTCGCAGGAGAATACTCAAATCAGCGTCGGGGGTTTCCGTCTTCCCAATTTCAATGCGCAGACGCTGGGCGGTTATCAGAGGCGCTGGGGCCTGAGGATTCTCCAGGCAGAGATGCCAAATTTCAACCCTCGGCTAAAGAATCGCTATAGACAGTGGCTGAGAGCAGATGTGCATGCAAGAACAAATATTGGCTGACTTCAAACCACTTTGCTGTACTTAGAATAAGCTGTGAGCCGTTAGGCTTCTCAAGCATTGTGTTCTATTTTTCATGCTTTAATTCTTTTAAGGCTTTTATGCTTAGCTTTTATATTAGACGTAGTAATTTTGCAAAATAAAGTTGAAAGATGAAGGGTTTCCCCCTTTTGAACTCTCCAACGCAGCTCCAGCCGTCTTTTTGAACTTCGAACCATTTGGACTTGGTACAAAACCCAAAATGTCAGACCGTGGATCAGCTTGATAGGATATGACCGGGTCTCATTGAGAGACTGCCTACGTATCCCTTTGTAGGGAATCAGGTCAGAACGTAGTTCAGGCAAAGGTTCGCTCGTGTATTTTACCTCTCCTTTTATGCTCTAACTTTTGCCTAGAACCGCCTTAACAGGTTTTCGATCTAGCGAGCTTTCGACTTTTTGCTTATTTATTTTTGCCTCGACCGCCTCTTTAGGTTTTCGGTCTACCAGGCTGCTCTAATTTTTGCTTGGCATCGCCCACCCTTGTGGTTTTCGATCCAACGAGCATCTCTCAGGGATAGTAACGCTTGAGCTGATCCAGGTTGACCAAGGTACTGAATTCATTGCCGTCGAGGTTGATGAGCCTGGCAGCACCCCCGGATAGGATGGTCTTGATGATGTACGGCCCAGAGCGCTTTGGCCGGAATTTCCCTCGGGGATCGAATACTGGAGCCCGGATCTCCTTAGTAACCATGTCGCCTTCAACTAATCCTCTCGACTTGACTTTCTTGTTGAATGCACGGGCAATTCGACGTTGATACCCTTGGACATGATACAGTGCCCGGAGCCTTCTCTCGTCAAACAACATTAGCTCGACGAATCTACCACTTAGCCATTCAGCTTCTTCGAGACCACTTTCAGCCATGATTCTCAGAGACGGGCTTTCGAGCTCAACAGGGAGAACTGCCTCCATTCCATAAACCAAAAAGAACGGAGTTGCGCCTGTGGAAGTGCGGATCGAAGTGCGGTACCCCCAGAGGGCCAATGGTAACAACTCATGCCAATCCCTTGCAGACTCAACGGTCTTCTTGATGATCATCTTGACGTTCTTGTTCGCTGCCTCGACTGCCCCATTTGTTTGTGGACGATAGGTCGTGGAATGATGGATTTTGATCTTGAATTCCTCGAAGAGCTCCAGGACCCTACCTTTGAAGTGACTCCCATTGTCCGAAACGAAAGCCTGAGGCACGCCGTACCGGTAGATGATGTTCTTTCGAATGAACTATGCAACTTGAACGGTTGTCAGGGTCTTGTAAGATTCTGCCTCGACCCACTTGGTGAAGTAGTCAATGGCTACCAATATGAACTTGTGGCCGTTCGAAGTGGAGGGTCTGATCATCCCGATGACGTCGATTCCCCATACTGAGAAAGGCCAAGGCAAGGTCATGCCGTATAGTTCAGATGGAGGGACATGCTGCAAGTTTGCGTGAATCTAACATTTGTAGCAGCGCCGCACGTAGTCAATGCACTGCGACTCCATTGTGGACCAGTAATAACCCTGCCTGAGGATTTTCCTTGTGAGCATGACGCCGCTCATGTGAGGACCGCAGACTCCTTCGTGAATCTCCTCCATTATCCTTGTTGCTTCGGCGCCACTCACACACAGCTTGTGCATCCCCGCAGTGAGACCTTCGATACAACTTTCCCCCACAGATGATGTACTGAGCAGCCAAATGTTGCAAAGCGATCCGATCCTTCCTAGTAGCCTCAGCGGGAAACTCTCCGCGCTCCATAAAGTTCCAGATGTCATGGTACCAGGGTAGGCCATCATCGATGGCGTTGATGTATTCGTAAGCGGGCAGGTCCCTCTGTTCGATCACAATTGGCTGCATTTTGACCCCTGTCGGGAGTTCGATCATTGAAGCCAAGGTCGCCAAGGCATCGGCGAACTGATTCCTCAAGTGGGGAACATGGGTGAAAGTCACCTTATTGAAGCGAGGAATCAGTTCCTCCAAGTCTTGGTGATAAGGCTTCAGCTTTTCCTCACGAACCTTCCAATCTCCGTTGGCTTGGGAAACCACCAAGTTTGAATCTCCGATAACCTCGAGCTTCTCGACTCCTAATGCAATTGCTGCTTCCATCCCGACAATGCAGGCCTCATACTCGGCTTGATTGTTAGTAACATCGAAATTCAGTTTGAAAGCGAGCGGAATATGAGCGCCAGCGGGCATGATCAGCAACACCCCGATTCCGAATCCCTTCTGGTTGGCAGCCCCATCGAAATAAAACGTCCACACCTCCTCGACCACAGTTAACACATCCTCGTCTGGGAACGTGAAACCCACATCCTCGGGCCCTTCCACCGGGTGATCGGCCAAGAATTCTGCCACAGCACGGCCTTTCACTGACTTCCTTGTAACATGTTGGAAATCGAATTCAGCTAGCAAAAGCAACCAACGTGCTAGCTTATGGGTGAGCGCTGGCTTCTCGAACAGATACTTGATAGGATCCATCCGAGAAATCAACTTCACCGAATAGGCTAGCATGTAGTGTCTAAGCCTTTTGGTGACCCAAACTAGTGCCCAACATGTCTTTTCCAGAGAGGTGTACCGCTCCTCGCTTTCCGACATCTTCTTGCTTAGATAGTAGATGGCTCTTTCGGCTCTGTTTTCCCCTTCCTGCGCCAGCAAACAACCCATAGCTGTCGGAGTCACAGACAAATACAGAATTAGCGGTCGACCCGGAGTTGGAGGCATTAGCACTGGCAGATTCTGCAAGCATGTCTTAATTGACTCGAAAGCAGCTTGGCACTTTTCTGTCCACTCGAACGGGACATCCTTCTTGAGTAATTGAAACATCGGTTCACAAGTTAGAGTCAGCTTAGCGATGAATCTGCTGATATACTGCACCTTTCCCAGAAAACTTCGAACTCCCCTTTCAGTTTGCGGAGGCTCCATTTCCAGAATCACCTTGATTTTGGACGGATCCACCTCAATTCCCCTCCTGGTAATTAGAAATCCCAGCATCTTGCCGGCTGTGACCCCGAATGTGCATTTCTGCAGGTTGAGGCGCACATTGTACTTGCGAAGCCTTTCGAGAAATTGCCTGAGTGAGGGGATGTAGTCGTCGTCCTCCTTGGCCTTCACAATCATGTCGTCGACGTACACCTCAACTGTCTTATGAATTAGGTCATGGAGCAGAGTTGTCTACGCCCTTTGAAAAGTGCAACCAGCGTTCTTCAAACCAAACGGCATTTTGAGATAGCAGTAAGTTCCCCATTCAGTAATGAACCTTGTTTTCTCTTGGTCCTCTGGAGCCATGAAGATCTGGTTGTATCCTGCGAACCCGTCGACGAACGAAAGCAAAGCATGCCCCGCCGTGTTGTCCAAAAGCACATCAATGTGAGGCAAGGGAAAACTGTCTTTGGGGCTTGCTTTGTTCAAGTCCCTGAAGTCGACACAGACCCGAATCTTGCCGTCTTTCTTAGGCACGGGCACGATGTTAGCAACCCATTGGGGATATTCAACCACCCTCAGAAATCCTGCGTCGATCTGCTTGGTGACCTCTTCCTTGATCTTCTGAACCCAGTCTGGCCTCATTCTGCGAAGCTTCTGTTTGACAGGAACAGTCCCTGGTAGCAAAGGAATTCTGTGCTGGACTATTTCGGGATCGATACCGGGCATGTCTGCATGAGACCAGGCGAAGACTTCGGCGTAGTCCTTGAGAGCTTCGATTGTGCCTACGTGGTTTGCCGGGGACAAAGTGGAACCGATTTGCATCATACGGGGATCGTCCTCATCTTTCAGATTTATTGAAATTACTTCGTCTTTTAGAGGCTGAGCATGCCTTTCGTCTGCCCTTTCGATGAGGGAACGCAACTCGGCCGGGATGTTCCCGTCAAAGTCGATTCCTTCATCGTCGGGGTCGACACAATTTATATAGAAGTTAGCAAAGTAGTCGGAAGCAGGATCATGCATTTCATAAAACCCAGAGGGGTTGCCATGTACAGTCGACTCAAACTCAAAGTAAAAGCTATGACGTGGAGGGCCGATAGGCACAAACTCTGACTCTGAGCTAGACTTAAACTCGACAGACTCCGTGTCAGGTTCAGATACATCGTCAATGCATGTTAGACGGGGAGTAAAAATGCAGTTATTAAGACTACCCTTTGCTTCGACGATGAGGGAGGTTGGATCATTGAGAAGATCTGGAGAGTCGGGCCCAAGCATCAACACTTCAGCCTCGTCTTCCTTGCCAACCAAACCCACTTGGGAGAACAGCTCTTCTAGACCCCCTTGATCAAAAGTTCCCAACCAGTCAGCCCTTTCCTTGATTGCGACTAACTGCCTCTTGAATTCCTTCGCCGCTAGCTCCTCTTTTGCTATTTCCTCTTCGTCATCAGACCAAGTGTCGGCAGCGAAGATCTCAAAGCCCGGTAGCCAGGTCCTGGTCACTTGATCCCAAAAAGGTTCAGCCTGCCCCAGATAAGCAATGCCTCCTCCTTCACGGACAAAATAGCTGTCGGGGTTACCATAAAGGGTCCGAGATTTTCCCGTGTCTTTCCCTAGTTTGGCCTTTTTGGTAGGGGGAATGTATCCCAGGCCAAAGCGGCCTTCGGGAAAGGGAAAAACAGGGAACTCAGCGATCCCTTGCTGGTTGATCCCGAGCCCTAAGCCAGGCATGAATGACATCTTCCTCATGATTTCGAGAGCAGTAGAGCTGATTATGAAGTCGTCATCCATGGCAATAGCTAAGACTGAGCCGGAGGTGTCAAAAGCGAATCCCCCGAAGTCTGAGTCCTCCTCCCCGTGCATGATTCCTAGAACAGGTGTCCCATCGTCTTTGAGCGGGCGGATCCCAGAGTCCCCGCAGATGGTTAGAGTCCCGGTAGGAAGCCCCAGCATGACCTTCTGGTGGAGAGTTGACGGTACAGCCATGATGTCCGCTCTATGCAGCCACGGCCTTCCTAATAACAAGTTGAAAGTGGCTGGGATGTCAACCACATGGAATTCTACGTCCATTTCGAAGCCCTCAGCATCAAGTTTCAGCATGAGAGTCCCTTCTACCACACGGCGCGTGTTGTCGTAAGCCTTGACTGCTAGATTGGAAGGTGTGAGGTCAGCCTTGGTGAGCCCCAGACGATAAGCAACCCTCATTGGACAGACGTTGATTGCAGACCCGTTATCGATTAACACAGTCGGCACCCAATGTCCCTTGCACTTGATGGTGATGTGCAACGGGCGATTATGAGCAGTTCCGTCGACAGGTAGATCCTTCTCGGTGAAAGTGACGGAATGCTTAGAAAGCAACGGCAAGACTAGGGCAACCATGGCCTCGGGGGTGATGTCGGTTGGCACAGTAAGACGGGCTAGCGCTGCAGACAGCCTCTCTCGATGCTCCTTTGACGATGATATCAGACCCCAGACAGAGACGGCGGCAGGAATCCTTTCCAGCTATTTCAGAATTGCATCCTCTTCAGGTACCCCGCCAGGAATGGCCGGAGCGTTCTTTTGAGCAGAGGGAATGGTGGGCCTTTGATCACTGCTGGGATTGGACGAGCTCCCACCCGAAAGATTGGGCGGTTGGAAGACTCGACCGCTCCTGGTGACGTTAGCAATCTCCCACCAAGGCGATGTGTCCACAAAGTCCCAGAAATCGGCAGGCATTTCCCCTAACTTGCCTTTCCCCTTATCGATCGATGCAACTTGGTCCGGAGCCGTAACCCATTCCAAATCACTCATGACTAGTCCTTCCCAAAAAGCCGGATCCTGCGCAGTAGTTTCCTCGAAAGGTGTCCCGGATTGGTGACGAATGGTACATCCCAGAAGCCTCCATTCACTAAAGCAGTGTTAACAGTCCAGATTTCATCCCCGACCTGCATGTCGACCACCCTGTCATCCTTCCACAAGTCAGCCGGGAGGGGGTTCGTGTTTAAGTCGACGATCTCATCCACATCCCACAGATCATCGGGTGGCGCGTTGAGGACCATGATTGAGCAGTCCTCACTTGGAAAGGTCAAGGGACGTGTCTGATCTAAAGGGACAATGTTGAAGGTTGGCCCCACCACAAGGTCGTACTCGTGCACAGCATCCGAAAGTGCATCAACCAGAGGCAGAAAGGCTCCCAGCCAGCGGGGCTCATTGGAAGCACCTCCCTTTTCGAGGTAAAAGTCTAAGTTCTGCTCATTTATGTCATTGCTAGCATTGATTTCTCCCATGCTGAGATCCTAGAGTTCGACGGGCTGTACAACATCGGGTTCCACACCCCACACGTATTCCTTATCTTCCTCTTCGGGCAAGACCGGCTCTGGTTGGTAGAAGAGCATGAATAGCGACAAGCCATCTAACGGGTCAGCTCGCGCTGCGATCCATTCTTCCTCCCACTGGTCTAGCTGCTCTTGATCGACCACAGGATTCTGAGGGAAACCCAATTGATACTGCTCATCCCAGTCGTGAGCAAGCTCTTCCCACTCTCTTGCCTTGTCTTCCAGGTTCCACCCAACGGCTAGCATATTGACACTGACGTCCTCCGGGAAGGCCACAACAGGTTTGGGATGGAAGGTTGGGGCTATATGGTCAGTGGGGTTGAATATGGTGGAGCTAGGTTGGATTATAGTGGAGGTAAGGTTGATTTGGTTGATTTGAGGGTGGCCGTTGTGCTGCGGCATGGAGTTGGTAATCACGTTAGGCTTAGGAGGGGTAGGAATGGTTCCGCTATCCACAAAGTCTTGTATTGCATGACGGAGACGATAGCAAGAGTCGGTGTGATGACCAGGCATCTGGTGATAGGCACAGAAAGCGTTCGGGTTATGGCTAGGGGATGGATTCTGGGGCAGTGGAGTTGGATCCAGCGGTTTGAGGTGACCGGATTTGGTCAACCTTTCTAGCACTTGAGAGAGCGGAGCTTCAAACTTGGTGAAGTTCCGGGGTTGGTTGCGGTTTCGGGGTTTTGGAGGGGCTTGGACCTGGTTGACATCGGCGATGTGGTTGGAATCCTGAGTAGTGCTGTTGCTGGCAGATGTGGCATTGGCGTAGCTGTTATTGCCGAACAAAGCAGCGCTGCTCCCTGTGTAAGCACGAGTTTTGGCCTTGGACCCCGAGGAGGAGGAAGGAGGGTCACTACGCGGCAGAACCCCAGTTTGGAGAGCTTCCTCAATGGCAAGGCCGGATTCAAAGAAGGTGTCCCAATCGGCCCCTTGGACGAGTACCAGATTCTTAGCAAAATCGGGCTGCAGATTGCGGGAGATGATACGGATTTGGTCCTTCTCACTCGGCTGATCGGTCATGACAGCAGCCTTAGTCCTCCATCGTTTGATAAAATCCACGAAAGACTCTTTTAGCTCCGTGCTCTTTCAACTACTTTCTGCCAAAATCCTGGCATGACCCAGTTACGTTGCACTATAGCTTGTTAAGCCCGAAGGTACGTCTTTTGTTCTCAACCCTCTGCTATTTTTATCTTTCTTTTTATTGCCACTGAACTACGGTTGGTCTGAATTTCCCTTATGGAATACATAGGCAGCCTCCCAACCCAACCATAACTAAAACCTTTTTCAAAAACCCCTGGAATAGTGGTTCGACTAATGTGGGCACACGCCCCAAAAGTCACCCGATTTTGGTTTGCAAAGATTAATTTGTTCGGGGGCAGCCCTCTTTGAAAATAGCGCGGCGAAATGCTTCGATTCAGAGTCGCCACTCGGGTTTTAGCGGTGAGGCACCCAAGGAACCGAACTCGAGAACGTTTGCTATGTTTTGCTTTGATTTGAAAAAGGTTTGATTTGATTTGAAGAGGCGTAGACTGGTTCGTCGTTACCTTCGATATCTGAGGTTCAGGAGCCAGGTTACGAGAGGGGAAGGGTTTTATGGCACCCCTCTCGCCGAATCTGGAGATCGGTCTCTACTCGGGCATTTTTGTAAAACGTTTGCATTTTTCTCTCATTTGATCATTCTTTAGCCAGTTAGGGCGGGGGAGCAATTAATGGGGGTTTAAAACTGTAACAAGTTGCAGTTTATATGACAAAATGTTTATGGATGATGATTTGCTTGCTTGAATTGAATTAAACGTAAGAACATAGATTGAGAACAAGCACTGCAAACAGTTTCACCAGGATGATGTACACTGCTCGTCGGACGCGTGCGCAGGCAACATGCTGGCACACAGTGGCCAAGCCACTGCACGCCACCATACCCTGCGCACGCCACCTCAAAGCTGGCGTACACTACCTTGCTGATTTCTTACAGCTCTTACTCTCAACCCTCTGGGCTCTGGAATGGACCAGTGCACACCCAGGACAAACCACGCAATTGATAAGATAGATTATGTATATGTACAGACATGAGGAATGGCTAAGAGCCATGAAAATAGCAAGGCAGACCCCATAAACAGAGTGGGGAAGAACAAGAGGCCAGGATTGATCTGTGATGTAAGGGCCAGGCACTGGTCTGTGACAAACATGCCGTACGCCACCACATGGGGACCGTACGCCAGGCTTGCATGCTATCCAGTGTTTGGCTTTACATCATCTGGGTTCTGGAACATGACCAGAAATACCCCAGAGGCCTTACAAAGCAAGAAAGGTACAGATATTGAATGCTACAGTTAAATAACTCTAACATACAGAAAACAATAAACTGGTTGTTTAGCATGCTTAAGGTGACGACAGAAAGGTAATAAGCGATAAATGGACACTCCATGATCCCCACGCCAGTAATGCGCATACAGCCAAAGGTGGCGTACGGCCTGATAAAGCTGGCGTGCGCCATGGGGTGCTCCTTACGATTGATTTATTTTTCCAGAGAAGGGCCTGGACTAGTATCAGTTACCGGCCAGGACCTTTCTGGTTCCCCTCAGGAATTGAAAACAGAAAACAACACAAAGGTGGTATACCTTTGATGCAAGGGATGGAGGGATGGTTTGAGCTTTGGGGGTTGAAGATGGAGGCTGTGTGGTAACTGGACAGTGGTGTGGAGTGTATGAAGCTTCTCTATCTCTCACTCTTTCAATGGGAGAGTAAGAACAAGAGAGAGAAGAGAGGAAAAGGCTTGGGCTCTTTAATGGTGTTAACCCTTGCAAATGAATGCAAGGGGGGGTATTTATGGAGGGAATGGCCAGAGAAGGGGGGGGCCCGCTGGGGTTAAGGCTTGGTTAGGTTAGGAAGGGAGCTCCCATGCATTAAATGCATGGGACTAGCTTGATGGGGTGTGTAGGAGAGAGAGGGGGACGGCCCTGCAGAATGCAATGATCAGGGAGCTCTGCAATGTACTCTGGCAGTTACAAAGTCTCGAGCACGTGATAGAAAAGCGGTGATTTGACCGGCCTTGACCATGCGTATGCCACCTACATCCCACCGTGCGCCAGGTCAAACTCAGTCAACGGCCGATGTCCGACACGTGGCAATTTCCTGGCGCACGCCAAGTAAGAGCTGGCGTAAGCAAGGTAAGGTTTTGCTAAGGCTTATCTGGCTCTGGATTTGAAGGGTTTGAAGGGATTTGAAAATAGGTTGAAAGAGGAGGGTCCAACACTCAAAGCTCACGACCTTCCATCGACCTCGGAGAGTTTTCGACCGTTTATCATCATTGGGGTAACAAAAGAGACCGCAAACGTGCTGATCTAGATAGTCCAGAATAGGGTGTCTACAGGAGCCCCCCTTTGACGGCACTTGGAGCACCGCTTGATCAGGTACAAGTAACGTCAAAGGTTTTCTAGACACCCTCTCGAGGATATCCAGAACAGAACGCATTCGGTCGACAAAGACATGAATCGTAAAGAACCTGATTGGTGAATTCAGCCAGACAGATCATTTGAGAAAGATTGCTGCTCGCGGAGAGCAAAATAGGTGGATGGATCGCTGTTGATTTGAAATTGGGCGGATGGATCGCCGTTGAAATTGAAATTGGGCGGATGGATCGCCGTTGATTTGAAATTGGGCGGATGGATCGCCGTTGAAATTGAAATTGGGCGGATGGATCGCCGTTGATTTGAAATTGGGCGGATGGATCGCCGTTGAAATTGAAATTGGGCGGATGGATCGCCGTTGATTTGAAATTGGGCGGGTGGATCGCCATTGATTTGAAATTGGACGGAAGCCTGCTCGGGGATGGGCTTTCCAGGGGCATAAATGATCATTGGGCTACTTGGGTCTTGATTTTGAGAGGAAATTTTAATGCGAGTGAGGTTTGGGCCTGAGGCCCAACAATAGTGGCGTACGGTTTAGTGTACCTGGCGTACGCCAGGAATCTTTTCTGGCCCGGTCCAGATCCGGCCCAGACCCAGCCCAATCGGTCCCCATGTCGTATAAACTCCTGCAGAACTCGGGAAACCGCCATTCTCGACAGTTTCGAACTCAAAACGCTTTCTAACTCTCCCAAACTCCTCATCTCCTCACTCAAACTCTCCTTCCCTACCATTATCTGCTCGGACCAGTGCATCCATGGCCGAGCCCAATGCAGGTGGCGGCAATGGCGGTGGTGGAGAAGAGAGTAGGCAACCAAGGGTTGAAATCGAGGCTTCGGGGTCACGAATCGACGATCGGCCAGAGGAGACGGCCGTTTTAAGTGCTGGTGCAACGGTTTCAGGCGGCACAGGCGGCGGCGATGGCCATGCAGCAGAGACGGGTGACGGCGAAGGGCGGCGTACGCCAGGGCCGACCGGCCGTACGCCATCCTCGGGTGACACAGGGGGTCCACGGGTGCAACGTTTGGACTTCCATAGTGGAGTAGAGGGCCTGGTTGTGACGGGCACGGGCCCATTTGAGGCCGGTAGTGGCGGCGGTGATGTTGATGGTGGCGATGATCGGCCGGAGGCGCCGAAGAGGGATCCGGCGAGGGGCAAGGATATTGTGGCAGAGGAGGATGCTCCCATTGGGGTACCCACAGGGCCAGCAGAGTTCAGACCAGCGGCGGGGTCCTCGGCGCACGTTCCCATTACGCGCGGGGACTTCGCGGAGTTTGTGACAGAGGAGGTGCTTGACCGACTGCTGCGCGAGAACCCAACGGTGGTTGAGACGGTGATATCAGCCCGGGAGGAGAGACAACGGCAGATTGCGCAAGCTCGGGAGGAGGAGCGCCTGAGAGCTGAGGCCGAGAGGGCCAAGGTTGCAGAGGAGGCTTTTGTACAGGAGACAGAGGTAGCCGAGCAGGCCCAGGAGGAGGGTGGCCTAGCTCGTGAGCGGGCGGTGGCACGGGCAGAGGCTATGCGGGCTGCAGGCCGTGCGGTGTTTGAGGCAGGGGCCTATGTTCCCCCAGAGCCACACTTGTTCATACCGTCCGGGTTTGAGAGCTACATCCCACGCCGCAATGATTACGACGCAGAGCTCGTGCTAAGAGACCCAAAGTAGCACTTGTCGGTGGACTGGGCGCAGGTATTCCATTGGACTTGCTTTTGATTTTTGCGCAGTCCTTTATTACTGTACTTGTACGTAGCTTATTTGTGCATGACCCTTGATAGCATAGTGACACATGTATGCCTGATAGCTTGACTTGGTACACATAAAATACCATGCTCTTGAAATAACTTGTTTCGACTTTATAGTAGTTCAAATCTTGAATTGACCACAGAATGTTGAATGCACCCTCGACCACGGTTTAATTGCTTTTACTTGCAATCCTTCCTTGATTCGACCGCTTGTTATGGTATGCATGCTAATGGAACTCTTGTCCGTTTTGCCCTTTTTTGTGGTGTGCAGAGGACAAGAGGTAGTACAAGAGGGCACGGCGGTCCTGCTAGTTCCCTTGAGCTGTACAGAGGGCTGCCCGAGCGGGTCAGGTCTTTGGTTGATGCTGCGGGGTTCAGGCCGTTCATTCTTACACAGACGGCTACGCTCAGCGACCATGCCTTGCTTACCGCGCTGGCTGAGAGGTGGTGGGATGCTTCCAACACCCTCCACCTTCCGATCGGGGAGATGACTGTGACTCCGGCAGACTTTGCTGCTCTGACGGACTTGAGGGTAGGAGGAGAGCCTATCCCATTTGACACGGGGATCCACAGAGATCCGGATGCGCTGCAGTGGTTCTTGGGTTTTGTGCCCGTGGGTACTTCAGAGACGTTCTCTCATGACCAGTTCCATTGGCATTTGAAGGACAGGGTCCCGAGCTCGCAGCAGGAGGAGGCGCAGATGGCGAGGACCTACCTATTGTACTTGTTTGGGGCTTCGTTGTACCCTAACAAGCGATCCACAGTGCACTTGGCCTACCTGGCAGCCCTATTTGACTTGCGCACAGCCGCTAGATACGACTGGGGAGGCGCTGCTTTGGGGACGTGCTACAGCTTCATGGGGGAATTCTCTCGACGGAAGAAGGCAATTGCCGGCTATTGGAGGGTGTGGGAGGTAAGAAACCAAACTCGTAAGCCTTTACTTTTCCGAGTACTTCCATTTCTTTTGAATTGTAACTGCTGTACTGATGCTTTGACTGTTTGAACCTGCAGCTATAGGCGTATGAGGTGTTGAAGATGTACCCTCCGGAGAACTCAGAAAAGCGGTGATTTGACCGGCCTTGACCATGCGTACCCCACCTACATCCTACCGTGCGCCAGGTCAAACTCAGTCAACAGCCGATGTTCGACACGTGGCAATTTCTGGCGCACACCAAGTAAGAGCTGGCGTAAGCAAGGTAAGGTTTTGCTGAGGCTTATCTGGCTCTGGATTTGAAGGGTTTAAAGGGATTTGAAAATAGGTTGAAAGAGGAAGGTCCAACACTCAAAGCTCACGACCTTCCATCGACTTCGGAGAGTTTTCGACCGTTTATCATCATTGGGGTAACAAAAGAAGCCGCAAACGTGCTGATCTAGATAATCCAGAATAGGGTGTCTACAACTAGATTGAAGTTGTTTTACGGTTTTGACTCTTACTTAAACATGTCTTGCGATCCGTCTAAGTGCAGTCAAAGTGGGGCATCTGTAGACACCACAATTTGGCCTAACGATTATTTCAAGTCCCACCTTGGGGACCATTCTGATGATGAATGGATATAGTGATTGCTGGTTGACTTCTCGTAAACCCGTGGACTTTTGGTGAGTACTTTTAGCCACTTAGAGGACCCAATTCAGAGCCAAATAGCCTTTTAGACAGAAATACAGAATCCTAGGGAAATACATTTTTCGGCTGTAATATGGATCTCACGGCCTCAACTTCATTCTTTCACCCGTGAAACATGTTGCTTGAAAATCTGCCTGAGAGATTGATTTCTCGGCTACCAGAGCTATTCTTCGGCCGCCACAACTATCACTTGACCGCCACATCTTTTGCTCGACCGCTAGATCGTCTATTTTCCAGATTCTGGAATGTTCCTGTCAATCATTTGATCCGATCACCAAAACCCTAGCAGCCTTTTTCTGATGCATTTGAGCTACGAAGTAGATTTCGTGTAGAGATCTTATTACCCTATATTACCTTATTAATTCGCACCATTTGATTGGCCGGAGTGAGTCACCAATTGCCTATATAAAGAGGCCTTAGGGCTGCGAAATTACATAGATCAATCACCCTCTCTAGCCACGAAACTCTACACACATACTATCTCATACTCTATTTACAAAACCCTTAACCCTTTGAAGGCAGCCGCAATCCGACGATCAAATACCGAAGTACAAACCCTAACCCTAGGGTTTTCGAGAAGCAAATCAGTCTATCCTCTCTAATCCGAAGTAATCAAGCAACTGAGGGATCAAGGTGGTGAGGCCCAGGGGCCTTTGGTTTAATTTATTTACAGTTTTTACATATTAATAGTAGCATTTTGATTTTATGTTAATCTTTTAGTCTGATGCGAGGAAGAACATTGGTTGGGTCTTCGATCCTTCGGCCGATACTTCAATCCAAAAGGATTCCTCGGCCGTGACATCCATTCACCGACCGAGGGATCCATTCTTTGGGACATTTTGTTTTCTGCTTTAATGCATGCTTTCATTACTGTTCTAGCTCATCTTATCCACTATTAAAGGCTAAATAAATAGATTATGTGTTTAGAATTAAATAAAATAAGTACTTAACATATGTTGAACAATTATGGGCCAGTCTCACAATTGGGTGAAGAGGGGTGCCTAACACCTTTCCCTTATCATACTCGTGGCTCCTGTACCCGAAATCTCTATCTGTTTTTCCTAGTTTTTATAAACTAGGTGGCGACTCTATTTTGATGATAATCGCTATCGTGTGGCGATGTTCCTAGCCATGGGAATATCCACGATCTTGGTTTATGAAGTGGAACCAAACAAACGATGATCAATCTGTATGGGGATGCCCCATTTGTGAGGTGTCTATAGTCTCACATGCATTAGATGAAGCTGATATAACAAAGGAAAATCATAAAGCCACTATATCAATCAGATCACACACAGATTTGAAAACAAAATAACTTCAAAAAGAAAAAGAGGGAGGAAAAAAAAGGTTTTTCGACACCCAAACTAGTTTTAATTACTCAAATCCAAGATACACAGATATATCATATGAACACATGCATCTACACGTACAAGTAGAAGCTGAAAGATGAAATAAAATCATCAAAAATAAGCCAGCTAAATGCATAGTTGAAATCATCGGAGCAAGATACCTGAAAAAGATTCTTGAAAAGATTCAACTGCTATGTATCCAGTAGCCAACTACGAACTGCAAGAATTGAATGCCGAAGTACTTTGTAGCGGCTATAAACAAGCAACAAACAAAGCTGACTCAAGACTTTAAGCAGCCCGAAGCAAAATCCTATGATGGGCCCTTATACATTTTTCTACTAGAAAAATCAAAAGACCAAATATATTTTCGTGGAGTGAGTGCCAATGTTCTAACAGTACGTAGCATCAGTCTATTGTACAATGTTGCTTGTTTTTCGTGATCGGTATGAAGCCTCTAGGATTGAACTCATAGGTTTATAACCTACTCTTAGTGAACGATCTCATGCATAAACTATCTCCATATGTCGTTGACTAAATTGGAGCGACTATTTATAACATAACCTAAGGTAAAATAAAATATGGTTGTCACAAATATTTTCTCAAACAACTGATATGCGATTGTGAAAAGCGTACCCATAAACTGCTCTCCCTAAAATCACAAACTCTTCCGCAACAGAAGTACAGAACAATATATCACGCTCTCGATTTTCAACATAAATAAATAAAAATTTTCGAAAATAAAGTCTTCACATTACAGAGATAATACCCCAAAAGAGAGTTCCAAGTCCCCAATAGTTCAACTTACAAATCCAACTTCAATGTTCAAAGAAATTACATCATTGGCATTCCGGCGCCAAACTTCTTAAGTACAAGGTACGAATAAGTTTAGAGTTTACAAACGTTTTAGTCAAAGGAGATTAAGAAATTTTAGTTAGAAATACATCTCTGTCAAAAGAAAGTTGTTACAAAGATGACTAAGTAACTATCTAAGTTAGCTTCCAAAAGATAATCCTTCTAATCGAAGCACACATTGCATACAGCTATTATCTGGCATTTGAACCTGAAAATGATGAAGGGTTGAGCTAGACTAGCCCAGTAGGAAAATCTTCTACCAATTCTATATGCAAACATGAAGATAAGTGCAAAGGAGAAAATAGTATAGTGAACACAGCTCAATTCGAGATAGCGCAACAATTCACAACTCTTTTTTGATAGCACAGAGGATACATTCTACGAAGTCAAGCAAATTCCCATGATGTCTAGCGGGAATAGTACTTAGGATGCAATAAGTAGGTCGACCTTCATTACGTTTCAATCTATTGTATGCCATAATCTCAAGTAAGCATATAGTTCAAGAAACAACAAGTAATACCGACATCCACTACACATCAATCTATCTCACGTCACATTCGACTATATTTTCACCCCTTGCGTTACAGCATAAACACTCCTAGAGTTACTATATTTCCACCCCTTGCATTACAGTGAACTCTATCCACTTGGGTCATCGTATTACCACCCATTGCATTAAGAGACCCACTTGAGTCTCAGTATTACCACATTTTGCATTACGGGACCCCTCAACTACATTTCCATACACATACATGCAAAACCAATTCGATATCCATAGTAAAAACATGCCAATATTCACAAGTTATCTCACAACGTCATACTAACATGATAAACGTGCCACAATAATCCGCACACATAATCTAGTGCATACGAGACATTCTGTTATAGTTTCTTATCAAGTGACCTTCCATCATTTCAGTAATGAGAGGCAATGGACACAGATACTTAGAATAATCAAGGGAGTACAAAAAACCATGCGTGGATGAGGTTCAGAGGTGTCCAAAAGGGATTAGAAGTGATTAGGGGTCAAAACAATCAAGATGGGGTCAAAATGGTTCAAATCGGTCCAGAGAACATGGGGATTAATACCCCGAAACATGGGGATCGATCCCCAAACGGCGAGAATCCAGATTGCAGGGGAATCGATCCACATGCATTTTCAGCTGCGATTTTTAGATTTTTCAAGAACAGAATCCCAATAACAAACAACAAATTAAGGAACGAATTCGCCACCACCGTCGACCAACACCACTGGAGGCACCTCCACCTCTGGCAACCACCACAGGAGCGCAAAATCTACTCGGCCCAGGTATCTCTCTCTCTCTCTCTCTCATCATCATCATCATCATCATCTCTCTGTTTCTTGTTTGAATCCCACTTCTCTATCTCCACAGATCTACAAAAGCCAAATTACCCTTTCAAACCCTAACCCTAATCGAGAGAAACTGAAGAATGATCATTTTGGGTGCACCCGCTCTATCTTCTCTATTATAGTTGTCTAATGTAGGATGTCAAAACATCCCAGTGAAACAATGGGTGAGGAGGACGCTGAGGAGGATATTTTTGAATTGGGAGAAAATGTTAGTCAATTGTTAAAGAAGCAAAGAACACATGGATCAAAGGTATGGAATGATTTTTCAAAGATTGGAGGAGAGAGAGAGCGATGTGTGATCATTGCAAAATAATCTTTGTTGCTAGTAGTGTATAGACACCCCAATCTGGGCCTCCGAATAATCTTTAAATTCCCCGATAATGAAATAAGGAAAAATATACCTTCAAGGCTTGGATTGTTGCTCCTTTGTCACTCCCTCTCTAATCCTCAAGAAAACCCCTTCCCAAACATGTAGGGTGGCCCCCCGATTCAATTGCAAAGAAAAAAATGTGTTTGCTTGATCAAAAACAACTTTTTTCATGACACACTAAGGGTAAAATAGACACACATTTCAATGTATAAAACTTCTTTGAATGAAACCAATTGGGTTAGAAAGATAACTCGACAAGCTTTCCAACGCTTTGAAAAAAGCCCAAATCCGAGTTTGGGAGCGTCCGGGACGCCCCCGCGAAGTTTGGTGCGCTGTGCTGACACACAATACCGCGCACGTTTCAAAGCGTCGCGTGGCATTTCAAAAAAATCACTCCGCCGCATGAGTTTTCAATATACAGCACGACATTTCTCCTTATGTCGTGCGGCATTTTGGGGAAAAGTTCTGACAGTTGCAGAAAGTTGTCGGCCACGCCTACAAGTGTAGAGAATAAGTTTTGTCCGGCCCAGAAGCCACCTCCCCTCTTTGCAGTGTTTATCCTTGGCTTTCTTGCTTATAAATACACCCCCCTCTTCAACTCCAAATAAAGTTACTCTGCCATTTTCTAGACTCACACACTCTCTCTCTCTAAAAATACCCCACTCCTTTTGATTCTCTCTCTACAACTTCTTACACCCATTACAATATACATCTCTCTCTACATCAACCCACAAGTTGGGCTATTAAGAAATCAACCTCAAGTTGATATCTCTCTCTCTCTCTCTCTCTCTCTCTCTCTCTCTCTCTCTCTCTCTCACTCATTACACTCATTTGCTCACAAGACTCTCAAAGCTCAATCCAAATCATCTTCCACTCTCCATCTTCAAGCACATCCAAGTTTCGATCGAAAGGTATAAACATATTCTTTGGGCTACCACGTTTAGCTTTGAGGGGAGCCAATCGAGGCCCTTCTCGGTCTTTCTATACTGAGTTTGGGTCTCAAACGAGCTTTATATTCAAAAAGCACAAAAAAATAATTTCTGTACCGGAATACGCTACATCGTGCGGCGTTTTACGACACCGCACGGCGTAGCGTATTATACCGTGTTTTATTTTATTTCTTGCACATATTCCTTCTTATGTTATCCTGTTTAGTCTGTTTATTACTTTTTTGTGCGGGTATATTCTAGAATTGAGTTTCATGTTAAAAATCTTTTTTTATTTTTATTAAATCTTTTAACATTTCAAAAGACTTTTAACATTGCTTTACATGATAAGATAAACAAAATGATCTCGTAAATTATTTTTTTCTAGAGATTCGGAAAAATATAAAAAACTATTTTGCGGATCTATGGTTTGTTTTGTCATATAAAAGCGAACTGATTCTGCAATGCGTAGACAGGTGCACCGCACGGCGTTCTAGTTACACCGTGCGATGCATTCGGTTCGTCGCGCGGCATTTCACAGGATATTGACAGACTGCCGTAATGTTGTTATTTCATTTTCTGTATATTGCTCATCCATTTCATACTGTACAGTTTGCATCACAAGCACGCCAATGTGTTATATTAAACCCCATGTCCCTTTCCCGTGCGTGTTTTAATCAAAGTTAAGTTTTTCAAATGATATTAAATCCCCCATTTAAAATGCTAAGTAAAGACCAGTATTTACCGGGCGAGCACGGTGCTTTTCAACAAAACCTTCCCCGTTCATAACGTGGCTCCTGAACCCAAAATCTCAACGTTTTTGCTAGATCAAAAGCCTTTCTTTTCAATCAAGTTCTTGGTTTCTCGGATCATCTATCTCAAAAATCCGGGTGGCGACTCTTGTTTGGGCGCGCGCCGGTCGGGGAGCCCACATAGTGCTAAGGGGATTAGTCACTTGAAAAAGCATATTGAAAAAATGTGCCCTATTCTAAGACAAAAGGATGGAAATGTCCCTAAGAATGCCACACCCAAGGTTGCGTCTTTTAAATTTGATCAATATAGAAGTCGTATAAATTTTGCAACTATGATAATCAAGCATAACTACACATTTAACATGGCTGAACATGAATTTTTTGCTCTAATCTACAACCTATCTTCAAGCTTGTATCTCGCAACACATGTAGGGCTGATGTACTCAATGTCTATAAAATTGAAAAGAGCAAGTTGTACTCATTTTTCGATGAGCTTTCTTGTAAGATGACTCTGACGACTGATATATGGACCTCGGAACATCAAAACTTTGGGTATATATGTTTGATTGCGCATTTCGTTACTGACAGTTGGGAACTGAAGAAGAAAATTCTTGCTTTTAAAAAGATTGAATACCCGCATGATCAAGAGACTTTGTTAAGATTTATCAAGGATTTGATCTTGGAGTGAGCCAATTGAAGTTGAATGGTTTGAAAAAAGTCCCAATGGATGTTCTTACTAGATGGAACTCCACTTATGAGATGCTTGAAGCCGCATTACCTTTGAGGGATGCATTTGCTCGCTTGGACTTAATTGATAAGAACTATGACCACAATCCTTCAGACGAGGAATGGGAGATAGCAATGATAATTTGTGAGTGCTTGAAAGTATTTTTTAAAGCCACATGTCATTTCAATGGCACATGTTTTTCCACATCAAATGTATTTTTTCCTGAGATATGCAAGATACAAATGTAACTTAACAAGTGGGAGACAAGTGAATATGACTTTCTTCGTTGGATGGCTAAGCGTATGAGTCAGAAGTTTGCAAAATATTGACGAGTCTTGCTTGGCACTCACAGTTTCTGTAGTTCTTGACCCAAGATGCGATTTGGCCGTGGTGGAGTTTTATTATGAGCAAGTATATGGCCCTTACGAGTCCGCCAGTTACATTGACAGGTCCGTACTATCTTTTCTAAGCTTTTTGATGAGTATGACAGTGGCAGAGGTGTTTTAGAGGGTAGTAGCTCGAGTTGAAGTCACGCGGTCATGGGTTCTTCCAAACATAACTTGGATGGCTTTCAGGAGTGGTACGAAAAGGCACATGCTTCTAGCATCAATGCGTTCCAGAAATCGGAGATGGACCAGTACTTGGAGGAGATTGTGTTTCCAAATACCTAGGACTTTAATATTTTACATTGGTGGAAGGTAAACAGTGGGAAATATCCTACTTTGGCAAGGTTGGCACATGATATTTTGGTTGTTCTGGTTACTACAGTTGCTTTGGAGGCGGCGTTTAGTGTGGGAGGAAGGGTAATTGATGAAAGTTGTGCTTCTTTACTTCCGGATATTGTAGAGGCTTTGATGACTGCCAATGATTGGATTGAATCCCCTAAGAAAATAAGTAAGTTTATGTTGATTCTTTTTAGATATATGAATGTTCTTTATTGTAATTTTATAAAAATATTCTCATATATTTGTTAGTTGCATACTTTCAGTTGATGAAGTAAGTGTTGCTGAACAACGATGTTAATAGAGGTAAAGGTAATCCATTTTTTCTTGTCTCCAATTAACCACTTTCAGTAGATATGTAATGCACAAATTAGCTAAAAGATTGCTGGGGTTTTGATTTTGATATCGTTATGTTTTGCTCTATTTCGTTCCTGATTGAAGTTTCGTTAAATGCCTTGTGAATCTTCATTCTGTTTCTCTTGTGCAGCCTAAGGATGAATGTGAATACCTAAACATGATGTTATGTTTTCTTATTAGGTGTTGTTTACTCAGGTGTTGCAAGGCCTAAAGATGACTTTGATATTATTGATGAGGCTAGTAGCATGAGGGGTGGTGGAGGAGGGGTCTCCTTTTGTTTTGGTGTTTCTGTTGGTTCTGCAGATTATGATTACAGAGTTTGCATTTGAATAGATGGAGCTTGGCAAAAACAAGGAATTGAGAATGCTACCATCCTCATGGACAGTTTGCTTCTTATTAAGTTTTTGCGAAAAGACATTAAACCGGATGAGTGGTTAGGCTCTATTATTTCAGATATTTGGGGCTTATGTAATAGGTTGAACTCTATATCGATTGTAAATTTTAGTAAAGTCTCAGTGCAAGGGAGGGCTAGTTATTGTATGACTGCTGTATTTTGGTAATGGTATAGTCTGTATTTTTTTTTCTTTTATTAAAAAATTCTGGAATTTAAAAAAATATATTCTAATTGGATCGGATTTGAATTTTTGGATCAGATCCGATTTTTTCAGATTCGGATTACCACTATCGGATCCGAATCTTATCGGATTTGGATCGGATTCGGATTGAATCTAGTCCATTGATAGGTCTATAACGGCCCGTTGAAAGCCATGACAATAGAGATGGGCTATACTAAAGGATCATTGAAAACTGTTGCTGCATACCCGGGTCTAGTAACGTTATAGAAAGCGTTACTAGACCCAATTTTTATCAATGGTTTTTTAAACCGTCGCTAACAAAACCGTTGGTAGATCTCGATTTTCTTGTAGTGCCAAGAGACAATATCTTGGAATCTACATAGGGCACCAAAGCCTCATTACAACATGACCCACTTTGTGCGTAAGCAACAACAAATGATTCTGCTACGCAACATCTCCCTTAGGAATTTTATCAAACAAGCACAAAGAAATGAGGCGTGAATTTCTGCTTAAAAAACTACACACAATAAAAGCATTCGAGCCCATTTGGTTGTATTGTACGTGAGCATCAACTATACCAAAAATGCTCTATTAATTTGACGTGCCCACATCTGAAATCAAGTTTAGGACTAGAAAAATTATACATCTAAGATATTGGAACTACTAAAAATCATAAAATAGGAAACATATATTGCATTTGAAAAACAAAAATCCGTATATAGGGAGCGTTTGGTAACCTTTTTGTTTTCAATTTTTGTTTTTACTTTTTTAAAAATTAATGAAGAAAACTTGTTTAGTAACAAGTTTCTACTTTTTTGTTTTTCATAATTTTTTTTAGAGTTTTTGTAAACTATAGAAACTACAAAAAGATGTTTTCCCCCTTTTTTTTTTTTTTGAGAAACACAAATATTACCAAACATGTTTTTTGTTTTTCTACTTCTAGTTTCTTAAAAATTAAAAACTAAAAAAGTTACCAAACGCACATATACTATTTGCGTGTCTACCCTAATTGTTTTTTTTTTTTGAAAATTCAAAATCCTCATTAAACTTTAAGAAGGCCTATCCTTCATAAGAAGGCGGCTGAGCCCAGTTGGGATACAATTTGGGTTACAAATAAAGCTTCTATCTAAAACATTAGTTGCTAGCCAATGAGCAGCAGAATTTTGGTCTCTGCAAATCCATCTAATTGTCCAGTTCCTTTGCTGAGCCCACTGCTTGATGTCTTCCTCCATTGCTTTAATTTCCCATGGTGGTCTACTGTCTCTTTTGTTGATACAGTCGACCAACTCTTTACAATCTGACTCAAAAACTATAGAAATTAGGTCCATGTCTAATGCCATACCATAAGCTATCTGTAATGCCCAAGCTTCCGTAGCTAATGCTGATGAAGCTACAATCCTACCAGCTCTGTAATACTGAATTCCTCCACCACTATCTCTAGCTAAACAACCAAAGGTAGCAGAGCTGCGGGAGGAGGAATAGGCACCATCACAATTGAATTTAATAGAAGAGGGGGAGGGGGGGGGGGGGGGGGGACGGTTCCATTTCTTTTCTCTGTAGTTCTCCTAGCTCCAATGAAGGTAGCCATTAGGTAGTTAGAGTTTGCTAGTTTTGCCATGTCCACTGTTCGTTTTGGATTTGGAGGAACCCCATTAAAAACGTATACATTCCTTGCTTTCCAAATAGACCAGCAAACTTGGAAGATGAACCCAACTTGCTCTTGGTTAGTTTCCTTAGCAAGATCACCACATAGCAGATCCTCCACCCATTTATCTGCTGAAACAATGGGTTGCTCCTTGATCCAATACGAAAGGCCACATCCAAACCAAACCGCCTCGGTCCAATACATTGAAATAACACATGTTCCATGGTTTCCCGCTCTTGCTCACATATAGGGCACATCGGTGATTGGGAACACTTTTTTCTGTACAAATTATTCTTACATGCTATCCAATTCCTAATAACTCTCCAAACAAAGTTCAGTACCTTGGGAATAGTTGGGACAGTCCAGAGTTTTACCCAAAAATTGTTTGGGAAACAACAAGAAGAGGATGGGCGATAGCTTTTAGTTCTGAGCTTGGTTTTGAAGGCATGGGCGTATCCCGATGTTTACACCCGTTTTTGGCACCAAATCTTGGGCTAGCGCTGGAGGGCCATTTAATTGAAATTCGATTAAATTGGGCCAATATTTATGAGCTTCTTGGGCTAAAAATTAATGGGCCACATTAATTTCGTTATTGGAGCAAGGCCCAATTAATCAAAACCCAAATGAAACGCGATGCACTGAATAATTTTCCCACTTGGATTATTCCCGAAGGAAGTCAAGCCCGCATTTGTTTTGGAACACGTGGAATTGGGTTGATTAGTGGCTAATTGATCCTATTTTTTAGGAGTTAATTAGTTGCATGATGAAAAACGTGGGTGTGTTTGGTGCAAAAGAATTTCTAACTGCCCATTATTTGAGAAACCCACGGAAAAAGGAAATGGGTTGGCACATGATCTCCAATTAACTTCTCTGAACTGCCAAGAACCACCCATTATGGAGGAAAACATGTGCTGTACTCGGGTAACCTCCAAAAAACCGCCAACAAGGAGGGAAAAGCTCAATCATGGGACACATGGCAACATAAGGAGAGGCCAGCAAATTACTCTTGCATGCAGAACCGTGGAAGTCTTTGCCTATAAATAGAAGAACTCAAGAAGAAAAAAGGGTCCACACACCAATCAAGCTCAACGCTTAAAACCAAAAGCCTTCCCAGCGAAGCAACTATCTCATTTCTCCCTCATTTCTATCTCTCTTGTACCCCAACTTTATTATTACGACGTAATAAAGTTATTCATATCTCTCTTGTATCCCAACTTTGTTATTACGATATATCAAAGTTATTCTACGTTGCTACTTCTTTTCCTACACGGTTAGGAAATTATTAAGTCCTTGCTCGCAGAGGCAAAACCAAGAACCATCACTGCAATCTAGCCCTTAGGTTTGCAGCACTATCGCCCTCACAGATTCGAAGTCAGAAAAGGGACGCCCAGTCCTTACGTTAGACGCGACAAGTCTTGGCACGCCCGCACGCTCAGTCCTTGAGCATTTTCGTAGCCAAACATCTTTTGGCACACCCGGTGGGACCCCAATCGTTTCAAGGGGTATCACGCCGATTCATTGACATGTTAATTCAATACCTTGGATTGGATGTTGAAATTCGGCGTCTTAATGAAGAAATTTGTTGGCGCGATGATAAAGTCGACGAGCTTAAAGACGAAATCTACCGCCTTGATTGTGAAAGGCGTCGACTCAAACCTACACAGGATTGGTTTCATGATGCAAAAAACTACTACAACGATGCAATTCAAAGGCTTGAAGACGAAGTTGACAAGCTTGAAAATGAAGATCGCCAATTACGTCATGAGGTAAACCGTCTCTTTAGTGCCAAGTCACATGGCTATTCACATATCATGTCTTCAAACCTGCCCGAACAACATGAATTCCAAAATGGTGGGCTTCCTGATCCTTCTGCTCAGACCTTTGGAGGTCAAGTTGAAGAAAATATGAGTGCTCAGTCCTGTACCATTGCATCAGACGAAGACCTCTCACAGGAGTTCGTAGATCCCTTGCATGCAACTTTGCGTGAGATTAAAGAATTGGTAATCAAGTCCAATAAGGCCGTTGAGGACTCCAAGAAAGCCCTTGAGGACTCCGACAAGGAAGTTGAAAAATTAAGGGCTAATCTCCAAGATAAGGAATCAACTCCTCTTCCACCACGGATATCACAATTTAGCACTTTAGGCCAAACTTCAGGCCTAAATGTGTCTAAACAAACTTCTAGTAAGTACTTCAGGCCTCCAAGTTTCTCTCAGTCCTTAACTGCTGAAAGCCCTACACTCGGGGGGCAAGGAGGCCAAGGACTTGAACTCGGGGGGCAAGGTTCTCAGCTCAGTCCTTTGAGGATTCCTGAACAGCGGCAAGGTCTAGGTGATAAACATCAAAATGATCAAGGCAACAGTCACAGATCTGAGCGCAACAGACAACATTCAGGAGTTTTCCAAAAACTTTTGGATGGTAAGTTATTTCCATGCCTGGAGGAGCGAGAAGATAGGTCTGTCTCAACGCAAAGGGAGCAAAATCTCAGACCTGAGATAAGCCAGAATATAGAAAGTCCTATTTTGAGGCAAGATCAACCCATTCTCTTCTCTCAGAAGCTTTCTCAAGTGTCTGAAGAGCCACCACATCCAGATTCAGTCCTGACCAGTAAGCAGATAACAGATACAAATCAAGAACGATTCAGACCTGCCATCAGCCCCATGGGCAAGATTGAATTGCACGTCGCACCCGTTCTAGATCAAGAGGAATTGAATGAAGAGGAGGAAAGCGACGACACTCCAGGGCTTGATCCCGATTCATTTGTAATCGGTGATCCCCCTCCTCCCCCGGTTCATGAAGGCCTTTTTGGCATTGTCCAATCTGCCAAAAGGCATTACAAGCTTAGGCCAATTTTAGGCCTAAAGTGTGTAAAATTGAGCCCACGTTGGATTTGTGGGGCGCATCAAAAGCGAGTGTTGTTCACTTGGCTTACACAAAAATGCCGAAGTGGTGTCAAGAAGGGCTAAGAACAAAGAAAAGTCCTTCATGGGCCGAGCAAGCACCTCTAAAATGTTCGGCCATGGCCTATCAGTCCTTGAGTAGGCCTTATCCGAGTTTTACTAGGCCTTTTCTGCAGAGGTGGAGGCCTTTTTATTTCATTAAGCATGCTTGAAAGTTCAAAGCAAAGGTTCAGACATCCTAATATATTTTCAGTCCTTCCCAGGCCTTTTCGAAGTTCTATGATTTCTATACAGCCAGGCCTGGGCGGAGGACTCTATTGGTGTAAATAGGCTTTTGCTACAGGTGCGAAGGCCCTTTAAGCCTTTTGTCTGGTCCTGAACCACTATAATAAGCGTCCCATGCAAGAGTTCAAGCCTTTCAACAATACTTCGAGTCCTTTTCAGGCCTTTCATGGGTTTATGGTTTCTCTACAATAAGGCCTGGACACAAGCCCTATCTATAGGTACGAAGATTCTTTGAGCTCTTTGTCTAGGCCCAAGCCAATATTATAAGCAATTCAAACAGAAGTTCAGACCTTTTCCGTAGGACTGAATCATTATTATGAGCACTCAAAGTGGAGGTTCACTCCTTCCAATACGAGGTTCAGTCCTTGCCAGGCCTTTTTCATGGTTCAATCATTTCTTTCACGATTAGACCTGAACACAGGCCTTTGTTGGTGGAATTAGGCCTGATAAAAGGTGGGAGCATTGAGATTCACCTCTGAGAAAGGCACGAGCATCATTCAATCACCCTAAGAAGCCCTGGAGGATGAAAATTGAGTCTTCTATCTCTAAGAGAGGCCTTTGAAAGACCTGTCCAAAGATTGTTGGTAAACTCCTTCCAAGATCTGAATTCAGAGAATTTTGTCAAAGGTCTGAAGGGAACATGAAAAAATGCCTAATGCCTCCAAGTCCATAGGCAAGGCAAACGAACGAAGATATGCTACAACAGAGGACTGTTTGGATGCCAAAAACAGTTTCATTTTTTATACATGCCTTGATCCTAAAAGTTAAGAATCAAGGCATGGGGGGGCATTGTTTACACCCGTTTTTGGCACCAAATCTTGGGCTAGCGCTGGAGGGCCATTTAATTGAAATTCGATTAAATTGGGCCAATATTTATGAGCTTCTCGGGCTAAAAATTAATGGGCCACATTAATTTCGTTATTGGAGCAAGGCCCAATTAATCAAAACCCAAATGAAACGCGATGCACTGAATAATTTTCCCACTTGGATTATTCCCGAAGGAAGTCAAGCCCGCATTTGTTTTGGAACACGTGGAATTGGGTTGATCAGTGGCTAATTGATCCTATTTTTTAGGAGTTAATTAGTTGCATGATGAAAAACGTGGGTGTGTTTGGTGCAAAAGAATTTCTAACTGCCCATTATTTGAGAAACCCACGGAAAAAGGAAATGGGTTGGCACATGATCTCCAATTAACTTCTCTGAACTGCCAAGAACCACCCATTATGGAGGAAAACATGTGCTGTACTCGGGTAACCTCCAAAAAACCGCCAACAAGGAGGGAAAAGCTCAATCATGGGACACATGGCAACATAAGGAGAGGCCAGCAAATTACTCTTGCATGCAGAACCGTGGAAGTCTTTGCCTATAAATAGAAGAACTCAAGAAGAAAAAAGGGTCCACACACCAATCAAGCTCAACGCTTAAAACCAAAAGCCTTCCCAGCGAAGCAATTATCTCATTTCTCCCTTATTTCTATCTCTCTTGTACCCCAACTTTATTATTACGACGTAATAAAGTTATTCATATCTCTCTTGTATCCCAACTTTGTTATTACGATATATCAAAGTTATTCTACGTTGCTACTTCTTTTCCTACACGGTTAGGAAATTATTAAGTCCTCGCTCGCAGAGGCAAAACCACGAACCATCACTGCAATCTAGCCCTTAGGTTTGCAGCACTATCGCCCTCACAGATTCGAAGTCAGAAAAGGGACGCCCAGTCCTTACGTTAGACGCGACAAGTCTTGGCACGCCCGCACGCTCAGTCCTTGAGCATTTTCGTAGCCAAACACCCGATTTAACCGTGTAGTTTCCATTTCTTGTATGGCTCCAAATAATGTTGTCCCCAGCATTCGTTATGCTAATTGGAATTTTCTGAATGGCCCTCATTTCTTCTCTTGAAACATAACTTTGTAGTTTCCCCACATCCCAAACTTTCCCCTATTGACAAACAAAGTCTGAAACTAAGGACCAGGGGCAATCTGTAGGTGGAGTTGTCATAGGTTTTCCTTCAGCCCAATTTGGTATCCAATTGTCTTCCCATAACTTGATGCTATCCCCATTACCAACATTCCATTGGAGCCCTTTTTCCAAGAGATCTTTGCCTTCCGACAGACTACTCCAAAGCCATGAAGGTGAGGCCCCTCTACTTGCACTCATGCATGAGCTATTGGGAAAGTATAGCCCCTTTAGCACTTGAACCCAGAACGCATTGGGGTTATTTAGGATTCTCCAGTACTGTTTGGCCAGTAATGCACAGTTGAAAGTTTCAAAATCTCGAAACCCATACCACCATTTCCTTTTGCATTCGTTAGCTTATCCCAAGCTCCCTAGTGAATTTTGCCCCCTCCCTCACCATTCTCCCACCAAAATTTCCCCACAATAAAGTTCAGAATGGAGCAAAGGGAAGTGGGCAGTTTGAAACACATCATGGGATACATTGGGGTTGCTTGTATCACAGATTTGATCAGTACTTCCTTGCTAGCTTAAGGGAGAGTCTTCCCATTCCACCCGTGAATCTTCTTTGTGATCTTGTCTTTAATGAAGGCTAATGATTCCTTTTTTGACCTCCCAAAAAACATTGGAAGGCTCAGGTATTTTGCTCCTTCTGTCATCTCCTCCATCCCAAAAATATTTTTGACCTCCGTTTTGGTAGCCATGGAGGTATTTGGAGAGAAGAAAAGACTGGACTTTTGGAAATTAATGTCTAACCCTGAAGCTTCACTGAAACACAGCATGAGGTCATTAAAGTTAGTGCAGCATGTCGCTTCGGCTTCAAGAAAAACCAAGGAATCATCAAGAAAAAGCAGATGCGACACAACAAGGCACTTTCTTCTGAGCTGAATTCCTGACAAAGACTTCTTAAGAACAGCTTTATTTATCAAGATTGATAGCACATTTGAGACAATAAGGAAAAGGTATGGTGAAAGAGGATCCCCCGGACGAAGACCTCGATTGGGCACCACGTTGCACACCTGCTCACCATTAGCCGTGATTGAAAACTTTACGGAGCACATACATTCCCTTATCCAATTCATCCAGGTAGGAGAGAAGCCCATTTTTTCCTGCACCCTTAATAGGAAATCCCAGCAAATTCTATCATAGGCTTTGTTCAGGCCCATTTTTATTACCACTGCCCCATTCTTCCCTTGTTTCTTATGCTTGAGATAGTGGAACACTTCGTGGGCAATAATGATATTATTATGGATTTGTCTTCTGGAATGAAAGCAGACTGTTGCTCCGAGATAATGTCAGTAATAAAAGATTGGATACGGTTTGTAATGATTTTAGAGAAAATTTTGTAATTGAAACGGCATAAACTAATAGGGTGAAAATGAGCCATGGATTCAGGATTTGGCACCTTAGGAATGAGAGTGACATTGGTGTGGTTCAGTTCCTTCAAGAGCTGTCCTCCTTCAAAGAACTCCTGAGCTGCCTTGAACACCTCTTCACCCACGATGCTCCAATATTTTTGATAAAATAACCCAGGGAAACCATCTGACCCCGTGGCCTTTAAAGGGCCCATTTGGAAGACTGCCTCTTTCACCTCCTCTCTTATGATGGTTTTAGTTATAACAGCGTTCATTTCGGATGTAACAACAGGATCCACCAAAGAGATTATATCCTCAAAGTTTCTTCTTTGTGGGGGTTGATATAGTTTCTGGAAATGGCTCTTAATGATCCCAGCAATACTCTCTTTCTCATTCTGCCAGACTCCACCATCATCCCTTAATTTCACAACTTGGTTTCTCTATCTTCTCTGAATTGTGGTTAGGTGGAAGAAACGAGTATTTTTGTCACCCACCTTAAGCCAGTTCACCCTTGATCGTTGATGCCAGAACATGGACTCCTGCTGCCACAAATCCCCCAATTTTGTTACCAGTACTTTTTCATTCACGTAATTATTTGACTTGAATCCCTTTTCATTCTCCTTCTGTATTCCAAGCAGCTGTTCTTTTATTGTGGCAATTTGGAGTTTTAAGTCCCCAAAGTTCTTTCTATGCCATGTTACTAGATTCTTCTTGCAGCCTCTAAGCCTCTTGCACATTTGGAGCATCTCTGATCCATCAACCTCTCGTGGCCACGCCTCCCAGATAATGTTCTGACACTCCTCTTCCGTTGTCCAGAGAGATTCAAAGCGAAAAGGTCTTCTTACTTTGTTCAAGGAGTAATTTGTGTTAAGTAGCAATGGGTTATGGTCAGAGCCCACTGCTGCCTCCACAAAATCCAGTGCCGTTTCAAAAAGAACTCTCCATTCCACATTGGCAAAAGCCATATCAATTCTCTCCATGATAAAATCTCCATCTGTTCTATTATTTCTCCATGTGAACCTTGGTCCTTTGCATTCTAGGTCCACCAATCCACAGTCATTAAGCATATCATGAAAAGCATCAATTCTACCTGAATCTGGAATGTTGCCCCCAACCTTGTCACTAACACGAAGGACTTGATTGAAATCTCCAATGCATAGCCATGGCAAACGTTCAAAACTAGCAATGTTGCGAAGCTCACCCCAAACTCTCTCCTTTCCCGCATGCGTAGGACACCCATAAACGAAAGTTGCAGCCCACCTCAAGGACTCTGCTTTTATTGTGATGACTATGTGTATCAAGTTCTTATGAGAGAACTCAACATCAACAGAAACATCGTTATTCCACCATAAAGCTAACCCTCCGGCTAGCCTTTCAGGATCAACGTAACTACCATAATTAAACTTTAATCTATGGCAGATGGTCTCCAACTTGACCTTATTGTTCTTTGTCTCCATCAGGTAGACGATGGAGGGGCTTCTTTTCTGAACTAAATCACCTAAAGCCTGGTTTGTCAAAGAGCGCCCAATACCTTGACAGTTCCAGGTTAGGATCAACATTGGTGGTGTGGCTGTTTCGGGCCAGCCACAAGCCCCATTCCATTTTTTGAGGTAACAGATCCAGTTTCCTCATAACCTCGAACAGCTTCAGTGGGCACCAGCCTAGTATCACCCTCTTGACCATCAAAATCTTGATTAATGTTAACCTCACACAGAACATCTTTGGTACCATGGGTATTATCAACGTCCAAACCATTCCCATTTGAGGTAGAATGAAGGATTGACTTCCTTAGGGATCGACGGAGCGAGTGAGGGGTTTTGGTTTTTATTAATGGGAGAAGGGTTTTTTCTGGGGGTGGATTTGGTAGTGGGTGGAGGGTTAGTTTGGCCGGTGGGTTTGTTATCAAGAGCACACAGGCAAAGGATTTTGGATCTGTGGGACTCTTCGATATTGTCCTAAGCCTTTCGTTTCATGGCAAGGGAATTGAACACTTCCACGAGAGAGACGTCAACAATTTGGGTTAGGGTTTTTTCGTTTGATGTGGAAGGATTGGTTGAAGTAGGGCTATTGGGTGGGTTTAGATTCGCAGTAATAGCACTGGGTTCCGTAAAAGGGTTTGGAGAAAGGGTTTTTGGGCTATCAGGGGGTTCAGTTACGAAATAATTGTGGGCTATATTTGTAGATTGGGCTGGCTGGGGGGTTGGTTTAGGGCTATTGATTAGGTCCAGAAAAAGGTTGGGAATATTTACTGAATTAGGAGGGTCTGAGCCAGTATGGGTATTGGGTATTGGGTAAAACTTTGGTTTCAAAGGATCAGTATTGACAAATTCCAAATGGATAGGGCTCACTGAGAAGGGTGTCGTACCAGTTTCCCTTGTCGTTTTGCCACCTGTCTCATCCAGTACGCCCGCATAGGCTGGAGAGCGTGGCTGCCTCATTCCCAAAGAATGAGGAATACCTCCTGGGTATTTCTCACGCGCTCCCCTGTATCCCCTTTGTCACGCATCCCCATCGTCATGGGCAATCGGCCGCCGTTGGAGGAGGAGATTAACCCTAACCTCCGCTTCATCAACCTGTTGTCGTATTTCTTCTATAGGGATAGCTGCCTGTCTGACTCTCCTCCCCGTACGAAGTTCCGGGCCATATCCGGATCTCTCCCCAGCCTCTCGGGAAACAAACTTGCAGTTCTTGTTCTCATGCCCAATTCTCCCACAAGCGTAGCAATAGTTAGTCAGCTTCTTAAACTTGTATGAGATCCAGAGGTCATCGTAGCCTGATTTCCGTCGAAGGAAGAAACCCTTGGGGAGAGGATCGTCCAGCTTGGTTTCTGCTTTGACTCTAAGAAAGCTTCTCCCTAGAAGGATTCCATCATGAGAGTTCTCAACAGCCAGCAACCGTCCAAAGCCCCGTCCCATGAGCTCAGCGTTAGCTCTGTTCATCTTTTCTACAGGAAGCCCATGAATCTGTATCCAGAACGGACAGTGCGTGAACACTATATCCGCCACAGATCCTCCGTCTGGAAGAGGTTGAAGAACTAACAAATTATTTGCCACCGACCAAGGCCCCTCTTTGAGGATAAGATCTCTGTCTTCAGCCTCTTTAAAACGAAAAAGGAAAGTATTGTTGCTCCAGGGGACAACAGAGAAAGAGGCTCTTGTCTTCCATGCCACATTGCAAACATTCGAAACTGCTGTAATGTTACATGGCTTAGAACTGAGGATTTTCCCTACTAGGCATCGGCTTTGGAGAATACCAATTTCTCCAGTTCCTCTTCAAGTTCTAGAATTTCCGTAGCTGCCATGGTTTACAAGCATCACAGAAAGGGGGTTGCAAGGGAGGAGAAAAGAAAGGGAATGAAAAGGGATGAGGTAAACAGGATAAGAGGTGGAAGAGGAGGTGGAAGGAGAGAAGATGGTGGATGATGGATGAAGGACAGAAGGAGGCACAGTGGAGTGAGGGGACAGACTATCCCACAGGTCCACTATGGGACAAATCTCTCATTCTAGAGAGAGAACCTAAGTTTACTCTTTCATCATGGATTCATTTTCTTCGTCTACCCTAATTGTTTGAGTGTTGTGGAAATGTTGTTTTTTCCCTTAAGTCTCTTCACTCCTCTGATAAGAGGTTGGAAATTACTCTGACATACCTTTCAACAATACAAATCCAAAACTACTCCACCTACATGATCAGCATTTTAACGTGATCTAAATAGCATGATAATGCTTATCATTCCAATGGGAAGGGGTAACTTTCACAAATATAAAGCATTTACATTCCAACATTCCTTCAATCTTCATATGAGGTAAAATTAATGGAACCACCATGATCCCATTTGTATTTATTAGTTCCTAATGGCTTGCAGAGTCTTTTCCAAATCTCACAACGACTAATGAAGATTCGAGACGTACATTTCACAGACTTGATGCATAAGGTTCTGTTTGGAACTTGTCCAAGGTGGAAGAAAAAGAAAAGAAAATATTTGAGGAAAATGTAAGAAAATTAAACAGAAAACTTCACTGTACTTGACATTCAATCTTTTCCATTCTCCTTTTTTCTCTATAGCCAAAGAAAGAAAGATAAAAATATTTAAAGTTCCATAATTTATTTTCTCTTGTTTTTGCCTATGTGCCAAACAAAGCCTAAATTTCTCTCTATGAAAAAATTAGGTTCATTCGACATTAATAAAATAGTCAAAATCACATTTATATTGGGGTGTCAAATTAAACCCAAACCCACTTATAAATTCAAACTCATCACTAATAAATAGACCCAACTCAGTTCATTTGTTAGTTGGGTTAGAATGAGTTCAAGCCTATCTTACTCAATTATTAATTGGGTCTTCATTGGATCAATTTAAATGCCAATAAGGCATAACCCACCACAGGAAGAAAAAAAATCCACCACATCAAAAACCCTCATCTATCAGTCGATCCAACCATTGGTGCCGTCATCGAGACCTTGGGTTTGGTCGCCACGTTGTACGCGTGTTTCTTCTTGTTCTGAATAGTTGGAAATAGGAATTCTTTCCTCCTTTGATTTCCCTAAACAACACCACCCCCCCCCCCCCCCCCCCCCCCCCCCCCCCCCCCCCGGCTCTCTCTGTTTATATATGTACCTCCACGGCTCCACGCACTGTATGAGAAAAGCCGAATAAAAATTACGGGAAATTATTTTTTAAATTTTGGGGAAATTGGGTTTTTTTTTTGAAAAAGAAGGAAAATTGGTTGCTCTTACTAGATCGATTTTCTTATTGCACACAAATTTTATGGTTTGATATTGATTCAAACCTAGAATTTAAATTGGGGAGATTTTCTATTTTGCTAGACAAAATGCTAATTCCTTGTTTTTATTCTGGAAATTCAGATCAAATGCAATTTCAAAGTATGAATTTGATCATGAAAATGCTCGGTTTGAAGATTTTTTTTTCCCGCTTTTTATGCTGGGTCAATGATGTCTTGAGTCTTGACAATACTATAATCAAAAGTAAAATGTTTTTAAAGTTAATAATATTAGTGCAAAATATGGCTCACAATACTATAATCACACTTAACAACCTTCTTAGAGCATCCACATTGGAATAATCAAAAGTTAACACATCATCTTTTGGTTATCCATTTTAGGGGTTGCTAAGGTTAGCAATGTAAAATTCCACAATGGTACAATTAAAATTGAATAACCAAATTTGCCACATCACCTTTTCAACTCATAAAAATCTAGAAATTGTGACATAGAAAATAATTTTTTTAAAGTAGTTTTCAAACTAATAAAAACAGGTTATTAGAAAAAGAGAAAATATTTTTTTGGAAACTTTGATTTAAAAGAAAAATAGCTTTCGGGAAAAAGATTTTTAAAAAATAGTTTTTTGAAAAAAAAAGTTTTTAGCTTTTTGTTTTTTTCAAAAGAACAATTTTTGATAAAAAAAAAAGTTTTAATAAAAAAACTATTTTTGAAATAAACTAGAAAAACAATTTTAATAAAAAAAACTATTTTGAAAAAAACTGTTTTTGCAAAAAAATAAAAAAAGTATTTTTCTTAAGAACATGTTGAAAATGGAAGAAATGCGGAGACAACTAAATTTGATTATTAGCAAAATGTTGATAGTTTTGATTATTCAAGAGCCGAAATTTGATGAGTTATTAAGAGGTTGCTAAGTTTGGTTATTCCAATGTGAGCTTTTTTTTTAGCAAATATTGATAACTTTAATTAGTAACATTTTTGTTTTCTCAAAAGGAGCTAAATTTGCGACAACGCCGATAGATGGAACATCTTGAAGACTATGATTTTGAATTGTAATATCATCCGGGAAAGGCGAATATAGTAGCGGATGCATTGAGTAGAAAATCGACACACCTAGCGAATTTAGCTATTCATGAGTGGAAAACGATGAATGACTTAGGTTTGTATGCGTTGCATTTTGAGTAGGTTCGAGATGGAGTCACCTTGTGTAACTTAACCGTTCAATCGAACTTATCGACTCGAGTGATTGAAGCTCAACAACAAGATGAAGAAGCGGAGGAATTTCGCACCAAATTCCTTACTGGAAATGCTCGAGAAGGGTGGATGATTCATGCCAATCAAGTTTTGCGATACCAAGGAAAATTATTCGTACCCGTCTTGTGTCGGGAGGAAATATTTAGAGAATTTCACCATTCACCGCTAGCCGTGCATTCGGGAGGAACGAAAATGTATCATGACCTGCGTAGACAGTTTTGGTGGCTGGGAATGAAGAGAGATGTCGTCGTTTTCGTGTCCAAATGTCTTATGTGCCAACAAGTCAAAACCGAGCATCAACGACCTGCGGGGGAGTTACAACCATTACCAGTTGCTGAATGGAAGTGGGAAAACGTGACCATGAATTTTGTTACCGGTTCACCGAGGTCGCCAAGGGGGCATGATGCCATTTGGGTGATAGTTGATCGATTGACCAAGTCAGCACACTTCTTACCTATTCAGGTTACGGATTCGATAGATCTGCTTAGTCATTTATACATTCGTGAGATTATCCGCCTTCATGGAATTCCTGTTTCTATTGTATCAGATTGAGATCCAAGGTTCACCGCACACTTTTGGCAGAGTCTTAAGTCACTCTTGGCACCAACCACTTATTTAGTGCCGCGTATCATCCTCAAACGGATAGGCAATTCGAGAGAACGATCCAAATTTTAGAAGATATGCTTCGAGCTTGTGTTATGGATTTTTAGGGAAATTGGGAGGATCACCTACCATTAGTCGAATTCGCGTACAACAATAGTTACCAATCCAATATCGAGATGCCATCGTATGACGCCTTGTATGGGAGATCGTGTCGATCACCCATTTGTTGGACCGAGTTGGGTGAGGCTACGTTGGTTGGGCCGGAATTGATCCAAGAAACTTCCGAGAACATGAGAGTGATTCGTCAACGTCTTCTTGAAGCACAAAGGAGAACCACCTAGTAAGTCAAAGTGATTCGTCAACGGTTATTAACCGCGCAAAGTAGGCAAAAGAGTTATGCCTATCGTCGTCGCTGACCGTTATCGTTTAAGGTAGGGAATCACGTGTTTCTTAAGGTGTAGCCGCGCCGGCGATTACCTCGTTTTGGGCAAAGGGGCAAACTTTCACCGCGTTTTATCGGGCCATTTGATATTATCGAAAAGATCGGGGAAGTGGCATATCGATTGGCTTTACCACCAGGCTATCGGGCGTTCATGATGTGTTCCATGTATCGATGTCGTGGAAGTACGAGCCAGATTCATCACATGTTCTAGAGTGGTCCGAATTTGAGTTGGAAGCTGACGCATCCTACGGAGAGGAGCCGATATGTATCTTAGATTCGCACGAGCAAGTTTTAAGGGGTAAAACCATTCCGTTAGTGCGAGTTCTTTGGAGTACTCTCTGAAAGGAAGAGTTAACGTGGGAAAGGGAAGACGAAGTAAGGGAGAAGTATCCTCAATTGTTTCTTAATTAACCAATGTGAGTTCTAAGTTTTAACTTTATGATTGCTGATTCATTGTTTGGCGATATATGTTGCAGATGAGCCTGATTACTTGATGCATAGTCCTGATTGGCTTGAGTTGTAAATTTCGGGATGAAATTTCTTTAAGTAGGATAGACTGTAGAGACCCAAAAAATCTATAATTATTGAAGTGTTTAATAAATGGTTAATTAGAAAGTTGTGGTTTATTTGGTGACTAATTGGATTGGGGATTGAAGTGAATGAATTGAGAACTTGGGGTAGTGTTGGTGTGATAAACAAATATCTAAGTATATATGGGGTGGGTGGGTGTGTGTGTGTAGGAGATACAATTTCTCCCTTGTATCTCTCTCTACCGTCTCTCTCTCTTTCTCATTCGATTCTCTCTCTCTCGCTTGCTCTCTCCCACAAAACTTCACTCAATCACTCAAGAACTCCAAGAATCAACTTCCCTTCGGCCTTGCAATCTTGGTCCTAAGCTTGAAAATCCTTGGGTTTCACCGGGTAAGGCTTGAATCGAAGTTTTGAGGTTCGAAGAGGCTAGAGCTTGCTCAAATCTTGTAGATCTTGGTTATCGTCGTGAGGTAGGGACTTCTTTACCTCTTTTATATGTTTATACGATGATTTGATGCAAGAATCGAGCTTGGTTCGTCTCCCTTCATTCATCTCGAAAGCTGTCGAAATCTGCAGAAAATCGCTCAAAATCATATAGGAATCAATCCCTAAACTTGGGGGATAGATCCCCCTTTTTGTTTCTGGTCCAGTAAGCCTAGGGATCGATCCTTGGTGATGGGGGGATCGATCCCTCCCCTCTCTGGAAATTCTGCACATCTTTTTAGTTTCTGCAGAACTTTAAACGGCCATAACTTCTTCGTCCGATATCCATTTCATGCAAATTTTATATCGATTCGAAGGCCTTGAAGTCATCTTTCCATTGCCATCAAAATCACCTAAAGACTCTAAGTACACATAAAGTTATGACTGTTAGAGTGGGAGTGTGTCAACCTCCCATTCTCCTTTGGCTACTCCAATGATTCTTGTTTTGTCATTATGGCTTCCTATGATTCGTAGATGTTAGTCTTGACCCGTTGGCCTTCCGTTAGTAAGGAATGGATAATAGTTTACTTGGTTAAAATGTCAATAAGATGCAATTTGTGAATGAATAATTGCTTGTGAATGTTTGTGGCACATTTGTGATATTGTTGGCATGTCGTGACGTATTTCATGAATGTATTAGGTTCTAAGAAAGCTTTAACTTGTAGGTTGAGCGAGGAAATAGTTGTTTGGGTCGGTAGTCGATTTAGAAAGTCTCATAACGTAATGGGTGGTAATACGAAGACTTATATGGTCTCGTAACGCAAAGGGTGGTTATACGATGACCTTAGATGTTGGTGAACACCGTAACGCTAGGGGTGGTAACACGGTGACTCTCGTGATATTGTACGACAACGCAAGGGGTGGAAATGTCAATGGTGGAGATATGGGATAGTGAGTCGTATCAAAATTGTTATTTGCTTGAGTATTATGAACTTTATGGCATAATGTGATTATAGCATATCTTAGAATGATCGCCTTGAATGTTTGACACATCTTTAAGTCGATTGTATTTTATCATTGAGCTATATTCTCTTATTTTCCTTCTCTTGCCCTTATCATCACATTTGCATATAAGATTGGTAAAGATTTTCCTACTGGACTAGTGTAGCTCAACCCAATTTTTTTTTTCATGTGCTTGACAGTGAAAGACTTTTGAAAGCTGACATCATTAGTTATTTCATCATCTTTGTAAAGATCTTATTTTGTTAAAGATAGTCTTGTAACTAATTACTTTTAAATTTATCTTTTGACTGGAGTTTGTAATATTCTAAACATGTTCGTACTTGTGCCTAAACTAATTTGGGCCGTGGTGCCAAAGTTGTAATTATCTAAACTTGGGGATTTGTTTGTAAATTAAACAGGTGGGAAACACTTTTGGGGAACATATATGATATATGAGACTCTTTTATTAAAATGTATTATTTAATTATGTTGAAAATCGAAAACGTGACATTTTGGGCTTTGAATAACCAAAACTAGCAATCTTTTGACAATAACAAAATTTAATGTACCCTACATATTCTCAATAAAATACACCAATCATTATACAAAAATATTCTACCTCTATTCCATTTTCCTCTCTCTCTTTCTTTTTGAACAATATTTTCAAAAAAAAATATTTTACTAAAAAATTGTTATTTTAGAAAACAGTTTTTTTTCCAAAAAAAAAAGTTTCAATAACTCTTTTCTATTTCTAGTAAATAGTTTTTATTAGTTTCTAAACTATTTTTAGAAAAACTATTTTCTACTGTTCACAGTTCTAATTTTTTGTAGTTTGAAAAGATGATATCATTAATTTTGGTTATTCAATATTTATTATACCATTGTATATATTTACATTGTTAACCTTTGTAATCTCTTAAATGCATAATCAAAAATTGATGTGGCAACTTTTGGTTATCAAATTTTGATTATAGCATTGTTGATATCCTTAGATCTTGAATTTGTAATACATGGGTAATATGGTCCTTTTATTGGACAGGGGTAACATGGTCATTGTAGTGAATCTGGCAACATGGTCATTTTAGGCCTAGCAAAAAAAAAAAAAAGGTCATTTAGTGAACAGGGTAATTTGGTGTGATGACCCGAATTTTTACATTGCCTTAAAACAAGTACATATCCAATAATTACAAATCTTCAAGGTAATTATATATGGTAGGCCCTAAAAACCTCCAAAATGCTTCATATTTTATGAACAATCTTTATAAATCTTAATCCTTCAAATACTCCAACTCGGGTCCCCACTAACTTTTCTCTGCACGTGAAAAATATAAAACACCTAGATAGTATATGTAATACGAGGACAATAAACATGGCTAGCGTTAAAAATATGCTCAATAAACGAAGATAGCAAATCAAGTAGGATCATTCTGAACGTTTTTCGTTTGTAGCCTCATACTCAGCTCATCGCAATAACATGCCAAGCACCACGCAGGTCAAACTCTGTATTGGGCACATAGGCCCCATAAATATTCTGGACTCCCCGTGGGATAGTCCATCATACATCTTTCATAACTCTATAATCCGATGGACTTAAACATGTACCAATCTGTTCCATAGCTTTCAATCAAATATTTTATGTGTCACGATACAAGAAGTGACAAAAACTGAATCAAGAAACTTAGACATCAAATGAGTACAAATATGAGAGAATCAAAGAACACTCTTTACAAAGAGATTTAGCAAGGAATGTATTGTACATTACCCGGTACCTCAAAATTACGATCGTTGTCGTAGCCCACGGGATATTTGGACCCAACCTCTAATAACCTCTCAAAGATTATGCTAATCAGACTTCAAATCACCTTTGGTCTAAGAACTCCGGCTCTTATTTCCTTTTAAGTGTCTTTGGTTTCTTCCTTTTGAAGCATCCTCTCATGAAATGGGAGGGCACCCATTTATACTACAAAGAGGCTTGCATCTCATGATATCTCGACTCTCGGTTCTCTCTTTCCAAGGTAAATTCCACCTGGCAGTAGTAAGGCTCCTCTCATGGACCCATCACCCATGCAATACTAATAAAAGCTCTAGAAATTAGAAGAAAACAAAAACCCAAATTGGTGAGATAAGTCCACCACCGAATACCTCTTTCAATTTTTTTTCCTATATTGTCTAAATATTCAACTCGAGTAAAATTACCATTTAAGGAAAATACGGGATGTTACATTTGGTCATTTTCAATTTTAATTTGAAACATATACTTGGGTTAATGGACGGATTGGGTGTGATTGTAAATTAATAAATGGGTCGAGTTAGGTATGAATAATTGAGCTTATAGTTAATTGGGTTGTAAATGAATCAATAACTTATTAAAGACCCAATCTATATCGAACTCACCCAGATCGACCAAAACCCACCCATTTGATACTCTTTCGTTGTGTTTAGATGAGTTTTTGAGAAATTTTTATGAGAGTAATGATTGAACATATGGGTAATGAATGGAGAGATAGAGAGAGAATTGAGAATAATAATTGGAGATATGAGTAATAAGCAGAGAGTAATGATTGAAAATAGGGGTAATGAGTGTTTTTTGAGTTGAGAATTTTTTTCCAAATCTTGATCCAAACAAGGCATTTATGTCTCTTAAAACAATATTATCTTGTCCAATGAATGTCGATAACTGATCAATATAATTTGGTAGATCTCTTCTCGGGTCCCCTGACACATGCACCCCCAATCCCCCAAACAAACCCCCCTCGTCTTCTGAAAATTCCCCACCCCATTTTCTTTTATTTCTACTTTATTTACTTAATAATCTTATATCTTTTTTCATTTTTATTTATTTAATATTATTTTTTAAGTGTTCCGATTTTTAATCCGGTTGAATCGGTGCAAAGATTTTATTTTTTTTATCATTTTAACTTCAATGGTCATAATGAATTTTTGGCTCTAAAGCCTTTCAACAAGCACCCTAAAACTCTTTATTTAGTTTCAAGTCTCTTTTAGGGTACTCATTGAAAGTCTTAGAGCTAAAAATTTATTACAACCATTTAGGATGAAATGATAAGAAAAATAAGATTTCACACCGGTTCAAACGAATTAAAAAATTGGAACACTTATTTTTTTACATAGTTTATATATTAAAAAATATAGAGTTAAGAAATTAATGCCTTGTTCTCTTTACAATTCAAAAAGAATTTTTCAAAAGATTCTTCCTAGATTTTTCCTACTTCCAACATTTTTTACTCTATCTCTCTTCACTTATTATCTCTACTATTTTTCAAAAAAAATTTCAAACACCAATCCAAACAAAACATAAGTGTTTCAATTTTCATTCTGTTTGAACCGGTGCAAAAATATTATTTTTCTGATCATTGTATCTTAAATGGTCATAATGGATTTTTGGTTCTAAAGCCTTTCATTGGACACTCTTAGAGAGCCCTAAAACTAAATAAGCAATTTTAGGGTGCTCGTTGAAAGGTATTTGAGCAAAAATTCATTACGACCCTTTATGATTAAATGATAAAAAAAATAAGATTTTCTCATCGGTTCAACTGAATTGAAAATTGAAGCAATATAAACGACGTATTTATTCCGTTTGAACCGGAAATGTTCCAATTTTCATAGATAAACGGTGTATATTTTTTTTATTTATTATTCATTGTTAAGACAAATTAAAATAATATAAAGTTCTCAGGCCCCATTATTTTGAACTTAACTTAAATCTGAAAATTGTCCTTATTTGATTTTTTTTTTTTTTTGCATTTGTTAGTTTTGCGCCAAACTTTTCACTTTTATTTATGTAATACTCATTTTATTTATGTATATGTAATTAATTTTATTTTTTATTTAATTTCTTAATCCATTTATGTTATTTAATTAATTACTCATTTATCTATTTATTTAGGTCTTTTTATTTATATATTTTACTCTTTATATGTGTTTTTTAAATATTTAATATTGTATACGCGAGTAAATTTCTTTTTTTTTTTTTAAATTTTATAATTCTTTTATGTTGTTGAATTTATTAATTTTGTATTTATTTATATCTTTTATCTATTTTATTTATAACCACTTATTCAGATTTCTTTTTATCTTCATATCTTCAACTATAACCCCTTATTTATTATCTTCAATTACAACCACACATTCATATTTTTTTGTTATCTTCTTATCTTTAACTATAGTCGTTCATCCTCATCCATCACCGCTTATCCTTACATATATATCCAGTATTATCCTTCCAAAATCACCATCTTCTTCCCATCACCTCCCTCTCCTTGCTTATCCCTCCAACATAACCATCATTCCATCATTTATCTCTCTCTCCCTTCCTCTGTCATAGCTCCTCCCTCATTTTCCACACCAGTTTCGTAAAACATAGAAGAACATTATGGATGACTACAACTTCTCATTTTCAGATAGTTGGTCCATTGAGAATGATGTTCCTAGTAGGAAGGGCGTCTCCCACAATTTTTACAATTATACACCTGAATTCACAACTGACGAGGTTAGTTATTACCATTGTTGTTATGCATATTAGTTATTTAATTTAAAAGTACAGAAATTATGATAAGATTGGATCATGTTGTACTTATACATATTCTTTTTTTTTTTTGTTTATAAATTTTTCAAAATAGAGACGACATGATAGCTTGGGTGCGGAGAGTCGGTAGGGAAAATGGTATTGTTATTGTCATTAAGAAATTTGCTAGTTTAATTGGTGGTAAGCTGCCAAAGTGCATTCTTAATTGTGAAAGAAGTGGAAAGTATACATTGGCACGGAACGTAGTTGAAGGGCAATCCTTGCAAAAGAATACTGGGACAAAAAATGCGAATGCCCATTTGAGCTGTGAGGTATACCAATACCTCCAGCGGGTGTCATGTGGGGTGTAAAGGTTGAATGTGGTTTTCATAACCATGAAACAACACAATATTTTGATGGGCATGAGTACCCGCCAAGGCTAACAGTAGAGGAGAAAGAAATTATGCAAGACATGGCAAACAACATCACGCCTCCTGAAATTCTTAGTATTTTGATGAAAAGAAACCCTTTAAACACTACAAGTGCCTAAAGCATTTAAAACATCAAATATACAGATAATATAGTTGAACGAGGTGGTCTAAGTCCTACTCAGTTTGTCTTAAATCAACTAATAGAGAAAAGATACCTGCATGAATATCTTACATTTCCACACACCAATGAAACCATAGATATTGTTTGAGTTCATCCTCAAAGCCTAGAGCTATTTGTGAACTTTACGTCCGTATTGGTCGTTGATGCCATATACAAGACCAACGAGTACCGGTTACCACTATTAGAGACTGTGGGTATGACATCCACAATGCGCACTTACTCTCTAATGTTTGCACATCTTACAAATGAGAGGGTAGAGAACCTGACATGGGCCTTAAGTACCTTAAAGAAATGGATGCTTAGAAGGATTGTTGCCATCGGTGTTAGTTAAAGATCGGGATTTGGCGCTTCTTAGCGCCGTTGAAGCATGTTTCTCCTCGGCACATCACATCCTTTGCATTTGGCACATCAACTAGTGCATAATAAAGCACTGTAGAGGGGTCCTTCATCCGTCGTTTAACAACTTTAACATGTCATGGCACTCGCTTATTAATTCAACGATCGAAGCGTCTTTCAATCAAAAGTGGAATGCCATGTCCGATGACTATAAACAACACCCGCAACTTTTACAATATCTTCTCAATACATGGTTAAGGCCGTACAGTGATAGGTTTGTGGCAGCTTGGACAAATACGTGTATGCACATCAGAAGCAATTCAAGCCAGAGGTATAGTCACTTTATGCATTGTTACCTTTATTATTTCAATTATGTACATTATTCTACTACACTAAAGAATATTTCTGTAACTTTCATATTTAAACACAATTCATTATTATATTACAAGGCAGAGTCCGCACATGAAAGGCTGAAGCTATATTTAGAGGGTATCGTGTCATCCTTACAAAAAGCTTTTGGAATGATACACAAAATGTTGAAAAATCAATTCAAAGAGATTCGGAAGTCATTCCAGAGATCTATCAAAATCCCCTGCCATTGATAAATACATGACGAACTTTTTCAACAAGTACTCGCATTTCATTAGAGGCAATGAAGCTCATCAATGTTCAGTTACAATGCGCTGAAGATGCATCTCCCCTCCAGTTCGGGTTGCGCGACTGTACAATAAAAATGACACACGGATTGCCATGCCGACATGATCTTGCATATTACCGTTGGTATTCCATGTCAATTCCGATTCAGAGTATCCACGATCATTGGACTAGGTTGTCCATGCGCGCGCCCACATTAAGGAGATTAAACAAAATAAGGATCTATACGATGAGCTATATCTAGAAATGGGTTGGGCAGACCACCTAATACACTTATTAAATTGCTTTGAAGATCGATTCGGCACCATCGGAGCATTGGATGGATGCTATGAGTTTGGGAGTTGTCATCGCTTCGGCGTACAACCTTGTTCTGCATACATTTGATGGGCATGCATCAGGTTGTTTATACTCACTTACCATTGAGATTCCCTCCAGTTTCAGTCCAAGAGCGCATTGAAAATAGCTATTGCCTGTATTGGGGGCAATCACTTTGTGCAACTTCTTTTGCAGCCTCATTATCCTATACCACCTTTCCAACATGGTGGAGGAATAATGCATCAAACCTAGCTAAATAATGGGTTGCTCGTTATACAACACGAATTAGTTTGTGAGAAGAAATAATGAATACAAGACCAAGTCGGGCAGGAGCGGAATTTGGTGGAAACATTTATTAGAAATTGGATTTTCATGTATTTCACTTTTCGACAAAATTAGTACAAGTTATGTTTTAATATTCATTTATTAATTAAAATTAGTACAAGTTATGTTTTAATTATTCATTTATTAATTAAAATTATAGTAAGAAGTCTTTTAAAAGTAAAACAAAAAACTAGCAAAAGTAAAACAAAAAAAAACTAGTAAAAGTAAAAAAAAATTAAAACAGTAATTAAAGTCTTTTAAAAGTAAAACAAAAAAATAGTAACAGTTAAAAAAAAAACTAAAATAGTAATAAAGTCTTTTAAAAGTAAAACAAAAAAAACTGCTAAAAGTTAAAAAAAAATAAAACAGGAATTAACAAAAAAACTAGTAAAAGTAAAAAATTTAAATAACCTAAGGGCCGGCGGGGGGGGGGGGGGGGGGGGGGGGGGGGGGGGGGGGGGGGGGGTGTGGGTGGGTGTGGGTGAGGGGTGGGGTTGCGGGTTTTGGTGGTGGGGTGTTGCGAAAAGAGGCTTGTTTGCATGAATGGCTTATGTCAATGCCTACAAAAGAGATTGATCAAATCGTCAAAGATATCATTGCATATTCTATTTAGCATCTCAAGATTAATCATAATTTCTCCGTTTCAAATTGTTTGTTCGGTACTCAAAACGATAATTTTAAAAATTATGTGAAATTTTAAAGAAAAAATTCATATTTTTTTCACAAATTAAAAAAACTCATTGATATCTAGTAAGTTGTTGGAAAATTTGAAATTTTTTTTTTGCAAAATATGCATTATTTTTAAGACCCCGTTTTACTGACCGAACAAACATTTTGGGATGGAAGAAGTATAAGCAAGCGATAAATGCCTGTCACTGATAAATGATTAAATGAGCCAATTAAACTGTTACTTATTCATGCTTAGTTTGGAAACGTAATGAGTTTTAAAAATATATTCAATCTTGACTTGTACTTACGAGGTGAGTTGATATCAAACGAGATTTAATCAAGGCGATCATAAATAGCTTAAATCTTTTTAAACATCAGAAACTTGTTCAAATGTTTGGTTTGAAAATTTAACGACTTTCAAAATAGAGTTTAAATTCTGTCCATCTAAGGTGGAAAACCATGCGATTTTCGCCATCCATTGCGGATCTCACATTGCGGTTTTTTTGTAGTAATTTAAACCGATTATCTTATAATACCTCCAGATTAATCCATCTATTAAAAAAATCAGGTTGATCGGACATTAATAGGTGCATCAAAACTTGAATGTTGGTTTATAAAATAGACGGTTATGAACAGTTTAACTTTAAACTTATTTATTGTTGATTTTATAAACCAAAAATTCACTTTTTTATATAAACCTATAAAATGTTCGATACAACTGATTTTTTTTTTTTGGTGATATACTACTCTGCAAGTCATACAAAATGAATGATTAGATTAATGCAATATATGCACGTAGAGTCCACAAAATATTGGTGGTAGAAACCCGGATTTTCCAATTAAGATGGATAAAATTTAAACTCTTTACAATATTGTTCAAATCTAATTTGTTTATGTATCAAATTGATCTCAAATGAATTTTTAACTAATTCACACCAATGGTCTATCTAATCTCAAAATTTAGGTTTTGTTTGGTTGAGAGTTTAGTTTAATTTAGTTTTGGTAGTGAGTGGAGAGAGAAATATAGTAATGATTGAAAATAGGGGTAATGATTGAAGAGAGATATAGAAAGATAAGAAATTAATAATTAAAAAAATAGAATAATGATGGGAGAAAAAAAATAAGATAATGATTAGAAACAAAATTAAAATTAAAATTAAAATTAAATCCTTAACCAAACAAAGTGGATGATTAACGACACCAACTGGTCACGGGACACGCCAATAGAATACGGAAAAAATCTAGAGTCGTAGAATTCCAAATCCTTTGATCATCCCCTCCTTCATAGTCATTATCACCAAGTTACCCATCCAATCAGACTCAGACCCAACAAAGTAATCAAAGAAAGAAAGAGTTGCGGCCAATTGGGGGTTAAAAAAGATGGCGAGTTACTACGTGACGGCGGAGCAGCCGACGGATCTGAACCGGAATACGGAGTGGTTCACGTACCCGGGTGTTTGGACCACGTATATATTGATCCTCTTCTTCTCTTGGCTCCTTGTGCTGTCCATCTTCGGATGCTCGCCCGGCATGGCCTGGACCATCGTCAATCTCTCTCATTTCGCCGTAATCCCCCATTCACCCCTCTCTTTTTTTATGATTAATTGGACGTGTTTCTGATATGGGTTTTTGGGGGTTTGATTTGTTAATCCTGTTCGCAAGTGATGTTGAATGAAATAACTATTTTTTGATATGATTAATTGGAGTTTTTTCTGATCTGGGATTTAAATTCTATTCATCAATCCTGTTCGTATGTGTTGCTGTTGAATCAAAATAATTAGTTTTTGCACCTCATCTATTTGTTTGATCGTGGATTACTTCTAGGTTTTGGATTGTTGGTGTGATTTGAATAGTATAGATCAATTTTTTTTTCCTTTTTTTTAGAAATGCAGGGTGTCCAGGCCAGCTTGCGTGCACCTCGGACTATCCCCTACGGCCCTCCCACAGCCGTTTTGCATGTTTACGTGTGGGGTGGCCCCAAGAGTTGCTAGCAAGGGAACGAACTCCTGAGTCCCAGACCACTAGGCCAACCCCTTGGGGTTAGTTTAGATCAATTATGTTTTCATGTTATATGATCTTCGAGCCAGTTTGATTGGCCGGATTAGACGTGGGATTAAATTGGGAATTCAGTGACAAGATTTGGTACTGGGAATCCCCTCACAACTGATCCGGTGGGATTGCTCCTCTTATGGAACTGTAGGTCCCGTCACTATTCGCTATTAATCTGCCAATCAAACATAGCCTTAAAGATATTTGGTGTCTCTTTCAATGTTTGATGAGGTGCTTCTGAGGCAGTTTTTATGGATTATTTGCAGGCTTTAGGATTCATGCTCTTTATTCTTTATAGAAAATTCTTAGATGTGTTCGGTATACCATTTCAGTAGGTATGGTTTTAGGCAGGAAAATGCTTACGGTTCTGATACAAATTGATTCTGTTTTTGGGTACTATATGCCTGCTTGGAAGCTTATGGATTAATTCAATGCTGTCTGAACTTTAGCTAAGCTTCTCAGCAGCCACCATTCATAGTCTATGCACAAATCACTATGTCTATACTTTTTCGTGCTCATTTCTTGTGTTGACAATGTCCCTCTTTAATATAAAGTGAAGTCCCACATCACTTGGACATGAAAGTGGTGTGTAGATAAGCAAGAGTTCGCCCTCATTCCAACAAGTCTACCATTGACTATGACACTACGTAACATAGTATGAGAGACTAGTACTCCACAGTTGGTAGGGTGCTTGTACCTGGCCTTCTCCGTGAGGTGTTGCAGAGTGAGCATGTTGGGTGCCAAGGAGTTGATGACTAAAATCCCTCATTGCCGGGGACATCATAAGTAATGTGGAATATGTTAGTGTCAGAGAGCCCTCACTTCACTAGCTAACTATTTGGCAACAATACTTCAGATGATTTTCGTAGATTTATTGCCTTTGTCTTGTGGACTGTACGGAATCGGTGCATGAACGAGATTGCTCATTCCTACTAGTGAGGTCACCTGGTCATTTGTTCTTTTGTTGCACTTATCTTGCAAAGTCAGTTCATTTTCCGTTATGTTTGCATAATACATGGGTATCGCTGGAATTTAGGAGCTGTTACAGATTCCGTCTGGCATCATGTTCCTCATAACTTGTGGTCCTTGGTCTTCTTGATGCATTAACCATATATTATCATGAGAATAGCTACCCCAATTGTTAGCCAAAACCATTCTCTCCTTGAGTCAGGTTTTGGTCTCTGGAAAAGTGGTGCTTTGACTCATTTTTAGGGTGTCTTCCATTTATGAAATTGATTAGGCTTGATCTTGCTATGATATCTACAAACCTTACAAAAGGGAAGATTCATGTTATTCTAAGGTTATTGTTTGAAGCAGTTATCTTAGTTTTGTTGATGCTTTTATAGTGTTTCCTGTGATACTATTCCACTCTTCTTGTAAGCTTTCTTACATTATGGTTATTCATCCTTTTCTGTTCCTATTGCTTAGGTTTTCTTAGTTGGGATTTTATATTGGTGTAAATATCAATGTTACTTCTTACAGTGGTCTTAGCCTCTTAGGCTATCTTGTGTTATAAAGTGAACCTTGAGTAGTATTTGTTTCTTACAGCTTTTAGTTTTCCTGAAATGCCATGATTCTCTCTCTCTCTCTCTCTCATTTCCTATGTGATTAAGCTTGTGTTTTTGCCACTTCGAATAAATTATTTAAAGAGCACTACGAAACTCTAATTGAGCCTGTTCTACTATTGGACTATTGGTTACTATCCTGAAATCGCTATTCAGCTACTTGAAAGATTTTTTTATTGATTAGAATTTAGGCAGCTATTTTTATAAACCTAGAGTCAATCCATCAATTAGCATTTCAAGAAAACAATTGTTTTGACGATCTTTGTTCAGTATAGATATTTTCAAATGCATATATGTATGCATACAGTTGGTTAGTTGAAAAAATTCGTACTTGCAGTCTAATGGCAGTTGATATGTTCTGTACTAGCTTGATTTGCTTCACGCCTTCTTGCTGCGTGATCCAAAAGTATACTTTTCTCTTTCAGGTCACTTATCACTTCTTCCACTGGAAGAAAGGAACTCCATTTCCTGATGACCAGGGGATCTATAATGCGCTGACATGGTGGGAGCAGATTGACCACGGAAAGCAGCTCACCCGGAACAGAAAGTTTCTAACTGTTGTACCTGTGGTGCTGTAAGTTCACTTTTATTGTATGAGCCTTTTTCCGGATATTTCTTGCAGGTTTCTTTTTGTGGAAGCTTTATTCACTTATGATATATGGTCTTTGTTCAACTGTATACAGATTCTCAACTTGTCGATGTTCATACATGTTTAGGAATGTTTTTCTATTCTTTTTAATAATACTAGGGCTATCATCGAGCTAGGTGACTGCCTTGTATTTGCTCTAGCTACGCTAATCATGTATTTGTTTGTTTAACGAACTAGGGCTTTGTGTATTGTCTATAGTTGCGTTTACATAAAAAACACAGGATAGGGCACCAAAAAGGGAACGACAGACAAAAAGTGATACCTGCGGTGAAAAAGACTCAACATGAAAATTGCACTAGCGCATGAAATTTACTAAGCAAAAGAGGGTTCACACGAAAATATATGTGAGTCCTCTCCTATGGAAACAACACATCTCGGTTGTGCATGAAAGTCCAAGTAGTTTGATCCAGATTTCAGACCTCCCTTAGACTTCCTTGAGTCTCGTAGAAAAACTCCAGATCCAATCACCAGTCAAGAAATAGAGGTCTCCTCTGGCGTTGGAAACTCAAGAGCAAAAGAACCCCACTGACCAATTGATGGGATAGGATCCAAACGTTGGCAGGGAGTCTGGCCACATCAAAACAGCTAGCATTGTCCATGGTACGGCTAATCAATTGCCATATGCACTTTTTAAGGCCCAAGGAAGGACCATTGCAAATGCCAAAAGAAACCATAAAAAATTCCATTCAAATAGACATATGTTGGGTACCCCAGATCTTTGTTGAAACAGGCTAACAGAGACTAGTTTTGCATTCTTTGATGTACCCAAATGAATCCCTTCTTCTACTTCAGGACTGAGTTTTTCACACCTTAACAATGGACAGTAATGTTCAGTCAAATATTTCAAACCTCAATATTGTCCAGACTCCTGAGGGTTTTTTATGTAAAGCCATCAGTTCCTTTCAATTACAAATTTTAGTTCTCAAACAAGTTTTGAGCATACTTTAAGTATTATACCCTTGAGGTTTTGTGCTTGTGATGGCGGATATTTGGAAAGAAGAAAAAGAAAATTATAATAAAGGGGTAAAAGGGTAAAGCTCACCACCCAAGTTAAGGACCCAACGGGATACATATTAACACCACCCGAGGATTTAACGAGGGATACAAAGCTAGATATACTCACCACTTTAAGGAATCCACCTAAGAGATAAAAGTAAACAAGAATATAAGCCAAAGGCTTTCTCAAAACACACTGAAAACTACTGATTTCATTCATAGCAAAGGATGTATATATAGGACTGGTTGGGACATCCCTCCAACATTGGAAAAATAAACTTAGATTTCCAAGATTAGAACTTAATAAAAAATAAAGACAATTGATTTTCTAAAAGCTAGGAAGACTTTTGAAAACTTAAAAGATGCTTAAAAACTTAAAAACAACATAAAAACATTCCTAGAGGAATGAAAGATGCCATGAGAAATGCAAAAGACTGACTCGATACTTGGTTACAAGAAAACAATTTATTTTTGTCATGAAACTCCGTTGTCGAACTCCCCCAATTGAAAATGACTCGCCCTCGAGTCTTTGTTGACGTTTTGCTTGATGTTTTGGGCTTGCTAAACTTTTTTTTTTTTTTCCTTTCTCTTGTGCGGGTGTTTCTCTTGTGTAGGAGTCACTTCCTTCATGACCATTGAAAGCCTCTCCCGGTTCATATTCTTTATCTACTGATACAACTTTATGAGTTGACCATTCACCTTTAATTCATAAACATTTTCTCAACCTTGATAGAGAATATTCCTGTCCTACTGGCATACTCGACCCAATAACACGATACATGTCCATTGGGATCACATCACACCAAATTTTGTCCTTGTATTGGCGACCAATTGAAAACTTTGCTGGACATCTTCTAGTTATTGGTGTTTTGCAATCTTGAGTCACCCAATGCACATAATAGGGTTCAATATATCTCTCAGTTGACAAATTTAGAAAACAAACTAGAGATTGTGACACAAAATTGATTTGACTTCCCGAGTCCATGAGAAATTCACATTCAGTGCCTTGAACGATTTCATGTGTCTAAAACACTTGGGTCTGCTTCTCTCCAAAATAGCCGCCTCAATCCATTCCCGTTCTTCGAATTTTCGTTTGGTCAAAACCAAGGTAAACTTTGATGAGAGTCTTCATTGTTGGTAGAGCCATGCTTCTTTGGAACAATTAAGAGCCCATCCTTGGTGTATTCATCATATATTGGCGTCTTGGACCAATCAACTTCGGTTTCCAATGCACTTTCTTTGTTAGTAAATGGCCACATAATTTCTTCCCTTGAATCATGGTGAGAATTACCACTGCCATAAGGCTCATGGTCCTTTAGACTTTCACTGAGATGTCACATTTGTCTTCTTTTTCTTCTTGAATTGTTGATCGTTCGATTGGTTTAGTGTCATGGTTTTGAACACCAACCATGATAACCCAAGAGCTCTGGTACCAATCTGGCGGCGGATATTTTGAAGGAAGAAAAAGAAAATTATAGAGCGGTAAAAGGGTAAACCTCACCACCCAAGTTAAGGACCCAACGGGATACAGATTATCACCACCAGAGGATCTAACGAGGGATACAGAGCTGGTTATACTCGCCACTCTATGGAATCCACCTAAGAGATATGAGTAAACAAGAAGACAAGCCAAAGGCTTTCTCAAAACACACTCAAAACTACTCATTTCATTCATAGCAAAGGAGGAGGTGAGACGAGAGTCTCTCAGTCAAAGACAGCATACAACCGTTGGAGAGTCGACAAGGAGGGTAACACGGGCCCTGCGGGGCTTAAGATCGAGTGTCCAGTTCCCGCTACTAGTCCTTGGCCCTAATGCCGCTTCCCTAATCCGGCCTTACTCGACTGTCTATATATATATATATATATAATATAAACTATGAATTGCCTTCTTATAAGCAATCAATCAGATAGATGAATCTTTTGAAAGAACTATTCAAGGAACAAGCGGCTCCCTCTCTCGCTACCAGTTGATCCTCAGACCTATCCCCTTGTTCCATCAACTAATCTTAATCTTATTCTTGGATCTTGTTCGGGATATTGAAAAAGAAATCTTTTTATCGATTCTTTGAATTTCTATGTATACTAAACGACTACAGTATCAGAATTTCATTAATTAATTTACTTTTTTTTTTTCATTTTCTTTTAGTGTCGTCTTTGTTATGTTTCCTTTTTCTTCAAATGAATCTAAAACTTTAAAATATATCTTTCCACAGTAATTTTCAAATGAGAAGGTCCTTATTTTAGTTAAAATAAGGACCTCTCCATTTCTCCCATTTTCCGTTTGAATTTCGATGATCCGAACCGCTCAATATGTTCAGAACGTAATTTTAAGAGTACTCGCGAGGAATCAGCAAAAAAAAAAGACCGGGAAGAACTTCATCCGAGCAGTTTTTATTTGAACCGTTCGATAAAAAACAAACAAAAACTGCTCGGATGAAGCCTTTCCGGTTAATTTTTTTTGCTAATTTCTCGCAGGTACCCTTAACATCACGTTCTGAACACATTGAGTGGCTTGGATCATCGAAATTCTATCCGGAAAGGGAGGTTCTCATTTTAATAAGTTAAGGTGGTCCTTAGGAGAAGGGGACTCTATCTTTCCATATATACATACATCAGTCATTTTCAAATAAGGAGGTCCTTATTTTAGTTAAAATAAGGACCTCTCCATTTCTCCCATTTTTCGTTCCAATTTCGATAATCCGAACCGCTCAATGTGTTCAGGAACATGATTTTAAGGGTACCCGCGTGAAATCGGTAAAACAAATGACCGGGAAGGGCTTCGTCCGAGTAGTTTTTATTTGAACCGCTTGATAAAAAATAAACAAAAAACTGCTCGGATGAAGCCCTTTCCGGTCTTTTTTTTTTTTGCTGATTTCTCGCGCGTACCCTTAAAGTCACGTTCTGAACACATTAAGCGGCTCGAATCATCGAAATTCGATCAGGAAAGGGAAGTCCTTATTTTATTAAGTTAAGGTGGTCCTTAAGAGAATGAGACTCATACATACATTATATGTATACATATATATATATATATATATATACACACACACACAGAGAGTTAGGATCAAGTCCAAACCTTTCCCGTCCACACCCATCCACACCTCCCCTTTCCCGATCGAATTTTGATGATCCGAGCTGCTCAATGTGATCAGAACGTGATTTTAAGGGTACTTGCGAGAAATCGGCCAAAAAAAGCACAGAGAAGGGCTTCATCCGAATAGTTTTTGTTTGTATTTTATTGAACGGTTCAAAAAAAACTGCTCAAATCAAGCCCTTATATTTTTTTTTGCCGATTTCTCGCGGGTACTCTTAAAATCACGTTCTGAATACATTGAGCGGCTCGAATCATTAAAATTCGATCGGGAAAGGGGAGGTGTGGACGGGTGTGGACGGGAAGAGGTTTGGACTTGATCCTGATATATATGAAGCCCCTTCCCGGTCATTTTTTTTGCTGATTTCTAGCGGGTACCCTTAAAATCACGTTCTGCACACATTGAGCGGCTCGGATTTTCAAAATTTGATCGGGAAATGAAAGTCCCTCATTTTAAAAAAATGAGGGATCCCTCACTTGAAAATTCCTCATATATATATAATATAATATATATATATATATTATATATATAGGGAAATGATATTAGCACCCCAAAAATTGATGCAGGCACTCCAAAAAACAAAGGAAAATGACTTTGGAATTACACTAATTTTGGAGTGCTTGCATCAATTTTTGGAGTGCCAATATCATTTCCCTATATATATATATATATCAGTCCGTCTCCCGTAAGGACCACCTCATTTTAATAAAATGCAAACCTCCCTCCTCTGATTGAATTTCGATGATCCGAGCCGCTCAATGTGTTCAGAACGTGATTTTAAGGGTACCCCCGAGAAATTAGCAAAAAAAATGATCGGAAAGGGCTTCATCCGAGCAGATTTTGTTTGTTTTTTATCGAACGGTTCAAACAAAAACTGCTCAGATGAAGCCCTTTCCATCATTTGTTTTGCCGATTTCTCGTGGGTACCCTTAAAATCACGTTCTGAACACATTGAGCGGCTTAGATCATCGAAATTCGATCGGAAAATGGGAGAAATGTGGACCATCGACGCTCCTTAAGAAGAAAAGAGTGACGACGACAGACGCTCCGCGGGTGATCTGGGGTTCTTAGCCGGATCTAACAAAACCCCTAAATCCCCTCATTTCTCACCCATTCAACTCGGATGAAGGGAGAGAAGAAAATCAGAGATGATGAATGAAGACAAGAGCAAACTTCGACCAGATCGAAGCACCGAACCAGATGACGAACGAAGACAGGTACCACCAAGCGCTCCCCCCCCCCTCTCTCTCTCTCTCTCTCTCTCTCTCGATTTTCCCCAGAAATCCTAACTCTATTTTCTCTTTTTCCCGTAATGCAAGATACACGAAACTCTCTCTCGATCTTGTGAAGGAGAATACGAAAGACCACAAGACTAGGGCTCCATTTGAAGGTATCTTACTCTCTCGGTTTGGATCTTTTTTTTTTTTTTTTCCAAAAAATGTAACTCGAAAAAAAAAATGGTTTACAAGGAAAATCTGTATTTTATTTTAATTTTTTCTTCGATTATGTCACACGTTTTTTTTTTTGTTCTGATTCCTATTTCGAGTTAGGGTTTATACTCAAACTCGTTGAAAGAAAAATAAGAGGTGATTGAGTTTGTAATTTTTGTAACTAGGGTTTATACAAAATATGGTTATTTTATTTTATTTTGTTAGTATTTGGTAGAAGCTTTTTGAGGCTTTTATGGAAATTAGTCTGATGGAAAGCATGTACAAAAAATATGATTTTGATTTTATTCTTTGTTTGGTCTGATGGGAATTGGAACACCACCAACATTGGCTATCTGTTTTGGATGTTGATGTTGCCGTGCTTTTGGTACAAAAGTCTGTTATGGCTGTCTGTTGATAGTGATCTGTTTTTCTGTGTCGTTGCTCAGTAGTGTGACTGTCTAGTAGGCTTATGGTACTGCTATTGTTTGCTTGGCACATCTGCTGTTTTCTGGAATTTGAATGTGTGGATTTGACTATTTTCTCAAAGGACCATGTGTTTTGTGTATTGGTTTTTAGAATACAGTGTTTGGAAAATTTGGAAGAAATGGACGTAGTCTCACCATTACCATGTCAATCATCTGCCAATTCTTCCCAAATATCTTACATTCCTCAAGTTAAGAATGACGTGATATCGAAAATAATCAAGAGTTTGTCTCTGTAGATGCCATTCATAAGTTTTACAACAATTATGGTAAAGAGTCAGGAGTTGGTACGCGAGAATGGTCTAGCAGGAAGAATGGGGATAAAGTAGTCATTAGGAAAAAGTATGTTTGCTGCAAACAAGGTCACTCGGTGCCCAAAAAACCTGTACAAAATAATGGATCCTCTAAACGGCGTCGGGGGATAGTTAGAGAGGGTTGTGGTGCGAAATTGGCTGTCGTGAGATCCAAGTCCGGTGACAAGTATGTTGTCTCCCAATTTATTGAGGCACATAGCCACGCTCTTACTTCTCCAGGGAGGACGTATTTGTTGCGATCTCATCGCAAAGTGACAGCTGCCATAAGAGCTTTGGCAGAACAACTATCACAAGCAAATGTGGCAACTTGCCAACAAATGAGTATTTTCGAGGTGCAATCCGGAGGTTTGGAAAATGTTGGGTTCGGACTGCAAGATCTCTATAAATACTGAAAGGGCCATAAGTAGTGCGTTACTAGGGCAGGATGCCGATATGTTGTATGAGTATTTCCAAATTCAATAACAAAATAGCTCAGGGTTTATGTATACAATGGAGAAAGACAATGAAATGAGGTTGACTCAGGGTTTTTGGTGGGATTATTATTAGCTTCAATTTCAATAATTCAAATATGGCTGCAATTATATACATAAACGCTGAGTTCTTATGTTGTTGAATTTGGAAATACTCATACAACATGTCGGTGTCCTGCCCAAGTAACGCACTCCTTGTATCCCTTCCACTATCATAGAGATCTTGCAGTCCGAACCCAACATTTTCCAAACCTCCGGATTGCACCTCGAAAATACTCATTTGTTGGCAAGTTGGCACGTTTGCTTGTGATAGTTGTTCTGCCAAAGTTCTTTTGGCAGCTGTGACTTAGCGATGAGATCGCAACAAATGCGTCCTCCCTGGAGACGTAAGAGCGTGGTTATGTGCCTCAACAAATTGGGAGACAACATACTTGTCACCGGACTTGGATCTCACAACAGCCAATTTCACACCACAACCCTCTCTAATTATCCCCCGACGCCGTTTAGAGGATCCACTATTTTGTACAGGTTTTTTGGCACCCGACCTTGTTTGCAGCAAACATACTCTTTCCTAACGACTATTTTATCCCCATTCTTCCTGCTAGACCATTCTCGCGTACGAAATCTTGACTCTTTACCATAATTGTTGTAAAACTTATGAACGACGTCTAAAGAGATAAACTATTGATTAATTTTTGGTATCACGTCATTCTTAACTTGAGAAGTGTAAGATATTTGGGAAGAATTGGCAGAAGATGATTGACATGGTGATGGTGAGACTACGTCCATTTCTTCCAAATTTTCCAACACTGCTTTCTAAAAGCCAATACACAAAACACATGGTACTTTGAGAAAATAGTCAAATCCACACAATTCAAATTCTAAAAAAACAGCAGATGTGCCAAGCAGACAATAGCAGTACCATAAGCCTACTAGACAGTCACACTACTAAGCAGCGACACAGAAAAACAGATCACTAACCACAGACAGCCATAACAGACTGTTGCAGCAGCAGCACGGCAACATCAACATCCAAAACAGATAGCCAATGTTGGTGGTGTTCCAATTCCCATCAGACCGAACAAAGAATAAAATCAAAGTCATATTTGTTGTACATGCTTTCCATCAGACTAATTTCTAAAAAAGCTTCTACCAAATGCTAACAAAATAAACTCTATTTTGTATAAACCCTAATTACAAAAATTACAAACTCAATCACCTCTTATTTTTCTTTTAAAGAGTTTGAGTATAAACCCTAACTCGAAATAGGAATCAGAACCAAAAAAAAAAAAACGTGTGCGCCATAATTGAAGAAAAAAATAAAAATAAAATATAGATTTTCCTTGTAAACCATTTTTTTTTTCGAGTTACATTTTCTGGAAGAAAAAAAAAGATCCAAACCGAGAGAGTAAGATACCTTCAAATGGAGCCCTAATCTGGTGGTCTTTCGTATTCTCCTTCACAAGATCGAGAGAGAGTTTCGTGTATCTTGCATTACGGGAAAAGAGAAATTGAGTTAGGGTTTTCTGGGGAAAATTGAGAGAGAGAGAGAGAGAGAGGGAGAGCGCTTGGTGGTTCCTGGTCTTCGTTCGTCGTCTGGTTCGGTGCTTCGATCTGGTCGAAGTTCGCTCGTCGTCTCTGATTTTCTTCTCTCTTCGTCCGAGTTGAACGGGTGAGAAATGGGGGGTTTTGTTAGATCCGGTTGAGAACCCCGGATCATCCGCGGAGCGTCGTTCGTCATCGCTCTTCTCTTCTTCGTCGTTCAAATCGCCCTCAATCTCTCTCTCTCTCTTGTTCGAACTTTGAAGCAAAGCTTCCATTTGAAGCTGTGGAAAAGAAAAAGGAGGATCCGTGTGTGGGATCCAGTTGACCCGGTAACCATTTTACCCGACCCATGAGCGATTTTGCCCCGCAAACTCTCCTTTAAAACCCCTCATCCAACGGCTCAAAAAAGAAGGAGAAATGCTAAGTACAAAGAAACTATGCAAAGAAACGACCCTTAAAGTGTACATGAACGGCTCAGATGCACTGCACAGTGAATCTGGACCGTTCATGTACACTTTAAGGGCCATTTCTTTGCCAATTTTCTTTGTATCTAGCACTCCTCAAAAAGAAGTCTGCACTTTGCTTGGATGCAGACGTCCGCATTAGAAGCTTTCTCTGTGTGTGTGTGTGTGTGTGTATATATATATATATATCTATATATATAGGGCTTTATGGAACATTACTCATAATCTTAGATTTACGAGATCAGAACTTAAAAGAAAAATACAGACGATTGACTTCCTAAAAATAGAAAGACTCTTGAAAACTTAAAAGACACCTAGAAACTTAAAAACAACATAACATTCCTAGAGGAATGAAAGACGTCGCTCGATACTTGTTACGAGAAAACAAATTATTATTGTCATGAAACTCCATTGTCAGTTTGTACCTTTGGCTTGCTTGTTACAACTAAAGTCCAAGGATGATCAAAAATGCCAAAGCAAAAGAGGAATTGTGCATGCTAGTTTATATACAACTCTATAGGGAAAAGATTGTTGCAACTTGATTAAGAGTTTGTCACACTGGATTATCTACCTATAGTTGGTGGACTCTAGGTCCAGACACATGATATATCAGAGTTGTTGCATGTTCTTTCGTCCTTACATCCTTCTCTTTCTCTCCCTTGTGGACATTTGCCAAGGTCTGTGCCAGAAAAATAGATGCAGTAGGTTTGTTACGAATTCCCTCCCATGTATTTCATTCACAATGTTCTAAAAGTTGCTCGGCGCTAGTCGGACGGTTAGCCACCTTCGAACGATTGATCGGATTAATCGGCGCATATTAATTAGTAATCGGTGATTAATCGTTAGTCGGACCTAATCAGATAGGCTCTGCCAACAATTAACTGGCGATTAATCGCCGATTAATTCCTTGTTTTAGAACACTGTTCATTCATAGCTTCTGCTTTGAAGTCAAGCGCATAGAAATAATCAATGCGCAAGATTTTCTTCTTATTCTTAGTTTTTGAGCTGGATTCCAGGTTGTAGTGCTGTATGTGTAACAAGTGCTGCCATACACGACTCTTCTTGGAATCTGAATGATGATAATGAATTACCTGAATAAGACCTTCCATACTTTGTATGTTTTACTAAATGGCATGAATCTGTAAGATTAGCACTTCCATTGACATTAAGTTCAACGACAATCAACATGGGTTGGTGATATTTTGATCGATGTCAGTTATCTCAAACGTGGAAACTGAAGCAAATGGATTGGGTACTTTGGATCAACTCAAGTCTGACATATTAGCCCCACTCTAAACATCAAGCACCATGATTACTCATTACTGCTACGTCTGCGAATTAGCTGATTCTTTGCTCTTGGCAAAGTTGAGTTCTAGTCTGTTTGTTCTCGAACTTAGAGATAGAGTTACTTTGACATGGATTCAACCTTGCTGGGCTTTGGTTGGTTGTGTTCGAGTTTGGAACCTGGTCATGATTGGCAGGCTTGTGAGCCAGGTTTGGCATGATAAACAAATGAAGGAGTGGTTGCGTTGGGTGGGTGGGCGTTGGGTATGTTATTGATGGATAGACCAGAAATTTAGAATAGCTGAAAAGGTAAATTTGGCTGATATGACTTCTCAAAATAGAAATTGTCTGATATGACATACGGGTTCATGCCCACCCCCGTGTGCATTTGATCATCTCTCAGTGCCCATAGAACTTCAAGAAACATATTATGAAACTAATTTTCAAGTCACAACAAATAGCGTTGCAAGTGCAAAAGAAGGTTGAAGCACCATAGACTTTGGGCGGCAGTGACAGACAGCAAGGAAGTAGCCACAGTTGCATTTGATCTGATTATGACGATATGTACACTGGAATGCTCCAATTTAGAGTTGTCAATGTGATTCTTTCGTTAGAGTTGTTAATGCGATTCTTACGTTTTGGTTGCGTTATTCATTTACCAGTAATTGTTTCTCCTTTGGAGTTTTGTTGTTTTGGGTCGTGTCCATATTGTAATTGGCTTCAGAGTGCGTCTCTCTGTGCTTGCTCTTTTAATGGTTAGTTTGTCTCGGTTTTTTTACAAAGACAAGTTTGTAAATGCATTTCCTTGGTACATTTTTATGGCTACATGTTCAGCTTCCAATGCGCATTTGATTTGTGTTACCCGTAGTATGTTACTTGGTATGCCACCCATAGCACTTCATAAATTCATGTCAATCTGATGATGGTGCTGCCAGACACACATACTCAAACAGCTAGCTATTTCAATTTGCTAAAAGGGAATCTAACACTGTCTTGGAAAATAAAGAAGGTTTCCAATGAATTAACTGGGTTGTAGAGACAGCAACAAGTACTCTTTGGTGGGGTTATTTATGGAAGGGTACACTGGACAAACTATACTTTTTGTGGTGGTTCATGAGGTGTGTTTAACAATGTTGACTACAAACGGACTAATTTCTCATGGAAGATTTGCTCTAGCTTTATATTTGGTTCCTAACTCATTAAACACTTTTGATATTGAAGGAAAGAAGTTTTAGTTTGGTTAGCCTAGTTAAACATGCATGGTTTGCCTGCTGTGAGGTGTCATCTGTGAATATACAGATGGAAGTCATAAGATCACAAAATTACTGAAGCTTATAGTCTGATGACTGATTAATAGCCCCTAATTTCGTTTTTTCAATTGTGGCAGGTACTTGATAGCCTCGCACACAACTGACTACCAAAACCCAATGCTCTTCTTCAATACTCTTGCAGTGATGGTGCTAGTTATTGCCAAGTTCCCACATATGCACAAGGTCCGGATCTTCGGAATCAATGGCGATCTGTGAGTTGTGGTCCTGAATTATGAATCATTTTGCTTTACAGTTGTAAAAGCCTCCAATCCTTCCATGTTCAGCTAAGATTTTATATCCATGTATAGAAGCTGGAACTGGAAAGGATTTGTAACGTTTTTGTGCACTTTGTTTCAGTAGCTGTTTTTGCTTGATATTGGAGATATAAGTATTGATGTACTTTTGTATAGCAGAATTCTTACGTTGGAGGATGATCAAGGTGCTGTTATCAGCTTATCCAGTATCTTAAAAATGCTATTGTTTGTATAATTTCCTGTGTATCCGATCTCTTTTCGCCTTTGGAAAGGAATCCTGCTGAGAATAGGAATGCTGTTCTCATACTGGGCGAGAAAATCTTTGCCTGGTGGTTCTGAATCATAGTAGACAACTATAGACATGTAAGCCTAATTTGGAGAAGTTTGGTGCTTCAAGAATTTCCTGCGTGTCTGATCTCTTGTCCTGAAGTTGCAGTGGTTGATCATGGATTTATGGAGGGGCTTAGAAGAGAAATGACACAGAACGTGAAGCACAAATCTATAACTAGTTATGTTCTTATATTTATCTTTCTCTGTTTGTTGGTCTTACCCATTTTGTTCACGAAAAAACATTATTGGGTACCCAAGAGGCGATTTGAAATTCAAAAGGGGCGATCCAACTATCGCCACCCCCAGCGCCCACTGCCGATCTTCTTCGCCATCCTTCCCCCTCCCCCTCCTCCTCCGCCTCTGAACTCTCCTGTCTCACTCGCCAAACTTCCTCCCTCCTTGCCGCCATCCTTGATCACTGCTGCTGCCTTGTCCGTCCTAGCTGCCGCCTCCCTTTCTTCCTATTCTTTGTGTCCGTTTTCTTCTCTGATCGCCCTCTCTTGAAGTTCGCAGTACTCGCCTTGTTCTCGCCGCCACCGTTCATTCTCTCTTCCCATCTGGCTTCTCCGTCCTTCGCTGTCGCCGATTGTCATTCTCATATCTCTGCTGTCCTCGTCTCTCTCCTTCTTAGTCCTCTCGCCGGTCGCCGGTCCGTATTCAGTTTCGTCATTGTAAGTGGTGGCTTGCCATGTTTTGAGGAATTGCCCATACCATTAAGGACCTCCCGACTAGGTGAAATCCTCTAGCCCCACAGATGCGTTTCAACCCCTGATCTCGTGTCTTGGCGAGTCTCATCCTTCGTGTTTTAGATTTGAGATCTGGTTCTTTCTGATCGCCCCTGGTCATGAGCGGTGTCTCGTGTCTGCATTGTGTGTGCTCCACCGGTCTTTTCCTTCCGGGTTTGCTGGTTTCTTCTAGCCGATAAGGTATCTACCCTTCCATCCTGTCTATCCCTTTCTCACCCAGTTTGAAGTGTCTTACCATAATGTCTTTTATTTCAGAAAAGAAGCTTTTCTCCTCTTATGGTATTTAGTCGATGTGTATACTATAAGTGTTAGTTTCAATAAATCAGCAGTGTTGGTTTATCTAGCCCAGGTAGCGTTCAATCAAGTCCGACCTCCAGAGGATTTCTTTTTGAAATTTCTCTTTTTCCCTCTTCTTGGCTCTCTGGTGTGTTGTTTCCTCTGTACTTATGCTAGGCCGGTGTGCCTCTGTTTTGTTGTATTCTGCTTTGGTTTTTTGTGCGAGGTCTGCTTTTCTGTCTCTTTTGGATGAAGTTTGGATCTTAACTTCTAGTTTGGTGGCTTTTCTCCGTGGGTGATCGATGTCGTGAGGCTATGGATAGAGAGCGAGCAGCCTTGTTCACTCTCTTTGTTGACAACCTTCCTGAGGATGTTGGTCTTATTTGGTTAAGGAAGTTTTTCAACCAATATGGGGTTGTTAAGGTTGCTTTTATCCCAGTTAAGTGCAACAAGGTGACTACTAGAAGGTTAGGTTTTGTGCGATATAATTGTGCTACATCAGCACAGGTTTGTATATCCAAAGCCAATGGATTTTGGATTGAAGATAAGAAGCTCTTTGTTAAGTTTGCGAGTTTTGAAGTTCAGGGGAAAAAGCCTTTGCAGAATAGGGGAGGACAATTTTCGACAATCAATCCTTTAGGTGGCAAAAATAGTAGTAGAGGAAATGTCCCTTTTGATCGATCATGAACTTCTCTAACGTTTCTAAGGGAAAGATTGGCTTTCGAGAAGCTTCATTGCTAAGTTACCCTCCATCAGATCAGTTGAGTGACTTGAGTCTATTAGAAACACTTTCTTTACTGAGGGTGATCTTGATATAAATATTAAATTAATGGGGCTTACTTCTGTTGTGCTTACTTTTCCTACTATAGAGGCTACTATGAAGTCTATGATTGAGGGCCCTGAGATCAATTGGTTGGGGAATTTTTTTTTTGAAGAGGAGTGGTCTTGATTTTGCTATTGAAGCCTCACGTATTGTCGATCTGGTTAAATTGCTATGGTGCGCCTTTACATTTTCGAAGTTTGGACACATTCTTTAGCATTGGAAGGATTTGGGGGAGAGTCGATCGCTCTTGATGAAGCTACTTCGGAAGGTATACTTTCTCTTCAGGTAAAGTCCAGATCTCTACCAAAATCTTTTGGTGTTATTAATCAAGGGATCAACTTGGAGGCTAACAGAAGATTGTATCCAATTTAGATAGTTGAAGAACAAGTCGTGGTCAACAATATAATTAGGGTTTTTTGCGATTGTAATTAGTGGAAGAGATAGTCTCAATGGATAAGGTTGAAGATGAATTGACTGATGACTAGATACCTGAGGATAATCATGTGGTTGATGTGGGTCCTTGCAATGGGGTTTCGAAGGAGGATGTGCTTATGGCAGTTTTAATCCCAGACGAGAGCCATTCAATTAAAAGCTCCGATCCATTTCGATCTCATGTGCCGAAGTCTGGTCTTAAGGTTCGAGGCCTTTTGTTAAGGAGAGTAGAGATGAGTAGCTTCCCTGGGGAGAGATCCACCCATGCATATGAAGCTATCTTAAATTTGAAAAGGAGGTTGCATGAATAGATTCAAAAGGAAGATTAGGAAGAAGTAACTTATTTCTGAGTTTGGTATTAAGGTTGCCAAAGTATCAAACAAAGCTAAGGTCGCATCTTCTTCTTTGTCCTTTATTCGAGAATGCTCGTAAGGTGATTGATTCAACTGCTTTGTTGGGAGTTAAATTCAAAGCGGGGAGGAGCTTTAGCTTGAAGAAATTGATTGAAATGGAAGAGGAAGAAATTGGTGGTACGGAGGAAGCCGGAAGAGCTTGAGATTTCTTATAGGGAGAATGTTTTTTCTCTTTCTTTGGGACTTTTAAACAAAGCATTAACCTCCATTGTTTTGGTGTCCAAGTTTGAAGGGGATTTAAATTGAGTTCTTTGTCAGGAGGTTTTTTTGGTATTTCGGTGTTTTTGTTCTCTTTTGATGGTTCTAGCTAGCTTTGTAGTTGGCTTCTTGCTTTCCTGGCTGTATGGGTCTTGGGTGGTGTGTTTTGCCTGTATACCCTTATTCTTTTAATCTTTGTTCCTCTTCTTCAAAGATATAAATTTGTTTTGCTTGGGAAAAAAAAATGGTTAATGCCAATATCATTCTGGTTGAAATTTACATGAAATTTTCACGGAACTTAGGATTCTTTCTTAGTGCACCATGAAGTTGCAAGACTCAAATCTTGACCGCCTGGCAGCTGGTGAGGTTGAAAAGATGTTTTTTCCAAATGGTGATTTGGATTGAGATAGATGTTAGATCTTCTGTTTATAGTCGTTTCCATGCGCCCACAATTATTGGGCTCTCTCTGTTAATTTCTCTCTCCATTTGTGTTTTTCCCTGTCATTTTCTTCAAGAGTTCAATGAAATGGCAATTTCGTGGACAGGCCATAGGAGGAAAGAGACCTCTATTTTGGGTTTTCTACTATATATATACTAGCTAAACCGGGTTGAAAACATATACAGCACTTAATTAGAGCAACTCTACATTTGGAAGCTACCAGACAGAGATGACGTACGAGGCACTATTTTTTTTTATCGATAATAATGGGGCACCATACTTGCACTTCTATTTTGTTCGCCAAAAAAACTACTCCTATATATTTAGAAGACTACTAAAAATAATTAACTATATTTTTTTGTTATTTGGTAGTGTGAAAGTACCAATCACATTATCTGATGGCCCTACATAATATTCAAATGTCGGCTGTATAGTATTGGGAGATTTATATAGTGTCTATTTGCGAGAGATATATAATTCAAAGGAATGTCTGGAGGGTCCCTCTAAAAGACCATAGTGTCGTGATTGTAAGATTTTTCTTTGCCTTTGAATTTGAATATAAGGAGGCCAGTGGGATAACATGAAAGTGATGATTAGTTATGTATCCATTTATCAGTGTGAATATATATATATATATATATATATATATATATATATATATATATATATATATAGAGAGAGAGAGAGAGAGAGAGAGAGAGAGAGAGAGAGAGAGATCTGTGTTTAGAGGCCTCAAGACTAAGTGGATATAGAAAATGATGATTAGGTGAGCTTTTGGTTGAGGCAGGTGAACTAGGTTTCGGCCTTTAAAAATGCATAATTTAGTTAGTGACTTGGTAGTAGTATTGTTTATGTTTTAACCCAAGAAGTTTGGCCAAGTTGCTACGAGAAAGCAATTACGTAGTTTAGTCCTAATAGGTCATAAGTTTGAATTTCTAAAGATCAAATATTTCAAACCTTAGGTTCATTGAAAGTTTGTCTGGTCATTAACTTCAAGGCTCCAAAATTAGTTGAAGTGCGTCTAAAGTGGCTCAGATATCCAGTTATGAAAAATTAAAAAGTATTGTATATATTTCTTAGTTGGAATCCAATATTTGCGAAGAATGTTTCCTCAAGTGGTGAGTAACTAGAACCATTTAATTAAAGGGTGCATTCAATCTAATGCATTGATAGTGCAACGACTTCTTTTATGTCACATGCTTTCTTTATAAGGTGCTTATATGGGTGCAAGAAATGCAATTGCTATGAACCAACTGGGTTTTTTTAGGTTTCCAAAACCTAGAACTCTGTGAAAAGTTAGAAATCTAAATTTGAAAATGGACCATTGATTAGTTATGTGACACAAATCCTCTTTAGGCTATCCCAAAACTTGGAATGAGGTAATTGCCTACTATGTGCATCACAAGACTTCTAGGGTTTAAATATATGTTGAAATTAGCCAGAATAAAACCATGTTAGCCAAAAATAAAAATTCTCAATTGGGAGGGATAAATAGCTCAACAACACCACAAAAGAATGAAGAAAACCCCAAATGTGTCTTAAATTCATTAGGGATGTAGCGAAACACAAATTCAGATTCATTTTTTGTAAAATGCTTTTTTGTATTTGTAATTTTTATTTCATAAAAAAATATGTTAGACTTGATGTCTTAGAATTCGAGATTCAGATATCTTGGAGTAGTATCCAACTCCAACGCCCCAACATTTGATAAAGTAAAGTATATATGATACATGATAATAACCGGTCTATATATCATTTTTGCTTATCTTTCTCTCATTGAGAAACCCTAGACTTATTTTCCTTCTTTTTAAGTATAACAATGGTAACAAGGGAACACTTCTAAATTTCCGTTTGATAAAAAAAAAAAAAAAAAAACAAGGGAACACTTCTTAATTTAACATGATGGTCACAACCAACGATTAAATCACTAAGGGCAAAACCACTAGCTGAAATTTCAAGTTTTTAATCATCAGGCAACAAAACCCTAGAAAAGCTTAAATAACTTGCCACAGCCAAAGAGTAAAGTGAAGGGAAAGAAACCCAAATCAAATCTAGGAACGCACAAACCACTACAGAAACATTAATTGTTTCAAAATACATGAATAGACAGAATTAATATTTAAATAATTCTGTCCATCCATGTATTTTCTATAGTCATTTCTTAGTTAGTTTGTGTGTCTCTAGACTTGCTGAATGAAGCATATCCCTCCTGGCCTTTTTAGTTAGTCTACATGAACAACTCCACACAAGAAACTAACCATGAGCCATGTGAACAAGAGAAAGAGAAAAAAGCAAGTCCTCCTTTCTTAGCAATTACCATCTCCTTCTCTCTTCACCATGATCCCCCACCTAACATTCCATTCCAATACCCATTCGAATTTCCTTGTCCCTTATTACTTTGAGGATCAACTCCACTTGTGCTAGTTACCTGTTTTAACCCTCCAAATGGATACATGAAGCTTCCAGCTCCATCAACAGCAAAACCCAAGTTTGGTTTCAATTCTTGCAAGTGAAACCCCAAAGCACTGTATGGGACGTTGGAATCCGCTGGCATCGGTGTCGATATGAAAGAGTGCAGTCCCCTAGAAGTACTAATTCCAGCTCTGAGTAGCTCCAGAGCTGACGTGTTAGTGGAGGAGGACGATGAGGAAGAGGAATTGTTCTGAATCTTGGGAAATTCAACAAATTGGGAAATACTAAGGTAATCTTGCATGGCATGAGGGAAGCCTAGGTTAAGATCTTGGCCTTGGTGGGAATTAGGGTTTTGTGAATTACTAGTGGAAAAGGGTGAGAGGCTAATTGGAGGGTTGAGATCAGGAAGTTTATGTGATGATGATGCAGGTGTTGTTGAACTAGTATTGGATGATCTCTTGTTTTTCCTTGAGCCACCACCAACAGGCACATTTCTGAGAGACCCACCATCAGTCCAGTACCTTCTGCAAGTCTTGCAGAAGTATCTAGGCTGAGTGAGGCTGTAATTGTTGTAGTAACAGAACTTGGTGTTGGTTGAATTGCACCTTGGGCAGTTCAATGCTTGATCCTTTTGTGGCCTTACTTTCCTCTCTAACATCATTGGCTTGTTGGTAGCACTCATGGGAGTTGTCTCTTCCATGAGTTTAACCATCCCAACCTCCTGAAACTCCAAAAAGAGAGATAAAGAGGAGAGAGGCCATTAAAATTTATGGCATAGGAACCAGAAAAATTGCTCGTTGCAAACAAAATCAAATCAAATCAAACTAAGCCTTATTTTATTAAAGTGATTTGCAAAGCAAGGGGGGCGGAGGGAGAAATAGAAGTAAAAGCTTAGGATAGGAACCAGAAAAATTGCTCGTTGCAAACTAAATTAAATCAAATCAAACTAAGCCTTACTTTATTAAAGTGATTTGCAAAGCAAGGGGGGCGGAGGGAGAAATAGAAGTAAACGCTTAGGATAGAAATATGCAAAAGATTAGTGAAGGGAGACAGAGCTCATGGTAAACCGAAACAAAGCGAATTAAATTAATCAAGTCTTGTGTGTCAAAAAAAAGAAGAAAAGAATTCGCTACATAAATTATTTTATGCAATTCTTGCTTATACCAAGAAGCCAGATAATCGGACTGAGAAAGGTAGAATTTTATAAGGGATAAAAAGAAAAATTTCTGTCAGTTCGAGGATGGGGGATGATCGAAAGGGCTAATTAAGAATGAAAAAAGGTATCAAATAATAACTAGCAGCTTTATCCATACCATTATCAGTTACAATAACATAAGCAAAAAGAAAGAAAAGTTGCAGTTCTTTCATCCTTCAAGAACAAACTAAAACTTAACTTTGGGATGAAATATAAAAAAAAAAAGATCAAAGAAATCAGATGAATATATATTTATTTGATGTGAGTGCATGGAGAAATCTCATGAAAAGGAAAACCATGAAAGTTAATCTCACAATAAGAGTGTCCAAAATACAAAAACAAACCGTCATATCTAACACTATATATTTGTCCTAAATAGAGGAACTCAATTGTTCTTGAAAACTGGCCTTAAGTTTAGAAGAAACCTAAAGGGAAGGAAAACTGAGAGAGTGAGAGCGAAAGATGGTCAAATTTGTAAAGACTACAAAGAAAATAAAGTTGGAGGTGAATTTACTAACCTGTGGCCATTGAGCAGCATCCATGTTAACTCAGAAGAAAGGAAAAAGGTTTTAAGAGTCCAAAAGCAAATGATGTTTAGAGAGAGAGGAGGGGGAGAGAGAGAGAGAGAGAGAGAGAGCTAGGGAGAGAGAGAAAATCCACCTCCTTTGTCTGCAACTTCCTTTAATGCAAAGAAAGAATGTTTGAGTTGTTAGTGTGTTGGCTTTTTGTGTTATTGGCTTGCTTTATGAACAATTGAAAGTTGAAAGGAAAGTGAGAGATGGGTTTGTTTTGACTGTAGTTCTAATATTACTATATTATAATTGTTGCTTTACTTTTTCCATTTTTTTGTCTAGAGATTCTCTGCAGTCCATTTCTATTTTCTGTGCATTGCCCTTTAATTATAAACAAATTCTGTTTTGATAGTTCGATGAAAATATTATTTGATCTAATAGTTGAAATTATGAAGCCATATGAAGAAATCAGATTTCGTTTTAAAAATAAATTATCTATTTTCTTTAGTAGTGATCATCTAATGTCTATGGACGTGTAATGAATCATTATGTTGCACAACTATTTTTTTTTTTTTGTAATCAATTCTAAATATTTACTCAATTTTACAAAATGAACGGATCATATCATCGTAGGGAGGTCGTGGTGGACGCCAAACCGCATAGTGCAGTCCACCTAGGTAAACTATTAGAGAATCAATTCCCTTATGTTGGATAGTATAGTATATTACTATATTTGATGATTTGTTTTGTCATTGTTGGTGGAATTCTGAGTGTATGTCCTGTGGGTGGGTTTCTCTTTTTTGACCTTATTAAGGGGGAATATGACTTTTTTTGATTCTTGTTCTTCTCCCTGTAGCTCTCTCTCTCTCTCTCTCTCTCTCTCTCTCTCTCTCTCTCTCGTGCTCTCTGATGGCCAATTCAAGAAGTGCGCCAAAAAGAAAGATGGAATAATTTGCGTTATATATATAGGCAATTGATAATGCCAAAACCAAAAGTGTTACTGCCAAAACTCACCCATGTGAATAGACTTCTTTGCCCTTCTGCCAATCTCACTCTACTTCACTCTTCTCTCCTAAAACAAAACCCAGTTCCACCGCCTCTCTCTCTCTCCTAAACAAACCCAGTTCCACAGCCCTCCCTCTCATGCTTCCTGATTTTCTAAAACAGAAGAAAAGAAAAGTTCATCTATTTTCTAATCTTTAACAAACTCAGTTTCTCTTGATTTCTCTTGATCATCTATTCTCTTGATTTCATTACGTGTAATGTGTGCAGATGTGCCCAGCTGTAGAGGTCGACGACGGCGGTGCAGGTGTTGGCGCTGACGGAGGCACCCAAGATCGAGCAGAACGTTGTCGTTTCCTCCTCGGAGGCTGGTCGAGTCGGGCCGGACATAGCAGAACGAGTGGCCGCCGGTGAAGTAGGCGCCAATTTTCCCCCAATCCGTTACCCGTCGTAGGAAAAATTTATCGAAGAAATTGAAGAAAAATTCAGTGGTATGAAGACAAAGATCGAAGAAATCTAGTTATTTTTTGTACTAATTGTGTTTTTTTCTCTAATTTTTCCGGGTTTCTATAAATTATCATTCTTTTGTCCTAGAAAGTTCACGTGACGAAATGCAAATATCTTTGGTAACCTTTTACTCCTATGATTCAATTCTTTAAGTTGTCTATTGATTTGCTTGGTTTGTTCACTGGGTTATTTTTAGGGAAGTCAACATATTCTGCTAAGGCTTGATTCATTTTTTCTCTCGTCTTTCCCACGTTTTCTCTGAAACCAAATAAGGGTGTTGTGACTTCTTTTATCTGGTGCTGGATCTTAAATGAGAAATTAGGGATTTTGTGGAAATCAAATGGCATGCCAGGTTTTGCATTCATGGACTTTTATTGGGTTAGTGAGTGTTTTGTGCATCAAGTGAAAGAATGAGAGGGAGCGGCGGTGCCAAGCGGTGGAGTTGGGGAGGGAGGGAGGGAGCGGCGGTTGAACTGGGTTTTGTTCTGGAGAGGGAGAATGAGGGAGAGAGAGAGTAAAGTAGGGTGAGATTGGGAGGAGGGCAAAGAAGTCAATTCACATGGATCAGTTTTGGCAGTAACACTTTTAGTTTTGGCATTATCAGTTGCCTATATATATATATGTATATGTGTGTATGTGGATTATGCATACCATTTTGATTCTTTGTGGCGGGTTCTTATTTTACTTATATATATGTATATATATATATATATATAGAGAGAGAGAGAGAGAGAGAGAGAGTAAAAGAATATTGAATCATTCAGAGAGAGAGAGAGAGAGAGAGAGAGAGAGAGAGTAAAAGAATATTGAATCATTCAAATGCCCACTTATTACTTGCCCTTTATGGGTATAGCATCACTCCTTTTTCATTATCATTTTGCTTGGCATATATTATAGTACTTGTCTACCACCGGCCGGGATTTGCCGGTTATTTATTTTAGGGTCTCGAAATTAGTTAAGGTGTTCCTAACACTTGATATACTTCCTCCGTCTCAAATTTTTTATCCGGTCCGCAAAACAGAGTGTTAAAAATAATGCAATTTTTTAAAGAAAAAATTTAAACTTTTTTCACAAATTAAAAATACCCATTGAAATCTAGTAAGTTGTTAAAAATCTTTTGATTTTTTCTTGCAAAAATTGTATTATTTTTAACACTCCGTTTTGCGAACCGGACAAAAAATTTGAGACAGAAGAAATATATGCTTGCATATTTTCTTTTTCCCCCTTTTCTTGAATGCAAAAATTTATCTGAGCCCCCCAAGAATACTTTAAAACTATTGTTTTGATGTGCCCTTCTTCTTTCTTTTTTTGGAGATAAGTCAAAGTGAACAAGTCAGTTTCTGCACAACTTGACTAATCTTTAGGACTCAATCCCTACGTCAATTTTTTGGGCTATTTTGCTTATCTTTTTGGACCCTTGTAGACCTTGCGGTGGCTTTGTCCTTGTGGTGTATTGTCGAACTCTTTGTTGGATCTCCTTCCTCTTTTCCCCCATTTTTTAATAAAATTCAATTTTGCCGATCAAAAGAAAGAGGTCCTGTATGAAGGGCCTCACAAAAATTGATGGCGTGCATCTAGGTTTTGAACCTGAAACTTAAGAAGGGACCTAAACCAAAGTCCCAAGCTTATTTGACCACCAAATTGGGTTGATATGTATATGCTAGTTATTCAAAACACCTTAATTACTAAGCTACTGTACGTAATTTTGCTAAACTGACATCATGATTCATGATTACGATTAGGAACATAATTGATCTCATCTCACCTTTATCAACTAGCACTAGTTATATTCCAAGACAAAGAAAGTAGTAGTCGAAGGATTATCAATTAGAAAAGCCTTAATCTGGAGTTTTATGTAGAAAATTCTACTACTTTGACGCATGTAGAAAGATATTTCATGTAAGCCAAATTAGTTGTTGAATTGCACTAAGGTTTTTATAATTGTAGCAACAAAAAAAGAAAATAAAAAACGAGTCTTTCACAACAAAATCCTTATAATAAATACCCCTCCGTTCCATATATAAATTCTAGCCCATTCTTTCAATTTGAGACGTTCCAAAATACATGTTCACTTTCTTTAACAAAGCCAAAATATATGTAAATTTCAAAAATATCCTTCGTAAGTGGGTATGAACACTTTCAAAGTTTGGGATAGAGTAACAAATAATTTTTGTATAATATATACTTTTGATTTGATTTAAGGTGCATTTAATGTATATCTTGTCAAAAATTAGAATTTTAAAAAGAGATTAAGGGAAGGAGGAGAATTGGTTAAGGTCTTTCGACAAGCCAAATTTGTTGGAAAGGAATGTCCCGCTCCGCTAAGGTTCTTATTTTGTAAGTACTTATTTTTCGTTTTACAAACCAAGTCGTTCTCTCATATACATCACTTTTAATTCAAAAAATAAATACTTATTTGAAAAATAATAAGTACTTATTTCCTTAACGGACCAGGGCAGAATTTTTGATTTGATTGTCAAGAAAAATATAATCCTCCTAAATCTGCATCAGGTATTGTTCTGAAGGGTAATGCCATGAGAAAGAACCTTTAATTCTTTCTTTGGAGATCCAACTAAACCTTTTATCCTCAAACCCACGTGTAGAGGTGGCAAATGGGTGGGTTTGAGCGGGTCGTGGATCAAATATGGGCGGGTTGAATTCGGGTCAAATATTAAACAGGTTGAAATGAGTCGAGTCAAATATCGGTCAAGTCAAATCCAAACCTGTCCGACCCGACATGTTTTCCTTTTTTTTTTTTTGGTCCCTTTTTTCCTTTCCTTCTTTCCCTTCCTCTTTTCCCCGACCCGTTTCCATTTTCTCCCATTTTCTGTTATGTCCTAATTCAAAATTTTTTTTTTCGCATTGGTTCGTTTTGCGACTTTTACCCTGTCGATCGTATTGACAAGAGGAATTAGAAAAGTAATTTTTTTCCCTTCCTTCTTTTCGGGAGATTCAGTTAGGCTTAAAAAAAATGTCGAATTGGCTAAAAAATGTCGAAATTCAGTTTAGGCTTACGGGATGTAGTATACCATAGGTAGACCATTCGAGAAAAAAAACTACTATAATTCTACTCCCTCCGTCCCTTTTTTAGAGTCCAGTATTCCATTTTGGGCTGTCCCTTAATAAATGTCCATTTTGTAAAGTTAGTGGGTAAAAATTGGTGAATTTTCCATTTTGCCCCTAAAAGTAGATTCCTTTTTGAAAAGTTGGTGAGTAAAAATGTAATGATGATGTTTTCATAGAGGGTAAGGAGGGAAAGTGGAGGTAAAAGTTGATGTGAAAGGTGTAATGATGATGTCTTTTTAATAAGTTGGAATTACTAAGCAGGACATTTAAAAAGGGACTGAGGGAGTAATATAAATTTTAAATGTGTGTGGGTACGGGCTATGGCGGTGACCCGAGCTCATCCGCCCCTAAATCCGTCCGTGAGCTTACGTTCCTCTAGGGTCGTCTTATATATTATAAATAGAGGTTTATGATGACTCTGCTGCAAATCGCAAGACCTCCAAAAAGGAAAATCGAAAAATCGAGAACTTGCAAAAACTCATGCTACACAAGATATTTTTTCATCAACTCATAAAAATGTGTATATACTCAAATTTTTTCTCGAGTGAATTTTTTTTGAGCAGTTTAATTTTTTTTTTTTTTGAACAGCTTTTCTCTTGAGTGACTAACATACAATATGATGAGAATGACAAAGCAAATTACAGAAATAGAGATTGAGATGGAACAGGGTTTGATTTGAGAGAGAGAGAGAGAGAGAGAGAGAGAGAGAGAGAGAGAGAGAGAGAGAGAGAGAGAGAGAGAGAGAGAGAGAGAGAGAGGAATGCTGCTTCTCTGGACCAGTGTGGATTTTGGACTAAAGATGGGAGCAATTAAAAAAAGTTTTGGACTAAAGGCGGGAACAATTAAAAAAAATAGTCCAGCATGAATCTTTTCCTTTCAACCCATATTGAACTCATTTTCAACCCACCTAAACCCATATAAATATGGGTTGAACCCATATCAACCCATTATATAATATTGGCGGGTTGGGTTGGGTTATAAGTGGGCGAATTTGGACGGATTAAAAAATATGGGTTGAGATTGCCACCTCTACCCATATGCAACATATTACAGATTAAGTTGGCACTTTTTCTTTCAGAGAGAGAGAGATCATCACTCTTGATTTTCAATTATGAATTACATTGGCAGAGATCCTTTGAAAAATTAAGCAACTACAATGTCCTACCATTCTCTTTCTCACGTTTTAATAAAAAAAATAGTATTGTTCGAATAATTTTTAATTCTTTTATATGGAAAAAAAAGAAAATTTTATTACTAGCTCGAAGAAAATTGTTTCCAGATAATAGACAAGGAGATAATTGCTAATTGATTAGACACACAGTCCAACTATGTTGCCAATAATATTTATATATATACCATTGAATATTACTTTAAAAGTTCCAAAACTTAATCTTAGGAGTTAGGAGTATTAGATTTATGACTCATTACCTATTGAGAATATTGTTCATAATATTTGGTTTATTAGCTATGCTGTTTAATTATTAATGGACCGTTACCTAGCTAACTTATGTAGCTTATGATTATCGATAATTATGTAGCGGCCGGAGAGTTACATTTCTTAGGTTTCTAGTATGTGGGAGGTTATAATGGCTAGCTTGTTGAAGAGACGAGACAAGCACTAGTGAGATGAAGAACTGATAAGGAATATACAACTATAAAATTCTTTTTTGAAAAATCAAAAAATATATATAGAGTACAATTATAGAGAGTGCTCTAGCTAGCTCTCTCTCTGTCTCGATCTCATATTGGATTTACTACTTTATGCATATTTGCTCCTATTATGCTAGCTTTTGGCTACGACGGTTCTTTACTTCCTGGAGGACATTGAGCTCTGGATAAGCTACAGTAATTAATTAAGAGCAAAATTCGTTAGTTCTGTCCGCTAAAATCTTTATGTGTACGTAGGGAGGCAACAATTACTTTAAGAAAGCGAGTATGCGCAACTCACAATCTTCCTCTAGTTTTACTGTTTTAGAATACAAATTACTGTCTTTGCATGTTAACTTTTTTGTTTTATTAACCCCAAAGGGTTTGGCTAAGTGGTTTTGAGAAAACAATAAGTGTCCATCCAAGTGGTCACAGGTTTATTCTCACAGTGGTCAAACATTTCAAATCTTGGAGATGCTCGGGGCTATATTCGGTCTTTACCTTCAATTCTCTGAAATTAGTCAAGGTGCATGTGTAGTGGGCCGAAATAACTACAGTTCGAAGAGGGGAAAGAGGTCAGTTGGGTCAGACCTAGCACCTGTTTTGGACAGATCATCCCCAGGATTCTTCTGTACTCAAAGCCACGGGGCGGGTCCCACTGTCCAGTTGTCTCAGTTCGTTTGTAACGTCGTTATATGTCCTGGGAAGGCACTCCATTTCTCCTCCATGCGTACTCTCTTCGCCTCACGTTTTCACCGGCTGGTCGCTCGTCATACCCCTGAGATGTTCGGCGATATGTAATCTCGTTCGGAAGGTGCGTTATTGTTCAGGGGAACGTGTCTTCTTAGGAGCAATGCTCGTCCGCGATTGTTGAGGAATCTTATAGAAGCTTCCACTAATCATCGAAGTGACATCTCTGAGACTTGCTCGTGCACTCTGTTTACCTAGGGAGGCACCATTTATTTAATGATTTTGACACATAACGTCATCCGAGCAGTGCAATGCGCGTGGGACCATGGCCTGCTTGTTCTGCACTCCAAGCCTTGCCTATATATAGCGGACTGTACCCCTCCGGGTATGAGGATCGAATTTCTAAAACTAGAAACACTCTTCTTCTTCTTCCACCTACTAACTTGTTCGTCGGAACTTCTTTCCGGAGAAATAACCCCCTCCGGTTTGCAAGTACCCAAATCACCATTCTACTCCTCCACTGTTCAGCAGATGGGGGAAAATGGTCAAAGGTTGTTTTAGCCCCCACAGCATGCAAGCTGGCTGGACATCTTAGCCTGTTCAGTTTAAGTTTTGAGGGAGGTTTTAAAGTATAATATGTGGAGAGAGCTAGAAAAAATTTGCTGGAAATCATGCGCAAGAATTTTGAGTATCCCAAATGAACAAATCCTGGGGTTATCAATTTTTTTTTTATTAGAGAAAATTCGTAACATATATAACTAGTTCCAAAAGTAGGCACTTTTGTATATTATAGTTCCCCTTCAAAAACTACAAAAATTTGGTAATCTATCTGCGAAGATAGTCAGATTTTCACACCTAGTTTGTGCATACGTAATAGTTTTTGTTCCTTTTTATTAGCTTTTTGTGCTTTTTATGTTTGGAAAGTAGGTAGATCAACAGAATTGAGAGAGAGAGAGAGAGAGAGAGAGAGAGAGAGAGAGAGAGAGAGGCGACAAATGCAGACAAAAAGGAGCGAAGGTGGGGATCCAAACAATGGCCGGTAGAGTGGAAGTGATGTCGATTGTGATGGCGACACCAACATAATTATCGGGTTTGAATGATTCCAAATTAATAGTAACACCCTAAGGCCTGACCTAAATTCCCTCCCTTAAAATCCCAGTGCCAAGAGTTCACATTTGGTGGTTCAACTTCAAGTCTTCAACCATTAATGGATGTTTTGGCTGTCGCCAGCTTATGTGAAAATTTCTTCTTGGAGAGAAAAAATTAGAATAGAATCAACTTGCAACTGTTTTTTTTTTCTTGTAGTCATTGTAACTGAGTCAAGTTACGCGAATCGATCGCACAATTCGTTAGTGGTGGCTCATTTAAAACTGGAACTAGCAAAGCTTCATATTAGATTGGTCCCAAAAGAATTAAAAGCATTGAGAGATTTAGATATAAGGAGGGGGCAAACACCAATAGGATGTTTAACTCTTTGTTTGGTTTGAGTTTTTTGAGTTTTGATAAAGGTTTTTGAGATAATGAGTAGAGAGAGATAGATAAAGAAATAAAAAGTAATACTTGGATAAAAAAAATTATTGAAGACCGTGAACAGAATAAAAGGTTGGGTTTTGAAACCCAAAGTATGGGCCCGTTTGGATGCAGGAAAAGAATTTGGGGTAGTAGTTAAGAAGGGAAAATAAGATAGTAGGGGATACTATGTAAGAAGAGTGGGTCTATATTGATGTGACGGGGGTTTAAAAAATAGTTGGTTTGGATGAGGTATTAGAGAATGAGGATTAAATAGTATTTGATTTGGATGAGAGATAAAAGTGAGATAAAATTATTTTGTAGTTGAAATAAAAAAGGGGATATTATCCGAGGGTATTATTTAATACCACCCCAAAACCTCCCCATAAATAATCCCCCGGGGGTATTAAGGGGTATAAGAGAACATTGGCTTAAGCTAATACCCCTCGTTTTTTGGTTCTCAAACCATGGCTTAAGTGATGGGCCTGAGTATATATGAGGGGTATTACAAATACCATTCACAGTCCCCCATACAAACGACCCCTAAGGGTATTCTTAAGCCCCCTTCAGCTGTTATTGGTCAGCCCAAATTTGAAGTCGAGAGTATGGTTTCCAAATGCATGAATGTCAAGCTACACCCTTTAATTTTCTTTCCTCTGCCAGTATTGGCACATTCCTCTTTCAATTTTCTAGTTGTTTTATGTGGGGATGATCCACTCGGTGTACAATGGGTCAGACTTTTGAGTGAACCTCCTCTTTTTTCACCAAAATCTGCAAAACAGGAAATCACCTCGGCGCAAAACAGGAAATCACCTCGGCTAGATTCATTTAGAGGGCACTCCGATTCCTAAGTTAACCACTGGGAGAGAAGAGGATAAAGACAAGATCTCAGATCTAGAAATAACATACTTCTTAAGGGTTTCTCCTTTAGGCTTTTATAGAAAAAATGTACTCTTACTCTCCAAGTAAGTCTATACTAGGCATGACAAATGACATCATGCATGGCGCTAGATGTAGACATGGCCGGACACAAATGTCACTGAGACACCACGTAGAATTAACCCGGCTGCTAAGTCATCCACACTGGCCGATCATGAACCTCTGGGCCCGGTCCTTGGGTTCCGTCACTGGATTCATTATGCGGGCCTGACCTCAGGGGACGATTGGACCTGGTCCATGTACGTCAGGCACAAGCGATCCCCAGCGAAATGGGTCACCCATGATGTCAAGCCCAATAGCCAGTCGGACTCAGCCCACTACACTTTCCTCTTCTATAGGTTTTATTTCTGGCTGAATTGGTATTGCTTTTGTTTTGGCATATTTGGTATTTCTTTGTATAGGCTCTTGCCTTGGTGTTTGTATCTCTTGAGGATCTCCTCCTTTCTTCCTAATAAAATTAATTACCAAAAAAAGAAAATCGATTTGCTCACACTTTTTGCCTTTGTAGGCTCTCTGCTAAGGACTACAATTCGTCAAGTTCGCCAATGAAAAAAATAATAAATGACCAACAAAAGAAGAGCTTTTTCGCATATCATATTTTCTCGTTATTTCCCTAATCTTTTTTTCCTTATTGCTGTAACTAATTCATGATCCAAGCACCCTTTTTAAAGCGGTGATAGTGCATTTGAGAATTTGGAGTCCCCGCTAGTTGATAGTGGGATTGGTTCTTAAGAAAGTAGTGAATGTGTGCATAAACTGAACCGAAAACCCTGGGTTAGCAATAAAAAAGGAGATATTGCAAAAATTAAAAACTTCCACATTAATTACTACAATATGGCCATCAAAACATTAATTTCTTGCGGCCGATATTATAAACATATATAGGTTCTTCTACTTGGGAGATGTAACTTGTGTGGGCAATCACTCACATTTACATTCTCCAATGTTGGACTACACTTAATTAATTATATATGGTCCATATTCCATAATATAGTATTGTATAATTACACTAGCGTAGCGTCAACAGGTTGTACTTCTCCATTACAGCCCACTCCAAACCCACTAATGAAAATATGTGGATCCTATTCCTAGGCCATGTTAATCAATTGGGTCGTTAGCTAGGGCGCCGGCTTGGCCCAATGCTGCTGATCTGACCTGGTTTTCTCCATGAGAATAAATTATGTATACCGACGGTAAAAACATTTATTTTCTCCAAATTAATTACGTTATTCCATGTCGTCAAAATAGTGATCCCAATTAATCGAACACGGCGACGTGACATAGTGCAATTGATTTTAAGGAAACAAATATTTACACCGCCGATATATAATTTCATCTCTTTCTTGAATTTGCCATATTGTTGATTTTGAGAATATGATCCGAACTTGGCTAAAATAGATAGACACATCTCTCTATGTTCTAAGAACACCAAACAATATATTACTTAAACCGATGATTTTTCGGATGTAATTCAAACCCATTATATAAGTTCATAAAGACTTATCCTTACAGCTAGGGCTAAACCAACTAAACCAAGTCCAACCACTAAATCAATTCGAACAACAGTTTCTCACGGTTGTAATAAAACAGGAAGAAACAAAGAAAGGACGAATAAGACCACTTCTTTAACCCCTTGCTGCTTTTTCAGTATTATTGATTTCAACATTATTGAATCTGTCGTTGTACTTGACGCCAATTATTTTTCGGCGTTGTCTAGATCGTTTCATTTTACTGGCATGTTGATGTCCTTTTCTAGGTGTCTTGCCCATAGACCTTTTGGTCTTTGCTCATCGCTGGCGCCGTTTCCCTTCTCGATCACCTAGAATTCGTTTATTTGCATGCACACAATGTTATCTACCTAGGGTATGTACTTGTTTGGTCTTCCGTCTAAACATGGTGGTAGATCGGTTTGTTGCAGTGGAACCACCATTAGTAGCTTTTGGTTTCTAACTTGCATAGTTGCATGCTTTTTTCGGTCCCTGCATTTGTTTAATGTTGCACTAAATGCACTTTGTAAGGAACAAATTCTGGAGTCTTTGTGTATTGGTAATTCCGTATGACAAAACACATAATTTTTATCGAATTGTAATTTTATTTCTTTTAATAAGCTAGTGAGTCTGTATAGTATTACAATGGAAGGAACCTTTGTTTGTAATTTCGAGTGAGCGTATTGGATAAAAAAATGAAGTCGACTACAGTGGGACGGTTGTTTGGCGAAGATGGATCAATCGATACCTTCTGTTGTTAATTGAAAAGCAACGTGGAAAGAAAAACAAGGGGTCCAATTAGAAGTCTATTTATGGACATGTGCTTTTCCTCCTAGGGTTTGACTAAGCCATATAAAAAGGAAAAGGGGGCAACAAGATTGGCTAAGCCACACACTGCATATACACGGTCATTGGCAAAAGAAAGACGGGCGGCGGCAGTGGAAAAATAAAATAGAAGCAACAGCTTATTCGAGAGCTATTTGAAAGGGAGATTTTGATTAGTTTTAGAGGGCTTGTGGACTCAAGACCGTTGGCGATTAAGATCACTGGGTGTGGTGTACGTGTGACTCGGCAGGTGATACTTAGAACGTTGTGAGGATTTACTTCGTTTGGATAAGTATATCTGTAACTGCACAATGATTATAGTGATTTGATTCCTTCCCGTGGTTTTTTATTCATTCTGGGGTTTTCCACGTATATCTCTGCATTGTGGGTTTGATTGCTTGCGTAGTTTTTGCTGATAGTATTATTTTGTGATTCGCATTCATATTGTTAGGATTTTTAAGGATTGTTACGGAACCCTGATTTTTCAATTGGTATCAAAACGGGCTGCTCCTTCCGTTAGAATTTATTTTTCTAGAGCAGATCCATCATGAGTATGAACATGAATCACATGTCTAAAAATTTTCCTATACTTGATGGTGATAATTTTGATTATTGGAAATCTAAAATTTAGGCTATAATGAGGTCAGCCAGTGAAGAAATTTGGAACTCGTGTATTGTGGGGTACACTCGACCCGTGAAAACTGTAGACGGTAAGCTGGTTCAAAAAACTCACTCTGAGTTATCAGTCACAGAAAAACCTTTACTTCAAGTTAATAATCGTGCACTTGATATTTTATATGCTTCTATTGACATAAATGAGCACGGAAAAATAGCTAACTGTGAAATTGAAAAAGAGGCCTGGGATATTCCGGTTACTTGCCACAAGGGGACAGATGTTGTTAAGCAATCTAAGTTGCAAAGACTTACTACGGAGTTTGAGACCATTAGAATGCAAGAGGAAGAGACCTTCAATCAATTCTACTCCAACCTCATCGCCATTGTCAATAGCTGCGAGAACTTGGGTGAGTCAATTCCTTCTTTTCGTATTATTAAGAAAATTTTGCGCTCCTTACCTCATAGATTTAAAATTCAAGTTACTATGCTAGAGGGTAAAAAAACGTTAAAAGAAAAATCTGTTCAAGAAATAGTTGGGATTCTCCAAACTTATGATGCTAACCTATTGCAATTTGAACCTGTTAAACCCAAAGTAAAACCTTCGGAGACTCTGATTGCTTTTAAAAGTACTCAAAAATATAAGAAAGATTTAGATAGTGATAGTGATGTTGATGTTGATTTTGAGAAGATGAAAGCTTTTTTCAAACAATTTAAAAATAGTACGAAAAAGAAAAATGATAAAGGAAAAGGAGAATTTTCTGGAAAAAATAAAAGGGAGGGAAAAGGACCACTTGAGGGACCACAATGTTTCAAGTGCTATGGCTTTGGTCATTACGCCCAAGAGTGTGTAAATAAAATGAAAAGAAGGCTCTCGTCACTAAAACGTGGGATGATAGCGATTCTGATGAATCGAATGAAGAACAGGGGGCCGATGAAAATGATAAAAGAAACTTTTTGGCTTTTGGAGTAACCTTAAATTCACATGGTCATTCCGAATCAAGTGGTTTTGAAACAGATAGTAGCGAGGCAGATAGTTGTGATGACATAGATGAGGTCAGAGAGAAGTACAACAAACTACATGTTTTTAGTAAAAAAATATAGAGGCGAGTGAAAAGCTTTCTAATAAGGTTAAGAAGTTAGAGAATATTTTGAATGAACGCACTCAAGAGAGGGATGAGAGAAGTAAAAAAATTGAGCTCATTCTTGAGAAAAACAAAATTTTGACTGGTAGCTTCAAATCTAAGGATAAATCAGAGGATGACACACAGAGAGGGACCAGAGTGTTAGATTATATTCTATCCATCCAACGATGACCTAGCGATCGTTCAGGGCTTGATTATCATGCAACGTCTTCAACTCCACCAATAGGGAAAAACGGAACTAAACGTCCAAGTAAGAAGACCAATGGTAATGATATGCAAAACATGATTAATTCTCTTACGACAAAGAAGCAAATGGCAACAGAGATAAGCGGACATCCCAAGCGTAAGGAGGTAAAATCTAAGGTTATTAATATTGATAAGTCTCACGTTTTTACTCCTGTTGTTAACAAATTTGTTTCTACTTGTCATTATTGTGGTATGACTGGCCATATTAGACCGCATTGTAGAATGATGCATGAGTCATACACTTCGCATGCACATGTAGCTCGTCCTTATGATCATAATTATTTTGTGCCCACTTGTCATCGCTGTGGAATTAGAGGCCATATTCGTCTATACTGCTTTGCCCTTTATGGCTACCATAGGACTCCTCCCTGCTATGATAACATGAATAGCCATGGGGAATATTTTCAAAGGCCTAAAGGTAGGATGCCTTTGCATGCTAATTTTACGAAGGTAAATTCAAAGCCCATGACCAATAAAGAGACTCATATTGGAAAGGCCAAAACGAGACAGATTTGAATTTGTAAAATTGATTTGGTTTCTGAAGCTGATGATGACCTTGACTCTCTAAATGAATATAGTTCATCCGGAGAGGTTGACCTTGCCTTTTGAGGCTAGATCGTGGTTCCATAACCTAGGTTTAATTGTTCTTGCATATCTCATTGCCTAGAGTTTTGGAGTTTCATAGTTTTGTGTTACTTTTGTTTCGTAGTTATTTTTTTTGTCTTTGAATAAATTAATAAAAATAATATATATATATATATATATATATTTTTTGGTTCTGTGAGTTGGTTTGTGGATTAAGCACGATAGTCTTTGGTGCGTAGTTGAATATCATTGGATTTTATGAACATGTTCATTCATATTTTTGTTACACTTCTTTCATTGTTTTCTCACTGCAATTATGTTTGAATGTTAATAGATCATGAGTATTTGACATAATGTACACTCATAATGGCTATTGGTCAGTTTCTCAAATAGGGATCACTCTTCTCATATGCTTCGTTTTATCTTGTGTCTTTATTTGGTTTCCGTTGATAGAGCCCTCACTTATTCCAAAAAAAAAAAAGAAAGAAAAAAAAGAAGGAAAATATATATCTTGGCTTTTGCTTATCCGAGCGTTCATTGAGTAACTGGACAATTGGGGTGAGGTATTCTCCCTCTGAGCATTCGCGTCAAAAATGGATAGACCTTGTGAAGGCACCCGTGTTGGACCATTTGCTTAGTAACCGGGCATTGGGTGTAAGGTATTCTTACTCTCAATATTCGCGTCAAACAGCGGTGGTGTAAAAGTAAAAATACGGTTATGAATTTCTATTGATTACTTATTAAACAACCGCATGTTGTTGAGGGGGAGCTTGTGATTAATTATTTGTGACTTGTATGTCGAACCTAGAGAGGTGTATCTTGTTGAGGGGGAGTCATTAGATAAACTTAAGCACTTGAGCATCTTGGCCCTGTTTTGAGTTGCTGAATTTTTTGGTCATGGATGCACACACACACACACACTTTCCTCTCATGTCGATGATCATGGTGTATTGTATTCCTTCTCCATTGCATGGTGTTATATCATTAAGTGGTGCCTCAAAATTTGGATGTCTTTTTCATCTCATCTCATGATATAATACTTGCAATAAAGCTATCTCATGCTCGTATCTTCATATTTCTCGTTCTTTTTTAGTGTTTAATTTAATTTTGTTTCATTGAGTTTTGCATGCCTGAATTTAGCTGCCATGTTATTTAAGCCATTATTTGTGCTTCGCTTAAATTTCTTATGTATCCTATTCACCCTTTGTCACTTCATGTCAAAAAGGAGGAGAATGATGAAAAGGGGAGCAGGTTGCCTATTGTTCTAATATGTTTGGATGTTCAGTTTTGTTTCCAGCTCCTCTACAACCCGATCTTAGTTCGTTAGTTTTTCAATGTTGTGTGTTTTGTCATGGAAGTGTCAAAGGGGAAGATTAAGGAACAAATTTCAGAGTAATTGTGTATTGGCAATTTCGTATGACAAAACACATAATTTTTATCGAGTTGTAATTTTATTTCTTTTAATAAGCTAGTGAGTCTGTATAGTATTAGAGTGGAAGGAATCTTTATTTGTAATTCTGAGTGAGCATATTGGATAAAAAATGAAGTCTATTTATTTGTAAATCTTTATTTGTAATTTTATTTCTTTTAATAAGCTAGTGGGACGGTTGTTTGGCGAAAACGGATCAATCAGTATCTTCTGTTGTTAATTGAAAACGAACGTGGAAAGAAAAAAAAAGGGGTCCAATTAGAAGTCTATTTATGGACATGTGTTTTTCCTCCTAGGGTTTGACAAAGCCATATAAAAAGGAAAAAGGGGCAGCAAGATTGGCTAAGCCACACACTGCATATACACGGTCATTGGCAAAAGAAAGATGGGCGACGACAGTGGAAAAATAAAATAGAAGCAACATCTTATATATTTGAGAGCTATTTGAAAGGGAGATTTTGAATAATTTTGGAGGGCTTGTGGATTTAAGGCCGTTGGCGATCAAGATCATTAGGTGCGGTGTACGTGTGACTTGGCAGGTGATACTTAGAACAATGTGGGAATTTACTTCGTTTGGATAAGTATATCTGTAATTACACAATGATTATAGTGATTGATTTCTTCCCATGGTTTTTTACCCATTCTGGGGTTTTCCACGTATATCTCTGTGTTGTGAGTTTGATTGTTTGCGTAGTTTTTGCTGGTAGTATTATTTTGTGATTTGCATTCACATTGTTAGGATTTTTACAGATTGTTAGGGAACCCTGATTTTTCACTATATATATATATATGTCCCCTTCAAGTGAGGGTGTCCTCATTTTAAATAAAATGCGAACGTCTCATTTTTTTCCCATTTTTCGATCAAATTTCGATAATCCAAACCGCTCAATGTGTTCAGAACATGATTTTAAGGGTATTTAAGAGAAATCAGAAAAAAAGAACCAGGAAGGGCTTGATTTGAGCATTTTTTATTTGAACCGTTCGATAAAATACAAACAAAAATTGCTCAGATCAAGCCCTTTCTGGTCCTTTTTTTTTGCTGATTTCTCGCGGGTACCCTTAAAATCACGTTCTGAACATATTGAGTGGCTCGGATCATCGCAAATTGGTCAGAAAAGGGATGTTCTTAACTAAATACGGTAATTGCGCCGTTACTTGAAGTTTTTGTGTGTGTGTGTGTGTATAAATGTGTGTGTGCTTGGTCTTTATTTGCATTTTGTTGTTATGCTTCTAATGCCGTGTTACTTAGGGTGGGTACTATTGTGTTGTATTTTTCATATTATTAACGAAGTTCTTATCATTTTCACACACACAAAAATCTGTATGACAACAATGTTGTGACACTCTGATATATATTCATCAACATTGGTGAGTTAGAAGAGATGCAACAGATAAAATGGAATGTTTTTTTAGATGTTTTAACTATACTTAGCAAAAATAAAGACAACATAAATATTTCACTAAATATGATGGGAGGTATCTATTATTACTAGAAACCCTAGGGGAGGTCAACAAAGCGGTAAAAAAGTAAATTTCCTTTCCCCGTTAAAGTTTGTTAGCTCCTAACTCTGACAGGAGACGTAAGTGCAATTTTAGAAACCTGAGGAGAGGTGTCTGTAATTGTCAAAAACCTTCGGGGAGGTAAGTGAAATTTGCCCATTATTTTTCGGCGTTGTCTAGATCGTTTCATTTTGTTGGCATGTTGATGCCCTTTTTCTAGGTGTCCTGCTCATAGACCTTTTGGTCTTTGCTCATCGCTGGTGCCGTTTCCCTTCCCGATTGCCTAGAATTGGTTCATTTGTTGCATGCACTCAACATTATCTACCTAGGGTATGTACTTGGTTGGTCTTCTATCTAAACGTGGTGGTAGATCGGTTTGTTGTAGTGGAACCACCATTAGTAGCTTTCGGTTTCTAACTTGCATGCTTTTTTCGGTCCCTGCTTTTGTTCAATGTTGCACTAAATGCACTTATATATATAGGGAATTGATAATGCCAAAATCCTTTTTGTTCCTGCTAACCCCTTTTTTGCTCCTGCCAAAATTCATGGTGTACTTTTCATTCCATGACTTAATTGCCCACCACTTGTTTTATGAAAATGCCCCTTCAAAATTGAGAGCCATCCTTACAGGAAAAAACGTGGCTTTTTTGCATAAAAAAAGGGCAAATTTTCGTAGTCGTCTCTCTAGTTTTACAGTTGTCTCAATTTCGTCCCTCTAGTTTCAATTGTCACCATTTCGTCCTTGTAGTTTGTTTTACGTTCCAAATTGGTAAAGTCGTTAACACCGTTAATGAACTAACGGAAAAAATATGATTAAAAAATTAAGTGCCCCAATTTTCAATCCGGTTAAACCGGTGTGAAGATCTTATTTTTCTGATCATTTTATCTTAAATGGTCATAATGGATTTTTGGCTTTAAGGCCTTTCAATGAGCACCATAAGAGAGCTGTAAAACTAAATAAGGAGTCTTCGGGCGCTCGTTGAAAGGCCTTAGAGCCAAAAAATCATTACGACCATCTAGGATAAATGATCAAAAAAATAAGATCTTTGCACCGGTTCAACTGAATTGAAAATTTGAGCACTTAATTTTTTAATCATATTTTTTCCGTTAGTTTCATTAACGATGTTAACGATTTTACCAATTTGGAACGTAAAACAAACTACAGGGACGAAATGGTGACAATTTGAAGTAGATGGACGAAATTGAGACAACCGTAAAACTAGAGGGACGATTATAAAAATTTGCCAAAAAAAAATGGAAGGGAGGGCCAAGGGGATTGTAGAAACCCAATCAATTGGTATAGCTCCCTTTAAATAATGGGATGCCACCCAATGGGCAACTCCATTACAATTTCTAGGGATACAGGAGAAAGAACAGTGAATTAACGAAGCAAGGTTCCTAGTCTCTTCAATAGAAACTGATACGGAGTTCCCCCCAATTTTATCATTGTCGTCGCAAGCTTTTGACCGTAGTAGCTTTGTTGGAATGGAATTCTTTTTTTTTTTTGATCCGCTATCACTGCAAGAAATTACACCATTCCCGACTAACAGTTTAGTCGGCAATAGTATTTTCCGACTAAAAACTTTGGTCGGCAATTTAGTTAGGGAATTGCGGTCGGCAAAGGTAATTACTGACTAAAACTCATTTAGTCGGCGTATATTATATTTTCCCGACTAGTTATTTAGTTGGCTAACGTAAATTATTGCCGACAAAGTATTTAGTCGGACAAATTATTTAGTCGGAAAATGTTTAATAAATTACCGACTAATTATTTAGTCGGAAAATGTTTAATAAATTACTGACTAATTATTTAGTTGGAAAATATTTAATAGATTACCGACTAATTATTTAGTCGTAAATGTTTAATAAATTACGGCAAATATTGCATAAATTTCTGACTAATTATTTAGTCAAAAAATGTTATATAAATTACCGACTAATTATTTAGTCGGTAAATGTTTAATAAATTATGGCAAATATTGCATAAATTACCGACTAATTATTTAGTTGGAAAATGTTATATAAATTACCGAGTAATTATTTAATCGGAAAATGTTTACTAAATCACGAAAAATATTTGACAAATTACTGACTAATTATTTAGTCGGAAAATGTGTAATAAATTACCAACTAATTATTTAGTCGGGAAATGTAACATTTGTTTTAAATATAAAATTATAAATTTTAAAATTAATTCTAAAATCTGCTGAGATTTTTTTTGGTGATTCACAATAATTTAAATTGAACATCTATTCACCAATATACTGTAATCAAGTACTGAAATTCAAGAACAATTCATTCATAACTTCCATAAATAAAAGGTGTTCACCAAATACTTAATATACGGTATTCGAATTCGCAAAAGTACAAAATAACGAAAAATCGTACCACGAAAGTGCTACCATGAAACATATCATATCCATGCCCTAGAGCACAAAATAATACAAAAGTTCAACAAGACTAGATTACGGTAGAATCTACGGCAAAAATTCAACTTCTTCATATATATTCCTTAATGAGATACCAGATACTCCAATATCTGTGGAAAGAAAACACAATAATTAGACCCAAAATCGAGATCTTTCTTCTTATAGCTATCAGTTGAAAATAACCTAAAAGTAGAAACAAAAAAATTCATTCATCCCAAAATCAGTAAGAAAATCTTAGAAAATCAATTATCCAGAAGGCAAAGACTTCCAAATTTTACACATGAAATAGTTTACACTTAGAACACCTGGTCATCCATGGCCTCTGGAATCAACATAATAATTCAAGTAAATAAGCCAACTCACAACAATTTAGCATTCAGACCATGATGGAAAACTGAGGAGTAGAATTTGTTACTGGTTACTTGATTCCTGCAAAATAGGAACAGAAATTAGAATTGCAAGTCTTTTCAGACCACATGATCTCAATCAAAACTTTTGGTGATTTTTCTAGCTAGATTGCAACTTTGTTTTTTTTTTTTTTTTTTAATAGTCTTCTAGATTACAACTTTCACGATTATGGACCATGCCTTTGAGTTGGTTGGGGTTGGGTCACAATCTCAAACGTAAGTTGCAATCCAATTTTTGGAAGGAAAAATGCCTTTCTATCTTTGTATTCATTGACAAAAATGATATAATACATAGGTTTGAGGTGGAGCAGATGGGGTGGACCTGAGATAGAAAATTACAACGTAGTACAAATTAAAAGTTACCACTGCATCACTATTGGAGCTGGTCGTCAGCCTCTATCAATTTTGGGCTGGCCAACAGCCTCAATTACTGCTACTGGACTGGGTACACTAGAGCCACCTCAGGGAAGTAATGTGTAAATCAATCTGACATGATCATGGGACTCCACGTTACATCGGAAAACTTCAGCTTAGCTTAGACCCTGTTTGTGCACACTTACTGTGAAGACGAAGAATCACCACCACCAACAACAACAACCATAACCAATACAACAACAACAACGACAACAACAACAACGAAAGCCCTAATTCAATATCAGCTTCCTTGTTAATTCCTCGTTAATTTTTTTTAAAAGCAAGTCGATCAAAATTTATTAACCTCAAACATTGCGTTTCCATTCTAGCACATGCAAAACGAAGACCGAGCTAAGTAGAGGATTGTACCTGAAGTTGTTGAGGAGAAGCAGAGCGGCGTCGGCCGTGAATAATCTTTTGCCGTTCGACGAGAGAACAATACAGTGATTGAAGTAAGGTAGCCCAACGATTTACAGATGGACCTAAACCGTTGTAGTAGAGACCCGTATTTTTCGAAAATAGTTTAAAGGTTTTATAAATACCAGAATATTGAATAAATGGGAAAATTATGAGTTTATTTGATTTGGGGCTTAAATGATAGGATTGTTACTTGAGGGAGCAAGTGTGTAATATAGAGATATAGGGGTATAAATAGAAGGGTGTCTCTGTAGGGATTAAAAACCCCCAAAATATCTCTTTCCTCATGTCTCTCTCGGCTCTCCCTCTCTCTCTCTCTCTCTCTCTCTCTTGCTCCCTCACTCAAAACTTCACTCCATCTCACAAAAATCTTAGGGATCCATCTCTATTTCATCTCTAGAATGCAACCTCGGGCTCGTACTGCGTTGGGTGAGGCTTGGGGGGAAGATCTTGGAGGATTTCGAAGCTTTGGAACTAGAGCTCGTTCGTTGATCTTGTGTTTGAAGCTTCTAACATCGAGGTGGGATTTCTTACTCATTCTATGTGTTAATGAGTTGATTTCATGCTTTAATCAAGTTTAGATCATCAACCATTGCCTCTTCAAAAAGATGTCAAAATCTGCAGAAAATCGCCCAAAATCGCCTAGGGATCGATCCCCAAGCATGAGGGATCAATCCCTCATTCAAATTTGGACAAAACTCGAGTTTTTGCCTTGGGGATCGATCCCCATTGGAGGAGGGATTGATCCCTCGCCTCTCTGGAAGTTCTGCTCACTTTCTGGGTTTCAGCCCAACTTTAAAAGGCCATAACTTCTTCGTTCGATATCCGTTTCATACAAATTTTATATCGAATCGAAGGTATTGAAGTCAACTTTCATTTGCCACCAGAATCACCTTAAGACGATTAGTACACAGAAAGTTATGACCATTTGAGTAGACGTGTATCAGTCTATTCGTTGTCTGTGATTATTCCTAAGGTTGTTCTGGACCCATGTTATGGTTCCTTAAATGATTAGGATATGTTTAAGTCACTCTTGGATATGATTACTTGTGTCCTAAAGACTCGTAGTTAGATCTTATCTCTTGTCACTCGATAGAGTATAATATTAGTGCCGTTTGGGTAGGAGATGTACCGTAAGATTGATAGGAGTATCTCGGGCTATAAAGAGCAATGTAGTAAGTGTTATGGGTAGGTACGAGCCAATCTAATGAACCGATGGGTAGTATTGTGGTTCGTATTCTTGTGCTTCGTCTTATAGAGCTCCGTAGGTTCCTTTGGCACTATTTTATAAGATTCTCGTTTAAAACCTAGGGGTGGTATGTTGAGGAGTAAATTGTGGTTTCGGTACATAACGAGGGATATTGCGGTAAACTTAGAGGAATCGCATGATCTTAAGGTATTATTCATTGTACAATGGGACATGTATATGACTTTGTAATGCATTGTGTGATGACGAATGAAAGAGCATGAACTTGGAAAAATGTTGTTTTCTTGCGTATGGATTGACGATGCATATGTGTATGTGTGAACTAAAAATTTGAATAAAGGGCCCACAACGCAAGGTGTGGTAATGCGAGGACTCTAGAGGGCCCGCAACGCAAGGTGTGGTAATGCAGAAACCTAGGTGAAGAGAATTCACTGTCACGCAAGGGGTGGTAACACAGTTGAATGTCTCTCCCGAGTGAAGAGAATTCACTGTCACGCATGGGGTGGTAACACAGTTGAATGTCTCCCCTGGATGAAGAGAAGTTTGATTGATTTTAGAAGTTTATGTTGAAGTTTGGATGTTATTTGGGATCGTGACTGTTGAAATTCTACCAAGGTTTTATTAAAGAAAGGAAAGTTTTATGAAATAAAGTTCTACGGTGAATGGTATGAAATGAGAAAGTGGTTAGTGATATTCATTCGAAAAGTTATGAGATGGTTGAACTATTGTTGTTATTTTTTGGTTGATGTGAGTTTTATTGCCGCTTCTAGTCAACGTGTTGATGGTTAGGATTATCTCTAAGATGTCTGAAATCCCAAAGTCTAATCGTCTGTTTATTTTGGTAACCCCTCTTGTATTTCATGTCTTTTATTGAAACTCATTCTCTCTTATTGCATGTTTCATCCCATTTACATATAGCTTGAGTATAGAATTTCCTACTGGGCTAGTATAGCTCAACAAAATCCTTCTTTTCAGGTTTTAATGCCAGGCCACTGGCATTACATCGTATGCTCAGTGTGGAAGACATTTTTGGAAGCTAATGAAGTCTAGCTATTTAATCGTCTTTGTAAATCACCTACTTTGATTAAAGATGAATTTGTAACTAATTCATTTTGATTTCTTTTGATTAAACCATTTGTGATTTGATGACTTGTTCATACTTGTACTTAAATTAATTTGGGCCGTGGTGCCAAGGATGTCTTTCTCGAAACTTGGGGACTTCGTTTGTAACTAAGTAAGTGGGAAACTCATCTTGGGTATTATCTACCTTATGCGAGTATCTTTTATCGAAATGATTTATATATTCATGTTTAAAATCGAGGGCGTGACAGTTGTGAAATTGAAGATGGCTACGACAAGTTGTGGATTTAAGCAGCGAGATAGCTAGCTATGGCTTCAATCGGAACCCTAGATTCACATAAAACCAGGTGGTGATTGAGAGAGAGAGAGAGGCGTGGAGAAATCGCCCATGGCTGGAGAGAGAGAGAGAGAGAGAGAGTACCTAACAGGAGCCAGCGAGCGAGAAAGAGACACAATCGGAGGAGCTGGACCGGTGGTGGTTGATTGAGATGGAGACGAACTGATTGACGTAGTGAACGAGATGGGGGGAAGCGTGTATAACTGGATGAGTTTTGATAAGGTGTAACGGTGCCTTTTTCATGTTAGAAAAGAGTTGTCGACTAACTAGTTAGTCGGAAATTACCCAAGTCCCGCCTTTTTATTTGGCGAAAATTTTCAATTTGGCGCAAAAAAAAACATATTTCCCTGTCTAAACATTAATTAGTCGGTAATTTGTTTCTCTTGGCCAACTAAATATTTAGTCAGGAATAATTCTTGTAGTTGGGAAGACTTTTACTGAGTCCAAAAACATTATAGTCTTATAACACACAACCAGAGCCCCACTTGAGATTTTTTTGCGCGATCAGAACCATTTATCTTCTCTAATATTATCGTTTAGATCATTCTTATCGAAATTACAGATGATCGTTTTCCATTAGACAATTGATCGAATTCCATTAGACAATTGATCGAACAAAAAAAAAATGTTTTTCTAATGAATACACATCTCGATAAAGGGATATTCTAAACCTGATCGAGCCGCAAGTTTACGAGAATAAATAATTCAACAAGTGCAACAAAATCAACGGTCTTGATCGTCAAGATTGTCTCGCGATCTTGTGGCTACTGCAACAACAAGTACAACATAAGACTTACTTAATTATCAAATGTATCTAACGTATATATAGTTAAGGTAACTGACGAGTCATTTTTTATAATGATTGATCTGAACCGTTAGGATTTCATGTCTTAATTATTATAGCATTGTTACTAAAATTGGAGATCATTTGGTATTGGCGACCACATTATTGAAAGACATTTAATGTGTTCGGAGACGTTTAAGTGTTATAGTGAACTAACCGAGCCCCACATGAGGTATTTTTTCACGATCGAAATCATCTATCTTTGACGTAATATGAATTTGAACATTCGTACCAAGGATGAAGTTAATCGCATATGGATAGACACTTAATCGGACAACAAAATTCTTTACATTTAAGAATTTCTATGCTGATAAAGGGGCTTTCTTGGCCCGATCGAGCCAAAATTTTACGAGAATCTCATGATTAAGAAGGGAAAAAAGAAATGAGCGGTAGTGATCGGAAAGGTTGCAGGGTGATCAATGTAGTTGGAACAAATATTTCGTTTCTTTGAAATTTTTAAAAAGGGGGAAAAGTTGATATTCCACGACTAAAATATATTTAGTCGGAAAAATGTAATTTCATTTTCAATTTTATTAAATTGGGAACAAAGATATTTCCCGACTAAATTTTCCTTTTAGTCGGCAAATAAAACAATTACCGACTAAATTTAGTTTAGTGGGCATTATTTTTGTTTCAGATTAAATGATATTGCCCGACTACAATATTTAGTCAGAAAAATGCACTTTCATTTTCTATTTTATTAAATTGGAAAAAATGATATTTCCCGACTAAATTTTGTTTTTAGTCGGCAAATAAAAAAATTACCGACTAATTTTTAGTCGGCCAAAAATACCCCACACGACGTGTGAAATTTCTTCCTTCGCGCCACATGCTTAGCGACTAAAACATAATTTTAGTCAGGAAAAATAGTGTTTCGGCGACTAAAAATAATTAGTCGGTGATTGTTTTACTATTTTCCGATTAAATAGTAATTAGTCGGCAATGCTGTAAATATTTTCGACTAAATTTTATTTAGTCGGGAAAATTAGTTGGGAATTGTGTAATTTCTTTTAGCGTGTTGGAATGAAATTCAAAACTTGGATTTACCCGGTAGCAAGATGGTGTTTGTTTAAGCCCTAAAAGTTCAAACTCTATGTAGCAAGCGATGGTGTCTGTTTAAATCTTAAAGTTGTAGTAAACAGTAAAATACTAATAAAATTGGGGGAGCTCAAATAAAGAACAATTAGTGGATAGAATATTGCTTTAATTATTACCTGATTAAAGAATAGAGCAATAGATTTGTTGGGGATTGCCAAGGGAAAACCCAAGCCAAGCTCTATGCAGCCTCTCTCCGTTCAAGCTTTGATGGGTTAGAGAAAGAGAATAAAAAAGAACGATTAAATAATCCTTTGGAATTTGAAAGGGCACTTTCGTAAAGCAAGTGGTGTAGTAGAGGGCAATTTAGTTATAGCATGAAAGATACACCTTTAGTTTTGGCAGGAACAAAAAGAGTTTTGGAAGGAACAAAAAGGGTTTTGGCATTATCAGCACCCTATATATATATATATATATATATCCCCTTCAAGTAAGGGCGTCTTCATTTTAAATAAAATGCGAACGTCCCCTTTTCTCCCTTTTTTTAACAAATTTTGATAATCCGAGCAGCTTAATATGTTCAGAATGAGATTTTAAGGGAATTTGTAAGAAATCAGAAAAAAAAAATGATCGGGAAGGACTTAATTTGAACAGCTTTTATTTGAACCGTTTGATAAAATACAAACAAAAACTGCTTGGATCAAGCCTTTTCTGGTCTCTTTTTTTTTTGCTGATTTCTCGCGGATACCCTTAAAATCGCGTTCTGAACATATTGAGTGGCTCAAATCATCGCAAATTGATCGGAAAATGGATGTCCTTAACTTAATATGGTAAGGGCGCCTTTATTTGAAATTTTGTGTGTAAGTATATGTATATGTGTGTGTGTGTGCGCGTACATATATATATATATATATTGTGCTTGGTCTTTATTTGCATTTTGTTGTTATGCTTCTAATGCCGTGTTACTTAGGGTGGGGTGGGTACTGTTGTGTTGTATTTTTCATATTATTAATGAAGTTCTTATCATTTTCACACACACAAAAATCTGTTTGACATGTGACACTCTGATATAGATCCATCAACATTAGTGAGTTTAGAAGAGATGCAAAAGATAAAATGGAATGTTATAGTCTATATTTGTAGTGCTGATGATTTTCTGACTGTTTCTCTCTCAACGGTAAAGCTTAATTAGTAGTACTCCCATGTCCTATAATTGAGTACACCTATTGGACTAAAAAAGCGAGTCACGATCCAATGTATCCATCAACATTAGTGAGTTAGAAGAAATGCAAACCGATGTATCCATCAACATTAGTGAGTTATAAGAAATGCAAAAGATAAAATGGGTCATTGAGCACCTAGTGGCCGGACTAAAAAAGCGAGTCATTACAATTTGTCTTTTGTAAATTTTGAACTATGACATTGCACCTATATAAGTTAAATATAAGAGTAGTCAATCGAACTAGTCCTAATAATTCATTTGAAAAGGTTTGGCAAGGAAATATATTTTGTTAATTATAATAATAGTGTTTAATTGAACAAAGAGTAACCCCAAGTGTTTTTTTTTTTTTTTTTCCAAAAGGTTAGAAATTTTATTGATAGAGAGAGTACATCAAAGTGTTGGCTTATGGTCAACAAAACTTGATCGAACAAACAATAATTGAAAAGATATTGGTCAAAATTTGACTTGCACATGTATCGCGTATGCTAAGGCTCTCGTCAATCAATCAATCAATTCATATTATATACAACTTTGTTATGCCTTCAAAAGCATTCAAATCCTCAATTCTAATTTTCTAGATTTTTTTTTTTGGTTGAATATGGAAAAAAAAATCATCCTATGCTTCTGGAGTACCGTTACGTGGTCTTCCAAATTCAATTTCCACCACACATGCATGTCTTTTAATGCATAAAATGAGACCGATGCTAGCGTGCATCGAATACGAAAATGAAAAAGTATTTTATGTTTCTGGGGCAAAGTGATCACGTGGCACCCCAAATTCATTTCCACCACACTTGTCTCTTAATACATAAAATGAGACCAATGCAAGCGTATATCGAATACGAGATCGGAAAAAATATTAAATTATAATTTTATCAACTAATGTTGTGGTCATTCGATACACGAAACGGGTAAAAACCAATGTAATTTTTTTGTTCCATGGATTGATCTGGCAAAATCGCTATTTTTATTATTAAGCCACTGTAGCAAAAATATTCATGTGAATAACCAAACAGTCCCAACCGTTGTCACATTGCATGACTATTAGATTGTCTATAATCAAAGACAGACACATATTCATGTGAATATGGACAACACGTACCGAATGGTCCCCAACATTATAGAATTCAATTTTCAGTTTTCATTTTTTGTGCAAACGAAATCATTAATTTGTGGGTGTACTTTTCTACAACTAATTACATAAACACGCCTGTTCGTGGAGTTTGATTCCTTTAGGATGCGTTTGGTAACCTTTTCAGTTTTTTGTTTTTAAGAAACTAAAAGTAGAAACAGGTTTATGTTTTCATGAAAACAAAAACAAGAAACATGTTTGGTAATATTTGTAATTTTTTTAAAAATAAAGTGGATGGGGAAAATGGACCCAGGGGTGTAATGCATCCCCGCACTACACGTGTAGTGTTGCCAATCCGGCTGTCCATCTCAGCAATAGATGGCTCAGATTTCATCCGAACAATGGACAGCTAGGATTTATAGGAGCTCGGATTAAATCCAAGCCGTCTGCACCGAGATGGAAGGTCGGATCAGCAATGTAGTGCGGTGGATGCACTACAGCTCCTCCCATTCCAGGGAAAACACGTTTTTGTAGTTTTCATAGTTTACAAAAGCTCCAAAAAAGTATTGTGAAAAACAAAAATGTAGAAACTCATTACCAAACAAGTTTTCTTCATTAATTTTTAAAAAATAAAAATAACAATAAAAAAATAAAAACAAAAAGGTTACCAACCGCCACTTAATAACAAACAATAATATTGGAAGAAAAAGAGAGAGGCGTCTGGCAACACATCCGTGCAAGGGTTTGTTTTTGTTTTTTTGGGGGCGAGAACGATGAAATTGATCGTGTGATTAGTCAATATATTGTAAAAGTATGTACATCAGTGTAGCTATATCAATATGGAATAAATTAGGTAAAATGCCGAACAAAACTCTCAAAAACCATTTGCAGCTGACTAGCAAAAACAAGAAGCTAAAATACCTTCAGCGAAATTGCTCGGTAGACATACCGATGTTCTATTCATAGTCATTCATTATTTTATTCTCTCTCTCTCTCTCTCTCTCTCTCTCTCTCTCTTTGTGTGTGTGTGAAGGCAGACGGTGATCTGACGAGGACGAGAGTTTGTTTCTTGATGATCAGGATCTGGAGTAGCTGAAAGGATGTTTGGACTTGGGGTTTGGAGGAGTAGAAGTTGCTGGAGATCGACGAGGATCTAGAGGAGTAGAAGTCGCGCCTGAGATTGACGAGGATTTGGAGGAGGTGCAGAAGTCGCCGGAGATCGATGTGTGTTCGTCGGCTTCTTCGGGCAGAGTTTCTGAGCCGCTTCTTCTGATTTTTATTAATAGTTGGCTTAATTGATTTTACCATTTCAATTTCTGGGTTTGGTTCATTTTTTTTTTTGGTTCAATTTCTGGGTTTGATTTTCTATGTATGAAGAGAGTCAAATTCTGGGTTTGGTTTTATGCATGAGAGAGAGAGAGGAGAGAGAGGGGATAATGTTTTAATAATATTTTATAAGAATAGAGATGAGAATAGAGAGGATTGATGTGAGGTTGAGAGAGATTTGAGTAGGAAAAATAAAAAAAAGTGCACCAGTGGGTAGCTAAAATACATATCCTTGATGTACATGCTCTAAAGGATGGTAAAAATGGAGGAGCAAATAACACCACTTGGCTCATCTTTCCAATCCCTTTCTCACACTCAATTAGTTTAATTCTTTTAGACTACTTATATATTAAAAATATAATTAAAAATATTGTTTCAATTTTCAATATAATTAAACTGGTGCAAAAAATCTTATTTTTCTGATCATTTCATCCTAAAGTATTATAATTAAATTTTGTCTTTAGGGCTCTCATAATTAAATATCTGTTCTTAATTTGTTTGACACCTTATGGAGAGGGAACGTGATTATGAGAGTTTTAAACACAAAATTTACTTAAAACCCTTTAGAATAATATGATCAGAATACTAAGATCTTCGCACTGGTTTAAATGGATTCAAAACTAGAGCACTTAATTTTTTTTAGACCATTCATATATTAGAAAATATGATTAAAAATTTAAGTGCTCTAATTTTTAATCTTGTTGAAACGGTGTGATGATCTTCGTATTCTAACAAATCATGTTCCCAAAACCACCGAAACCTAACAACATCCACAAGCCACCGAAACGCCAAGAAAACCATCGAAACCTAGCTAAAACCTATTTTGGGACCAGCTCTCGCTTTAATTGGAACCCACAAGTAAATAGTGGAATTGATCCTTCAAAATGTGTCGAGATATGCGCAAATTTATCCGGATACGTGAGTTATACTAAAATATCACGTGAATCCCACAAGATAAACAGGTTAACCGAAAATTTCATGGGAACAAAACCATAAACAGGAAGTACGACTACAGGCTGGAAAGAAAGCGAATTCGTGCTTGTGACAGTTAACGATGGGCCAAAATCAGAGGTGGCCGAATTGAATGGGGAAGTTTCTATTGAGTCCTCGTTGCCCCCCACAAGGTGGGAATTAATGTTGTACTGGAACCTATTATTATACGACACACTTTACTGAATTCATTATCAAAAAAAAAAATATGACAAACCAATCAGGTCAGAGAGATTGTGCATGAGTCACATGTATTGAATCCACATAGAATATTATTGAGGGAGATAGCGATTTGTTATATATAATAATGAACTCAATTCAACTACCCGAGAGAGCCTGACTTGGTAGTTGAAATAATCTAAAGCACTAATATGGGGGCCGGACGATTAATTACAATTTTAATCCAAAATAATTCAAATTAATTTCAAGAAGATGATTTGCAATTAATCAAGCTTCATGCTAAATCAATCAACCAAGCATTCAAATAAAGAGCAAATATACAAAGAAGATAAAGACGAGAGAATTGCGCGCGTGAAAACTATTTAGGGTCTAAACAATCTAAGCATAAAATCACAGTCTAATTCTATTAATTTTCATTAATCAAAAAGGTTTAATGAGATAACCAAGTTGGGAATTACCCACGTACAAGCCCCTTGCGACACCTAACTCCACCTCTTGATGGAGTACCCCGTACTCCTTCTTTGATTCAATGGATTCCACAAGATCTAACATCTCCGAATCAACTCGGCACCAGATCCATCCGGCTCATGTTGGAACAAAGACACCATGCCATTTTGTAGTAGTGTACCTTTGTTGATCATAGGCCGAACATTTGCACGCGGAGGACCTCCAAGCCAATTCTTCAACCATTGGGTGGAATATCTAGACACAACCTAATCGTCTATCTCCCTGAAAAAGATATACAGACTCTAATGGGATTTTTTTTTTTATCCGATTCTAATGGTCTATCAGTATTGCCAATTATACTAACAGTAGTCAAGACCTAAAACTTGCTCATTCCTAAGATTTCAGCTTTGAAACCTTCCACCTTCCATTTGTTATCAATTCTTTCAGGGTCACTCCATATGGAGTTTTGCTTTGATTTTAATTGGGCTCCCAACAAATGGACGGTAGTGTTCGGCCTCCTTTCCTTAATTAGTCAAGGTATGCATAACTTGATCTCAACACCTAAGTTACTATTAAAAAAAAAATGACCTCGATGGAACGGTAAGTCTTGATTTCCATAGAAAATATTAATGCTTGTTGTAGTTTGATTTCGAGGACAATTTGACGTAAATTTCATAGTTGTACTTTTCCCCCACACAATTGCATGGTTCTGGTTAATTTCGGTAACGTCATATGAGTCCAGACTTTTATTTTTCACATTCATATATATCACCTGCATGTTAATGCAGTAATCCAACAAGGGTCGTTTCTACTGGTTAGGGGGTTTGCTCCCACCCTGAAAGTGTGAATTCGATTCTTGGGAGTACGTCAACCAATTAGGAGGTGAAAGTCCATGTGGGTAGCATCATGGACGCGTTCAAACTGTCCAGTGGTCCCCCTAGCCTCTGAGTTGCTTCTCACTGTTTTCTGTTGGTGCTGGTTCTCTGCAACCGGCCCTGGTTGAATTAGTCATTTATAATCTGTACAAGAGATTTTGAATCCGAATTCAAATATTTTGATGATTGTAACAATTTAGATGGGTGTTCTTCTAAACAAGCTAGGGAACAAAATGAAAGATGAATTTCTCTCAGGCTCTTTAGGTTATTTACATCGAAAGGGAAATTACGATGAAATTTATTTAGAATCTTAAACAATTTTTCGAGATTTGATAGAACTTTGGGTCCCACTTTGGAAGATTGTGAAACTGTTTTTGTTCTATTTTGATGAATGATCAATCTTGAAAAATATGTTTTTGCTTTCTCTTTGACTATGTAATGCAAGGACATTGGTAGTTGTTTTTTGTTTACTTAATTATTTGTTGGGTAAGGAATAGAAAGATATACGATGGTTGAAATTTTTTCCATTATAACTTGGCCCCCCGGGTTTATTAATCCTGGCTACGCCACTGAACACGGCAACCATTACCACTACGCAATCTACCACCGCTATTTAAAACCTGGGTTACCGTACGAGTGTGTGTGAGAGAGGAGAGAGAATGTACGGCAGTGTGAGAGGGAAGGAGAATGGCAGATTGTAAGAAAGGTGGGTAAGCACCTGCATCACGCACATAGTCGTTTGAATTTAGCGGTATCCCTCACTTACTTAAGACAGAAGAAGTGTCGTCCACTTGTTTGTTTACATAAGAGAAACAAAAGTTGACAAGTACTTGTACCTATGTAGTATATCATTCCCAAAACAGGGTTTTAATTCTCTATTAAAACCCATCAATTGAGAGATCCATGGGTATCTTAAAAAGGGGAAACAACGTTGTCAATTGCAACCCAAAAGATCAAATAACAGTCCCCTGTTTCTCTTTCTATCTCTAGCTTCTTCTTTCTTTTTTTTTTTTTTGTTTTTTTTGCAGGCTCAAACTCAAAGCATGGGAAGGGCTCCCTGCTGTGCAAAGGTTGGGTTGCATAGAGGTCCATGGACTGCAAGAGAGGACTCATTGCTTTCCAAGTACATTCAAGTTCACGGTGAAGGCAACTGGAGATCTTTGCCTAAAAAAGCTGGTAATTCTTTTTAATTTTCTCTGGCTAGCTAATTAACCACTTCCTAATATTTTACTAATGTTCTTCAAGTTCATGAAAATGGTGTGAACATTAATTTGTACATGATTTTCCCATGTAATCAGTGTTTTGCGACACTTTCAACTCAAATTAAAAGCACCACACCAAGGTTCTAAATCACAGGACGTGTAACGGTAAAGGGGATGGTTAAGGTGTAACAGGGTCGAGATTATCGAACTACGCATAACGCAAATCGTTTGTCGTGGTCGTGAATTTGTAGAAATCATTTTTGTTGAAAAAAAAATTTAAGTGCAGAAAATCTCCCGTAATGGTAGAGTATCGGCTGTGAATCGGAACCGGACCGATACATATGCAATTTTTTCTCCCATTGATATATATGGGGTGTAATTGTATCAGTAGGAAAAAAAAAAAATGTTGCGGTTATCAATCTTTTATCCTACTTTTGGGCAATTCGAAACATCTTCTGTGCTTTTTATGTTGTTCTGATAAAAGTAAGTTCTCTGTTTTTCCAAGACAATCAGCATTGAAATAGAAACAGAACTGATGCAAACAAACATCATATCCTTTTGTTTTCTTAGGTTATGTTTGACTTGACTATCACTGTTAAATTTTTTTCATGAATCAATTTCATGTACCGTATCAATCCTCTAACTGTGTTGGCGCATGTAGGGCTATTTAGATGTGGAAAAAGCTGCAGACTGAGATGGATGAATTATTTGAGGCCAGATATTAAGAGGGGAAACATCAGCCCTGATGAGGAGGACCTCATTGTAAGAATGCATGCCCTCCTCGGCAACCGATGGTCTCTAATCGCAGGGAGGCTACCGGGTCGAACCGATAACGAGATAAAGAACTACTGGAACACCCATCTTAGCAAAAGACTCAGAGACCAAGGAACCGACCCTAGTACCCACAAAAAATTATCGGAATATCGGAACGAACCACCACCAATGAAGAGGAGGAACAGCAATAGAAAGCAGAACAAGTCCAATTCAGAGGCCCAGAAGCAGAAAGTTCATAACCCAAAGCCCACGAGGATCACTTCTTTGAATTCTTTGACAATGTCGAGGAATAACAGTTTTGATTGGACTCCTAACGAAGCTTTAAATGGTGTTCCATGGTCTTCTAGTTTGAAAGGTGATGTTGATCGGGTCGGGTTTCTTATTGGTGATGACCAAGATCCGGATATGGTGAATGGGTCGGATCTTGAATGCCAGTCTGGTGTACCATTATCGGATCACAACACCACAGAGAAGCTATATGAGGATTATCTTCAACTTCTGATCAGGACAGAAGGTCTTGACCTAGTTCAGTTGGATTCCTTTGCCGAATCGTTATTGATCTGAGTAGAAGATCCGATTAAAAATAAGTATATACAATTGTGTTAGTCGTGTTACGCGTAGATCTTGCTATTTAAACGATGGGATTAGTGTCACGTAATGTTAAAAAGATCTGCTTAAGTCTTACACAGACTGTAATAATGAAGTTGAAAGAGCAAGTCTTAAAAATAATAGTACGTGAGATAAACATCTACTTGGTGTCATCGTTACGTGCTACATGCATCACTTGCGAGATGGAGTGTTAATAAAAAGCTTGTCATGTGATTGTAAACGATTCGTGTTTTGCAGTTTGCTTAGCGCAAATAAGTACTTATTTCTTACACGCTTTTAGACAATTATTATGAATAACACATTGTCCCTTTTACAAAAAAAAAATAAAAAATGAATAACACATTTTGCTCAATATTGTTCGAGTTTTGAACGGACAAACATAAAGGCACCGTATTGGAGGATAATGTTAAGGACCAGGGGTCACGTGCTCTCTTGTGTTATCTCAGTGTGTTTCGACTTTTCTGTTAATCGTACAAGTTTTCCAAAATGACTATTTTGTTGTCGGTTGAATCGTCCATAAATTTTGACAATCAATGCGTACTATTGCTATTGTTATCTCCAATCTTTGCTATAAATTTGGAGATGTCAAATTTTTTTGAAACTTAATGTGACAATTCGACACTTGTAATGTTTGCTCCTCCAACCACAGTGTCAAATTTTCTCATAGGTTCTTAAAAAATAAAAATAAACGCTGAGCAAAAAATAAAATAAAATAAAAATAAACGCTATATTGGGTAAAATCCGAAAGGCCACTTTTACATGTGACACAGGATGCCAATTTTGAAGCAAATTATTGTCTTCAAACCCATGCTTTCATTTGAAGGGAAGGTTTAGAGAAAGCTACGATATTAATTTTGCCAAGTGTAGCTCCGCATAGGATTTGACTCCTATTGGAGATGCTCTAACATGGCATAGTTTGGCTCCGACTCTTAGTGCTAGAACCCTGTAAATCAGCGATGAGATTTTTTTTTTCCAAATTGCAACGAGCGATGAGATTGGTACTCCAAGAATAATCGAAGTGAGCAGAATTAAAGATGGCCAGGACAAAAAAAATAAAAATAAAAATAGTTGTTCAGTCTCTCACGTTGGATCCATTGTTCATGAGCACTGAATCCCAAAAAACAAGGAGTGAATAGAATACTTCCACCTTGTCATATTTAGAGCCACGTCTTGGTGATTGACCAAAAACAGTCTGTCAAGGGAGTTGTTAAATTGGAGTCTGGAATTCTGGATTCTGATACTAGCTACTACTTTAGATTATTAGTTGGAAGGGTGGTTAGATGAACTCGCGCGTGACTAGCTTCAATTCTTCAGCTCATGGTAGATAAGCATGCATGCATAATCATGGTCCCGGCCGGACATTATATATGGGTAATCGAGTCCACATTTATATTCTTATCTCTATTATAAAACAGAAGGGTATAGGGACAAGTTGTTAGAATGGCTTAGATTCATTTGATCCAAAGGTTGTAGTGCATCCTCTCACTTTCCGGTTAAGTGTCTATGATTTTCACTTAAATCACACAACTGCCATCCTCTTTCAACAGGATGCGTAGTGCCGTAGGTACGGGGTAGCACTAGTTATAATATAATAACGAGGATAAACTATGGTTAATTTCCCTTCTTTTGCGGCTTTAATTGAGCTAGCTACAGTCATTTTGGTCGTTTTCTTTTAATTTTTACCGGATTTGAGTGTAATTTTTACATTACAATGAATGTTACGACGAGAAAAATCAAAAAAATATAAAAATATATACAGACCAATTTCGGGGGAAAATTTTTTTACTAAAGACGAATAAAGTTCAAAAAACCCCTTTTAGTGTTTTTAGCGTCGTTTGATATGATATTTTTTTGACTTTTGCCTCTATTTCTATATTTTCTGATTTTTCTCGTCGAGACGAATGATTTAACGTAAGAATTATAACTGAAAGGTACCTGTAACTTATTGAAGCAATCAGATTCCAAGATCAAAGGGATATGGCATGTGACAAAAGTGTTGAAGAATCATAGGAGGATTTATTGGATAACAATTATGGGAAGATTTCAAGGCTGCTTTTCAGTCCAAGTATCAAGCATATTTCCTTGTATAGCAGTCATAGGTCAATTTCCTTGTGTATATAACTTTGTACATTCAACCCTATAATTATTCAAGTTGAGAGTCAAACAGTAGAGACCTCTGTTTCAGAACTTCTTTATGGTATCAGAGCCATCCCTTTTGTAAGGGAATTTCTCGATCATTTCTCTACCATTCACTCCACAAATGGCTTTGTCCCCCTCAAGCAAGTACCCATACCCCTATGCCTCGAATATCAGTAACTTTGTGTCTCTTAGGCTAAACCAGTCCAACTTCTTGCTCTGGAAGACCCAATTTATGGGACTCATCGAAAGCCAAGACATGTTAGGCTTTATCGATGGAGGTTACCCCATGCTGGCCCAATACACCACCTCAAATGCTGAAGGTGCAAATGTGGTGCGAAAAATTCCGAACCCAGATTGTGTTCAATGGAGGCGATCGGATCGATTGCTTCGTGGATGGATCACGGGAACATTGTCTGAAGAAGTCTTAGGCCTAGTTGTCGGCCTAGAGACATCTGCTGAGGTATGGTCAGCCCTGTTGGAGTCTTTTGCTCAAGCTTCACAAGAAAGAGAATTTTATTTGAATCAAAAGTTGCAATTTCATAGCAGGAAAGATTGCAAATCCATGGCCGACTACATTCGTATTTTTAAAGAAATATGTGATGATTTGGCAGCAATTGGTCAACCCATTCATGAGAGACAAAAAGTGTTTGGCTTGTTAAAAGGCCTTGGTACTGGATATGAGTCCTTCATCACAACAATGATGAAGCCCCTTATTCCTACATATAAAGAGCTAGTTCCTTTGCTACAAGGACATGAAACTATGAAAACTTTTCATAGTCCTGAAGTGTTTGGTGAAGGAAATCCTAATGCGGCATTTATCGGACAACGACATCAAGGATCACAAGGAGGAAAATACTACAGGCGGGGAAATCAAGGGCAGACACAAGGGCGGACTTCCTTCAACTCTAGGGGACGTGGTTTTATGCAAGCAAGTGGCTTCTCAAACCAAGCTGGTACGCATCACAATCAACAACCAGCAGCAACCCATCAGAATGGACCCCGAAAACAGCAGCAAAGAGGCGAGGATCAGGAAGTTGTTTGTCAAATCTGCAACAAAACCAGACATACTGCAGTTGATTGTTGGCAGCGATTCAATCAAACGTATCAGCCTAATGATGCTGCCCAAGCACTTGCAGCAATGACTATTTCAGATGGTCAGGACAACGCTTGGTTTCCAGACACAGGTGCTACACAACACATGACTTCGGACTATGGTAAGCTCTAAAATTGCACTCCTTATTTCGGTTCCGATAAAATCATGGTGGGAAATGGTGATACTCTACATATTACTCATGTTGGAAATGCCTCGCTTAACATGGGAAATAAAGAGATTAAGTTGAACAATGTTTTAGTCGTTCCAGAAATCAAAAAGAATCTCTTATCAGTTAGTCAAATGACTACTCAGCTCCCTTATGATTTTGAGTTCTCTGCGAATGATTTTGTGATAAAGCACAGGGAGACAAAGAGGGTGATAGCAAAAGGCAGTAGATCTGGTGGATTATATTCCTTAAAGCCGAAAAATGCTGAAGTGTTTTTCTCCACAAGGTTTCGGGTGGTCAATGACGATGTGTGGCACCAAAGACTTGGACATCCAAATATGCGAGTGGTCAATCATCTCAAGAAGAATAAGCTGATTTCTAGTAGTAATAATAAGCCCATTGATTTCATTTGCAGTAGTTGTCAATTGGGTAAAGCGTGTCGTCTTCCATTTTTATCTATTGAGGATCATTGTGAAAATCCCATTGAAAAGATTCATTGTGATTTGTGGGGACCAGCCCCAGTCGTTTCCTTTCAGAAATTCAGATTTTATGTTATTTTCGTAGACGAGTGTACACGCTTCACATGGTTCTTTCCTTTAAGAAGGAAATCAGATTTCTTTCCTTGCTTTGTGACTTTTCATAAATTCCTAAGGAATCAGTTTGGTAAGAATCCCAAAATCTTTCAATCGGATGGTGGGGGAGAATTTTCCGATAAGAAATTTTTGGCGTATCTAAGCGAAAATGGGATTAAACACCAACTTTCTTGTCCTGGTGTTCATGAACAAAATGGCATGGCGGAACGAAAGCATCGCAACGTCACTGAACTTGGCTTAACCATGTTATTTGCTGGTCATGTTCCAAAACGCTATTGGGTTGAAGCTTTCGGAACAGCTACATGGCTCATTAATAGGCAACCAACAAGGGTATTGAATATGTTGAGCCCTATTGAAAAATTGACGGGGAAGAAGCCAAATTATGCATCCCTACGAGTTTTTGGCTCCAGATGTTTTCCTTATCTTCGAGATTATGCTAAAAATAAGTTTGATCCAAAATCACTGCCTTGTGTTTTTTTGGGTTACAGTGAGTTCTATAAGGGCTATAGATGTCTTTATCCACCAACTGGACGTGTATACTTGTCCCGGCACGTCGTATTCGATGAGAGAACTTTTCCTTTTAAGGAACCTAGCTCATTATTTTCTGAACTTTCTGATCACAGTGAATTGGTTAGCTTTCATGATTGGATTTCAGGTTTTGAGCAAGCGAGCACTTGCGAAGAACAAAGTTCTCAAGAAAATCATGTCCAATCTGGTTTTGCTCTTATATCTCAAGGTGATTTTCACGATGTTGCTGATGAAGGATCAGAATCACTTGCAACTGAACCTAATCAGGTGTCTACTTTGGAACCCCCTTCTCTTGCAACTTTATCAAGAGAAAATGTCACGGAACTCCCTATCAATCAAGCTGAGCATGAAGAAATGGATTCTCAGTCTGCCCCTCACTCAGCAATGGAGAATTCCTCTTCTAGTTCACAGCCAAATACCCATTCAATGGCCACTCGTGCCCAGTCAGGAATTGTCAAGGCCAACCCAAAATATTCAGCAGAGGAATATGCACTTCTTTCCTATGATGTTCCAGCTGAGCCCAAAAGCATTAAATCTGCACTTCAACATCCAGGTTGGTTTGCTGCAATGGAAGAGGAAATGGCAGCTCTTCGCCGCAACGATACATGGGCACTTGTACCTCGATCACCTGACATGAATGTTATCGGCTGTAAATGGGTGTATAAGACGAAGATACATTCAGATGGGTCGCTTGAACGGTTAAAAGCTCGCCTTGTGGCCAAAGGTTTCAATCAGATTCCAGGAATTGATTTCGTCGAGACCTTTTCCCCGGTTATTAAGCCGGCAACTATCCGAATCATTTTGACCATTGCCCTTTGTCAAAATTGGGACATACGCCAGATGGATGTAAAAAATGCATTTTTACATGGGCAAATTTCCGAAGTAGTGTATATGGAGCAGCCTCCCGGATTTATTGATACGCTTAAGCCAAACCATGTTTGCAAGTTACATCGAGCCCTCTATGGACTTCGCCAAGCACCAAGGGCGTGGTTTGATAGATTTAGCTCTTTTCTTCTTGCTAATGGATTCTTTTGCAGCACCACGGATTCTTCGCTCTTTATCTGTCGAAGATCTCATGGCATTCTTCTTCTTCTACTTTATGTAGATGATATTATTTTGACCGGTGATAACTCTGCACATTTACAAGACTTCATGTCCAAGCTTCATAAGGAATTTGCTATGAAGGACTTGGGTTATTTGCACTATTTTTTAGGCATTGAAGTTCACAGATTCTCAGGTGGACTCCTGCTCAACCAAAAGAAGTATGCTGCTGAACTTCTTGATCGAGCACACATGGGGAATTGCAAACCTCTTTCCACACCAATGGTGGCCAATCCTTGCCTTCCACCTAATGGTAACTCTCCTTTTACAGATCCTCACTTTTATCGCAGCATCGTTGGCGGACTTCAATATCTCACCTTCACAAGACCTGACTTATCATTTAGTGTCAACTATGTTTGTCAGTTTATGCATGCTCCCACAGAATTGCATTTTCAGTTGGTGAAAAGAATTCTGCGATATGTCCACGGCACCCTTGATCATGGTTTACGGTTGTTATCATCCAAGTCTCTCCAGTTGTATGCCTTTTCGGATGCGGATTGGGGTGGCTGTCAAACAACCCGTAGATCTACAACTGGATTCTGCACATTCTTGGGTGCTAACTGCATTTCTTGGAGTGCCAAGAAGCAACCCATAGTGGCACGATCGAGTGCAGAAGCTGAATACCGTGCCCTTGCCTCCACTGCAGCTGAAATAACTTGGATTTCATACCTACTTCGTGATATTGGTCAGTGTGTCACACAACCTGCTACTCTCTTTTGCGACAATATCTCTGCCCTACACCTAACTATCAATCCAGTATTTCATGCTCGTACAAAACACATAGAGATCGATTACCATTTTGTACGTGAAAAAGTGGCACAAGGTTCGCTCATTACCCGTTTCATCTCATCACAACATCAAGTTGCTGATATTCTTACGAAGCCGCTCTCTCGTGCCTTGTTTCATCCCTTTCGTGTCAAACTAGGCCTTTGGCCATCCCCACAGCCTAGTTTGAGGGGGAGTATTGAAGCAATCAGATTCCAAGATCAAAGGGATATGGCATGTGACAAAAGTGTTGAAGAATCATAGGAGGATTTATTGGATAACAATTATGGGAAGATTTCAAGGCTGCTTTTCAGTCCAAGTATCAAGCATATTTCCTTGTATAGCAGTCATAGGTCAATTTCCTTGTGTATATAACTTTGTACATTCAACCCTATAATTATTCAAGTTGAGAGTCAAACAATAGAGACCTCTGTTTCAGAACTTCTTTATAACTTACATAATACCGACCATTTTTTAACAAAAAATTGATTTAATCGAATTCTCCTCATGGGTCTCAAATAATTAACAAATATAACCACTTAACCTGCAAGATTACACTAGCTATCTCTATCCTTTCTTTTCTAATACTAGTAGTAGATGAGTATTGATCAGACCAACGCTCGTCAACTATCTTAAAATTGTCCGTTGGATATAAACCACACGTAACCCAAGAGTTGTTTTGCTTAATTGCAGTGAACCCGCAAACTTGGAAATCAGGTAATTAACCCGTTATTAAGCTCCTTATCTGCTAGTCTATATATCATGCCAACCCCATAGGAATATTAAAAGTATCTCACTCTTACTACCCATTATACAGGACACAACTTCCGATCCATTCCGTTCGATATCTCACCCATCCAGCAATGTGATCCAGTTTTGGATTGTTGTGGCGATGAACAAAACTATGTTCATTTTAATTGTAGCTCTTTTCGACGACAACATTCATGCTATAAATTAATTTGATCATTAGATTTGTATAAGATATTATAATGACGATTTAAGCTTTTTCTAGCATTCATCGATCATTCTTTTGCAAACGAAAATATTTGTTCATATGTACGTCCATTGTTCCAATCAAATTGCTTTTCAAAATTGATAACCTTCTCAACGACGACAATGACATGAATGATTTTGATCATCGTTACAGGTCTTGAATGGGCCCACATCGTCCTGAAACTGAATCCAAACATGTGATCGCGCGATGGATGGAAACAAACTGGATGAGACCGAGTCCCATGAGACTTGAGTGTGTCGTATGACACAAAGCTAATGGAAAAAATGGTATATGGTGGTGTAGATCTCATGTTAAATAGTGGTTTAATTTAGAGTTTAGAGAGGGAATGAGTATTATAAATTTCTATTATTTGATGTGCCAAACTGTATTTTAAACTGGACAAAAAAATGGCCAGAATGTATCTCACCATATAAAAATGCAAAAATTCTAACATGAGAGACAATTTGCAGAGAACCACGCAGAGAAAAACGCTTTTGGCCCCATTTCGGATCCCCAAAAAATCTAGAAAAATATCCATAAAGTTTTTAATATTATTCTATGGGGCCCTGTAAAAAATCAGCTCCAACGGATATCGATAAGTATTATTTTTGGATTCGTAAAGGCGAACTGAGCAGTTTCGCCCCTACGAGTCCAAAAGTGATACTTTTTGATATCTGTTGGAGCTGATTTCTTACAGGGTCCCATAGAATAATATTCAAAAATTTATGGATATTTTTCTAGATTTTTTTGGGATTCGAAATGGGGCCAAACGCGTTTTTCTCTGCGTGGTTCTCTGCAAATTGTCTCTGCGGATAACAGGGCTCATAAAAATGAGACCCCTCCCCTCTCGAGTTTTGGCTAAGAAATGATTATCATTGTTAGGATCGACACGCACGCACATGATTTTCGAGTATGAACAGTACAGAATAAACACAGAGATATACGTGGTTCTCCAAAACCGGGTACGTCCACGGGAGCGAAAGCGGCTGCTGTTTTTTATTATCACACTAATGAATTAAGGTTTACAGCATAGAGTATTTATAACTACTTTATTCTAACTCTAATCAGATTTGGTTTGTATCCCAAAATTACCCTTGTACGGACCGAACCGTACCGCAGGTTCGCTCCACTCGTTCCGTTCCGCTATGTTCCGGCATCTGGCCTTCTTTCTAGAACTCTATGAGCCACAGTTCTAACAATCATACTAATTACTTTTGATTTGGTTAATGGAAAATTTTTAGGCCGGCTCCAAAAGTTAAGTTCGGATTTAATTTTGTCCTGCACAATTATTTGTATTTTTTTATTCCAATTATACTCATTCCTTCGCCAAGCGCATCAGCAAATGGAACTAGAGGGCATCTAGTATATGAAAATTATCTTTAAAACATTGTTTAAATTTAAAAAAGTCATATTTTTTGTTGTAGATATTCATTTTTTTTTAAATCACATTTTTGGAACTTACTCAACTATTACTACTAAACAAGATCCATATTGAATATGAAATTATGTAAAATTAAAAATTTACCATTTGCTATGAGAACTCTCTATGAAAATTGACTGTATGATAATTGCCCTTATGAGAACTATTTCTATAAGAATTGTTTCTATGAGACTGGCTATGAAAACAGTTGCATATGCAGTTCATATAGCTTCACGACACACTAAAATAAATAATTCGCACATGCAATTCTCATAGACCACCGCACAGTTCACATAGCCTCACTACACACTAAAATAAACAGTTCGCATATGCAGTTCTCATAACCCACCATACAGTTCACATATCCTCACGATACACTAAAATAAACGATTCACACATGCAGTTTTCTTATCCCACCGCACAGCTCACATAGTCTTACCACACACTAAAATAAATAATTCGCATATAGAGTTCTCATAGTCCATCGCACAGTTCGCATAGCCTTACCATAGACTAAAATAAGCAGTTCTCATAATTCACCGCACAGTTCACGTAGTCTCATGACACACTAAAATAAACAGTTCCCATATGCAATTCTCATAGCCCTTGCCCACCGCAAAGTTCACATAGCCTCATGACACGCTAAAATAAATAATTTGCATATGCATTTCTGATTGCCTACCGCACAATTCATATAGTCTCACGACACACTGAAATACACAATTCGCATGTGCAGTTATCATAGCCCCTGCATAGTTTTCATAGTCTTACCACACACAAAAATAAACACTTCGCATATGGAGTTCTCATAGCTCAAAACACAGTTCACATAGCCTCACCACACACTAAAATAAACAGTTCTCATAGAAAATACACACACAAACAAAAACTAAACAAAAGCAAAACGTAATCAAAATCAAATATGAGAGGTTGAAATACATAAATCTGATATTTAACCAAAAAACCCAACAAAAAATCGGGTGGATGGTCTGGCATTCAACAAAAGAATTGACTGACATTCAACAAAAAAAATCTAATCAACTAAGATTTCTAATGACTGCCACTAGAACAAACCTTGGTAGGAGTACTATAAGCCATCGATATAGCCTTGGTGTTCCTTGGTAGCAGTATTATAATCATCTTCAAGAAACATGGTGCGGCAGCCATACGTAGTTCAGCACAGTCCAACATATGGCTGTCGAGTCCCAATTGAAACACCAAGAAATTGCACAAAGATTTTTCCAAAAACCTTCCAACAATTTACACATATGCACAAAACTACTTCTTTCTAGATTCCACCATTAAACTACAAAAAGAAAAGGCAACTACAAGCATGTATAACTACACCATTTGTCCCATCGCCGAAGAAATCTGAAAACTCTAGGAGCTTAACTTCACGGAATTTTTAGAAACAGAGCTTGGAATGGTGAAAATAGATCTTGGAATTTCTGTTTGGTTTGATCAAGAAGAGAAGTTTAACTTCACGGTGTCCCCTTCTCCGGTTGGCAATTATGACCTCACCGAGAGCAGCGAAGGAGAAATAGTCGGCTTCGGAGAGAGCAGTGGTGGTGGCTGTTTACACCATATATTCACTGCCTACTGATGATTGACCGGAAGTGCAATTATGAGAATCCTTCCTGTTTTATTTTATTAATTCGTGTTAATAATATAACTAGTTTTAATATTTCCTTTATTTGTTTGTATTTTAATAAAGTGCAGGACACTTGACTTACTCCTACACATCTGAAAGTTTAAAGGATACATGACATTGTCTTACACACTTAGAGGTTGAAAAGAACATTTGGCATGCTCATACACACTTTGATGTTAGTGGGAAGTTATTTGGACAAGTGGAAGCAAAGGAGAATGAAGAGTATTGAAGAAGTTATGAAGTTACTTCCTGCACATCTTTGTTTTCCTATAAATAGCCTTTTTAGGCCTCAATATAGCACACTCAACAATACCAACAGACCATTATCTTTTCTTTTTTAGAAATAGGAGTAGCTGTTAAGCAAATTGTACTTTGTCGATTAGGCTATACCCTATCGATTTTGTGCTTCTACTTGGAGATTAATAAAAATCTCCTTTATTAGTCTTCAATTTTCATTACCATCCATTCCCTATCACTACGTTTGCTTCTAGAGAAGTCCTGAAACATGGCAAGGAACCAAACACCATTCCACAATTTACCCACATTCCAGCAAACAGACCACAAAAGAGTCCACACTCGGTTCGTGTTCTAAACGTGCAGGGAATATGATAAAAGATCGTAAGGTACGGTCGAGCAGTATTCGTGGTTTATAGCAAGGCGTGCTATAATAAGTTCAACCAGCGTTCGTGTCACAGGGAGTTATGGTAAAACCCTAATTCCGCCTTGTAGGGTTTTTTACAATTTTATTGTCTAATCTGTAAGCGTCATTATTGGGTCTTGGGGATTCGGTTTCCCAACAGTGGTATCAAATCTAAGTTGTAATCGCACGTATGGATTAAACAGGCCATGTTGTCCGTAGATCGTATAGTATGAAACTGTGGTAACCGCTGTTTTGCAGGGTACAGTTTTACAAACGTCTGTTTTGCAGAAAATTTTATCCCGCTATTATGGTCATGCATGTATGTTTGTGTGATTGGATCCCACATTTTTTGCAAACGTGGTTACTGCTTTTATTTTTGGGAGCTACGATTATTTTTCGTGGTTGTAATATTAAAAGTAGTTTGTGAACTCTGGCATGTGGGAGGCATAAGGTTTTTTTGTGTAATCTTTGTTTCTCCAGTTGTATCATTATTTGATATGTAGAGCTGTTGTAAGATTACAAGTCATGCAGTATGTGTTTCTGATCCAGATTATGTGACTCTGTAAAGGAGGCATAGGATTAATGTATAAAATCATAATTTCTATATGGTGGCCGCAGTTGCTGTTTAGCGGTCGAAATTCAATTCCCCCTTCAACCCCCTATGCCTGCATCAACCTCTGACTTGGTGGGCAAGACACGGCTGCAATCTTGGCTGGTTTTGAAAACATGGATATTGACCATAATAGTTGGGATACATATTTTATTATGTTTCCTTATTTATGTTTATGCATGTTTCCATGAGTATTTGCATATGTGATAGTTTTACCATATTGGACAACATGGTAATATTTGACTTTTAACCTAGATCATGTTTTTTTGCAAACTCGAAAATTTGATAACCCTCACAAATTTTTTAAATAACTAAGTGGGAGAGGGAGTTTATTTTTATAAATCCCACGGTCTCCATTACTAATATGTAGATGATGTAATTAATTCTGTGTGATGGTTTTAAGAACCTTCCCCCCCATCTGGCAAAATTAATTACGGCCTCATTGGTACAAACTTCCTTAAATGGATAGATCTATGATAATTCTTGTGTGAATTACTTCTCCATCTAAGGTAATTCATAACGGAACAATGGGTCATGGGCTAGGTAATGGTATACACTTAGCTGTAAATAATAGTATCCTCACCATCTGAGTCACTATTATTATTTATAGGACGGAAGCTATATTGGCTATTTAATTTTGCTTGGCACGATATAGTGTCTAGATAGTAAAATTAAAAGGTTGTGCCTATCTACAAGAATGATAAAGAGTAGAGACTTCCCATCGAGGCATGCTCTTCACGGTGTCTAGGGTTGTCAATGTTTTTCTTTTAACATGTGGTAGAGGGAACCAATATTAAAATGAAATTCAAAATTTTTATTACCCTTCATAATTGATTGTTATGTTATTTGATTCTCATATTCAAAAATGGGCTCTTTCAATCCACTTGCTATTATTCTCAAAGAAAATAAACTTACTGGACAAAACTATGTTGACTGGAAAAGAAACTTGGATATTGTGTTAACTGCTGAGGGGCCCAAATTTGTTTTGTCTAAGGATTGTCCTATAAAATTTGATGAGAATGCCACAGAGCAGGAAGCAAAGCCTTATAAGGATTGGGTTAAGGCTGATGAGATGGCACGGTATTATATTCTGGCTTCTATGTCGAATATATTGCAACATCAATATCAGTCTATGGAAACTGCGTACGATATGATGTTGAATCTCAAAAAAATGTTTGGGGATCAAAATCGTGCAATAAGGCTAGTTGCTATGAAAGAATTGGTGAGTATCACCCATGTTGAAGGGACCATGATTAGGGATCATGTTCTTAAGATGATAGCTCTTCTTAATGAACTAGAGATCCTTGGAGCTGAAATTGATGGGGAAACCCAGATCGATTTCGTTCTTAACTCACTGCAGTCTAAGAGTTTTAAGCAGTTTCGCCTGACTTATTCTATGAACAAAATGCATTTATCTTTGGCAGAACTTCTTAAGGAACTCCAAGCAGCTGAGGATTTTTTGGTTGTGAAGAAACCACCATCAGTGTTAGTGGTAGAGAAGGCTTCTACTTCTAAGCCGAAAGGCAAGAAGAAGCAGAATAAGTCTTAGAAAAAGGTTGTAGAGGTAGTTCATGCGCCTTAAGGTGGAGTGAAAAAGCCTGTGGGTAAGTGTTTTCATTGCAAACAGAAAGGACACTGGAAGAAGGAATGTCCAGTTTTTCTCAATAAAGTGAACAAACAAGGTAAATCTTTTTCACTAGTTGTTGAATCATGTTTAGTGGTGTTATCTACTAGAACCTGGTGTGTAGATACGGGAGCCACTAATCATGTTTGCAATTTATTGCAGGGGTTCCAGGAAACCAGAAGACTTAATGATGGAGAGATTTATCTATATATGAGAAATGCTACGAGAGTGACAGCAGTTGTAGTAGGAAATGCTTTTTTAAATTTTAGTAGTAATAGGAGTTTAATTTCGAGAGATCGTCTTTATGTTCCTACTATTAGAAGTAACTTGGTTTCAGTTTCTAAGTTAATTAAGGATGGATATTTGGTTTCTTTTAGTGACTCTGTGGTTATTAAGTTAAATAAATGTTTTATCTGTTCTAGTTCATTGGTGGATGATCTCTACATTATTAATCCTATGTTTCCTACATTGCAACTTCATGAATCGAATAACACTAACAATTTACCATGTAAGAGAAAAGAGCCTTCTAAATTGAACCAAACGAATCTATGGCACTTACGTCTTGGCCATATTAATCTAAATAGGATTTTTAGACTGGTTAGAAATGGACCTTTAGGTTCATTAGAAGTTATGGAACTTTCAGTCTGTGAATCCTGTTTACAAGGTAAGATGACCAAAAGGCCTTTTTCAGCAAAAGGATATAGAGCCAAAGAGCTGTTAGAATTGGTTCACTATGATTTGTGTGGGCCTATGAATGTCCAAGCTAGAGATGGTTTTGAGTATTTTGTCACTTTTATTGACGATTACTCAAGGTATGGATACATTTATTTGATGCGCCGTAAGTCCGAATGCTTTGAGAAAATTAGGGAGTATAGGGCAGAAACAGAAAAGCGTTTGGGTAAATGTCTCAAGACATTACGATCTGATCGTGGTGGCGAATACCTCTTGGGAGAGTTTAGGGATTACTTGTCAGCTGAAGGGATTACATCCCAGTTGTCAGCTCCAGGTATGCCACAACAAAATGGTGTAGCAGAGAGAAGAAATAGGACTCTTATGGATATGGTAAGATCAATGATGAGGTATTTAGATTTACCAATTTCGTTTTGGGGACATGCACTAGAAACAGCAGCGTATATTCTTAACTTGGTACCATCTAAGTCAGTACCATCTACACCCACAGAACTATGGACTGGGCATAAACCTAGTCTGTAGCATGTTCGGGTTTGGGGTAGTCCAGCATATGTGCTGAATGGGAATACAGATAAATTGGAATTGAGGACAGAAGTTTGTGTAAGGTCCATTTTTAGTGGTGTGTCTTATTTGGCAATTTCACGACAAAACACATATTGGTATGTATCCCATATTATCGAGTTGTAATTTTTTATAATTCATTTTTAAAGTGTCTGTTTAGGAAAGTGGAAGGAAATCAATGATTTTTGTAATCGAGTGTTCGAGTCGTTAGGAAGTCGTAGTGGAAGATTATTAAGGCAATTAAGGGATTTGATATTCAGTGGCAGGAAGGAAATATAGGGAGCTTGAATCGTGGGAAAATCAATTGGAGATGTGCAATCAATTGATTTGATTATTAAGGAAATAAGGAGTCAGCGTATTGAAGTTTGGCTATAAATATCGACCTATTAGGTCATATTATATAGTAGCCACGAGATAAAAAAGCTGAGATTGTATTCTTCATATTCCATCTCTTTTGGTGGCTAGGGTTTTTGCACCTCAAGGACTAGTGAAGGTATATCATCACCTGTGTTCTAAAGGATCATCTTCGAGGGGTTTTGTTCTACAACAACATTGATCAATCAATCTTTAAGTAAAGTCCTTCGGTGGATTCCGAGAGGCGAACGGAAGGCTTGTGGATTCAAGGCAACGACGGTCAAACATTCAGAGAGGTGTACGTGGATTCGACAAGAGCGTCTAGGTCTAGGTTTGTGGAGTTCAAACTTATAGTAAGAGTTCTTGTAATCTCGTGTTTAGTAGTGTTCGATTCCTTTCCGTGATTTTTTCCCGTTTAGGGTTTTCCACATATATCCTGGTGTTATCTTTTGATTGTTTTTCGTTTCTGCATTTGGATTGATTGGTGATTTATTTATTAAAGAATTCATACATAGCAAATATTTATAAACCTAGGCAATCTAGGGTTTTTCAGTTTGCTTGTTTGTGGGGTACCCTAGAGGAACGAAAGGTGGACTATTTTATAGTCCTACGGATAAGAAGGTCATTGTTAGCACTAATACCTGGTTCTTAGAAGAGGACTATGTGATAGACCACAAGCCCAGAAGTAAAATTGTTCTAGAGGAATTGAGAGGAGAGAGACCCGCACAAACTTCTTTACCACCACAAGTGCAGGAGGAAACGCCACAAGAGATATCTATAGAGGCACCTATTGACACACCAGTACCTCGTCGTAGTGGGAGGGTTATTATTCCACCCAGTCGGTATACGTTGTTGGGAGAGTCTTTTGAATTGATCCTTGATGATCAACATGCCGAACCCTGTAACTACAATGAGGTACTTCAAGATAAAGATGCGAAACTTTGGCAAAAGGCTATGAAATCAGAGATGGAGTCTATGTACTCTAATCAGGTTTGGGATCTCATAGAACCACCTGAATGGATTAAACCCATTAGATGCAAATGGATCTACAAGAAGAAGAGAGAGGCGGACGGGAAGGTGCATACCTTCAAAGCAAGGCTTGTTGCGAAAGGGTATACTCAGAAAGAAAGGATTAACTATGAGGAAACTTTTTCGCCAGTAGCCATGCTTAAGTCCATCCGAATTCTCTTATCCATTGCGGCTCATCTCGATTACGAGATTTGGCAAATGGATGTTAAGGCTGTGTTCCTTAATGGAAATCTGGATGAGTGTATCTACATGGTGCAACCAGATGGATTCATAGCAAAAGGTCAAGAGCACATGTTATGCAAGCTCAAGAAGTCTATTTATGAGTTTAAGCAGGCATCTAGATCTTGAAACATCTGTTTTGATCAAGCAATCAAGTCTTTTGGTTTTGATCAATGTCCGGATGAGTCATGTGTGTACAAGAAGCGCAATGGAAAAGTTGTGGTGTTTCTAGTTCTATATGTCGATGATATCATGCTCATCGGAAATGATGTGGGAGTGTTATCTTCAGTGAAAGTGTGGTTATTCAGCTAATTCGAAATGAAGGACTTGGGAGAAGCCGGTCACATCCTAAGGATTAAGCTTATACGAGATCGCAAGAATAGGATGTTGGGCTTATCACAAGCTACTTATATCGATGCCATTCTTGCCCGTTTTAGCATGCAAGATTCCAAGAAAGGGTTCCTTCCTTTTAGACATAGAATCAACCTATCCAAGGATCAGTGTCCTGAAACCCCTGAGAAGATGGAGAAAATGAAGGCAGTTCTTTATGCCTCGACAGTAGGAAGCCTTATGTATGCTATGTTGTGTACGAGACCTGATATTTACTTTGCCGTGGGCATGATTAGCAGATTTCAGTCTAATCCAAGGCAAGAACATTGGACTGCAGTGAAACATATACTCAAGTATCTGAAAAGAACTAAAGATCATATGTTAGTGTTCCAGTCAGATAGTCTGGTACCTTATGGGTACATAGACTCAGACTTTATGTCAGATAGGGATTTCAGAAAGTCTACCCCAGGATATGTGTTTACCTTGGGAGGTGGAGCCATAAGTTGGAGGAGTATCAAACAATCTTGCATTGCTGATTCTACCATGGAGGCAGAGTGTGTGGCAGCTTCTGAAGCAGCCAAGGAGACCATTTGGCTTAGAAACTTTTTGTTGGATCTGGAAGCGGTCCCTTCAGTGCAATCAGCCATTACACTCTATTGTGACAATAGCGATGCAGTTGCTAATTCGAAGGAGCCAAGGACTCACAAGAAGGGTAAACACAGTGAGCGAAAGTATCATCTGATTCGAGAGATCGTATAGAGAGGTGATGTTGCTGTGACCAAGATTGCATCGGCGAACAACCTGGCAGATCCTTTTACAAAAAGCTTACCAGCTAAGACTTTTGATAGTCACGTAGAGTGAATGGGAGTGAGATGCATGGCCGTATGGTTTTGAGTCTTAGTGGGAGTTTGTTAGGAGGTTATGTAAAAGTTATATTTTTATATGATGGATTAATATTTATTTATTAATCTGATTTATCCATTTTTGATGAGAATCTTTTATGGGTAATATTTGCATGATATTTTTGTATGTTGTGCATGTGTGTCTTTTATTCTACATAGTAGATAATCCAGTGTGTAGAGTACGGCTTACACACAGAAGATTGGATCATCGGTTCTTGTGGAATATAAGTTATGGTTCACAGTCTTAGATGGAATTTGACACACCATCGGTAGGACTGTAGCACAATATTTTCATAGGTCTGTCTTGACTACAAGGATGGTACTAATTCCAACTCATTGTGCTAGTATACTTTGTGTATATTGAACGGGACCGCATTGAGGTAATTGTCTTTATACTAACTTTATAAGACAATTGGAACCTCATGGTTATTATGAATGATTATACTCTTAATCCAAAAATAATTATTAGAGGTGTATATTTAATGTTGTTGACTTTGATTCATTAAAGAGTGAGATCTTTATACGGTCAATAGTCTCTGTGAGTTGAGCCGCAACACTATATATATAACAACTATTAATTATTAATAGAATCCACGTCCCGATAGGGACTGATGATATCCCTTGAGTAAGCTTATAAGTTTCGAATATGTCAAACCCTGCAGGTGGATTTTGTATCCAACATATCGAATAAGTTAAGCGGATAGTCTCAAGTTAAGATGTTGATTAAGTGGAAGATTGTTAGTAATTTATTTTAATCAACGGGTATCTGTAATTTTAACGTGGGGAGATTAATAGTATTTAATATCATGGAGCTCGTAATATAATTGAGATAAGGATGGAAGTGCAATTATAATTCTGTAGTGGGGTGAATTATAATTAGTGAAATAAGAAATAGAATCCTGGTGGGATTAAGTTTTCTTATTTATACTGAGAGACCAGACTTATTACTCATTGGGTCCCTATCGTAGCCCTATATATACACGTTATACTCTCTAGGTCAGATTGACGGTTTTTCTATCATTCCCGAAATAGAGGCAGACTTAGAGAGAGCAAACAGATCACGAAAGAGTCCACACTCGGCTCGTGTTCTAGACGTGCAGGAAATATGATAGAAGATCGTAAGGTACGGTTGAGCAGTATTCTTGATTTATAGCAAGGCGTGCTATAACAAGTTCAACCAGCGTTCGTGTCGCAAGGAGTTGTGGTAAAACCCTAATTCCACCTTGTAGAGTCTTTTGCAATTTTTATTGTCTAATCTGTACGCGTCATTACTGGGTCTTGGGGATTCGGTTTCCCAACACAATTGACATTCCTCTGTCGATTAATTGGATAGAAGTCAAAAACATTTGGTATCAATGGCGCAACGGCGAAGGCGGCGGCGACGGAAGTCTTCTTCGTCACTAACCACTGGTCCTTCTCCTTCGTCGAAGTCTTCTTTGTCATCTTCGTCTAATTCGTCATCGTCAACCTCGCCAATGGAGGATTTGTCAAGAACTGGTAAACTGGTGGGTTTAGTTCGAGAGAGAAAGTGAGAGTGTGAGGGTGAGGGGCACAAAAGTCATGAACCAACATACCCGATTAGCCTATCTAGGTCCGGAAAAATATTTCAGGGTTGGTTTCAAATCTCAAAGCTAAAAAATAGGGTGGCCTCTGATTTACTATTGGTTAATATATAACTTTAATTTTAATTATCTTAAATTGACCGGCTTGCAAATGGTTATATTCATTTGAAATAAACAAGAAACAATTAACCCACATTCAATTGGTTGCTTTCCAGGATCAAAATTTTCAATATATTCTTAAAACAGTTATTTAGATAAAATTAGAAACTAGGTTTTAGGGAACTTCTTGGAAATCACTTTTAGGAATATAAAAAAAAAAAGAGTCAATTTTGATGAAAAATATGTTCAATATAGATGTCAGGTATTTGTGTTTCAAAAACTATTTTCAAGAAGTCGTTGTGAAGCAGCAACTTGACAAGGAAGTTATTAAATTCTTTTGACCGGAATTTAGAACTCATGTAATGTTTTGAAAAATGACGAGTGTTAGGACCACGGCCTATGGTCTCTCTGTGTTGGCGAATTCCAAGACAAAACAAACTTTTATTTGTATTCCTATTTATCGAGTTGTAATTTATTTATTTCTATTTCTAGAGTGTCTGTTTAGGAAGTGGAAGGAAATCAATATTGTGTAATTGAGAGTGAGTGAATCTAGTTAATTTGGACCGGATTGATCAAGTATCAATCAGAGATCAATTGAGGATTCTTATCTAAATTATTGGCAGCTAGGCACGAGACTAATTGGCTAATATAAATAGCATCCTTTAGTTGGCAATTAGGTTACAGAGGAATTAAGGCAGAAAAATCTTGTGCTTTAAGGATTAAACAATGAGAGAACGAAGCGGTTGAGAAGCGGACGTGGGTTTGAAGTTCAAATAATCAAGATGGGGTTATATCTTTGAATCTTGGAGTAAAAAGAAGATCGATGGATCTTTGAGCGGTCGATACAACTTCAAGAGGTTTACAACATCAACTCAATTAATCTCTGAACAAAGTCCTTCGGTGGATTCCGGGAGGCAAACGGAAGGCTTGTGGATTCAAGGCAGTGGCGGTCAAGCACTGGGTGTGGTGAACGTGGATTCGGCAAGTAAGTCTTAGGACGATTTGTGAGGATTCAGAATCGTAGGGTAAGATTACTTGTAACCGCACAATGTTTTATAGTGTTTGATTTCTTCCCGTGGTTTTTTTCCCGTTTAGGGTTTTCCACGTATATCTTGGTGTTCATCTCTTTATTGCTTTTCGTTCGTTTGATTAGCTTATATATTGATTGGTGGATTTATTTATTAAAGAATTCATACATAGCAAATATTTATAAACCTAGGCGATCTAGGATTTTTCAATTGGTATCAAAGCGGGTCGCTTGTAATATTAGGGTTTATTCCTAGAGCGGATCCTAATTTTATTTTTTTGCTATTATGGAAACCCCTAATAACTCTGCTGTTGCGAAACCTCCTCTTTTAGATGGGTCTAATTATGCATATTGGAAAGCTAGGATGAAAGCTTATTTGAAATCTCAGAACAATCGTGTCTGGCTCTCGGTTGTTAATGGCTATACTGAGCCTACCACAACTGTGGAAGGTAAAATTGTCCGAAAGCCTGATGAGTCTTGGGATAACACTGATCACTTGAAAGCGACTCATAATTCATGTGCCCTTAATGCTATTTTTGGTTGTGTGTCTATATCTGAGTTTCAACGTATTTCAACTTGTGAAATAGCTAAGGATGCTTGGGATATTTTATCCATCACTCATGAGGGGAATAGTCAAGTGAGACAACAAAAACTTCAAAGTATTATCACTGATTTTGAGATGATACGGATGAGTGACAATGAGACTTTTGGTGATTTTTATGCGAGGTTGAGTGAAATTGTGAACTCAAGCTTTAACTTAGGTGAGCTTATTTCTCAGGAGAAAATAGTTAAGAAAATCATGCGTTCTTTACCTAAGAGATTTATTACTAAAGTTGAAGTCCTTGAATGTTTGCCTAATTTTGATTCCATGAAGGTTGAGGAAATTGTAGGTCATTTCTTAACTTTTGAAACCAAATTGTCGCAATATGGATCTCAAAAAGAGAAGAACAAAAACGAGGAAAAATCTTTGGCTTTTTCTAGTTTTAAGGTCTCGGATAGTGATGACGATGAATTGGACCAAGAGGAAATGGCTTTATTTGTTAAAAAATTTGGAAATTTTTTTAAAAAGAATAAAACCTTTGGTCCTAATTCAAAAGATAAGAATGGTGGTTTCAAAGGGTCTTCCAAGGGTAAAGAGAGGAAAGAGAGCAAATCATTAGGTCCCCAATGTTACGAGTGCATGGGGTTTGGTCATATTGCCCAAGATTGTGCTAACAAACTGAAAAATAAATCTTATAATGTCAGGACTTGGGATGATAGTGACTCTGATGAAGAAGAAAATTGTGGGGGGAATAGTAAAGTCATGGCTTTAGGAGCTTCTTTGGATCCTCATGCGAGTGAGTCTAAATTAGGAGATGGGAGAGTGAATGATGATGATTTGAGCAATAGTGAAAGTGAGGAGGAAGAGAGTTTGCAAAAAGCATACAATGAACTTTTCAAAGAAAGTTTGAGGTTGACTAAGACTAACATTAAGCTATCTAGTGAAGTGAAGATGAGTGATGAGTCTTGCGTGAAACTCAAGCAAGAGCTTTTGGAAGCTCAAGCTCGGGAGAGTCAAGTTGAGAATAATAGGGACTCTTTATTTAATGAACTTGTGGAGATTAAAAGCATGAATATGAAACTTGGTATTGATTTGCATGCTTCTTTTGAATCTAACAAAATACTTGAGTTAAAAGTAGCTAATTTGCAAGCTGAGCTTGACAAGGCCAATGCTATTTTTAAAAGAATGAATGCAGGTTCAAAGAAATTAGAAGACATTCTTGGTGCTCAAAGACAAACGAGTGACAAGTCAGGCCTTGGCTTTCATGGAGCTTCATCATCTGAACAACTTGCAAGTAAAGTAAATGAAGCAAAATCTAAAGAGGTAAATACTAAACCTAATAGCTTTAATTCTGCTAAGAAGCCTCTTCATATTAGAAAAGCTAATGGTTCGAGATTTGTTCCTATATGTCATTACTGTAATATTAAAGGGCACATTAGACCAAATTGCTTCGAACTGCATGGATATCCATCTATTGCTCACAGCTTTGTTAGTCATAATAATATTGATCGTTTTGAAACAATTACAAATTATGACAAAATTAAAAAATCTTGGGCCATGTATACTGAGTATGATAATGTTAGGAATCTGACATTTAAGGATATGAAATCTCAACCTATGCCTAACAAACGGAGTCAAGTTGGTCCGTTTAAAACAAGAGCTATTTGGGTGAGGAGGTCAGACTTGAGACCTTACACGAATTCTACCAACCATTTAGATGACTCTGGATCATCTGGAGGAGTAGACCTTGCCTTTTAAAGGCTTGCTCTTAATTAATTGCATCCAAAGTCTAGGTTGATTTTCTTGTCTATCCTATACCTAGAGCTATGATTTTTTTTGTGCTTAGTTTCTTATCGCACTTAGTTTATATTGGTGTTTTTTTTCTTCTATTGTTTCTTAGACTGTCGTTTTTTTAAAAGCCAAAAAGATTTTTTTTTTATTTATGATTGAAAAAGACAAAAACATTCACATATACCAAAAAAAAAAAAGGGCAAAACTTTCTTCACACTGCGCATGCTGCACTTCTTGATGTCATTGCTATGTCTCATACTAGTGCATCTCATGATTCGTACTTGTCATGCATGCCTTTTCAAGAGCTACTTTCATGAGAATTTCATCAAAAAATTATGTGTATGGCAGTCATTGCATGTGTTTGTACACGCCCATTGATAGCCTTGAGAAGTTGATCCTTATCTCTTTGGGTGAGTATTTGTCCTTGTGGTGGACACCGTATGTCATTCACTTTGGCTATTGACCTTTGACTTGCATACCCCATGTGAGGTCGATTGGCTCGGTTTAATGGTTTAAAAAAAAAAAAAAAGGAAAGGAAACATATAAAAAATTGAAAGACCTGAGGAAAGGGCTACCTCTATGTGCACGTGTAAGCTACCATTGACTTGCACCTCATATATTCTCTTTTTGCGTCATGGATTTAAGCTACGGCCTTAGATGTGTGAAAGCCGCCCATGACGGTGCAAAAATATTGTGTGATTATTTGGTATAAGGTTGGCATCTCTTGAGGGGGAGAATATCATGTTATATACTCACTTAACCCCGTTTTTAATATGATCATATTTCATGCGGGTTGGAGTTGGTCTGCCGCCCTTGTGGAGGATGATGTAAATTGGTCCCTTCTTGGTTGATATGACCTCATAGGGGTGAGTTGATTCTATTGTTAAGGCTATCATTGCACACACTCACTATAACACTTGCATGATTTCATACCCATGGTCGTTCTTTGAAATTTTCTTAGGGTAGCTCCTTTGAAAGCAATCATAACTTGGAGTACCATGCGATGTTTCTTTTGTGTGTGATATATCTTGGTGATTGAGTGCTTCATGGTATATTCTTTTGTCTCTTTGAGATCCCTCTCCATGGGAGCATATGTTTGTTTGGTGAGTGGGCATATCTTGGTTTTATCAATGTATCTATATTTATGTCTAGTCTATATGCGCTTAATTGATTTCTCTGTGTGTCCTAGACTATGTTGTTAATTTATCCCTGGTCTTTCTTTGTTCTTCCGTGACAAAAAGGGGGAGAAATTTATTCGCTTATAACAGATTATGTCTTTTAGTGTTTTTGCAGCTTCAGGTCGTGTCCTCAATCTGTTAGGGGATAAGTTCTCTGTGTTGAGTGTGTTTTGTCATGGAAGTGCCAAAGGGGGAGATTGTTAGGACCACGGCCTATGGTCTCTCTGTGTTGGCGAATTCCAAGACAAAACAAACTTTTATTTGTATTCCTATTTATCGAGTTGTAATTTATTTATTTCTATTTCTAGAGTGTCTGTTTAGGAAGTGGAAGGAAATCAATATTGTGTAATTGAGAGTGAGTGAATCTAGTTAATTTGGACCGGATTGATCAAGTATCAATCAGAGATCAATTGAGGATTCTTATCTAAATTATTGGCAGCTAGGCACGAGACTAATTGGCTAATATAAATAGCATCCTTTAGTTGGCAATTAGGTTACAGAGGAATTAAGGCAGAAAAATCTTGTGCTTTAAGGATTAAACAATGAGAGAACGAAGCGGTTGAGAAGCGGACGTGGGTTTGAAGTTCAAATAATCAAGATGGGGTTATATCTTTGAATCTTGGAGTAAAAAGAAGATCGATGGATCTTTGAGCGGTCGATACAACTTCAAGAGGTTTACAACATCAACTCAATTAATCTCTGAACAAAGTCCTTCGGTGGATTCCGGGAGGCAAACGGAAGGCTTGTGGATTCAAGGCAGTGGCGGTCAAGCACTGGGTGTGGTGAACGTGGATTCGGCAAGTAAGTCTTAGGACGATTTGTGAGGATTCAGAATCGTAGGGTAAGATTACTTGTAACCGCACAATGTTTTATAGTGTTTGATTTCTTCCCGTGGTTTTTTTCCCGTTTAGGGTTTTCCACGTATATCTTGGTGTTCATCTCTTTATTGCTTTTCGTTCGTTTGATTAGCTTATATATTGATTGGTGGATTTATTTATTAAAGAATTCATACATAGCAAATATTTATAAACCTAGGCGATCTAGGATTTTTCAACGAGTTACCCTACCTAACTTGAGAGATTAAAATCCTTTTCTGTCGGTGGCCATGGATATTTTGAAGCAAATCTTTTTCAAAATCAAGATTTTGAATAATAGGAGTAAATCTTAATTCCAGCATATTCCTTGTAAGTGCCAGAATCAATCTATCTAAAAAGTCTAGATAGGAACTTCAGGTATATTTGAAAATGATGTGCAAGTTTGTGCAAGTCCAGAGACAATTCTTGAAACGCATGCGTGCATATATAGCAAATATTGTAGGTGATGACAAACGATTAACTAATTTCTTGAGGATTTTCTTTTCTGAGATATCTTTCTTTCTAGCTACTAGAAGAATTAATGTTTAGTTGAATGTGGCAATATCAATGTTTAGTTGGAATTTTTTTTGGGAATTGATTTTGACATTCGAATTTTAGCCACTGGCACTCCACTTTGTGTCTTGATCATATGAGAAAACAAAACTAAAAGTGGAGTGTCATTGGCTAAAAGTGGAGTGCCAAAATCACATCCCAAATTTTTTTTTTTTAAGGGGATCGAGTGTTGAAACTCTAGCCTTTAGGCTCTGTTTGTTTGCCTGTAAAATATTCTTGCCAAAAATTGTAACGACCCTAATTTTTCGTAAATAAAAATTTCGTTAAATATTTGAATTTTTTTTATTACTTGAATTTCTTTTGAAATTATTTTTTAATTTCTAAATAATCCGTCATAATTAGATTTGAGACTTATAAAATTATATCTTTTCGCACCAGACAATCTAGTCATTTTTTAAAAGACAAATATGCTTGTAGAAGCACTTGTATATCTTTCTAGTGAATAAAATAAATTCTTAAATTATATTTCTTGGCTAGAAATTCTACTTGGCAAGTAGAATCAGCTTCCAACCAATTAGTTAGAGAAACCTAATTACTATTTCACCTAGTTACATTCTCCTAACCTTAGATGGACCTTTTTTACTATCTTTAAGCCTTATGAACCCCTCCCAACCCTAGTTAAACCTGGTGGACTTTATGAACCTTCCTAGAAACCTAGTTAAACCTTTTGAACCCATGTATATATCCATTGGGTAATAGAAACTAGGAAAACTATTGTCCATTAGATAATAGCATGACTTGACTACCCATCATTGTACTTTAGACTTGTCATGTCATGAATAGTGTGACATGATTACATATCCAGTAGATAATAAAACCTAGGAAAGTTAATAACCATTGGTTAAAGCCATATCATCATAGTACCTTTAACTTGTCATGTCATGAATAGTATGATATGATTGCTTGTCCATTGGGTAATAGAAAGTAGGAAAATTATTACCCATTAGTTCATAAGGTGATTAGAAGTATATGTATCATTGTACTTATCCCAATCCATGTGCCAGTGTACTTTCCCCAACTTATAGGACAATATACTCTCTCAAATCTATGTGTTGTCTTATCTAGAATAATCTTGACATCACCATCACCTTTTACCCATTGGTTAATAATTTTGAGGGTAGTTATTGTCCGTTGGTCTATAGAAATAAGACTTGCATATGTGAGCATAGTACTAGTCATCATGACACCTTTATGTCTTGTTAAGAATAGTAACTGTCACTATTCCTCACCTTTATCACTTTGACCATTGGATAAAGAATAGTAGGAAAAGTTCTAACCTTTGGATAATAGAAATAAGATTGCCTATTGTCTAGAAAGTAGTATACACACACCATAGTTGGACTTTCTATTACATACACATACCTAGTCAATACTGTACTTCCTCACCCAAATCCTTGGATTGTCATAACAAGGAAGTACAATCATTCCCCACCAAATCTTGCTCTTTTCCAAGAAACCACTCTAGCATTGAGTGGTCACATCAACATATACCAATTTTGTGGGAAAAAGAGAAAGAGAGAGAGAGAGAGAGGAGAGAGAAAATTCAGAGAGAGAGAGAGAGAAAAGGCCGAGAGAGAGGGGGAGGGTCATGGAGAGGAGTTCTTGTCTCCCTTTTGTGTTGTTCCATCAATCACAATCCCAAATAGGACTATGTACTTTTAAAGACAATAAGAATATGGTAATAGTTGACCAGACTACACCTTAACCACCCTCCAACATTGTTTGGACCCTCATCATTACTTAGATTTGATTTGGAAGAGAAAGGACTTGATGTGACTAGAGATTGGAGTGTAATGAGTGTGATGTGACAAGGCATGAACCAAAATCATGAGAGGGGGAGAGAGAGAGAGTTTCGGCAGCCATGGGGGGAGAGGGAGGCCTCATGTTTTGGCTATAAATAGCCCTCCCATACTTCATTTCAACTCACACCAATCCTTCCTCCACCTTCTCTCTAGAAAGCTTAAGAGTTCTTGCTTGTTCTTTGCTAGTTGTTTGTGATTCTTGAGAGTTCTTGAATGTCCTTGAAGTTCTTCAAGAAACCCATCCTAAGCCGCCACCAAACCACCACTCGACCACCCCCTCGATCCAAAAAGTAAGGTAGTGTAGTCAAGAACTAGTTTCGAGAGAAATCCTTTCTCTTTCGAAGTTACCGGAAGCTACTGTAGGAAGTTGCTCCGTCCGAAAAGCAACTCACTTTTCAGTAGCCGCCCTACAACTAAGAAGAATGGTAGAATATCCTTACTCTCTAACTCCAAGTATATGTAGAATGTCTCTACTTACTTACTCTAAGTATATGTTAAACTCTAAATATAAATGTATGATGCTTGTATGTTGAGAATGCATGAGAAATTTTAAAGGTGTTTTTTTTAAAAAAGATGAAAAGGAAAGGGAGTATGTTGAACATGTCGACCTTATTTTTCGGAAAAACATATGTTGTTCTACAGTTCCCAAAAAAAAGAAAGAAAGAAAGAGTTCCGAAAGATAATAATTTAACGTTTGATTGTAAATATTCGTATTTTGATCTTTAGAATGGTTATGAGAACGTATACATGTTTGTTATGATTTCTTGCATTACTAGTGGTTGTAAATAAAGCATGAGTGGTCTGCACTCCAAAGGTGTCCGTACATGTGGCGTTATGCTTTAAGTGATGATTTGAGCATGATTAATAATATAGAGTTGGATGATCTTGCTAGTTTAGTTTCAAGATTTCAATGAGTGATTTGTATGTGAAAAGTCCTACCGCGGAGTCGTAGGATAAAAACGAGACACACAGAAAATGAGAAAATAGAAATATGACACCTAGAGTGTGATTAAGGCAAGATAAGTTTTTGAAACCACAATGGGGCCGGACTTGGCAGCGCATTGTGTGGTGTGCGTGTGTGTGAAAACGTTTTCGAAAAACCCAATGAAAACCCGAACAAACGAAATCATTGTGGGGATACTCGGGAACCCGGAGCGGTGGAACCGAAGGATGAGTTGTGGTTTGGTTATCCATGGAAAGGAGACAATGCAATTGTTTTAATGATTTTCGAAAACCCAAATGGGAACCCGTACCGGCGGAACCATTATGGGATACTCGGGAACCCAGAGCGGCAGAACCGAGGATTTTGAATTGTGGGTTGGTTATCCGTAAAGAGGAGCCAATGCCAAATTTCATGTTTTGTGTGCCAATGGGAACCCGGAGCGGCGGAACCATTGTGAGGATACTCGGAAACCCAGAGCGGCAAAACCGAGATTGAGTGTGTAAAAATGATTTTTTTGCAAATGTTGATTTGGTAAAAGAAAACGACACACGGTCTACGATGAGTCGCGAAGGAAAAACACAGAAAATCATGGACACCAACGTTAGTTTGGATAGTGAATGTGGATGTGTCATCGTTAGATGTTTTGTTAAATATGCATGTACTACGTGGAAATCGTTATCTTTATGATCTATTGTTTGTAAGTTATGGGTTAGTGGGTATAGGATTATTCTACTGAGCTCTTGTAGCTCGTGGTGTTACCTTTTGTGACCCTGACATATTATATCGGTGGTGACGCTGGTATAATGTGTCAAACTTTGTAGATGATCGAGGTAAGCTGTACACCTTGGAGGCCTTTGGAGCTAAAGAGCTGGCTCTGATGGAGGAGTAGGCGGAGCTGTAGTTAGGAACCCTAGTTTCCCTCCCTTGTGTAATAAAAGTACTCTTATGAGAATTATGATGTAATAATGAGTCAGACCCTATTAAGATTTTCAATAAAAAGGTTTATTTATCGTTCTCAAAATTCGGAGCGTTACAAAAATATTTTACATGATTTTCGATGTTTGGTTGTTGAAAAATCCAGAAAATGAATTTTTTGGAAAAATATTTTGGTAGTGTTTGGTTGAGAGTTTAGTTTAGTTTAGTTTTGGTAGTGGGTAGAGAGAGAAATAGGGTAATGATTGAAAATAGGGGTAATGATTGGAGAGAGATAGAGAGAGATGAGAAAGTAATAATTGGGGAAATAGGGTAATGATTAGAAAAAGAAGTAGGGTAATGATTGAAATCAAAACTAAAACTAAAACTAAATTGGATGCCGAACAACCTCTTTGGCCGTAAAATGATTTACGGTCCAAAGGGCTGTAAGTTGTTTTCCAACACATACCCATCCCGGTTGCCCCCTCCACGATCACCTCGGTTGGATTAGTTGGAAGAATTTTGTCTCAATCCAACAGTGTCATTTCCACGTGAACACATGAGTGCGCACTCTCTCTCTCTCTCTCTCTCTCTCTCTCTCTCTCTCTCTTAGAATTGCTCATGTTTCCAAGGTTTTAAACTAAAATACGCCAAGTAATTCAATGAGGTATTGATTTGGAAGCACTAAAATTGGACTTCAACCAAACACAGGAAAATAATTTTAGAAAAAAACATTTTCATGTAAAACTTTTTACATGAAATATATTTTCCATTGTAAAATATTTTACTTTCAACCAAATGGAGCCTTAATGTGAGCTTATTGGGGATTTGGGGTGGGTGTTGTGCGCCAAAATGACGTAGTTTTGGCGCACTGTTGGGTACTCCCTTCCAGCCAACAAGGGGCCCGTTTGGTTCCCAGTCTTTACCCCTCAAACAAAAACAATTTTTGGGATCATATGGAGCAGAATTTTATTATAAAGGTTTTAGTGACAAAATTTAATTATGACCTTTTAGAATAATATTGTAATACCCCGTATTTAAGAAAAATGACTTTTACAAGTATTTTTGGGATATACCGTACGTGATATATTAATTCATATGGATAAAAGTATTTTCCTAATTCTAGTACACGTGCATGAGAAAGAGGAGTTTACACCTAAGCAGCACTACACATGCATGTGTTCATGTGAGGGGTGAGTTAATACGGTTAATACATAAGCTAGGAGACCTTGACAATAAAACAAAAGAAATAAAAAATGGGCTTCAGAGAGTTGAGCTGGGAAACAGTGGGATTTGTAACGAAAGGTTTTTGCGGCGTTGCATGTGACCTCAATGTATGGTGGCGAAGGTCTACGGCAAATTAAGGTACCCAAGCTAGGAAGTATATAATATGCTCTAAATCTCCGGAGTATTCCTTTGACCTGTGTTTGAATTCTACTCAATCGTTATGCTATTTATTGAATCATCTGAATTCATTGTTGGAGCTGAGTTATGTGTTTTGTATGGGGGCTGGGTGCCGTGGAACTATTTAGTATGTGATCGAGTGAAGTTGCCTACTATGCTAACGGCCCGAGAAGCCTCATTATAGGCTGGGTGTGGCAAGTGAGGTCTGTCACTGGTCATATATTGAGGAGGACCTGATATGAGGTTGTATTATATGAATTGTTGTTGATTCCGTGTCGATAGTTGATTGGTCTCGTTTATTGTGAGCATATCTATGCTCGTCGTATTGTATACTTCCCCGGGGTTTGTGTTGCAGGTTGGCTGCTGGCGCGAGTTCAGCGGAGCGGGATGGCGAGTGGAGTTTGGGTTGTAGCAGTTGTTTAATTTACTCTCAGAGTTCTGTAAACACTATTTTGTAAGCCTTTAAAATTAATGACGGATTTGTTGTCAATTGTCAATTCTTTGAGTATTGAGGTGCTTGTGGATCCGGGTTGCTACAAATATGATCAAAATAATAAAAAATTTGCACTGTTTCGAACCAATTGAAAATTAGAGCAAAAATTTTTTTTAGACTAAATATATATATTAAAAAATGGTTAAAAAATTAAGTGCTCCAATTTTCAATCAATTTGAATTGGTGCAAAGATATTATTATTCTGATTATATTATTCTAAAGGGTCATAATTAAATTTTTGGCTTTAGGGTTCTCATATTTTTCCACCTTTTTTTTGGGTGGGGGGGTTGATTTTGGCACTCCCCAACTTAGGGAGTGTCAAAATCAATTTGGGGGAAGTGCCAAAATCAATTCCATACTACTACAATAATCGTTAAAGATGACAGTTTAAAAGTGTCATTAAACGTGAAAGATGACAGTTTTGAAACTGTCATCTATGGAGCTGTCATTAAAAGTCTAGATTTGTTATGACAATAAAAAACTGTCATTAAACATATAAGATGACAGTTTAAACCTGTCATATTTGTGATAAAAGATGATAGTCTTAATCTGTCATCTTTAATCGCAAAGATGACGGATTTAAACTGTCATCTTATCTGTTCTCCATTCAAGAAAAAAAAAAAAACCAATTCTCTTTCGAATGCGTGGCCGCCCACGTGGCACCCACGTGCCTCTCGCATGGCCGCCCAGTGGCACTTGTGTGTCGCCTACTTAGCACTTGTGTGGCTAGCAAATATTTGCTTGCCCCACGACTTGAACTCAAGAACTTCAGTTCCTCACGCGCGTGTTACCATCTGAGCTGGTACGCTTATTGTTAACAAAAGACAAACAAAAACATGTATAGTATATTTTCGAAAATTTTAAGATGAGCACTTTTAATGTCAGTTTTGGATGAAACTGTCATCGTAGACATTGAAAGTATGAGATGACAGTTTTAAACTATCATCTTATATGTTTTTATGACACTTTCTGACTGTCATCTTTTATGATCAACTGCAATGTCAGTTCTAACTAAAACTGTCATTAAAAGGGCTTAGTTTCAATGTCGCTTTTAAGGAAAACTGTCATTAAAAGGTTTCCCATATGGGCTTCCGGAAGCGCATGTTTTAATGTCAGTTTTAAACTGACATTAAAGAAAAAGATAATAATGTCACTTTTATTCTAAACCGTCATCTTATATCGCAAAGATGACAGTTTGTAAGATGGACTGTCATCAAAAGTCTACCATCATATTTTCGATGACAGTTTTACAAAAACTGTCATTGTTTCAATTTTTTGAGTGTCATCTTTTAAGGTTTTTGTAGTAGTAGATTGATTTTGGCACTCCCCTAAAGAGTGTAGTTATCAATTTGGGGAGTGCCAAAATCAATTCCCTTGGTTTATATTACTCCCTCCGTCCCTAAATGTTTGGCCATTTCGCAAAACGAGAACTCAAAAATAATAAATTTTTTAAAAAAAAATTCAAACTTTTTTTTAAAAAAAATTCAAACTTTTTTCATAAATTAAAAGAACTCATCGATATCTAGTGAATTGTTGAAAAAAATTTTAATTTTTCTTGCAAAAATTGTATTATTTTTACGTCCTCGTTTTGCGAAACGAACAAATATTATGGGACGGAGGTAGTAATAATTGAATGAGGTCATTAGTCCTTGTTCCACTAAGATTCTTATTTTTTAAGTACTTATTTTCTCGTTACGAGACATGTCATTCTCATAATGCATAATTTTTAATTCAAAAAATAAGTATTTATTTAAAAGTAAGCTGTTTGTTAGAAACGGGGTCATTAATATGACAACTTCCTACAATATTGTGAAAAATCAGGGTTTCCTAGCAATCCGTAAAAACCCTAACAATATGAATGCGAATCACGAAATAATACTACCAGCAAAAACTACGTAGCAATCAAAACCACAACGCAGAGATATACGTGGAAAACCCCAAAACGGGTAAAAACCACGGGAAGGAATCAAATCACTATAATCATTGTGCAGTTACAGATATACCTATCCAAACGATGTAAATCCTCACAACGTTCTAAGTACTACCTGCCGAGTCACACGTATACTGCACCCAGTGATCTTGATCGCCACCGACCTTGAATCCGCAAGCCCTCCAATAAACTAAGAGAAATCCCTTCAGGAATGGGTCGCCAAAGAACCCAGTTGCATGACCCTTTTTACCTTACTACTGCCGCACCTTTCTTTTGCCAAAAAAAACGTGTATGTGCAATGTGTGGCTCTCCAATCTTGCTGCCCCTTTTCCTTTTTATATAACTTAGTCAAACCCTAGGAGAAAAAGCACATGTCCATAAATAGACTTCTAATTGGACCCTTTTTTTTCTTTCCATGTTGCTTTCCAATTAACAGAAGATACAGATTGTAACTAGATTGATCCGTCTTCGCCAAAATCAATCTCGCAGTAGTCGACCTCCTTTTGTTTTTCAATACGCTCATTCGGAATTACAAATAAAGATTCCTTCCATTTTAATCCTATACAGACTCACTAGCCCATTAAAAATAATAAAATTACAACTCGATAAAAATTATGTGTTTTGTCAAACGGAATTGCCAATACACAAAGACTCCGGAATTTGGTCCTTACATATTGTATGAGAAAAAAGCATCGTTGTCAAACCAGCATATCCCAACTAGGTTTTCGCGTATATGCCGAGTAATCATGTGCTATCAAACATATATTGTTGGCAAGTCACCAATATTAAGCACCAGTCTACACTAAACGATCCTAACCGATAGTTTGGTTGCAATTAAGCCGGCTGTCATTTTGCTTGTCTTTCTTAGCTTAGATTTTCTTATCTTAGCTTAGATTTTCTTAAATTAAGCCTTCCCCCTAACGCCGTGATTGGAACAAACAAAATTCTTGGGCAAAATTGTCATTTTCCCTCTTAGAGAGTTGAAATTGAGATTTCATGCCCACTAGAAGGACTATTTCTAAGAATTTACATTTTTAAGATTTCTATTGTGTTAACACTATTACTGGCAGTGATTAAGGTTTACAAGCAATTCTTCTGTACGCCAGCAAGTTCATAGCGAGGCTTGATCTAGATGATCTATCAGCTATAAGAAAAGCATAACCTTTTTCATGGGAGCTTTCTAATTTTGGGACCAAAAACCGCAATATCTGAAAATTTCATCAGAGGTGTGTTGCGAGTTTGAATGCAGCCCGGATGATTCTTGCAGGTTCTGAGCATAACATTGATGAAGTAAGTATCTCTTACCTTTTAGAAGCTCACAATATGGAATTCTGGAGATAGAACAGGATTTGTGCTCATTTGGTCATGTTGGGCATAGCAGTGAGTAAACATAATAAACAATTAAAAACTCCAGACACGTTTCTACTTACCTCTTAGCAACTTCTAAGTCACACTCATCTCAAATTTGAATTTTTGGGGAGTTATTTAATTTTTGTCCAAATCTGAAATATATAAGCGCACTAAATCTGAAATTAATTGAAGTCACACCCATCTCAAATTCAAATTTTTGGAAATGTTATATAATTCTTAAGTCTACAAATTACGATTACAGATTGACACAATCACTAATGACTACCAAAATCAATTTTATTAGTTAGAAATTACACATATCTCAGTTCAATGGCAAGTGATGGAGACAAGGACAAAGACTCAAGGAATGAATAGCTGAATGGAGTGGGAGGAGGAGAAGGTCAGAGAAGGGTGACGAAGAAGCTGGAGTAAGTCACAGTCATTGAGAAGGCCTGATGGTAATCACGAAAGAAGGAAGTAGAGAGATAGAAGGATATTGTTTTTTAAACGAGAGAAATCATTTATTCTCACTCTTCTTTCCTCAATTAGGTGTTGGGAAATTCTTTTGATCATGGTTGCTTTCACTTTTTTTCATTTTGTTTTGTTTTTGAGTAATTCCATGAACGAGTTAGATATGTGATGAAGCAGTTTTTGGTTACCTCCGGAGGAGGGGATCCTTAACCAGCCACCTAGTCCTCCAGTGGATGAAACGGCCTCCGGCGTGCTCGATTAACGACTTGCAAAATAGACACTGTAAACTATGGGCACCGGCGTGGCTGTCGCCATCGCCCCTCCGATGCCTAAGTCAGTCAAGATATGAAGAGAATGGATTGAGTATGAGTTCCGTACCTATCGTGTACCTTTGTGAGGTGGAGATGTGATCTTTATATAAACATTTTGGGAGGAATCCCTTGGGACCAGGACTCTTAAGTCTCATCCGCTCGTAGCGGGTATAGATAGGTGTTGGAGTGTCCCTTCACCTTTGGACTCTTGTACTTGCCTGTCAGGTTAGGAGTTCTTACGGTGGTGGGACCTCTTGGGCTTATCCGTACTTGACGAGAATAGGTCGATGATGGAGTGTCCTCCTTACCTAGGACTTCTTTGGTCCTTATCAGGTTTAGGAGTTCTCCTCTCCTTAGGACTCTATGATTGCCATCGAGATTAGGAGTCCTCGCGGTATACGGACCTTTGTGTTTATCCTTTGTGGACCGTAGCTTGATCTTTTTTAAGGAGATCATAAGGTTTGTGGCTGCTCTCTGAGTTCCCTTCGTGCATGAGTTTCTCATGGTTATCCCTTGGGATTTGCAGCCCCATCCCTTGGGATGAGATAAGGCCTTGGCTATTTTAGAAAGGGGATAAAAGTTTGACTCTACTCTAAGTTCCCTAAACTATACGAACCTCTCTTATGAAGTGTTTTTTAAGTCTGACTGCAGGTTTGTCATATTTGCCTAGAATTTATTTCCAATCAATTACTCCTATATGATGGATGATGGATGAGAATAAATTCTATGTACCGTCAGTGTAAAACCTCACTTTTTCACCACTGTCCATTTTGGATCCCATCGAACGTCCATTTTTGTAATCTAAACCGTTCATATTTTAAGACCCGTAGTCTAATATTGCCATGCAAAAAATCAACTTTATCAAAAGTTAATAGATATATTAAAATTTGAATTTTGATTTATATGGACAATTTGATTCTGTCGATAATAATAAAGATGAACTGTCTATTTTGCAAAGCCAAATTCAATTTTTGATACCCCTGTTGATGTTCGATCAAGTTTATTTTTTGAGTGGATACATTACTATGTGAGATCTACAAGATAAACGGTTCAGATTAACAAGTAACACACAGTAGAATCGAAAAAGACAGCGGTAAAAAATCCCATTTTTCAATTGCCGATGGGAAGAATTTATTCTCGATACCCTGGAAGGCTAGTGTCTTCCTCTATTTAATTTAGTTCAGTTCCATTTCAAAAGAAAAAACTGTTGGGTGAAAAAAAAGAACATCGAAAACTTCGTCAGATTTTCAAATACTAATGTCCCTGGACTTTAGAGTAATTTGAAGTCGATTGAGTTTCGTCTTAGCCAGGCACCTATTGGAAATGGGAACAGCGCCATGGAAGCAGTTGCTTCTGAATGCCTTGGAGTCCAATTCCACCCTCAAGCACTCTTCCTTCTTCCAGCTTGTATGTCCATAGCTATACATACATGAGACACACGCCCACACACCCTTCTGTTTTGGATTATTTAATTTCGTAGTTTCCAATCCGTTTCCGATTAATTACCGTTATGGGTTTTCAGGCAACTATCGGATCTAACGGCAGACCCTCGAATCGTACCGTGGTTTTCAGGTCTGTATGTGTGCGTGCGTGTGCGTGTGCGTGTGTGTGTGTGTGTGAAATCTTGGAGTTAATGATATTTTTATGATGAGCAGAGGGTTTCAAGAGAACAGTGATAAGATTCAAATAAACACTGATTGCCGTAGCCGCAAGGTTCTTTCTTTCTCTTTATGCATAAGTTGTTTTGAGTCTTGCAATATATTGACTTTGGTTAATAGTTCTTTAAGCTAGCATTTTTTTAAAAATAATGCTAGCTTAAATAATTGATGTGTCCCTGGCATCTCTCACTCATTGTTTGGGTGTGACAAATTGATGTGTCCCTAACGTCTCTCATTGTTTATTTTATGTTTATAACCTCACTTATTGAGTGACATTTTCGTACTTTAAAAAATGCAGATTGATGATCTCAAGCATTGCCCATTTGCTGAGGTAATTATACCTTATTAAGGTACTATATCATCCATATAACTTGCTGGAGTATCATATAATTTCACGTTGTTTGATAAATTTTTGAACCCAATGAATTGCATTAAAGAAGAGTATTGTGAAGTTCATCCTTTTCTGGGTTATGTTGTTGTGATGTTGTCTGGTAATTTTATTAAGTTTGGTGTTTCTCTGATATAGATATGTTGGTACTTTACTGATTCTTGGGAGCAATTCCGGATTAATGGAAATGTTGATGTCATTAACGGGTCGTGTCCTGATCCTTTGAAGCTTCAGGTACGTTTTCCAATATCGAGCACACTGCAAACACCATTTCTTGTTTTACTTTATTGTTGATTTCTGAAAATATAGTAGTACTTTTCTGGAATTCTTGGAGCCTTTTTTGATTTACATATTTGTGCCAGTTCAATATTTATGCATCTGTACCCGCAGTAATCTGTTTGACTTATGGATCAAATTATAGCACTACACATATTTCTTGTTATGCTGCTGGAACTCATTGGTAACTTGATAGTCTTGAATCACAGTCGGTCCGATCGAATATTTTGAATATGACTGCGTAATACATCTAGTTATCGCTAAATGATAGCAGCCAAGCTAAGCATAATTATTCGATGCTATGATGACTGATGAAAGGAATGTAAGTGGTGAGCAAGCTCAAGGAATAAAAGATTTGGTTGCTAACTCTAGAGGAATTGGAGCACAGAACCACCTTTAACTCTTATTTATTTCCTTAGCTCTTCTTAAGATAGAGATAAATAGAAGAAGTAAGTGATAATTGGAATAAACCCCAAGTTGCTATCTATGTATTCTGTTAGAGAAGCGTAGCCAATAGATTAGCAAAGAAGTACTGGAGTTTCTAAATTTCTCACCACAAGAGGCTTGAGGCAAAGCATATATGTCGTCAAACAATCTCAGGAGTTATCTTGACTCCAACCATTCTTTTCAGATGGTAAAAGGCAATTGGTTTTTTGTTCATATCTTTTCTTGAGAAGCTAATAAACCAAACTTTGAACTTGATAAGTGGAGGTATCTGGTGGACACATGCAAAAACAAGAATGGAATTGTTCATGAAAGTGAGAACTTAACACACGACTCATTATTAGTTATACAGGAAAATGCTAAATAAACTCTTAACTACCTTTAAGAAATAAGATGAAGTACGACAACCACAAACCTACGATATATTAATTGGTCACAGACCATGTTCGGTTAGGGTAGCTTGGAGACTTTCACAAATGCTAACTTCAACCAGTGAAATGGCTTGCGAGTATTTTCTGCTCAGTTTTTGGTGGCCTGATGAATTAAGAGACAATTGATGAATGAACGTATGAAACAGATGCTCCCATCCTCCCATCCTGCTGAAGTCCCCAACAATTTTTTTTTTCTTTAAGCAAAGGAAGTTTTATCTATTTCACTTATTTGTCAAGAAGTCCCCAACAATTTTTTTTTTCTTTAAGCAAAGGAAGTTTTGTCTATTTCACTTATTTGTCAAGATCTTACGGACGTATTGTCCTAGTTTGGGACATAGAAACAAAGATAACCTAATAATGACATCATGCACCCGAAAATATTTTAATAATGAGATCATAAGCAAATTTCGATGATGGGTTCTCTAAATTTTAGGGATGCATCATTTTCTGTCGTTCAATTGCATTTGCTTAACCAAGAAAATTTTGCATTCTTTTTGGGCAAATATCCATGACGGCTCTGTTGTTCTTCTGTTTCCAGAATCATGTCAGTTTTGCAGAATAGGTTTCAGAAGACTTTAAGAATAACAATGTTCACCATCATCGTATCGCGCTCGTTTTCAAGGATTGAAGTTTTTCAAGAATTTGAGAACATATTAATGCTTTCTCAATTTGTATTCTTCTCCAACATAATAGAAAAGATAAGTATAAAAAACCGTCAACCAAACAAGTTTTTGAGAAACAACATCTGAACAGTTGATTTTGTAAACAAAAAGAGCGTTGAGGTCCTGTTTCTCTGTTGATGCGATACAGTTTTGTTCTGTTTTTGTTTGTTAGTATGCTTGCACCTCCAGCTGCTGAAGTATTGTCCAGAAACATCTTCTCTAGCAGTCATTGTAGTACTTTTTTTGGTAAGTAGTCATTGTATTACTTGATGCATACAATATCATGGTATTTACCATCGGCACTATCCCAGGTTCATCCATCATTCACCAACTTGTAACGAGTAGGTTTTTTGCTTGCCCCTTCTATGCTATTAGTAAAGTGCTAACTAGCCTATTCATTCACCTCTGAACCGGGAATCAATTTAGAAATAGGAAGCTAGCCATAAGTAGTGTTGCCTATAAATCTAGCTTTGTTAGTGCATAATGGTAGTAATATCTACTTGCTACATAATGGTTTTCTAATACTACTAGCTTTTGCTTTTCTTTTGTGATGTTTGAATCAAGGGTTGTGCAGGGATTTACCAAGAGAAAAGAAAATGATAGGAAACTGACAATATGAATTTAGCTGCTTCACTCTATTCTCTTCTCAATATTTCCTGTACCTCTATCTTCCCTCCTTGAATTCCTCCGCAAATCCATGATCCAAACGCGGCCTTCTTATCTGTCACTTATCTTTTGTTAAGGCAACATATGATTTTGATCGAAAAGACTTGTAATGCAGCAAAGAGAGAAAGCTTGGTTTGCTAGTTCTCCAAAATCAAGACTCCAGTACTTGGGGCCTAATCCTGGTTTCCCCTCACTTGATGAAAAACCATCCCAAGAGTTTTCTTTAGATCCATCAGCTGGCCCAGTTGATGCATTTTGTTTGCTAGTTCTTGATCCGGAACAGGTCCGAAATCTTTTCTATCCTGTACTAATTATCCCCCGCCCCATATGTTTCACACCGTTAAATTTACGGGGTTTCTTGTATGTGTACAGGTTGATTACTTGAATTTGAAGATCAATGACAGACTAACCTTTACGTCTAAACAGAGTACCGATGGACAGAAGTTTTGGTCCTTGGAAAGAATCAATCCATGATTTTTATGTTGTGATATTGACATTCTGATATATGAATTATGTGGCATTACATAAACGAAATTGTTGACGACTACGTTGTGCTGTTGATTGAATTGGAAATTTTGAAGTACTGAACTGTTGGACTCAGAAACAGATTCATTGTGAATTCAGTTATGTGTTTGTTTTGCATAATGTACAGAATGCATCATTCCTCCCTGTCTAGGAGAAAGAAAAAAAAATAGGAGAGAGAGAAAATTTAGACACAATATAAAATGGAGTCCGTCCGTCTATGGTACACCGAAATGCTTTGGTGTATGGTATCCCAAATGTGAGTTGTGGTAAGTAGTCCATATACAGTGATTCATTGTATTCCATATGGAGTGACACAAATAAATACTAGTGCGGTAGGATTTACTAAGAGAAAATTTCTCTTATATCCTTTTGACTTTGACCAAAAATTCATTTTGGTTCTTCACCTTTCAATTTCGGCATAAAAATACTTCGATTTTTCATTTTTTTTCAATGTCATCCTTTAGGGATATTTACATATATTCACGAAAAAAAAGTGTTTGGATCAAGCACTCTACACACATTGAATGCCATTTATTCCCGCGTTAACCCCCTCGTTTTTTTTTTTTTATAGAATTTTTGGACGGCTCGGATTGGTCGTCCGGTGGCAGGAGACGGCCCAGCGCGGCCGTTGGTCCCTATAACAAGACTCAAAGAAAACTGATTCCTTCTAAATGATGACATTGAAAAAAAATGGAAAGTCGAATTATTTTTATGCCGAAATTGAGAGATGAATGACCAAAATGAATTTTTGGTCAAAATCGAAAGGATATAAAAGAAATTTTTCCATTGAGTAATTAAGAAAATAGATCATTCTCCTAAAAGCATCCACTCACAAGGCAAATGAGCCCTTTTAACGAAAACAGCCAGCCCAACTCACTTTTTGTTCACTTAAAAAGGATTTTAATATGATTAGATATTATTTTACTTCTGTCAAACCTCCCTAGATCAAGTTAAAGCAATTTAAGGGGTGTATCCCGTACACACTCGTATATACGAGCAGTGTGCATTGTACCATTGTAAAAAATTTCTCCAACCCACACGTCAAAAAAGAGTATCAAAATTGGTGATACTTTCTCTCTCTTCGAATAATAGTAACTCCTTAAATAATCAATTCAAGAGTACAATATCAAAAAGATTTTTTAAAAAGGAATGGAAAGATTGAAGAGTGGGTTTTGGAGTCACAATTTTAACAATTACAAAATTGAGTCATCAAAATGCCAAACATAGATCACCAGAAGGTATATACGGTAAAAAAAAAAATTAAAATGAGTGGGTTGGAGATGATCTTATTGAACCAAAACTGTACTGACTACCAATCATCGATCCCTTTGGTTTTAACGAACCAAGGGCCAAACATCTAGCTTGCAAAATAACTTGACTCACCTGAATTATTCAATGCAGTAAAAGGCCTTTGACACAATGCAATAGTAGTAGTAGTATATATTGTAAGCCTTCCCATACAAAACATCTAGCTCAAATGAGTATCTCAACAAATGTCCAAAGAGGAAATTTCAGGGGGAAAACCCAATTGGAGTGCATGGGAAAAGAAACAGGGTTCCTTCCTAGCTTTTTTCCCGGCAAGAATCGTGGAATACTCATTTGAGCAAGAGGCATTAGCAAGGGAGGGAAAGAAACCATTTTCCATTCCTCTAGATCTTATTAAGGGGAAAAATAATAGGGGTTCTCCTGACTTATAATATCCCTCACTTGTACATCTTATCTACCACGAGGTCGTTGTTGTACCAGCCTTGTGTGAAGGACTTTAATTTGGAATGTTAGATGTACGTGTGAAATTTCACTACTTTTGGCATGTTCGTTAATTAATCAATTAATTAATTGCACAAACAAACACACTCATATGTCATCTGTCCAGGAACAAAAATCGATCCGAATGAGATGATTTTATTCCAAGGCTCTTAAAAACACTTTTTAAATAAGTTAAACGGCTTCGATCATTTGTTTGGAATTCAAATATGGGCTGGGGTTCCATGCATTCTATGTACATTTGTGCAACCAATGGTGTACCCATAGTGTTTTTTTTTTTTTGTATAATGTTCTGTTTTGTTCAGAAGTCAGAACTACTGCTGAATGCTTCTTTCCTTTTCCTGTCTCTCTCATCCGAATTTTCAAATTCTGACACCATGTGAGTTTTGGTTAGTTAAACCCACCTTTCAAAGTCTCAAGTGCGTGCTTTCGCACAGTTCTTGTTTCTATTCAGCCAAACAGAACCTTGGACGTCACAACAACTTTTTTTTATCCGACCGGCAAACTTCAGTATTGGACCTACTATTGGTAGATATGGTACTTAGTGAACATCTATCAAATGCATGAAAATATATGGTATCTACCACTTCACTATCACTCCACTGGCCCTGAACATCAAAATATACCGAATAAAGACAATTGGAGGGGAAAGTATCACTTAAAAGAAAACCATTAGTATTTTTTTAGTACATGAAACAGCAAAGGGGAGGCGATTTTTCAGTTAGTTAGGTGCTCAAAGCCACAAACTCGGTCTCTGGTATAAGAAGCCTCTTTATTGCTCCTACTTTAATCGGTACCACACTAGTGAGTGTTGAATTTGTCACTTCAAAATTAATCGAGATGGACCTACGCTGACCCAAATATCATGAGTTATGTATGAGAGAATGGATGTGAAGGACCATAGAGGGTGTCCAACGGATTATAACATTCTAACATGACATGTTTGATTGTCAGTGAACCAACTTTTTTTTTTTTTGAGGAACACAGACATACAGAGTATCATATATATAAGATAAGAAAACAAAGTATAAGAAGGGACACTACCATTGCGAAAATATAAAAAAACAACAAAATAAAAACAAAAAGCCACTCAACGTTGATGTCGGACCCTGAGCTCTACTCATGGAGGTGGGTGGATGGAGGATCACCATCGGATCGTGCTCCCGCTGCAAGATCACCACCAAATCTGCATTAAGACGGCTTCATCGTCGTCGTTGGTAAGCTCAGAAAACTGCCACCCAAACCAATGCCGACAAGAGTCTGCGTGCAAGAGCCAGTACCCAAACTTAGAACTCTAGATCTCGGTCTTTGAAGGCCAAAAATGATGGGGAGAGTGAGAGACCTTCCTCCTTAAGGAGAGCGTCTCGACCGTCTCGCAACCATGATAGAAGAGGAGAAGAGAAAGAGGGAGCGGAGGATAGGGGGACTGAGTGGTTAGAGGCAAGAAGAGAAGAAAAAGGGGGAAGAAGGGGGGTGGGGGTTGGGGGGGCAGTGTGGTGGGGCGTCGGCGGAGGACAAGGGGAGGAGGAGGAACCCTCCCCAGGAGAGTTCGCTCTCTCTATCAAGAACTCTCCCTCAATGAACCAACTTTGATTTGCTTGTTTTTTATTTCATTGGGTTGATGTTCAATTTTTCCCCAAGTGGCACAAGTGGGTAAGGTAATGATGCACTACTCCCACCTTGTACTTGCAAGGCTTCAAATCTCCCTCCTCCCGAATGGAAGTGCATTGTTCCGTGTTCCAATGGCAGAACCAAGAATCTAACATGTGCCAATCTAAAATTTGATAAACTAATATATACACATGTGGGTGTGGGTGAACCAAAAAGAGTTTTACATATAATTGATGTTCAACAAATTTGTACAAAAATATATACGTAAATGTTTTTAAAAAAAACAAAAGAAACATAAAAAAAAAAAGGTACAATATTGAAGTTGTACCCTACCGAAGTTGTCTCATATGTTATTTTAGATAGTGAGAAATCATTTATTATCAAATCTGAAAGAAAATGAGGTGAGCTAAAATCTATTGGACTAAAATTTTACATATAATTTTTTTTTTTTTTTTTAACTTGACCTGGCTACAGCCCACCTCTAAGTCGATGTACTTTCACCCTCAATTGTTCTGAAATCCTATACGATCCGTTTGTTGGACGGATAAGGTTTTGGGTGAATAAGAAAGAATGATGGATAAGAGATGGATATGTTACAAGAGAAGATTATTTAAGGAGGAATGATTAGCTAATACATGGTTTGAGGAGCAGTTGTTATGTGTTGCTAAGAGTGGGTGGATAATGTGATAAATTAATTGGTTGCTCTCATTTAATCATTTCATTGAATATTCAAAATGATTTGAGGGGTAATTTGGTCTTTTTCCCACCCGGATAAGCTAATGCTAGGGTAGAAGGTGTTGTTAGCTAAGATAGGGGATAAGCTCTCCCCCTCCTCCCTTCTCCAACCAACAAACACCTTTCTTCCTTTTCTCATTTCCTCCCTTGTCCCTTCCCTTGTCCTCCCAACAAATAGGTTCTTAGGGATGTAATGCTCTGCATGGCGTAATATATGATTTGAGCTGTTCATTTTTAGAATCAATAGTACAAATTCCAAAAAGTGCTATAAGGTCACTGGTCCATTATCTTATTTGTAGTATAATTTTTGGAATATAGAGAGCATTAATAACATTTTTTTTGACAGCTCATATCGTGGCTTTGTGCACTACTACACCCTGTGGTGGGACAAGGAGTCGTTAATAATTTGTTTTGATAAGCATTTTTTTATCATTATTGGATAAGCATTTAATAGGCCTAGTTACTGTAGTACTTCCCACCAGTGTTTCTAATTGATTATAGCACCTATTTTGTGTTAGGTCCTAGCTCCATGTTTAGCAAAAGATTAGCAGCAAAACATAGGGTTACCTGCTTTGGTTTATAGAGGACAAGTAATTATTAGGTGGTCTCAAATCACTGACCTGTTAGAACATGTCCAACCCATTTTCATTTCTCCAAAATAGAGAATGAATATTATATATTGAAGGGAGATTTTGTAATTAATTTATGTCCTCTTTTCTTTTCCTTTTATATTTTTTGAAATTTTTTGAAGGGATCCACTGTTCTTTTTAGAAATTTTGGTCATCTCCAAATGGGTGCAATCTTCAAATTTGGAGACTACACCCCATTTTGGAGACTAAAATCTCTAAAAAGTACAATATGTCTCTCCAAGATTCTTTCAAAAAATACAAAAAGTGCAGAAAAGAGGACATAAATGACAAAAGCTTCTCTCGATATGTCACATTCATTTTCCATTTTAAAGAAAGGGTTGGAGATGTTCTTAGATTCATATGGCCAACTCGACCGACCTTTGTCGAATTGGTGAGAGTCAATCCCTCCAAATTTACACGCCATCTTCGCAGAGAGCACCACGGAATAATTTATCAGAACGAGAAATCTTAATTTCTCATTGAAATCTATATCTTCAGCCAAAAGCAGAAGATAGAGAGGTGAAACCGGCTGGGCTGGCACGGCACGGGTACGGTTTTACCCGGGCACGGACCCAACACATTTAAATGTGGCGTGGCATGGCACGGGCATGATTTTAGACGGGTAAGGCACAACATGACACTGTTTTGAATAGGCACGGCATGGGCATGGCACACCAAATGCTAATTTTAATAAAAATATATATTAATTTCTTATTTTATACTGTAACATAACATTTTACACTTTTGTGTTGATAATAATTTTACACTTTTCGGAGTTTTTTTCTTTCCAACGATTAAGTAAACGACACGGCATGACACGATTAAAAAATGGCACGGTACAAGATAAAGCACGGTTGGCATGGAGCTAAACAGGTTGGCACGGCAATGCCCGTTTGACACCTCTAGCAGAAGATGATCAATTGTGTAGCTTATATAGTAGCTACTATGAAATTAACACTAAGTACCATGCATATGCATGGTTCATATTACTTCTGCACAATGATAGAAGGTTGGCAGAAGAAAGAAGATAAGACAACATAAAATGTTATTGGCGTTTTCCAGGTTTCGACAAACCATTTGTGCTTGTATTTGATTCCGAATTGTGTATTTTTCTATTTGGGTTTGAAGGAGGTGTCTAAGTGTATTTTTTAGATATTCCACTCTTTGATTGAAATTGGTACACAAGGAAGGAGTTCATGTATCGTGCCGTGCACCGTCGATTTCAATCCGAGAAGATGCACCTTTCATATAAATCATTTTGGAATGGTGTATGCACCAGCATGTTTTAGTAACATTTAAGTCCAATATGTTTTCCAGGTTCCACATAGGGAAAGTCTACAACACACATCCCTTATTTGGGTGTGTATCATATACACTTCAAAAATGTTATGAATTATAGAGAAAATGTTACGAATTATATTGCTAGAAAGTTATAAAAGTTATGAAACACGCTAAAATGTTATGAATAAACCATAAAATAGGTGCATATGGTACACCTTTTTAAGGGGTGTGTATTATAGTCTTTCCTGTGATTTTTAATGCCTTAGTTTTGATTTAGAAATCACGTTAAATCTGTTGTTGACCATGATTAACCTGGGCATTAGCATTTTATGTGTTGCTTTGGTGAGGCCCTTATTTTACTAGGGCATGTGTGCGTGTTCGCATCTGGGATTGAAAAGCCTTCAATTTCGGCTAAGGCAAGAACCGAACAGTAGGCTTGCGCCTCAAAGCGCTTGCTGTGTGCATCCTAGAGTTGGATCGCTAGACATGCGCCTGCAAAGGGAGGGAGCGCGCTCTTCTAGTCTTCTTGCATTTTAAGATTAATTTTTATTTGTTGAGTTGAGGGGCTGTTCCAGTTTTAAAAAAAAGTAAATTTTTGAAAAAGAAGGCAATTTCTAGCTCAAAATCATATATTTATGCAAATAATTTTCCTACCAATATGGATCTTATTTGATATATCTCGTTGAGATTTTTTAAACGGTGCAAAAAAAATTGAAAAATCATTTTTCATTTTTGTTATATTTGAGTTTGAAATTAGCTTCTTTTTGAAAAAATTACTTTTTGGAGAAAGCGGAATGGGGCTTGAGTAGTGTTATGCAATCTGCATGCATTCTATCTGAACAGAGATGAGAGAAATATATGAGAGAGAGAGAGACGGTAGTTGTCGATGGTGTGCGCCTAAGATCTGGAGGAAGATGGGAAAGAGGAGGGAGAGCTCGGGCTCATTCATGATTCAAAAGGAAGGAAGGAAGGAGAGAGAGAGAGAGAGAGAGAGAGAGAGAGAGAGAGAGAGAGAGAGAGAGAGAGAGAGAGAGAGAGAGAGAGAGAGAGAGAGAGAGAGAACCGCATACTTGGGCTTGGTGGCAACTTTGTAATTTTGGCGAAAACGATAAGCACTTCAATAGAATTGGAAGAATGCCTCTCAACCTTTGGATCAAATCAATCTCAGACATTCTAACAATTTGTTCTCAGACCTTTATGTTTTAGTATATAGAATATATAAACTCCATGAATACACTCTAGACTAATTATTTTTGTCCAAAATCTTCATCACACTCTCGGGAAAGACTACAATACACACCCCTTATTTGGGTGTGTATCATATGCACCATCCAAAATGTTATGAATTATAGAGATAATGTTACGAATCGTATTACTAAAAAGTTACCAATCGTATAAAGGTTACGAGATACACCAAAATATTATGAATCATATTAAAAATGTTACGAATCGTACTGCTGAAAAGTTATGAATGCTAGAATAAAAGTTATGAAACATGTTAAAATGTTATGAATGAACCATAATAGGTGCATATGGTACACCCTTTTAAGGGGTGTGTATTGTAGACTTTCTCCACACTCTCATATCATACTCTTGGGCTTCTCTGACACTTGGATGATTTAATCTTAGTGTTTGATCATCCTTGTCATTCTAGAGGTATACTTCAATTCTAGTGTATATCCCCTAGTTTGATTTCTTTTTAATTTTCACAAAGTCCTTCATAATTGCATACAACATGAATTGGTCGTTAATTCCTATATGAGCCGATTGTGTTCGGTGCCTGCGTTGCTCGGAGATCAAGATGGTGATTCTTGTGGAGTCCATTGAATTCAAGAGGATTACTTGATAATACATCAAGAAGTGGAATTATTAGGTGTCAAGAACGGCGTTGTGGGTAATTCCTAGTTCTGTATATCTCTTGTAACTCCCTTAAATTAATGGAATTTAGTAGGAATTGTCCGTGGTTTTATGTTTAGGGTGAGTTTAACCTAACCTAAGTAGTTCCACGTATATCCTAGCGTTCGAGTTCTTTAGATTTATTGCTATTGCCTTTAGTAGTTAAATTGATAAAATAGTATGAAATTTGGTTAATGAATTAAAATTGGAGGTTGCATCAATTTTTAATTAATTGTCCTATTCACCCCCTCAAGGACTCTTTTAGTGCTTAATATAATTTCAAAATCCTTTCGTTTTCCTAGGAAAACAAACGACTAATTAGCATTTGTATCGCCATAGTATGATTCACTAACCCGAGGTGTAAGGTGTTGAACTAATTTGCCAAACACCCAATGGAAAGATTAAAAATCTGAAAACAATTAAACCATTACTGTTGTAACTACTAGATTTACCTCGCATTATGAGTTAAATATTGGACAGGGTACCAATAAGGAACAACTAGCATGTCCTTTATTTTTCACATTAAGAGTTAAACATCTGATTACCGAGTAGTGTCATATATAGAAACACGTTCAAGTATAACGACAAACATATGTAAGGCTATCGGTCCTTACATTTTTTACATAATGAGCTGACATATAACCCAAAACCGCATCTCTCACCAGAAATAGGTTTTCCCTAATAGTAAATGCAGAATGCAAAAGTTAAATTTGTTTCATCAGTTTTTTTTTTCCCTGTAATAGAAACAGAGATGCATATGCCGGTGTGCCTGTGATCCCTTTAATCTTTGTAATCCTTCCAAAGATTAATAGAAAAAAGTTGGCCAATCAAAAAATAAAAAACCGAAACAGAGATGCTGTTTGTCTTATCCACTTGCTTTAATTAGTCCAGGAGCTTCTCTTACAGTAACTCAATTAGTGAACTAAATGCAGTATTAAAGAGACCAAGGAATCCTAGCAAAAACCTTAACACACAATGTGACAAATGTTTTTCCAAACAACCGAATGTAATGAAAAATCCCCCTCATACATTTCTCAACTGAGTTTACTCAGATAAGAAATACTCCAGACTTTCACCATCAGATCAGGTTGATCACAATCGGTAAAGAAGGAGCATTTCATTTTCTCAAAAGAACTCTTGGTTTCTATTTCTCCTTCTTGGTTATAACCAAAAGAAAGACAGCCATGGCTTTGAATTTTCCAAATCTTTCACCAAGGGGGCTAGGTAGGATTGGGGTTCCAGTAGGTAAGGCTATAGCAGATAAGAAATCAAGGTTGTATATAATCGGGCGCTGTGTGTACATGCTGGTTTGCTGGAGGGAGAATGGAGATCAACCATGATGATGAAGAGTAAGTTTCTTGCAAGCAAATAGGAGTAACTAGGTTTGACTGGTTCCCTTGTAGAATTTTGCTCCGTGTTTGCATTTATAAGTGTCTAATGCAAGTCAAGATATCATTGTTAGCATGATGACATCGAGTATTGGGATGTTAAAAAGAGACTTATTTTTAAGCAATTTAAGAACTTTCCTATTACGTATTCTATTTTTATCAGTGAGTATAATAGCCTGATGCATTTATGTTGGTCAATTGTATTGTGCATACGTGTGTCAATTTACATCTATGGTCTATCAAAACAACTCAGGCGCATTCTTAGCTAAAGGATGCTGGTCTTGGTCCCATTCCTGACTCAGTTGCAGAACTGAGGTCATACATCTTTAGATTGAAATTAGTTGCATTCATCGTGCAAGAGTAAAGATATTTAACAGTAACGGGTACAGAAAACTTTGATGCAAAGAATATGCATTGTTTCTAGAATTATGCAGGTAAATCCCAAGTCGTATATACATGATTCACAGCAATGATTAGCCAAAACTAAGCATATGAACGTGAATTGGATAACCTCTTCCGCCAGTTGCAAAAAGTTTAGGCAACTGTCTTGTTATTAAGTATTACCAAGAGATTATTCAAATACTGCGTTAAGTCTTACCTGGCTTGTCTTAGTGGGTAAACTTCAACTACTAGACCCTTCAGAAGGCCTAGATTCTCTTCAGCAGGACCATGAGACAGAGCGGGTGAGCCTCGGCTTTGCTATCTTCTTGTCCTCTTCAAGGGAGATCATAAGGAGATTGGAAGGGTTCTCTATCATAATCTTTGCAATCAGGTACCCGGCTATGCTCCACGTCTGGTACTTCCTTGCTTGCTTCCCAACGTAACGACCAGTCTTCCCATCATAATACTCAGGCCACCCATCTTTGGCAAGGCGCTGCTCCACCAGCTCTATCGCTCTCTTTGCAATTTGAGGCCTGCCGGTCTTTATACATGCTGCTGTCAGCAGCCATAGAAGAACTACATGGATAAACACACTGTTACATACTAGTGTAATTAAGGAACAAAATTTCGTTCTTTTTCCATCAGAACAGCCAAAACTTTTCCGTTGCTAAAGAGACTACGGCAAAACTCTTATGAAATCATTGGTCCTACCAATTATATCAGACCATTTTGAAACACATCCAACTATACAAAACAATGAAACAACAAACTACACCAATGAGAATCTGGATCTTAGCAATATTTATCTGATTTGTGCTTCTTCCTTCATGGGGACAGTGAAATGATAAATCAGTTTGAATGTGTTTAACTAACAATTTTGAGTATCTTGTACAAGTTTTGGTTTCTGTTTGTAAACATTTCGTGCATTCAATTTCTTTTCATCTATTTTGTTTTTGAGACTTTTCCGAAACATTTTGAAATGTTTCCGAAATGTTATTCTTTCCATGATAACTGAAACAAAAAAAATAAAGGAGAGAAATTTTTTATTCGAGATTTAAGGTGAACTTTACAGCACACATTTACTAATTCAAGAGATCATAAATCCAATTCTCGGTCACAAGTAGCAATTAAGCGTGAGATCTGATCCTGAATGATAATCAATGTAGTCATCTCTTACTAGCAATTGAGTTTCTTTTCCGCATTTCTACTGTAATAAATAAGGGTCGTTTACATGCATAATGAGGTGTAGAAATCTTAATTTTTACCTGGCCAAGATCCACCATTATGGTAACTCCAGCGCGTGTTCTTTGGATCACAACCAGTGACAATTCTCCAGTGGTGTCCTTCAAGTGCAGGATAAGTAATCTTGAGAGGCATCTTCCCAATTAAGTCTTCCCAGCGCTCCTCAATTAGATCCATAATTGCAGTAGCTTGGGAAGGTGTGGCTAAAGAGCTCAAGATCGCAATGCAGTTGCCAATCAAGAACCAGCGGAAGTCCATGCGAGCTGGGCTGACATTGCCAATAAAATACCCTCCTCGTAAGGGCATGAAATCAAAAACCCAATCTGGAATAGAGTCAGGAATGACATTGAATTTGTTGACAGCAGTGTGGGAGTATTCTTCAGTATGGTAACGGTAGATGTTATTCAGTTGAGTGAAGTCAAGCCAGTAGTAATGTTGTATGTGGTAGCTCAGAGCTGTAATTCGCTTGTCAATTCTCTCAATCAGTTCTTTTCCACCACCATCTGGTTTTAGCATTAGTTGTGCACACCTTAGGGCAAAAAAGAAAAGGGACTGGATCTCTATTGGATAACCATATATTCCCTGATTCAAATGCAAGTGAAGCAGAATTTAAATTTCATTAACATCAAACTTGTTACTCAAAGTAGGACAAAACTAAAGGCAAACCCCAACCTAAGATTCAAAATGATCCGTTTAATTTCCCTACTACTTCCTCTCTAATTTGTTCTTGTTCCTTTCATATTTGCTCACTGTTTAAGAGAGAGTTCAAAACAGCATGCAAAATTATTAGTCATTAGTGAAAGAAGTGACAATATAAGATCACAGATTAATTATTTTAAGCAATATTTATGCTGTGAATGACAATTCGCAAATTGGATTGTCTAAAAAAAATATCAGTGTAACTCTCGTTGGGTGCATATTAAATTTAGTCTGGATAACATCAAAGGAAAAGAAAGACCAAGCTTAGTACAAGTCAAGTCTTGATAAGCTACAGCCTGAGATCAAATGTTCTTGATCATTTTAGTTAAAAGCCCCATCTAGGCATGTATATAAGATAGATGCAACAATTGACTCCTAACCAAATGTCAGAAGTAAATCAAATGACAAGGAAAACAAACTTACCATCCTCCTGTCAATCATGCTGCACCCGTCTGCACATAGAAGTGTTGGGAAAGTGTCAAATCCATCAGATAAGCAAAGACTGAGTATCAACTTCATCCCCCGTTGCACGTCAGATCGTTCCGACAGAGAAAAATCCCTTGTGCATTTTGTGTATGACCTCAGCAATATAATCCACCAGAATCCTGAATCAACAGGTGCAACTCTACCAATTGCACTGCCTCCAAAATCTGCAATCAATGTATCCTTCTTGCGATGTGTGTCGTACAAAACCTTGAAACTAGCTGGCATCACACCTTCTCCCAAAGTGAAGTTATCAATCCTCTTCTCCCAGCCTTGGAGATGCAGGGTCTTCAATAGAAAATTCTTCACAATATCTGGTTCAGGTGGAGATTTCATCAAGCAGGCTAAGCCAGCAGGGAAGAAGTCTCTCACAAAAACCTGCTCGTCCAATGACGAAAAATTTCAAACTGTTAGAGACTGGGCATCAATTTTTGATTGGGCCATCGCTTTGAAGCCTCCGTCCCTAGCAGAAGGGTCTGACATAGCTAATTACGGTAATGATGAAAAGAAAAAGTCAATAAAACAAATAGGGGCTGATTCAATCTAATGGGATAAGAGGGTACTCCAGCTATGTTTGAATTCAAAGTTAGCCTTCGCTTGAAGCGTTATACAGCCGGAGAAAAAAAAAAAGGAATGACACACGTCATTGCCACTTGACAGCACATACAAAACATGTTATCTAGGATAATTTTCAACTTGCCCAATCTCATTATACACCAGTCATCAGGAGGTAGCAACTCATGTAAAATATTCCATTCTCGCTACTTCAACAAAATTGAATATTTCTTATTCATAACACTAGCAAATTACAAGGCAATAGAACAAACAGGTGTTGTATCTCAACAAAAGGTAAACTCATAGTTGTGAGTAGAAAACATCTAATCCAGAGTCCAGACCCAAGCGGAATGTACGTATTATTTACTACCTATCCGACATAAATTGAAATCAATCTATTTCCTTGGTGCATGCCACAGAGTATTCTTGTTGTAAAAACACTATTAATCCACTCATTACTATTTCCTCCCAAAACTATCATATCAATACCAACAATTAAACATGCAAACACCAAGATTCCCAAGAGCACTAACGCTGCATTATTTCATCAGAAACCTGTGCAAGTAACAAATTCTCAAGTGCCTGGAATAGAGATCCTTTGTATTGATACCAATAAGAAGCATGAAGCCCGTCTTACTCACAGAGGACAGAACCAATTCCCAAGGCAGAAGGACAGTGAGATGGCTGAATCCAAATTGTAGGGAATAGGTAGCAAAATGTCATAATTGGAGAGCCTCATCAGATAGAATGAGTATAATATAGAGAGCAATTTCATTTTGCTGACATACAAAACCGAAATACTTCATAGATATTTGGATTCTATAATGATATATGATTTCTGATACTAGTCTTATGAAACTAATCAGAACTAGCTTTAGAATTAAAATGCTTGAAAAGTAACCATCGGAATTAGCATGTGACTCTGTGACAAGATAAAGTTCATGATCAGAAGTTACCGATTAACCATTTCAAAAAAAAATGTACTGATTATTCATTAACAGACTAATTTCTAAACTAGGAATCAGAATTAATAAGAGAAAACAGCATTAAAAACTGGTGGCACCTTTCTTTAAATAGCATTGGTCCTACTTCGACAATCTAAGCTTTTCGTTCTGTAGTTATGTGCATCAAGATCACTCATGCAAAAAAATCAGATTCAACCAACAGTTGTGGTTGCACATATCTTTGAAAAAATGGTTGGTTTACTAGCAAAATTATGCTCGTCATCTATTTTTGGTAATGAAATCCAATGAAACCATGCTTACTACGACTGAGTGGTTTGGATCATCGCAAGACTTCAAGTTTCAGATTATTGAGTGAACTTGCTAAACTAGAGAAAAAATTTATGCCTAAAAAGGTTAATTATGAAAGTCAATGGTACTGGTTGGACAGTCATAAATTCTTGATTAGAAACATAATTAAAACACAGATGCCCGAATAAAGATACAGACACAGATGTTATTCAAAACCTTTCGATGTTTGCAGTCTCACATGCATCTTAGGGGATCCAAGTGCATGGAATGACCTTGAACACATAGTTTCCGGATTTGCATCCTGAAACCTACATCTGTAGTTTCGACAAAAAAAAAAGACATCTATATTTGTAACATTACCCTATTGATTGACTTATTTCCTCACGTCATTACTAAACAACAGTCTATATTATATTCAATATGAAGAACACACTACTCCATTATTAAAAAAACATATAACTCATGTTATAATTTCCATAAACACTTATTCCTATATTTTTGCTCTGATATTTTTTCGGTATTATTTAACTTTCTTAATATTTATTTAGGTGAAAAAAAGTTCATATACAGAATAACACTAAAACCAAAAGAGAGGCCGCTCTTTGCTATTTTTTCGTCCTTAAAAAGAATTTTTTTTGTTATAACCTTTTATATTTTAGACTCCTCTTATCGAAACCAACAGCCATTCCAAAAAGTTTAACATGAATATAAGAAAAATCTAAATAGACAAAAATTAACACCAAAACAAAAATTAAGGAATAACTGGTCCTAATTATAACAGATTCATACGTGCATATTACAAGTCGAACTATCATTTGTTCTTTCTTATAACCAAACACTACCTAAGGAAGTGAGAGCAATTATAGTTAACTAACACACATTGAAGTTAAAGCTATAAAATAAGTATTCAGATCGATCATCAATCCTTCAATATTCTACTAATCCTCACAGATATTCATCTCACGTGACATGTTTACGAACGAAAATACTTTTACCTGATTGTAATTGAGAGCCTCGGCGCTGGGATCGAGAGCGGCCAGAGTACCAACCGGCCTTCCTTTGAAGTAAACGAACGACTTTTTCAGTCTCTCCCACGCTTCCTCCATCATCGACGTTGAATTATCCGAAGAACTCGCAACGTGCCCGCCCTGCACCCTTCCGCTTGCCGGAGACACAATCGGATCAAAGATCTGGTCCATATTCGCCGCGCTCGGCGACGGCTTCATCAGAAGCAGTACCATCGCTGCCTTGTCGCTTCCGCTAGACGAAACGGCGCCGTCGGAGTTGTCCGTCCCCTTCTCCGCCTCTTCAGCTCCGGCACATTGTTGCTTCGGAGAAATCAGAAGTTTCTGAGAATTGTTTGAGCGAGGATCGAGTAGTAGGAGCTTCTGTGCTGTGTACTCCGTAGAGTCGTTTTCCTCGACTGTGATCGTCGGTCGTGTATCGGTTGAGTTTGGCTTGGTTTTCGGCGATGAAGGTAGCTTCTCCGATGAGGTTCGCTGCTCGGCATTTTCGCCGGAGACGACAGTAGCGATTGCGGGAGTCATTGCAGAGAAGGAGCGTGAGTCCGAGTGCATACAAGTGAGAGAAATTGGAGAGAGAGAGAGAGTTTATATGTGTGCAGGAAGTGCTTGAGTTTGGCGGTTAATGGGAAATTCGAGGAGATTAAGCGGAGAGTGTGTGAATTAGGCACGAGTATCGTCTGTATTTACGAGGACTGCCATTGGAGAATTGAGACGCAACTGGCGTAGGGGTGGGTTTGAAGTTAGGATATAATAGTGGGGGTAGTTTCGGCAGGGCAGTTAGTAGTTCATGCATTTCGTTTTGTTTCAGTTTTTGAGGCGTTGGAAGTGGACGCCACTGTTCTCCAGGTTGGCAGCAGTACAGTTAAGCGGAACGCGAAACCAAATTTTGAACCAGCGGCCAATCAGCCGTGAACACGTGTAGTGTGACCCATCCAAACGTCTTGAGAATCAATAAGTCCACGTACACTGCCTATTTTCACTACCACATCCACTACCTCCTCAAAACGACGTCGTTTTGGAAAGTACCCTTTAAAAAAACAAAAAAACTCAAAATCTCCGTTTTCCTACGCTTCTTTACAGAAGGAGAAGAGGACTGCTATGCTTCTTTACAAGAGGAGAAGACGACTGTCGACACTCAACCCAACCCAACCCAATCCACCGCTAACCACCACTCGCTCAGACGACTCCGACGACGAAAACGCCTCCACGATGGTCGTGCGCCGACGAGCTTCGAGCCACAATCACTAGTATCGAAATAGAACGCCGACAAAGGTCTCTCTCTCTCTCTCTCTCTCTCTCTCTCTCTAGAACGGTGGTATCAATCGAACTAGAGTTGCAATTTCAATTTGTACATATTGGGGATTTTTGCACAAAAAGTTAGTGAAGCTCCATAGGCCAAGCTCCCTTTTGGTTAGCACGTTCATGACCAAATAACACCTTTCCATGTATTCCCATTTTATTGAGGTGTAATTTTTTCTTTTATTATTGTTTTTAGAAGCGTCGGTTTAGGATGTGGAAAGGAATCATTATATTGTATTATTTTTGAGTGCGATAGATGTTAGTCGAATTTTCTTTCGGTTCATGAAAGAGTTGAAAAAATAAGGTAAATATTTGTGCTCGTTTGGGCCTTTTGAAAAGTACAGCCCATTAGGTCAAAAAAGGACCGAGCACTGTAATTTATTTGGATCTCTTAGTTTTCTTCAGACACATACGCCGATCGAGCGCTGCAGAGGGATCGTTGGAGGATCTGGTGTTAACATTCCACACAGAAGCTCTAGTGAGTTATTTTATTATATTGGAATACCTTTGATGCAAAGGTTTATTTAATCTTGAGGATTCACGAATATTGGGTGCTGCTGAATGTTAATTTTCGAGAGGCTTTATTCTTGTAATTCCTACTCAACAACATCAGTACAACATTCTTTCATGGATTTCGGAAGGGTTTTTTGGAAGGCCTGAGGATTCAGGATACGGCGATCATGCAAGGGTACGATGAACGTGGGTTCGGCAGGTAAATCTTAGGACTCGTGGTGAGGATACACAGTCAATATTAAGATTGCTTGTAATCATACATTTGTTTTAGTGCATGATTCTTTCCCGTGGTTTTTACCCCATTTTGGGGTTTTCCACGTAAGATTGGTGTTTTGTTCTTTGACTGATTTTCGTGGTGTGTTTGAAGTCATCCAGTAAAGCGAAATAAGTACTCCTAGCATCTCTTTAGAAGTTTCATTTGGTATCAGAGTGAGTCACTATAGTTTGGAATTGTTCGAATTCTTAGTGGATCCTTAGGTTGCAATGGAGTTAAATACGAATTACCCCTGTTCTGGATCGAACTAATTTTGATCATTGGAAGGCAAAGATGGAGGCCTATTTAAAGGCCATTGACGAAGATGTTTGGAATGCATGTGAAGTGAGGTATACGCCACCAACTGTAACTATTGAGGGAACATCGGCACCTAAGGCTAGTGCGAAATTTACACAAGAAGAGAAGGCAGAGCGTGCAGCAAATAGCAGGGCACTAAATGTATTATTTACTCATGTTGATACAAAGGAGCTCCATTGCATATCTACATGCAAAACAGCAAAGGATGCGTGGAATATTCTCTTCACTGCCCACGAAGGAACTGATACAGTAAAGCAAGGGAAGTTGCCACGGGTCACTACCAAGTTTGAAATGCTACATATGAAGGAAGATGAGACATTTGACGAGTTCTACGCCAAACTCAACCACATCATCAACACCAGCTATACCTTGGGTGAGCTTATTACTCCATTTCGTGTTGTTAAGAAAATTTTGCAATCTCTTCCTGAATGATTTAAAACTAAAGTAGATATTTTGGAGCGTAAGAGAAAATTATCTAGAATATCTGTGGAAGAAATAGTAGGGCAATTTCAAAATTATGAGCTTACACATTTTGATCAAGACTTATTTCCTACTAAAAGTACTAATAAAGGATCAGAAAAACAAATTGCTTTTTCGAGTAAGAATACTACTAAAGGTTTTGAAAAACAAACTATTTTTTCTAGTAAAAATAATGAATCTAATGAGTTGGACAGCAATGAAAATTACGATACGAAGGCTATGGCATTATTTACCAAGAACTTCAAACGATTTTTTAATAAAAAGAATAACGATAATGACAACAATGATAAGAAAGTTAAAGGAAAATTTGATACCTCTAGTAACAAAGATTGAAAAGGAGTAAAGGAACCACCCTCGGGGCCAAAGTGCTATGAGTGCCATGGTATGGACATCTTGCTCAAATCATGAAAATGTCAGAAGGATATCTGAAGAAAAGCAAAGGGAGATAGCTTTAAAAAATCCAACAAGTTCGTCAATTTTTGAAAATCGACACAAAGAGGTAAAATCAAAAGCTAGTTACAATACTGTTAATCCTCAAGTTTTTATTAAGATGCCTGCTCATATTCAAAGAATTACTGTTGGGAGATTGATCTCTGTGTGCCATTATTGCGGTGTTAAAGGACATATTGGTCCTCTTTGTTTTCAATTTTATGGCTATCCTACATGTCATTATGTGAGTAGTAGCAAGAAAAGTATGCATCAGAATGGTGGTAATCATAAGAAACAAACTCATAATTTTGTTAAACAGAATAAACCCAATGAGAAAGATCATGTTAAAACTTACAGTTCTAAGACTAAGCCTGTATGGGTTAGAAGTGCTGATTTGCATTTTATGGTCGTTCACACTGCACTAAAAACACTAAACACTAATATGTGGTATCTTGATAGTGGATGCTCTCGTCACATGTCAGGAGACAGATCTCTTTATACAAAGTTTGAAAATTACAATGGAGGTTCTGTTACGTTTGGTGATAGTAGCAAGTCCAAAGTTGTCGGGAAAGGGATCATTCAGGCCCTTGAAGTTGGTACCTTGGAAAATGTTCTTTTTGTAGAAGGACTCAAAGTTAACTTGATTAGTATAAGTCAAATGTGTGATTCCGGTCATGAAGTTAGATTCTCGAAGAATGATTGTTATATCTTAGATGTGAACAGGGCTAATGTAATGCATGGTACTAGAACTTCTGACAATTGCTATGGTATTATACCCTCAGATAATGTGATTTGTCACTCCACTAAATTAGATGAGATAGATCTTTGGCATCAACGGTTAGGCCATATCAAATACAAGGACCTATCTATATTAACTAAAAAGGAGTTAATTCGCAGAGTACCTAGACTGAGTTGCCCATCTCATCATATTTGTGGTTCGTGCCAGATTGGAAAGCAAACTAGAGCTGTTCATAAAAAGACTAACACGTTGGCCACCACTAGACATCTATAATTGCTTCATATGGACTTAATGGGTCCCTCAAGGGTAGCTAGTATTGCTAGAAAGAAATACATTTTTGTTATAATGGATGATTTCACACGGTTTACATGGGTTAATTTTTTACGTGAAAAATCTAAAACCATTACATTCTTTAAGTCATTTGTCAAAAGTGTGCAAAATGAAAAGAGCATGAAAATTGGTATGATAGTTTGCATTCGCTCAGATCATGGCAAAGAGTTTGAAAACAGTGAATATGCAAAGTTCTGTGAGAATCTAGGGATGAATCATAAGTTTTCTGCCCCTAAGACCCCTTAACGAAATGGGGTGGTTGAACGTAAGAATAGAGTGATTCAGGAGATGGCACAAGTCAAGCTTCATTCTCATAAGATTGCACTTAGGTTTTGGGCTGAGGCTATAAACACTGCGTGCTGTATTATTAACAGGGTATATCTTCGTCCAGGAACCAAGAATACCCCTTATGAACTATGGAAAGGGAAGAAGCCTAATGTTAAGTACTTTAGAACCTTTGGTAGTAAGTGCTACATAATGAAAGATAGGTAGAAATTGGGTAAGTTTGACTCTCGTAGTGATGAAGGCATTTTTCTTGGGTATTCTCCGAATAGTCATGCATTTCGTGTTTTTAATCTTCGCACATCCTCTGTTATGGAATCATTAATGTTGTTATTGATGACATGACTCTGGATGAGCCAGGGTTACTAATTATGAGTGTTTTGAGCCTTTTTGTATTCAAGAAAAAACAGATCAAGCAAACTTTCAAGATGATGGAGATATTGAAGATGGAGTTGAAAACGATGAAGAGGAAATCAAAACAGAGGAACAGGATGATTCAATAGAGACAAGTTTTCGATACCCTGAAACCCTCAGCACAGGTCAAATTAAATCATCCAGAAACACAAGTGATTGAAAATGTATCGGATCCTATGAAAACTCGCAGGCAGATTCAAGATGAGGTAACCTATTTCTGTTATGTCTCCTTAATTGAACCTAAAAGTATCAAGGAAGTTTTGCTTGATGATTGTTGGATTAGCGCTATGCATGAGGAACTACATCAATTCGAATGTAATGATGTGTGGGCATTAGTTCCCAAACCTAAAGACACAAACGTTATTGGAACAAAGTGGATCTTTAAAAATGAAACCAATGAGGAAGGTGTAGTTATTAAAGCTAGGCTTGTAGCTCAAGGATATATTCAAGTAGAGGGAATAGATTTTGACGAAACCTTCGCCCCAGTAGCTCATCTAGAATCCATACGACTCATGCTAGCTGTTGCATGTCACATAAAGTTTAAACTGTTTCAGATGGATGTGAAAAGTGCTTTTTTGAATGGCATTATTAAAGAGGAAGTGTATGTTTCACAACCTAAGAGTTTTGAAGATCCCCATAAGCTAGACCATGTGTATCATCTAATAAAGGCCGTATATGGGTTAAAGCAAGCTCCTCGAGCTTGGTATGAACGTCTGACTCAGTTTCTAATTCAAAATGGCTTTTCCAGAGGAAATGTTGATAAAACGCTCTTTGTGAGACATGATAATGAACACATTTTGGTTGCTCAAATCTATGTTGATGATATATAATTTTTGGTTCGACATCACCATCTCTCGTCAAATATTTTTCCAACACCATGCAAAGTGAGTTTGATATGAGTATGATGGGCGAATTGTTTTATTTTCTCGGTCTTCAAGTTAAACAGTTTGATATCAGCATGTTTATATCTTAGTATAAGTATGCAAAAGGGCTTGTTAGCAAGTTTGGTCTTGAGTCTGCTAAGCATGCTCGTACTCCTATGGGCACTACTGTGAAGCTTGCACGAGATAGTGAGGGCATAAATGTTGATCAGACCACTTATCGTAGTATGATAGGTAGCTTATTGTACCTTACTACTAGTCGTTCAGATATTGCATTTAGTGTTGGGGTTTGTGCCCAGTACCAGGCATCACCTAAAGAATCTCATCTCTCAACCGTTAAGCATATCATAAAATATGTGAGTGGAACTCTTAACTATGGAATATGGTTTACCCATGACACTACTGCTAACTTGGCCAGTTACACTGATGCCGATTGGGCGGGCTGTACAGATGATAGGAAGAGTACTTCTGGTGGATGTTTCTACATAGGAAACAATCTAGTTTCTTGGCTTAGTAAAAAACAAAATTCAATTTCCATATCTACAGTCGATGCTGAATATATCGCAGCGGGTAGTGGATGTACTCAATTGTTGTGAATGAAATAGATGCTTGCTGATTATGGTATTACCCAGGGTACTATCACTCTTTTTTGTGACAATACTCGCGCTTTAAATATCTCAAAAATCATGTTCATCACTCTCGTACTAAACATATACACATTCGTCACCATTTCATTCGAGATCTTGTCGAGGATAGGGTAATTCTCTTAGAATATCTGGATACTGAACATCAGAAGGCCGACATCTTTACTAAACTTCTTGATCACATTCGTTTGGATTATCTTCGTAAATCTGTGGGGGTATGCTCTGTCGATTGATTTTCGTTCTCTCTTTTTTCCTTGTTCGTTTTTTACTGTAAGTTTATCTTTGTTTATTTATTTATTTATTTTGGTTTGCTTCATATGCTTATAATATATAAATATATATATTAAAAATAAAAAAATAGCATCTTTTTCTATTGAGGTCACTTTTTGTGAGCTTTAAGTTGTTGGCTGATATGGTACAATTGTAGCTTGTTATTGTTTTTCATGACTATGCTCACTAGGAATTTCTGTGTGCATGAGTCTTGTCTAAATGACCTCCACTTGTTCGTTCATGTTAAAAATAGCTGCTCCCTAATTCTTGCATGTCATTCCTTATGTAGCTACATTGTGTCTTATTTTCTTCAATCGAGATTGACCTTTCAGTATTTTGGATACTATGTGGGAGTTGAATATATATTAAAAAAACAAGTTGCAGGAGGAAGAATGGAAGTATATATATATAAAAAAAAGAAAAGAGAAGGTTTTGTATATGGTGAATTTTATTTCTTATGGCCTTTCAGTCTTTTCACTTAGTAATCGGGCCTCTTGCCTCAGTAAGCAGTGAGTGTTCGCGTCAAACAGTGAAGAGTTCCAAGAGTGTCTTGTGTGGCTTGCTTGGGTTCGTAGCCTTTTTGACTCGAGTAAGTAAGTCCGTTGGGGTGTTCTCTACATCTAGTGCCCTAAGACAGTTTGGTTTGGGTGTCACTGGCCTATAGCTCGCTACAAGGGTCAATTAGAAAGCTTAAGGGACCACGACATTGCACGGCCACATTATAGTTGTTGGAGTTTGGTTGAGGGGGAATTTGTAGTAAATGGATTCTCGAAATGTCTTGGTTTGACTACTTGAGGGGGAGATCGCTTGACCATCTTACATACACGAGTGACCAAGGTTAGCTCTTAGGTCGAGCTGCATATCTCTGACATGATGCACACACACACTTTTGTCATTTGGGCCTTGATTCATAATACTTATCTTGCTCTTGATGTATACATGCTTTGGTCCTCAAAAATTCACGTCCCCATTTTATCCTAGCGTGTGTTTTCATGATTTTCAATAACCCCCTACTGTTATTCTAGGTTTTTCCACTAAAATATGCTTTCAAAGATTGGACTTTATTGAATTTATTTTGCCTCCGAGTGTGTTTTAAAAACAAAAACAAAAACAAAAACAAAAAGATGTATGTTGTCCTAAATATCTAATTATATGGAGTATCTTTTTTTTGTTTCGTTGTTCCTATTCGTTTTCTTTTCGGTCAATTGCCTCAGTATACTTGCTCCATCATAATCTCGAGCATCTTTTGTTTTGGGACACTAACGTGGATGTATGGCTGTTGCATTTATTTCTTTTGGGCTTTGTCTTTGGCTTATAGATGAAGTTGGTTTTGTGTTGCACTATTGGTATGTGTTTCTGGTTGCTGGGCATCTATTATAGCTATTTCCAGCTTCAAGTCTTTGTTGGACATATCTTGATGGTGATTGGTAAGGCTAATGGTGTTATTCCTTGACATTCTCACTAGTGCATTGCAGGTTCCTTTGTCCTTCCTTGACAAAAAGGGGGAGATGATATTCCACGCATTCCATGCTTTTGTTTGTGTGTTTTTAACATTCTAATAGCTATGAGATGTTTTTGATGGTGCAACGACACAGATTTCCATCTCATTGTTTTCTTAGGGGATAGGTGTTATATCTGTTGAGTGTGTTTTGTTATGGAAGTGCCAAAGGGAGAGATTGAAGCTCCATTGGCCGAGCTCCCTTTTGGTTGTCAAGTTCATGACCAAATAACACCTTTCCACGTATCCCCATTTTATTGAGGTATAATTTTTTCTTTTATTATTGTTTTTAGAAGCGTCTGTTTAGGATGTGGAAAGGAATCATTATATTGTATTATTTTTGAGTGCGATAGATGTTAGTCGAATTTTCTTTCGGTTCATGAAAGAGTTGGAAAAATAAGGTAAATATTTGTGCTCGTTTGGGGCTTTTAAAAAGTATAGCCCATTCGGTCAAAAAAGGACCGAGCACCGTAATTTATTTGGATCTCTTAGTTTTCTTCAGACACACACATCGGTCGAGCGCTGCAGAGGGATTGTTGGAGGATCTGGTGTTGACATTCCACACAGAAGCTCTAGTGAGTTATTTTATTATATTGGAATACCTTTGATGCAAAGGTTTATTCAATCTTGAGGATTCACGAATATTGGGTGCTGCTGAACGTTAATTTTCGAGAGGCTTTGTTCTTGTAATTCCTACTCAACAACATCAGTACAACATTCTTTCGTGGATTTCGGAAGGGTTTTTTGGAAGGCCTGAGGAATCAGGATATGGCAATCATGCAAGGGCATGGTGAACGTGGATTCGGCAGATAAATCTTAGGACTCATGGTGAGGATACACAGTCAGTATTAAGATTGCTTGTAATCGTACATTTATTTAAGTGCATGATTCTTTCCCGTGGTTTTTACCCGATTTTGGAGTTTTCCACGTAAGATTGATGTTTTGTTCTTTGACTGATTTCGTCGTGTGTTTGAAGTCATCCAGTAAAGCGAAATAAGTACTCGTAGCTTCTCTTTAGAAATTTCAGTTAGCTAGGATTCACTACCTACTACTACTGTTCATAGATATTGGTATCTAACTACTACTGTTCGTTACTCAAACTCTGACCCACAACCAAATCCAAGCAAAGAAGTTTCACTGCCTTATACTCAAAACCGTTTCTGCTCAAAACCATTTCCCACCCAGAGACTTTCCTCTTGAACAATCTCACCAACTTGTACAGTAAACTAAGAAATTTAACGTAGGCACGTCATGTGTTTGATAAAATACCTTAACCAACTTTCTAGTGTTAGTAAGGTTGTTGCCGTATTAACTTTCTGCTGCATTTTCACTTGTAAATGAAGGTAAAAATAGTTTAATCTTGTCGTATGACAGAATTACCAGGATATTATGGCTTGTGAAATGATTCGTTCTTTACAATGTTGTTCTACTTAATGCACTGACTCATTCTCGTTCTACTGGGCTCCTGGGAGTGCAAGTTAACATGTTCGCCCTTAGCTTAAGGTGTGGGAGTACCATTATTCTTTGCCCTTATGAGAGTTGAGAAGGTCATTTGGATGGTATAATGCCAACAGCTTTGGCCTAACTCGTTGAGTCTAGGTAATAGCTAGCTATAAACAGTTTTCTTCCCAACAAAAGATCTTGCTATTTGTGCATCCATTACATTGTTACTTATATTGATATAATTGGGGGCAACATGATATCGTTTTGAATGAATGGCTAGATAAGGCATGTCCATTTACATCTTATGTGCACGTGATAGTTTGTCGATATGTGAAGCCAGGCCAAACCGTTGGAATCTAAAACCAATTGGACAAGTATTTAGTACTAAATAAGTGAAACTTGGGATGATGATGCTTCATCCACCCAAGTGGAAGGGCGTAGGTTTGAATCATGAAGATCACTTTATTTGCATAAGCTGTCTACATATTACATGCTAAACCGTTGGAATCTAAAACCAATTGGACAAGTATTTAGTACTAAATAAGTGAAATTTGGGATGATGATGCTTCATCCACCCAAGTGGAAGGGCGTAGGTTTGAATCATAAAGATCACTTTATTTGCATAAGTTGTCTACATATTACATGCTAAATCGTTGGAACCTAAAACCAATTGGACAAGTATTTAGTACTAAATAAGTGAAACTTGGGATGATGATGCTTCATCCACCCAAGTGGAAGGGCGTAGGTTTGAATCATGAAGATCACTTTATTTGCATAAGTTGTCTACATATTACATGCTAAACCGTTGGAATCTAAAATCAATTGGACAAGTATTTAGTACTAAATAAGTGAAACTTGGGATGATGATGCTTCATCCACCCAAGTGGAAGGGCGTAGGTTTGAATCATGAATCTCACTTTATTTGGTGGAGGTTTTGCAAACTCTTATATGCCAAATTACATAACAAAGACTGTAACACTAACAATTTAAAATGAACATCTGCACAAAATTCTGCCTTGAAGTTTCCATATTATATTTGTGTTTAAAAATTGGTAACTCCTCAGCAATTTGAATACATGCCGTTTATCTAAACAATGATCGGATGCAAGACTGGAAACAAGATGCATAATAATGTTTAGTATCTGATTGTTTATCTTGACTCAAGCTTAAATTTCCTCTTTCTTTTGATTCTCAACTTTTCTATCAGACGAGTGGGACAAATTCGTGGTCAAGTATCTATATCCAGTTTTTACTCCAATTGTCTTCTTGTTTGTTGCCAGAACTGTTACTTATGGAGTGCTCAAGTTCCTGAAAAATCAAAAACTGAAGCAACAATTCAAAGATGAAACATTGTATTATGACAGTATGCATGTTTTTGCAGGTCCAGAGCTTAGAGTTACGTTGAATGAAAATACCCAATATGCAGTTGTTCAAAGTATTTCAGATGGTGCTCTTTTCTATGCAATAACTGTATGTGACAATTGGAGAACTTCCTGAAGAGATGGAGCATCTAGCCAAGAAGAGATGCTAGCGACACTTAGGATTTTTCTTTTTCATTTTGCTTGTAATATAGCTTAGGGTAGACGATGATGATGATGTTCATCTTATTCCTCTTTTGTAAAACATTATGTATTCATGTTGGCTAAATTTAAAAAACTTTCGTTTCAATTGCAATTGAATTGGCTCTTTTTTCTGTTGTTACTGCTGACCATTGTTGACTAAGACGCTGTGATGTCGGGCTAGACCGAAAACAAAGGAAACTCAGTCGAAATTTTCAAAAAATACCTTGAGGTCTTTCACGACACGATACGGGCATGACACGATACATTTGACTAACATAAATTTCGTTCATCAAATATAATCCTGCATGTCAAAAAAATAATACAATCCAGCACATTGCAAATTTGCAACATTCACAGTATTTTGCTCTTTTTTCTGTTGCTATTGCTGACTCCTGTTGACTGAGATGTTGTGACGTCGGGTTAGACCTTCTAAAGGAAACTCTGTCAAATTTTTCAAAAAATACCCTGAGACACATCTTTTCAAGATACAATATGGACGCGATACATTTGATTACCAAAAATTGCATTGATTAAATATAACACATTGCAACTTTGCAACATTCACAGGTTCAACAAAAGTCGTCGTAATGCTAATACTAATACGGATTCATCAATGTGAAGACCAATAAAAATAGCAATATATATTCATCATTTTCATTAAACAAACAAGTGAACTGTTCCCCATCATTATTCGTTGCATTCAACATATTTGTGAAACTTTGTCGTCTTTCACATCCATGCCCTTGAGTTTGCAGTAAACTTGGTTCTTGTCCCCTCCAATATTGACCTTGGTCTTCCAAAAAACTTGATTGTCCTCCTCCCCAAACTTGACAGCCTGCAATAGTTGATTGACCTCTCAAAACTTGACCATTGAATAAGTTTTGTGAACTTGAAAAAGAAGGCCTAAATTGGTTTAACCTTGTTCCGATTGGGCAAAAAGTTGGCGAAAATGAAAAGATTGTTCCGCCTTTTGTCATATTTGCTTGCATATTATGGGGCATCATATTTGGTCATATTGAATGCCCCATATAGCTTGGGTTACCCTGCCCAACAATAAAGAACGATTATCAATATCTTTTACATGAAGAATAAGATTGTGCAATTAAAAATAAAGTTCATAATATGTACATTAATTTACTACACTATCTTGTGTCCTATACCCATGGCCAACCGTAATCTTTTCAACCTCCTAAAATTAGCCAATAATATTAGTATTACACATGCATCGAATAGATCTATATGTCAATATTAACTAGAAAGTTGCTGTTAGGAAAAAAAATTAACTAGTATGTAACAAATAATAAAGAACTTATACCTTGACATTTTCATTGGATAATGTCTTTTTTTTTTTGTTTCTCTTTTCTTCTTCATTACTTTTTCCATAACACCTTGCTTCTTTTTGCACGGCAACCTCCCTTTTCTTTGAAGACCTTCCAGGTTAAGTATATTCGTGCTCTGTTTGGAAGGTATAACCCCATCTCCAAGTGAAACGTCCACAATACGAGTACCCGTGTCATCACCAAGTGAAACAACATTACTTCACAAACGACTGAAACTTCCATCAACTCTTGTTTTAGCTCGCGTACCCGTGTTATCACCATGTTATACTTCTCTTGAGAATCTTCTGCTAAATCGACAACCTCATTAAAGAGATTGCACATGTTGTCGTGCCGATGCGCTTCAATTGACGTTGAGGACATATCATAACTGATCCGAATTTTAGTGTGGACTCTTTTCACATTTTTGCACCATCTTTTGAATACGTACTTGTCGGGCACTCTTTCAACTCCCATTTGACTCCACACCATGAGTTGATGCCTACGAACCATTCCTTTGAATTCAAACAATCGACAATTACAATGTGTTTCATTGGTTTCAGCATTGAAATCAACGGCACTTGAATTCTCTTTCGCCCTTCTCCTTCTGCATATGTAACTCATTCTTTTACCTCATATTTAGACACACTTTCTTTTATTTTACTACAAGAACACTAAAGTCTCTCGAAAAGTTCTTTATGAAACTCTCTAACCTTGTCATTTGTGTAAACACTTTGAAATTAATTCTCCAAGTCACTTTGAGTTATTAACAGGATGTAAGTTCGCCAACTTTTCTCATTTTCTTGGTTTTCACTCTCCACCTTGTTCGCCAATGCATTTTCATATTGCTCTACAAATTGTTTCAAGGTCATCTTTGAATTTATGTAACCATCAAAATATGAATTCATACTCTCGCTTCTTTGAGTGGATGACATTCCCGCCCAAAAACAATCATTCACATAAGCAGGAATCCATCGTTTCCTCTCCAGATACAACCCCTCTAACCATGTGTTAGTTTGAAACGCATACTTTATGATGAACCTATTCCAAGCATCCTCAAATTGTTCTACTGTCAATGTATTCCATATTGCCTTGCGCATACACGGACTAATTTTCTCATAGTTATTGTACCCATTCAACTTTTTGGGCAACTTTTTCATAATATGCCATATGCATCACTGATGTCGGGTGCCAGGAAATACATTTTCTATAGTATTCTTCATGCCCATACACTGGTCGGTAATCATTGATTTTGGAGCACAACCCCACATGCATATCCTCCAAGTCTCAAATAACCACGAAAATGACTCTGTGTCTTCATAAGAAATGAGCCCGCATCCCAATAAAATCGATTGACCATGATAGTTCACACCTACAAATGGAGCAAAAGGCATGTTATACTTTACCAAGTACGTTGTGTCAAAGGTCACAACATCACCAAACTCCTTACAAGTTGCCCTACTTCTTGCATCAGCCCAAAATACATTCCTTAGTCGACCTTTTTCATTCAAATCCATTGCAAAAAAGAAGTCAGAATTGATGGCCTTCATTCTCATGAAATAACGATGCATCGCTTCAGCATCTCCTTCCATAAGTCATAAACGTCGAATTTTGTCCAAATGATTTCGGCAATCTTTCTTAAGAAATGGAAGCTTATCAGGACCTCCAACCTCAACCTGAAGTGAATCATAAATCTTGTACACTCTGATCCCGACTTGATCATTTAATTCAAGTTTTCTTTTTACATTTTTATCTAGTACCCTGTTGCATTTAAAATACCTTGCCTTTGTCGGGCTCTGTTCATGATTGTGCTCCAAAACAACATGGCTTAACCTCCACTTTCCATCCATGGGTATCACAATAATAACGTGAGCTGGACACTCAATTTTTGTTTGTGGTCGTGGTTTGACCGGGTTGCTTGTTCTCACCCTTACTTTTCCAGCACGACAACATTCAAACCCTACATGCCTCACATTTCCATCTCTTCCCTTTCTCGATGATCTTTTCGTAACATCAAACCCTTTTTCTTTTGCATATTTTAAGTAATACAAATAAGCATCCTCCGATGTGTCGAATGTCATTCTCACCTTCGGTTCTTCAACTTTATGTTCACAATTTTATGTTTCCTCCTTTCCATCCTCAATAGTTTCTATCTCATCACAATCTTTGCTTGAAGGACCACACCATACCTCTTCTTCGTGTTCATTGTCTCCACTCCACACCTCTTCTTGTTCTCCACACTCTTTGTTTCGAGGCAATGTCAACTGAACAGACTCCGCCGACATCATCTAGTAGTTCAGAAACAAAGGAAACAAATAATTAGTCGATGAGCACGTAAACTGACTCGAACACTCGGTAACTACCAAAAAAAAAGTAGTTCCTTTACAAATGTATGCATCTCAAAAAGCCTCCAAAAGAAGTCAATAAGCACCACATACAAAACATCTACAAAGCCTATATATAGGACTCCTATATACACTATAGGTTGATTAAGTTTTTATATGGCAAATTTAATTAAGATTAATTGTTTTTATGCCACATTGTCAGCCCCAAAATAAAGCCGAATGTTGAAAAATAGAGAAATTCTATGCAACTTACCTACAAAGAAGACCCAAATGGAGAAAAAATTAGGCCCAGATGATTCGATTCAAAAAATTAGTAATAAGACTTTCCTAGAATTTTCACCATTTTTTGTTTAAGAACAATCCTCTTGCTTCTCTTATTTCAGGTAGCAAACTTTAAAAGAAAAACTGACTGTACGTTAGTTAATCTGTTTTGGAGGCCTGGGCATATCATTTAATTAATCTGTTTTGGAACCCTAAATTTTTTTCAAAAAATCTCCAATATAGCATGAGAGAGATAGAAAGCTAGCAGTTTGAGAGAGATAGAGAGAGAGACACCTTGGTGGTGGTAGTCGTAAAAACCCGAGATTTCGAATTAGTCTGGTCCTTTCCTTGCCGGTAGTGGTGGTCGCCAGAGGTGGATAGAGAGCGTCCCATGGTGGTCGGCGGTGGGTTGGATTGGCTGTGGTTCTCACGTTGATCGGATATCGTGTGATATGGTTTCAAAGTGCATTTATCTTCGGATAATTGTATCAAATGGGTTGTAATCCAGTGTTAGCACATTTTTTCCACAAACTTAATGCATTTCGAAACTATATCAAATGATATCCGATAAACAAGATTTTTAGCATGATCAATATTCTCGACGAGTTCTAAAAAATAAACGATTTCGATTACTGTTGCGGGCCTAAAAAGGGCCAACAATGGATCCAAACTGGGCCGAACTGGTTGGGAGTTCAACTTGACAGGTCCCAGACAGGAACCTTGCCCCCACATTCGTTCCAACTTCTAACATTTGTAGTTTCATCTTCATTTGATCGCAGGAGGGGGAAGGACATGGTATCACAAAAAATAAGTTACTAGTAGAAGAAGAAGAAAAAGAAGAAGAAGAAGAAGAAAAGCGATGATGGTGATGCAGAAGCTGAGGATGTTCGTTGTGCAAGAGCCTGTGGTCGCAGCTTCTTGCCTCATCGCTGGCGTTGGTAAAATCCCATTTCATTACTTTCTCCCCCAACCCTAACCTCCGATTTTCTAATTAGCTTTCAAAAATCTAAACCCTAGAAATTAAAATAATGGCTCGAACTGGTTTCGGCATGGAATTCCGAGTACAAATACCTGATGATAGGTAGTAGCAATGGGGTTGTGTGCCCGAGTCAATAGAATTTAACATTCAATTGAACCGTTAGTCACTGTACCTGTTTTTTGTTCGTTTTAGTGTGTGATAATGCCTTTGATTAGAGTTGAGGCCCTGTTTTGTTAGACTGGACTCTTGGTGGAAGGAATATGATTCTATGGCACCAGTAATTCCTTCAGTTTGAGGGGGATATTAACACCTCGCTGTCCCAGGCATTCCCTATCCTGCATTTGTTGGGATTTCACATCTGCAGGATTTGGCCTTTATAGTTCCAAACAAATGCAGGATGCAGCCCCATCAATTTGTAAGCCAATCTGATGCTCTAATATGGCCAAAAAAACATGGCCTAAGCTCATGGTTAGGGCCACTGTTGGGTCACGGCTTTGTGTTGCTGTTACGGAAGGATCTAATCCTTTACTCTTGTGGAAGGTTTACCGTCTTTGGAATGGGTGAGAGTCGTGAGACATATTCCAGTTATCAGTCATTTTCCAGTTATCAGTCATGTTTGGCACCATAGAATCCAAGTATTGAACCTGAAATGGTCGAAGTTAAGTCGCATGGCTTTGTAATAGCTGGAAAAAGTTTGGTCTAAGAGTATCTTTTATCAAGTAGCTTGCGGATAGGGCTATAAACAAGCTGAGCCAAGTCAAGCTTTACGCTGCTCAGCAAAATATAAGTAGGCTTGAGCTTGAATCGAGCTGTGCAAATTAGGCTCCAGCTCAGCTCACAATTTTATATCACAGCTTGAGCTCGGCTCGCCAGCCTTGGTACTCGCATGGATGACAAGCTGCTATTGGGAAGGGCTGAGAGCTCTACTTGGAGAGGATTCTTAGTGTACCACTTCTTCAGTTTTTCGATGTGGGACTTATATAAAAGAGTCCGTTGAAGAATTTTTTACTCTTGACTTGTCCCGCATTGAAAATGTAAGACTCCTCACTATGATGCGCGGACACGGACACGGAGACATGGAAATTCTAAAAAAATAGGGACATGGATACGGCGGGGGACATGTCACTTGTATATTTATTTATTTATATTTTTGTCAATTTTTTTCCAAGCTTAAATGGCAAAATGTGGATAAAATGAAAAATCCATAGTTTCAATACCATTTCAAACAAAACAAGACATTCATAAGTTCAATACAGTCCTATTAAAAAATTATAGTTTGACCCCTGAATTTTTTTTAGATTACAATTTGACCCCCAATTTTTTTAAAAAATTTGCACTTTGACCCCGCCGTGTCCCCCCATGTCCCCATCGGTGTTCCAAATTTAAATTAAATAATGGGACACACCACATGACGTGTCCCTGCAATGTCCCCGTGTCTGACATTGCAATACGTTGACCTCTAGAGGTGTCGGTGCTTCACAGGAACTCAGTCATAGGGACCTCCAAAAGCAAGTGTGTGCTATTTCCTATCACCATCAGTCATCAAAATCATCACCTACAAAATACTGAAAAGGAAAATAATATACTAGATGTCAATATTTTTCCGTGGGAATGGTCAGGAACGACAAAAGAGAGATTAGGTGCTTTCTATTAGGATCAAACGCTTACCATCTTACCAAAACCTGTAGGTAGTGGTAAAGGCACAACTTTGTTTCCTTATATTAAAGCGTAGCAGGCTCCAAGCGCCATGGTTAGTCCCGTGTGGGCAGGATGCTGGCCTGCGACCAACACTTTCTGTCAAGCATAAGCATACACCATATTATGTGATTAATGTGTTTTCCTACGTACTTGTTTAAGGACTTTAAAATGTAGGGATAGCACATACAAGTTGATCTTATATATCTTGTTCTTGGCATGTCATTTCAGTTTAAAAAGTTCTAATACAGTTAGCATTCATATTTATGCGTTACCGGTTGGCTGTTCAAAGGTATTTGTACCAAATCCAAGCCGCATATGCTGTTTGTAAAATTCCAACCTTGTTTCTTTCTTCGTCTGGAATAAAATAGAGCTTACTAAATGAGATTAAAGTTTTGTCATAGTTCCTGTAATATTTCGAATTTTTAGTGTTCTTAACAAACAACTTTTTGTTAGTAACTGTATTTAGGAGTTAATGGATTTATGTTACATGAAGGTAATCGCAAGGGTTGTCTTGCCTTACCAGTTCCTCTGTTGTGAGTGTTTCAGGCCTCTTCCTTCCAGCTGTAGTGAGGCCCATCCTTGACTCGTTTGAGACATCCAAGCAAGCACCGCCACCTGCTTTGAATGAGGTGAGGACTACAGTTTATTGCACCTTTAGTATGATAAAATACAATGTCCATTTGCCAATTACTATGCTTGTACGCTGGATAAGTTCTGTGGCTTGTGTTGATGTTTCTGGAAGTCAAAACTCTCGTTCTTGTATGGTAGACTTCAATATTTCGTAAGTTAAAAGAGCCAGGTACTACTGGTCAATGGAGCAATTTGATAGAAAACATTTCATGCTTCATTTAAGAATCTTAGCCGGTTGTTCATCCCTGGAAATCGGGTATTATTCCCGACTGAGCTGTGGTGGTACTTTTCATGCTCTCATTGGATGTGCTAATGTAAAAATAGAAGTTTGCAGCTGCATGTTTTTACCCTGCGTAATGTCAGGATCTGGTTGATCTACATTGAAATGGACTTCAAACATTGTGGACAATTTTAACTTTTTCCTGTAAATTATTGTAGATTCCTGATGTTGTATTCACAGCTAGTTTTTGTGAAATGATTATTCGACTTGCATTTTTGCAGGTGGTTGCCAATATGACTGGTAAAAAGCAGGGCTAACATGGAGCGCTAATATGTTTTTTTTTTCTGCTCAGCATGGAGGGCTAATATGTTAGCAGTGATATTCCCTACCATGTCTCCCCTCAAAAATTTTGAGTTTTATCTTGTGAACTACAATTGTTAAGTATACTGATTATTTTCATTGTTTGTGTGGATAGATGTCAACTGATTTTGGTGCTGTAAACACTTCGGGTTCTTAAAGCTAGCAATTGGTATTGGATAAGCTATGGTTAATGCCTTGGCTCCGTTCAGTTGTCGAGAAAGTTGTGTGGAAAATTGGTTCTCAGAAAAAGTAAAGTGAGGTGAAGTAAAAGAAAAAGAAAATTATTTTCCTGTGATTGTTCATTTGACAAAAGAATTTTGCAAGAAAAATTAAGGTTTAGTTGTTCATTTGTCAGGAAAAAGAAACTTTCGGGAAAATTTTGTGAGTGTTCACTCATTTTCCTTTTTCCGCAACGCAAAATCCTGTATTTTTTGCAGGATCACTTTTGCAGGAAAGTAATTCCTACAGGAAAACTTAAATTGGTAAGTCCTAGAATTTTCCTGCCAACTGAACATTAGGAAAGTTATGGGAAAATTGATTTTTCCATCATTTTCTGTACTTTCCTGGCAACTGAACGGGCCCTTAGTTAATTTGTGTTTATTTCTCTTTACAAGAGGCGGCATCTCATTGTCCTTTGTCTGTTACATTGGCACTCCTCTATAGCTCCATGTTACATCTTCAATCCATCGATCATTTGGGGCCTTTGACATAATTTTGCTTGGAATGATGCTCCTTGTACTGCTGAACTTTTGTCTTTTCATAACTACATAAGTCATACCACAGCGGAAACGTAAAGAAACTTTTTGTATAAAATGAATTTTTTTTTAATTATGATTGAAAATGAATTGTGCTTAATTTATTTTATTTTGTTGAGTTATACTATTATCTATATACTCACAAATTTAAGTGAAATTTTTTTAACTTTGACTACTCATGAACAATTCAGTGTCGATAATATGAAAAAGCATGAAAGAAAAATTAAATTATATGTAAAAAAAAATGAAATGTTAGTGCATTTTTCGAGTCCAGGGGGTTCGCACCATATGGAGCCGCCCTTGTTGTACAGTATGTTTTTACTATTAACTTTTCATCCTCCAAATTTAAAGTCATCCCGGTTAATGGTCCAGTCAACTTCTAGTCCTTGCAAAAATCCAATCACCACTCTCTTACATACCTTAGCCACTATACCTGAAACCTCATCTCCTGAACCAACCATTGAGTTTGATTTGGATACTGTATCCACTAACTCTATGCCAATTCCTCATATTTTCATGATGAACTCCGAAAACCCAGAACATTTTCACTTCACACTTTATATTACATCACACTGGGTACAAATACAAAGTAGGTTAGGATCAAAAAGAGAATATAAGAGAGAACACAACAAGGGATTTATTTTTGAGAACACACTGATTTACCCTGGCTTAGCCTTTTACAGAGAAAGGGTGCCCTCCTTTTATAGGCGTAAGGAGGCACATACACCAATAATGCTACTTTATAGAAGATGGTAATACCAACCAGATGATCATAAGAGGTGGTTACAGTGATAAAGATAAAGCCCAATATCAAGTAATTAGAAGGATAGGATAGAAGGGTTAGCTGTGGGTTCATTTTCTTATTGTTGTTTGGTATGTAGTTTGTGTTCTACAACACCAGTACTTTTATACATAATAATAATGGAGGTGTTATATATAGAGATTTTGTATATATTTGGGACAGGGATCCTATTACGAAGGCTTCCGTCCAATCTACATAATGCTAGCTATGCCGTCTTTGGTAGATTGTCCAACCATTTAATCCTAGGGCAGATAGGAAAACGGTATAAGCTTCCCTTTGTACATGCAACATTATTAAGTACACTCAAATATTAGTACATGGTAGGCATGCAACATTCCATTGTTTTCTATATCTACACGCATACAAATACGCATTTTATTGCAAGGATTAAAAAGGGAACTTTGCTGTTGATTCAAAGCGAAAATCCAGATGAAGTTCAGGTAGTGAGCCCTTCATTCTTCGCTTGTTTACTTTTCCACGGAAGCACTTGCTTAAAGCCCTCATACATGGTTGCCTGTAACATTGAGAAGCACATAGACAGAAGACCAAATCTCAAGAGATAAGCATAACATCTTGGATACTTGGAATTCCTGTAGATGGATTTCTCTCAAGGGAAAGTTAAATCCAGTGACCCAAAATACAAATTACTACTGTATGAAATAGGGGTGCATGGAAACTACAAATGGATCAAATAGCTTGTGAGCTATATAAGTACATGTATATCTGATTGACCCCTCCATGGGGAAAACTTTTCCGGTGGTCCAGTATAATGGGGGAAAGGTTAAAACCCAATTCTGCGGTGTAATGTATCTGTTGACCCCACCATGTGGATATTTCAGTGGTCCGGTAGTACTTCACATTTCTGGTCATTGGAACAAGTGAGACTCACTAGACGTCCTGCTCTAGCTAGCTGTTTTTGAATCCACCTTCTTGTGAAGATGATGATAAAGTTAGATCTAAACATCCATAGAACGGGGAGCAGGTTAATTTGTTTAAGCAAATAGTATAAGCTTATCAATTTGAATAGCCGATTGAGTTTGATTTATACGAAGAATATAAGCTTATCGATCCGAGTAGTGCGTTGTTAAAGAGTCCCTCTTCCTTCCTTCCATTTAAGACCATCTATGTTCATCTCTCACGGATTCCGTTCATTCTAGATCAGAGACTTTTTGTGTGGTAGAAAAAGGAGATTTGAAAACTCTCTGTAAGTAACCCTAAGATGACTCTACTACAATAGGGTTAATGCTACACAATATGATGAAGGAAGTAGTGTAAATTCTCTGTAATTCCCAAGTACCGGTAAATGGAAACGTTTGTCTTTGCCTCGTACCAATGACACCTTCCATTGAGCCTTTTTTGCCCAACCCAACACTCGTCTATGCTATTCTTGACAACTATGGGACTATAGACACGGCCAGGTATGCAGGTACCCCACCCCGCGGTGTTATTTGGACTCCCTTGCTTAATTCATTCTGCTACAATGTTTTGTCTTGTCCTCCAGCTGCTCAGAGTGTGCCCCCATAGCCCCTTGGGATTTGGAACTTTTTTTTTGTTTTTAATCATCAAAAGGGTGGAAGACGAGAAGCGAGCATGTCACGGCGGATCGTAGGTGCGTATAAGAGGCAAAAAACGCAATTTTAAACTGGAGCAAAGGGGCATCATCACGCCTCGAATCCGTGACCACATGAGGGGAATAACTCATTGCCATTTTGGGTACCGCCTTGGGTGGTAGCTTACAACTGCTATTTATGAATTTTGGCTCTTATTTCACCGCGAAATATGCTAGTGTCAAATCACAGCATATAGAAGGATTAGACATATTCGAGAAATTCTTGGGTGCAAATCAGATATCACGTGGCGGTACATAGCATACATCCAAACAATCTAAACGTATTTTGGACGGCCTGGAATCAACTACTTTCTCTCTCTCCTGTCACCCAACCTTTCTCTCTCCTCTTTTCTCTCTCTCTAAAATTCTGGTTGCCCAAAACACTATTGGACGGTTCGGATGCGCGCTCAAAGGTGGTTGTCCACGTTACCTGGAGGGGCAGGGATCCTCGAATCTTGCTATTTCAATAGATGGGTGACCACACAATATGATTAAAATGTCTTCCCGTTGGGCCATAGACCTAATTGTCCTTGGAGCCGAAGGATGTGATTTATGTGAACTCTTGGGGGCAGGATGTCTTATCTTGTACCATCGGATCGGATTAGCCGTCCTGATGACAGGAAATTATTCTGCGCTTCGGAAGCAATGCTCCTTGCTCCACCCACACAAGTGTCAATTCACTTTTTAGATCCCGTTTCGCTAAAGAGCCTCCCCAACTGATTTTCTCTGATTTATCATTAGAAAAAGGCCCGTCCATTTTTGGCTATTTTCCGGCCAATTTTAATGACGGTGACCACTCACTTTTTAGACTTCTACGGAATTATCAGGCAAATTAAAAAAAGTTATATTGATCAGGCATTCATATTGATCAGGCACTCACTTTTTATTTTTACTTAAAAATAAAAATAACACCAGATCAAACTAATTTTTTTCAATATATCTAGTCTTCCGAAAAGATATCAAACCCTATTCGGTTGACTCAAACTTTTTTGCATTGTTGATGTTTCTGACAAGGCCAAAAAAATAACAGTTTCGATTACCATTGAAGTGAGACCCGAAGGAACTCACTCACAAATACACTGACAAGACCATTCAGTCCTTAGCAGGGGCGAAGACACCATAGGCTCCGGGGGTCATGTGCCCCTGAAATTTTATCCCTTACATTTTTTTTTTGGGATACGCTTGCTCAAAAAATGCTGCAGAAATTGAAAATTTTGGACATAGGGCTTATCGTCTCGTGTTTCCAACCAAATAAATCAACCCCTTAAAGAATTAAATTCTTGTTTCAGGGAGACAAATAGCAAATTGCTACTTTGTTTGACATGTTTAGTCCATCCAATTTATTTTCTAGCATTAAAATAAAAGTTGAACAATCAATTGCGGAACCGCAATAATGATCATTAGTTGATTGTAAACAGGTGCCCCTCTGAATAAATTCCTGGCTCCACCACTGGTTCTCAGGATCCAATTTCTAGGGGAAAAATCTCATTGCCTTTTTGTTGGATGATGCAAATGCAAGAAGCAAGAGAATGCAAAGTAAAAATGTCAAAGTGAGAGTGAAATTCTAAAGGCGCGCATTGAGAACTTACCCAGAAGTTAGACCTAGACGCTTCAGATAGGCTGGAAAAGCTTCCAGTCCTTCTGATTTTTCGCGAGCTTCCAATCCTTCTGATTTTTCGCAACGGCTCCCATCTACTTCTTCTACCACCCTCATCGCCACCGGAATCTGCCAAGCTTTTCATGGAAGATGAGCGGACCATACCACCAAGTTCTTCAATTCTGCCAACAGTACTCCAGCGCCGACCGAAAGAACCAAACAACCCTCCCCTGCTCTCCTTGCTCTCGCCTCCCTTCTTGCCAATTAGGACCATATCGCCAAGCAGCCCCCTCTCTGGACTCCTCACACTGTAATTACTACCGGTAGACCCGTCACGACGACTCTCCCTTTTGAACCCGAATGGAACCCCCTGAACTATATTTATTGGCATCAAACCCACGTAAGGGCCATCGAGGACAGTAGTGGGAGAGGGGACTTTAGTTGTTTTCGACTCCGATGATTGCAGCCTCGGGGGTAAGTCGACTAGGCACTTGGGTCCTCCGTTATTTGGGTGGTCGGAGACGGAGACGGCGGCGATGAGCTGGTCGGTAAAGGGCCGGGGCTTCCCGGGCTCCTCCTCCCACAGGAATGGAATCGAAGCTGAGGTGTAGAAATGGACCAAGTGGTCCTCCGGTAACGACTCGGGTGGGATAATCAATAGTGAGAGCTTTGGTGTGGAAATTGGGGCTGGCTGATCTACCTCGGACCCCATTCTCTCTCTCTCTCTCTCTCTCTCTCTCTCTCTCTCTCGCTGGACTTTAATTTGGAGAGTCTGGAGACAGCCTTCACATGTGTTTCGAACTTCTATTGGGGAGTAGGAGATTTGAAAAACAAGTACTCAGCAGCCAGCCACAAAGAAACATTCTTGTACTCGTGTCGTGTGGAAGCATGCAACCGTTACTATTCAGTTTTTTTTTTAAAATTTAATGATCGGATCACGGGATCAGGTTACGAGAATTTTAATTAATTTTAGAACTTTCAAGTTATTGATCAGGCTCGTTGAAACAAATCAAATTATTAAAATATTATGACTAATATTTTATTAAAAAGATTACAATAAAGACGGAAAAAAATCATTACGGTATCGCCTTGTTCGGTTGTCAAATCTGACGTGCCTCACCTTGTTCGGTTGTCATATTTGAGATAATAAAAATTGTATAAGTTTGTGTATTTTTTTTTTATTTGTAGTCAATTTCTTTAATATTTTTAAAAAAATTAACTTTTTTGAATAAAAACATGCTATATGCATCTAATAAGTAAAAATATTAATAAAAAAATCAGTAAAGACGAAAAGTATGAATGGTGAAGCAGTAAGTCTACGGCCGGGTGAGGAGAAAGGATCTCTCGTTTGTTTTCAAAATGCGAGTTAAAGACAAAATAGCTAGTCGGTCGCTTCTTCCTTCACCATTTCCTCAGCAAAATAAAATTATGAAGTATGAGCGCAGAAAATCATCGACAGGACACTTATTGCAAGTTAATTTTTCAATAAACTAGTATAGAAATTTGAGCAGATAAAGATGTGACTGGACTAGTTTGACCTTTGACATCAAAATGACTTGTTCCAATTAAATAAGATGGACAAATATCGATCAAGGGCAGATGAACCCAGACGACCATCCAATCGATGTTTCAAACTTTTATTAAAGCTGTAGTAGATTTTTTTTCCCGAAATGTCAAAATTATATAGGTTCGATCATGATCTTCCTAACATCGTTTTAAACAATCAAATACTCGTCCAACCAAGAGTTTTTTGGGAAAAAATGATAGCAATACTTTTAGTTATTGAATAACTTGATTGAAAATACTATATGACAATCTTTGACAAAATTCATATCGTCCTTTAAATGTTACAATTATTTTTTAAGTTTCATCTATCCAACCTTAAAAATCCCGCATCCGTCCTTAAAAGATAGACTTTTAAGAGATTTATGTACATTAGAATTTTGCTTCATACATGTGTAGGTTGTGCACTCTCGATCTTAGACATCTATTTATATTCACTATTTTGCCTAATGTCTTCTCCTAGTAACTTGATATGCCAAATGAGAATCATAGACATAAGGGAGTGGAAATGTTGTTTTATCCTGCGTGTGTACAAAAAAATATAAGGAGCTCCTTCAAGTTGAGATTTTAGTTTTTGAGCGAACAGATTTTGAGATGTTAGGGATTCCTAGAACTTGAAAAAGGATCTAAAAATCCGATTCTAGGAAAGCGGCACGTGTTTAATTAAGGTGCTTTTGAATCAGATTAATTATAGATTTCAAGTGGTCTAAAAGTTTGTTTTGAGCTTTTTGCAATGCTTCTGTAAATGTTCATTGCAGCATAATCATTTTTTCAAAGTTAAACTAGTAAACAAGATTATCTTGTTTCTATAAAAAAAATTATATTCCATCAGTCATTTTCAAATGAGGAGATTCTTATTTTAGTTAAAATAAAAACCTCCCCATTTCTCTCATTTTCCATTCGAATTTCGATAATTCGAGTCGCTCCATGTGTTTAGAACGTGATTTAAAAGTAATTAAGAGAAATCGGCAAAAAAATTGACCAGAAAGAGCTTCTTCCAAGCAGTTTTTGCTTGAACCGTTCGATAAAAAATAAACAAAAACTGCTCAGATGAAGCCCTTCCAGGTCATTGGTTTTGCTGATTTCTCGCAAGTATCCTTAAAATCACATTCTGAACACATTGAGCGACTCAGATCATCGAAATTCTATCGAGAAAGGGAGGTCCACATTTTATTAAGTTAAGGTAGTTTTTACGGGAAATAGACTGTATATTCCATATTCTATAATCTAAAGATATAATTTAGAATCCATTCGCACAGTTATCGCAAACACCCCATGGTTTTTTTTTTTTTTTTGACAAAATGGAGGAGATTTTATTAATCTGAGAGGCGGAAAAACGCCTAAACATCAGAGAGAGAGGAACCCCATAGGGGCAAGGTAGTTGTCCACAGACCGGACAAACTACAAGAAAGGGCTTTCTTTGCACAAGCATGTGTAGCCCAATTACAATCACGTTTGACAAAACTAAAATCACACAACTGAAACGAATCCTTCAATGCTAAATAATCTTGTATCAAAACTACAATATAAGAGGGTGGATCTTTGGACAAGGAACAACTTCGGACAATCGATTCCGCATCCGATTCAATAAGAACACGTCCTACATTCAGAGCAACACCCAAATTCATTCCATTTCTAATTGCCATAGCCTCCGCAAGTCGTGGAGAGGTGAGACCTTCATATGACTTAATAAGGATTCCCAAAATGGAGCCGTTTGCATTCCGAGCAATTGCTCCTATTCCAATAGTGCTCGTTGCCTTTGATACCGCTGCATCAACATTAATTTTTATCATGCCTTCCTCAGGTCTCCTCCAAACCAAAAACTCAAGATTTGAAGAAGCCACTTGAGTAGGGGAAGGCATGACATTAGCCTCTAGAAACTCAAAAAAATCTGCTTGTGCCTTTCCATTAATTGCCTCCGCAGGCCAAATTGTACCATTAAACACCAAATCGTTTCGAGTTTTCCAGATCCACCAGCAATATGAAAGGCCGAGACCCAATGTTGAAGAGGGGAGATGAGCTAAACAGGTACGATCGCAAATACACTACCACCAATCAGACATATGTCTACAGTTTTCAAGCTCCTCAGGTCTAAGACGAAAAGGTGAAAGAATCCACACTTTTGAGGCAAAATCACATCGGAACAACAAATGACAAATAGATTCCTCCGCATTTCCACACAGTGAGCAAATTGGATCAGAACGTACCTTCTTAGCGGTTAGGGCTGAGTTGGTTGCTAGAGCTTCATTGAAACACTTCCAAGCAAAAAATTTGATCTTTGGGTGGATAGGCAAGCCCCATAACTTCTTCCAGATCTGTGCCATCACATTAGCAGAACTAGTTTGAGCTCCGTGATTATCCAGGTCATTGGTCAAGCTCTCTTTTTCCAAGCAATAAGCAGATTTTACAGTGAAAACGCCATTTGGGGAGTAGTGCCATACTTTGCGATCCCTTCTTTGCGTGGTACTAATAGGCAGGGAAAGGATAATAGTTGCCTCTTCTTCATTGAAACTTTCTTTGACCAGCTGCGTCTTCCAAGTCTTTGTGGAATCATCAATAAGATCAGAAACATAAGTTACGGTGCTACTCCTTACCGAACTCGGGCTGACCTTGAAAGCCGGTGGTTTTGGCAGCCAAGGGTCCTCCCAAATTCGAATGTCTTTACCTGAACGAACCTGCCACCTCCAACCTTTATTAAGTAATTCTCTAGACCAACAAATACTTCTCCAAGCCCACGATGCCTGACTGCTTGCATTTGCATTGAAGAAAGTCGTGTTGGGAAAGTATTTGCCCTTGAAAATTCGTTTGAAGAGAGACGACTCACCAAAAATTAATTTCCACCCTTGTTTAGCTATCAAGGCCATGTTAAAAACTTCCAAGTCACGAAACCCCAAACCACCTTTGCCTTTACACCGACTCAGCTTATCCCACTTTATCCAGTGAATTTTGCGTTCCCCTTCTTTTGATCCCCACCAAAATTTTGCAATCTCAGCAGAGATTTGGTTCATGAGCTGTTTGGGCAACCGGAAGCAGGACATAGCATAGCTTGGGATTGTCAAGAGGATTGATTTGATTAAAACTTTCCTACCAGCTGAGTTTGGCCTTGAATCTATCCATGATCTTAACCGTTTAATCGTACGGTCTTTCACATATGAGAAAAGTTCACGCTTGGAATTTCCAAGAAAGACAGGGATGCCTAAGTACTTAGCCTCTTTGGCTTCCATGGAGATTCCGACACGATTAGCTAATGTAAGACGAGCTTCAGGGGGGATGTTTGGACTGAAAAAAACCGATGACTTTTCTTTGTTAACTTTTTGACCAGAAGCAGTTTTATACAACTCCAGAATATTATAAAGGGCAGCACAATCTCGCTCCGTTGCTTGACAATACACAACATAATCATCCGTAAATAATAAATGGGAAACAACCGGGCAATGACAATTAATACGAAAGCCATAGAGAAGCTTTTTACTTACATAATCATTGCAAAGCGTTGTAAATCCCTCACCACACAGCAGAAATAAATAAGGTGATAAAGGGCAGCCTTGGCGAATACCTCTACTAGGGTGAAAAGACTCCCCAGCTTCCCCATTCACGGTTATAGAGAAGGATACCGTTTTTACGCACTCCATGACCCATCCAATCCATAAGGTGTGGAAACCAAGCTGCCTCATTACCTACTCAAGATAACGCCAATCCACCCGATCATATGCCTTGGCCATATCAAGTTTAAATGCAGCCACCCCTTTTGTGCCAGATCGTTTATGCCGAATGTAGTGTGTTAGTTCATGCGCAATAAGTACATTATCCGTTATTTGACGACCCCCTACAAAAGCACTCTGGTTTTCCGAAATGATAGAGGGCAGAAACTGATGAAGACGATTAGCCAAGATTTTTGCAATGACTTTGTAGATTGTGGTACAAAGACTTATGGGCCGAAACTGACTAACCTTGGTGGGAGTTGGAATCTTTGGAATTAATACAATATTAGTGCGATTCAAGCTTCCGAGCATCTTCCCACCGTGAAAAAAACTCCGCACAGCCCGGCAAACATCCAAGCCCACTATGTCCCAGTACTTCTGAAAGAAACCTGGAGTCATTCCATCATATCCTGGCGCTTTGCTGGGATGCATATCAAATAAGGCAGCTTTGATCTCTCCTGTGGAAAAAGCTCTGATTAGAGAACTATTCATTGATGCTGTGACCCGCCTGGGGATAAGGTGGACAACCCTATTATCTTGGTGATTGTCCTCACGAGTGAATAGCCCAGCAAAGAAACTTTGAAACTTTGCTAAAACAGTCTTTTGCTCTGAAATCCAAACCCCTGCTGAATTTTCAATCCCCGAAATGTGATTCGCCTGCGTCTTGCCACCGTACTTGCATGAAAAAAGGAAGTGTTACGATCTCCAAACTGAAGCCCCTTCTGATACGACTTTTGCTTCCAATATAATTCTTCCTTCTCCCAAGCTTTGGCCAAATTATCCTCCAGACCTGCAATCTCCTTAAGTGAAATTCGCACCCGTGTGCTTCCAGTCTACCAATATCCTCCTTAATACCATCAATCTCCTTTCTAGAATTCAGATTTTTGGATGACCTACAGGACTTCAGAGCCAGCCTTGGCGAATACCTCTACTAGGGTGCAAACACCCCATGGTTAAGAGGACAGAATTTGCAATTGTTGATCCGAGCGGAAAAAAAGCCAAAAACTAGTTCATTTGCTTAAATTTCAAATTATAATCTTTCAACCCCCGAAATCAAAATTGAAAAATAAAATGCTTACATCATCCACTTCCTACCGGAATTAATTTTTAATTGTAGACCAGGGTGAAAGGGGTGGTTAATTTTGCTCAAATTTCGAAATACGATATTCTAACTCCAAAAATAAACTATAGTTCCTCGCATAATTATCAGCATGCACCTAGTGGCTAGTAACCGCAATGCTCTTCTCATAAATCAATGGTCCATTAATTATTTCGACAGAACCCAAATGAAAGCAAATCTCTCTGTATTCCTATGCAAGATTTGCCCAATCTAGCTGGTTAACGTTTATAAGGCGCCGTTCTAGAACTTAAAAAAAGTTTTTATTTTTTAAAAAGGCAATTTTAAACTCAATAATTATGGGCTTATTAAAATCTAAAAATATACAATATGGATCTGGTTTAAAAGATCTCATCGATGCAAAAAAAAATAATTTTTCATTTACATTATTTTTAAGTTTGAAAACGTGAAATAAAATGCTTATTTTTTAAGAAGGTTTCTGGAACGGGGCAGGCTTTGACCTTTTTTTTTATTTGAAAGAGCTAGGTGAGACCAAAATAAACTTTTCGAATATGAAATTAGTGATTAATTAGAGATTTCCCACAAGAATATCTTTATAATGACACAATTTTGATGGATCAATGATTTTTCTTTTTTTCTTTTCCTTATGAATCATGCTTTGATCGATTTGGTTTATATAATATATGTAGAAAGGTCCTGAACTAATAGGTCAAGGCCATGATTGATCATATGATTTAGTCTTAATTTTTAAACAACAATGGCTTAATTTTTAAACAGCAATGGCTTACTCGATCTACTAATTTTAATGAATTTATATACCTTTGACAAATTATGTCTGAATGAGATCAGACTTAGGTGAATTTTTCGGATATATTATTTGTAACTAGTTATATTGCCAGAGAGAGTAATTAGTTGATCTTGAACTTCTAATTTTCTGATAAAGATAGTACAGTTATATAAGATTGTGGAAGTGGGGGGAGATCTAGAGATTTGGTCTCAGTGTAGTAATTTATTTTAATCAAAGAGTATCTGTAATTTTAATGTGGAGAGATAAATAAGTATTTAATAATATGGACCTCGAAATATAATTGAAATAAGGACAAGAGTGCAATTACAATTCTGTAGTGGGGTGAAATTTGTGTGATAAGAAATAGAATATTGGTGGGATTAGGATTTCTTATTTACACAAGGAGCCCATATTTATTTTTGCTTAGATCTCTGCCCTAACCCTATAAATATACCTCTTCGTTTTCTAAGTCTTTTGAGAGATCAGAAAAGTGGGTTGTGAGAGATAACATACGTACAATCACGTAGGGTTTCCACAAACTGGTACGTGATTCGAGATATAAGGGAATACGATAGAAGATTGTAAGTACGGTTGAACAGAATTCGTGGCATACAGCAATGTGTGCTGTAACAAGTTCAACCAGTGTTCATGTCGCAGGAGTTGAGGTGAAACCATAGTTCTGCCTTGTAGGGTTTTACAGTTTTTTTTGTTGTCTAATCTGTACGCGTTATTTCTGGGTTTTGGGATTCGGTTTCCCAAAACTTGGATAATTTATTAGTAAAAATGAGAGAGAGAGAGAGAGAGAGAGATTAAAGGGGTGTTCGGGAGCCTACTTTTTGACTTTTCATTTTTAGTTTTTCGGCCTTTTGGATTATGGGCAGAATGTATTTTGAGTATTGTAGGAGTGTTTGTGAGATATGTGCAGAATGTATTTTTAAAATGTACTAGTGTTTGGTAGATGAATGTCGAAAATAAATTATGGGTTGATTTTTTACCAAGTTACCCTTGGTCTTTATTATTGTGTTAAAAATGTGTAAATAGTTATTAATTTCTCCCTTTTATTAAGATTTTCAGGTGGTTCATATCGATTACTTGCATATAAGTGTATATTGTTTATATCTCTCCTTCTTATTTGGTTATAGAGCTTTCTCAGGGAGCTCGTTGAAAGCCCTAAAGTCAAAAATTTATTATGACCATTTAGGATAAAATGATTAGAAAAATATGATCTTCGCACTGATTCAAACGGATTGAAAATTGGAGCATTTAATTTTTTACACTATTTATATATTAAAAAACATGATTAAAATTTCATAGCTCTAATTTTCAATCCGTATGAACCAGTGTGAAGATCTTATTTTTCTGATCATTTTATCCTATATGATCATAATAAATTTTTACGCTAGGGCTTTCAACGAGCGTCCTAAAAGAGCCTTATAACCAAAAATTGGAAGGCATAACTAGAAAAAGTCTTTTTGGACCGAAAATGGAAAAATGCAAAAAAGGGAAAAGGACCTTTGGAGCTCATATTCCGTTTCTGCCTTTTTTTGTCAAAATCAACAAATGAGTTTTGTGAAAATGAGGTTTTAGAATTAAGAACCAAACAGCCAAAATGCAATAATGTGAAGCTAAAAATGCAAAAATGAGCTTGCCAAATATCCCCTAAATGTTTTTCCATTAGACGAGTTGCATTTCAAATTTTTATTATGAAAAAGGTAATATCATGACAACTATAGAGGTAGATGCGTTTGTATCCTTGGAAATTTCACTATGTTCTATTATATAGGACAAAAGTATATATGATGATGTATGCGAAGCCATGATAATAGTTTTTATAAAAGAAAATCTTTACGAGTATCACATCGATACAAAATTGTAAAGACTCACCTTTCCCGTAAAGAATTAATTAAGCTTATGAGTTGGATATGCAAGAATTACCAGAGGTGGTTGTAGTGTTTACGCAACGAAGCTCTAAACTACTCCCTTCAGTCTAAATCTATATTATAAAAACGAGCGATTTTTATTTACACATACAAATAAGCGCACCTCTCCAATTGTCAGATCAAATTTTCAATAGGTTATAACAAACCAATCAATTTTTTTAATAAATTTATCCTCTCCCTCCCTCTTTCCTTACTTCTTTGGCAATGTTGCCATTTCTAGGCACAAACATTTTTTTTCTTTATTTAACAATGAGCCTTTTATTATAAAAAAACATTTTCTTCTCCCGATCGTCAATCTTTAACTCTATCATTGGGGTGTTGTGCATTGTCCACTCATTTGTCAGAAAAATAATTTTAAAAAATTATAGAAACTTTAGTCATACAAAAGAATAAACTTAGTTTTTTTTGGTAACAAGTTGTTTCACCTATTTCTTGGACACATGATTGAAAGTAGCAGTGCTTGATAATTTGTCTCAGTTGTAGGCCTGTAGCATTCATTTGATTTGAAGGGGAAAAAAATTCAAGTTGTAGCATTCCGTTGCAAGAATCATTTTCAATGTTAAAAAAATAGCATTCATTAACTTACGGGAAGTGGAGTTTTAAAACTATTCATTTTTTTTTTTGGAGTAGTTGCTGGTTGAACTATATTGAATACGGGTGTGATATAAGTATTGGTTGATCGTGATAGTTGTTAACGAATGGTTGTGCATAAGTTAATTACAAATTTCATTTGGGTATGTGCTCCTACTTTTTCAATGAGTGTGGTATTATTTATTGTGAAACTATTCTTAGAAGAAATTAGTTCAGTTTACACAATTTGAAGAGAATTTTAAAAAATAAATTATAAAATTTTTCATTTGGGTTTTTTAAGATCACTAGAAGGGAATGATAATTTTTTTTAAGTTGTAATAAAAAAGTGTTGTGTTGTGCCTTTTTTTTTTTATCGGCGTTTTGTGCCGTGCTAATCACTAGTTAAATGATACATAGTAGATGATATTTTAGAATATAAATTTTTTTTTTTGGTCACCCAAAATATGCCCCACAGGGCTGAATATAAATTTAGTGGTTAGGAATATTGCAGAGACAGAGTGAGAGAGAGATGAGGGTCTATGACCTTTTTGGTAAAAAAAAAAAATTAGTTTCCAGAAAAAGGCAGATAATCAGGTCCATTCATTTGGAACCAATAAGGTGCAGCCCAAAAATAATGCATTACCTGAAATGACAATCCTATTCTACTCGCAAGGACGATTCGCATGGAATCATGCAAGGAAAAATGCGCTTGGGCTCATTCTGGGTCTCACAAAAATCTAGAAAAATATTCATAAATTTTTGAATATTAATTTATGAGGCCCTGTAAAAAATCAGCTCCAACGGATATCGGTAAGTATTACTTTTGGATTCGTAGGAACGAAACTGTTCAGTTCGCCCGTATGAATCCAAAAGTAATACTTACCGGTATCCGTTAGAGCTGATTTTTTACAGGGCCTCATAAATTAATATTCAAAAATTTATGGATATTTTTCTAGATTTTTGTGAGATCCAGGATGAGTCCAAGCGCATTTTTCCTTACGTGATTCCTTGCGAATCGTCCCTGCGAATAGCAGAGCTCGTATAATAAACTCACCAGTTTCCTCCATTTCCCAGTCCATCCGAGAGACAACCAGCAGAGACGGCGACCCATTCTTCCATCTGGGTTCCTGTCCACCAATTCTTTTCATCCGATTTGTTTGAAAGAGGCTGTTACAACTTAGCTCCTTTGGCCCAACTTTTTCGTGACTTTTTAATGCGGCCTTTTTCCCCAAATAGCATGATTAAGAAGTGTCCATCCCCAAATAGCATGATTAAGAAGTGTCCATCGCTCATCAACATAAAACCTCATCCCTCCATCAACATCCATTCGAACCCCATTATTGTGCTTGGAATGCCAAAATAAATTGGAGCCGTATGGGGGCAGTTGCTAGTTATTCGGGTGGGACTTTTTGTTAGTTGTAACCCTTTCAAACTGAAATTTTGGCAATCCAAATAACTATTAATCCAAATAACTATTAGGAATAACTATTAGGAGGGCGTCCTATTATACTTTCAAGACATAGCTCCGTTCGTTTTGAGATTTTGAATTTGAATTTATAAGAAAGTAATGAGTGTATAGAGAAATAAAGTGATGATTGGAGAGAAATAGAATAACGATTAGAATCCAAAATCCAAAACCCTTAAACGAACGGGATCGTGGGAAGTTCAATCTCGTTATGTACGGAAGCTCATATTGGTCAGTTCCTAAAGAGCAGTCTAATCAGTGTACTCTGTATAAGCCAACTCAATAAAGATTCAAAAAAGCCCCAATGCGAACCCCAATACTCCTAAAGAGATGTGAAGACAATTTTAGAGTTTTAGTAAAAAATGACCCGGAAGGTTTTGGGTCCCGCCCAACGCAGGTTTTAGCGTTTTTAGGGTTTTCTAATATTAACTTGCTTGCACATATAAAAGCAAAGTTAGGGCTGCCTCCTTTTTGTAACTCTGACATATTTTTATCATAGTGAAACACCCCAGCACCCCGTGGACGTACGATTAAGCAATCAGCTTAATTCGGAACCACGTAATCTCTGTGTCTTGTTCTTTTCCTGCTTTATATTGTTTTCTGTTCTTGGTTTTGTTCTTCGATTGTGTGCGTTTGCTTGTGGGTTTGAACGTTTGAATCCCCAACAACTGGTATCAAAGCTCCGGGTTAGGAGGTCAAGGGTTTACACAATGGCTGAAGAAAAATACAAGATCGAGAAGTTCAATGGTACGAACTACGCTTTCTGGAAGATGTAGATGGAAGATATTTTGTATCAGAAGGATCTATATCTTCCGATCAGTGGCACGAAACCAGAAACCATTAAGCAAGTAGATTGGGATATTTTGGATCGCAAAGCTTTGGGGACTGTGCGATTGAGCCTCGCGCCGTCGGTTGCGTCAAATATTGCCAAAGAAAAGACTACAGCAGATTTGTTCAAAACCCTAGAAAAGATGTACGAGAAACCTTCTGCGGTGAACAAGGTATATCTTATGAAAAAGTTGTTTAACCTAAAGATGCCTGAAAACTTTATTGTTGCTGAACATCTGAATGAATTTAATACGGTCACAAATCAGTTAGAATCTGTGGGTATTAATTTTGATAATGAGATTAGAGCTCTTGTTCTACTATCGAGTTTGCCAGAAAGTTGGAATGGACTTGTCGTGGCAGTTAGTAATTCCTCCGGGTCTGCAACAATAAAATTGGAGGATGTTACTGGATTGATATTAGGAGAAGAGGCTAGGAGGAGAGCATCGGGTGAGGATGTTGCTTCGGGTTCAGCACTTAGTACAGAGGACAGAGGCAGGTCTGCGAATAGGGGAGGCAATAAGGGCAAGGGAAGAGGGAGTTCCAAGAACAGGGGCAGGAGTAAATCTCGTAGTAGAGAAGTGAAACCTGAAGGTTGTTGGAACTGTGGTCACATGGGGCATTGGAAGCGAGACTGTAAGGCACCACCGAAAAAGCAGCAGAACGGGAATAATCAGGGGGCTAAGAACACCGTTAACGTTTCCGAGGAATCGGATAATGAAGCCTTGATTTGTTCGCTGGATTCTCGCAATGAGTCTTGGATTGTAGACTCAGGAGCCTCATTTCATGCTACTTCACGCATGGATGTGCTACAGAATTATGTGCAGGGAAACTATGGAAAAGTTTATCTGGGTGATGATGAAGCTTGCAACATAGTTGGGAAAGGGGATGTGTATATGACTCAGACAGACGGGACAGTACTGAAATTGAAGGATGTTAGACATGTGCCTTGTCTAACAAGGAATCTTATTTCGGTGGGTCAGTTGTCAGAGGGTGGAGTGGTCACATCGTTTACATCAGACGCTTGGAAGATGAGCAAAGGGGCACTGGTTGTGGCTCGCGGTAAAAAAGAAGGAACCCTATATGTATCTTCGGGTACTTACGGTAGCATCGCAGTGGCAGCATCAGGAATTGATTGTACTACGTGGCATCGTAGGCTGGGTCACATGAGCGAAAAGGGGATGAAAGTAATGTTATCGAAGGGAAAATTGCCGGGTTGTAAGTCGCTAGACTTGGACTTCTGTGAGGATTGCATCTTCGGGAAACAGAGGAAAGTTAGCTTTACAAAGGTGGCAAGGACTCTAAAATCAGAGAAGTTGGAGCTGGTTCATACAGACGTGTGGGGACCATCTCAGGTATCTTCTCTTGGTGGCTCACATTATTTTGTTACTTTCATTGATGACGCTACTAGGAAATTATGGGTTTATTTTCTCAAGCATAAATCTGATGTGTTTGGTGTTTTCAAGAATTGGAAAGCATTAGTTGAGAATGAAACAGGAAAGAAATTGAAGTGTCTGAAATCTGATAATGGCGGCAAGTATTGTGATGGTGAGTTTGAGGCTTACTGTGCTGCAAATGGGATTCGAAGGCTGAAAACGATCCCAAAGAAGCCAAGGCAGAATGGAGTTGCTGAGCGCATGAATAGGACGATCCTAGAGCGCGCAAGGAGCATGAGGCTACATGCTGGGTTACCTAAGCAATTCTGGGCGGATGCAGTAAATACAGCGGCGTATTTGATCAACAGAGGACCTTCAGTTCCTTTGAACAATGGATTGCCGGAGGAGGCTTGGTCAAGTAAAGAGGTAAATTTATCCCATTTACGAGTATTTGGTTGCATGGCCTATATGCATATTGAATCGAGTGATAGGGGTAAACTTGATGCAAAGTCTCGAAAGTGCGTGTTCATAGGCTATGGTACTGATAGCTATGGGTATAGGCTATATGATTTTGAAAATCGGAAAACGCGCAGGAGTATGGATGTGGTATTTAATGAGTCTGTTTTGTATAGAAACAGACAGAATCAACCCGAGGAGGCTAATGAAAATTCAGACTTTGTAGAGTTTGAGGGGATCCCTGACAGTAATGTCTTACAGCCTCAGGATATTAATATGCAACCTACTCCACAGGCAGATCCACAGACTCCTCCACTCAGGAGGTCTACACGTACTGTTAAACCACCAATGCGTTATTCTCCTGCTTTACACTATTTGTTGTTAACTGATAGTGGTGAACCAGAATGTTTTAAGGAAGCATTGCAGGTGGAGACTAAGGGAGAGTGGGAGCGAGCAATGGATGATGAGATGGATTCTCTCTCATCAAACCAGACTTGGGACTTGGTTCAATTGCCCAAGGGAAAGAAAGCTTTGCACAACAAATGGGTATACAGGCTTAAGGAAGAATCTGATGGGAGCAAACGGTACAAGGCGAGGTTGGTAGTAAAGGGTTTTGAGCAGAAACCAGGTATTGACTACACCGAAATCTTTTCTCCTGTGGTAAAGATTTGTACTATCAGATGCATTCTTAATATTGTGGCTGTTGAGAACTTGCACTTAGAACAGTTAGATGTTAAAACTGCTTTCCTTCATGGGGATTTGGAGGAGGATATTTATATGCATCAGCCAGAGGGTTATGTTGTCAAAGGGAAAGAGGATCAGGTATGTAAGCTTCAAAGGAGTCTGTACTGGTTGAAACAGGCGCCTAGGCAGTGGTATAAAAGGTTTGATACCTTTATGACAAATACGGGGTTCAGTAGATGTCATGGGGATCACTGTTGTTATTTTAAGAAGCTTGGTAAATTGTATCTCATACTTTTGTTGTATGTAGATGATATGCTTGTTGCAGGTTCAAGCATGGATGAGATTGCTAATCTCAAGGCACAGCTGTCCAGGGAGTTTGCAATGAAGGATTTGGATCCTGCGAAGAAAATCCTTGGGATGCGAATCAGTAGGGACAGGGTGAACCGGAAGTTGAAGTTGTCACAGGAGGAATATGTTGAAAAGGTGCTCAAAAGGTTCAACATGGAAGGTGCTAAGCCTGTTAGCACACCGTTGGCAAGTCACTTCAAGCTTTCGAGGGAAAAAGGGGCAGTAACTGATGAAGAAAAGAACTACATGACCAAAGTTCCATATGCCTCGGCGGTAGGCAGCTTGATGTATGCTATGGTTAGCACGAGGCCAGACATTGCTCAAGCAGTGGGAGTTGTCAGCAGGTTTATGGCAAATCCAGGCAAGGAGCATTGGGAGGCAGTCAAGTGGATTTTGAGGTATCTGAGAGGTACTTCTGATTTGGCTTTGTGTTTTGGGGGTTCTGATATTTGTTTGCAAGGATATGTGGATTCGGATTTAGCAGGGGACATTGACAGCAGGAAGAGCACTACTGGGTATGTTTTTACATTGGGGAGTGCAGCGGTTGATTGGGTCTCGCGGCTACAGAAAATAGTGACTATTTCCACAACAGAGGCGTAGTATGTTGCAGCCACGGAGGCGTGCAAGGAGATGGTATGGCTAAGGAGCTTCATGAAAGAGTTGGGTAAGGAACAGGACAATTGCAAATTGTTCAGTGATAGTCAGAGTGCAATACATCTGACGAAGAACGCAGCTTTTCATTCGAGGACCAAGCATATTGACATAAAGTATCACTTTATTCGCTCTTTGTTGGAGGATGGACAGTTCACTTTGGAGAAGATTCACACAAGGGATAATTCGGCAGACATGTTTACTAAGGTGGTTACTGTGGAGAAGCTGAAGTCTTGTTCAGCTTCTGTGGGTCTCCAAGCTTGAGTGGGAGGCTGGGTGCTGGTGGTGTTAATGATAGTTGATAATTGGCTGTATGTTTGATCATGTCTTCAAGTGGGAGATTGTTGAGATGTGAAGACAATTTTAGAGTTTTAGTAAAAAATGACCCGGAAGGTTTTGGGTCCCGCCCAACGCAGGTTTTAGCGTTTTTAGGGTTTTCTAGTATTAACTTGCTTGCACATATAAAAGCAAAGTTAGGGCTGCCTCCTTTTTGTAACTCTGACATATTTTTATCATAGTGAAACACCCCAGCACCCCGTGGACGTACGATTAAGCAATCAGCTTAATTCGGAACCACGTAATCTCTGTGTCTTGTTCTTTTCCTGCTTTATATTGTTTTCTGTTCTTGGTTTTGTTCTTCGATTGTGTGCGTTTGCTTGTGGGTTTGAACGTTTGAATCCCCAACAACAACTCTAGAATGAGTTGGTTTTGCCCGTGCATCGAACGGGTTGCACGCTAGTTTATGAAAAAATATAATGCCAGCATAAGCACATTAAACACAATTACTGATAGCAATCATGCATGAAATGGTAAAACTGATAGATAATGTCCTTGCAACTTAAAAAATGTTTTAAGAAACTATTTACAAACTATGCAACTGAAAGCAACTATAGCCTGAACCAAATTCTTGCTTTAGGCCATGTGGGTGGGAGGGTATTAACTGCCTAAACCAAATTCTCAATGTTTGGCTTGAAACCTGTTTTCCTTAGACTACGAAATTGGTTCTTTTTATTTAGAATGTGCGCTCTCACAGTTGAGTTTGGCATCATTGACCCTCGTTCAAACTCCATCCACAAATAGTGGAAATTATGCTCCTCTTCCATCAAAGCACTCATCGAATGTGTGGCATTTTCTATAACATGTCTTTGAAATATTGTTCGCTTCACATGCATTCAACTTGGTGATAGGAGGTCTACTATTTTTCCTATAAGGTATTGTTCACTTATATTTTCTCCATGACTTTGCAAGGCTCTATATGCCTATTTTTTGTCTGACAAAATTTCTACTGGGTTGCCCTCCCTATGACGTCTATATTCAAAATCGTATACTTCGTTCAACATATTTGAGTGATCACTACGACACAAACATGGAGAAGGCCTCATGAAAACCTGCATAAAATGTAAAAGTACTACCCCCAAATATGATGTCAGCCGAATTAGCAAAGAAAACAAACCATGTAATGATTTAACATTTTCATAGTATACTAATACACGAAAAACAGGAGAAATAATCAAGGCTCAGTCACCCTATATATACGTATACATAAATGCCTATATAAACGTGTAAGGTTATAAATCACTGTATTTTTTCTTCTTTAACAATGGCTTAGGTTGCGGCCGAAAATCCAGACAAAGAGAACAGGAGAAATAATCAAGGCCCAGGCACCATTTTCTTCTTTTTACGGAAATTTTTATAGGTTCTCGATCAGGTTCTACTTTTTGATATCTTCTTTCACTCATAAAATTCAAGAGGAATGTGACTAATGCTAGCGAGATGCAACAGCTATAAAAGCAGACATTTTTTTAGAGAATTTTTGCAGCAAACAAAAATAGAATTAGCCGAGAGAAAATCATACCTAGTGATTAGGAGAACTGAGCCTTGCGAGATCCGAATCACTTTCAATTGTCAAGACTCTAAATCAATGTATTTTTTCTTTATCAACTATCAACTATCAAGCTCTCCGCCGTTTTTTGTTTTTTGATTTTTTGACAAACTCTCAGAAAGAAGAATTGAACGTGGGGTTTGTTAGGAATTAAACGTGGGGTTGGAAAGCAAAGGAAAAGGGAATTTGAACGTGTGAGACAAATTGTGGGGGTTTTCAAAAGATCGTGGGGATTATTTTTTTTTTTAAATTGGATAATATAGAAAGTGTGAGACAAATAACATCGTGGGGTTTTTTTTTTGTTTTTAAAGAAAGTGAAAAATGTAGGAATCAAGGATTGGGGTTCTGGAGGCTTTGGGAGGTCCAACTACATTCTTTTAGGATATTGATAGATAGATAGATGGCACATAGAATGAGTGAAGCATTCAGTCGAACACGAAAAAGGCAGCCAACTGTCACTGTATGACCTACACTTACCAACTAACCAAATCTTTTTTTTGGAATTCAATTACTGCATTTATTTATGCACGGGAAACAAATCCATCCAAGTGAATCTTTTTTTTAGAATCCAGTTGCATTTCTTTATGCACAGGAAACAAATCCAACTAACCAAAATGCAATTACTGTATACGAAAAACAAAATATAGCTTTAGGCACTACAATAGATAAAGCAGAGAGGAAATCATACCTTGTGGTTAGCAGAATTGAGTAGTGCGAGTTCCGAATTACTTTCAATTGTCAAAACCTTAAACCTGCCAAATGAATTAGCACATAAAGGATGAGTGAAGCATGGGTTATGAACTCATAATACAAACAAAAATGCATCCGAATCCCAGAAATTTCATAAAAAATGAGAGATTGTCCAATGACGCAATTCGGTGTTGTTAATGTAGTCGGTGAACATAACCTCTTACTTTCAAAATCTGGAGAACAAAAAAATCAAAACAGATCGAACGGGTTGCACGCTAGTTAATTAGGAGAGGGAATGTGAGAAAACATGGAAGATACCTGACGAAGATGTAGTGGTGGACTTACCTTGTCAGTATGTTAATCTTCCCCTTTTGGCTTCATAGAAATAGATGACAGCTTTTCGTTTTTTACGCGTACAGAAATGGTAAGAGTTAAACGAGCAGGAGAAGAAGAAAAGTGAGGAGGAGTTGCAGGGAAAAAGTGGGGAGGAGTTGCATGAGAAAGGTTAAAATGTGAGAGAAGTTAGTTATTGGTGTGGGTTCTTGAACGTGGGGTGATTTTTTTTTACTGTTTTCATTTAAAACGTACAAAAGCCAGGAAACGTGGGGTTCTTGAACGGGGGGTGGTTTTTTTTTTTTTTTTTTCCCCGTTTTTAGTCTTGAACGTGGGGGTGATTTTTTTTTTTTTTACTGTTTTTAGTCTTGAACGTGGGGGTGATTTTTTTTTGTTTTACTGTTTTTAGTTTTGAACGTGGGGTTGTATTTTTGGTTTTTTTTTGTTTTACTGTTTTTAGTCTTGAAACTGTCTTGAAAATCAGGAAATTAGGATTAGAGGTTTGGAGGCTTTTGGAAGGTCCAACTACATTCCCTTAGGATATTGATAGATTGTCTGTTCATTTTAATAAGTTCAAGAATAAATTCATATGAAAATACCAATTACCCTTATCTCTTGATTTTATTGATATTACATTTTGAATTGGAGCGCATTTTTGGGAGGGGAACTTAATTAGTCAACATTTTTACTCTACTTATTTAGGTGTTCATCCTAATGTGTTTAAATACTTATTTTTCCATTCTCAAATTCAATTAAATCCTAAACTACCCTTTTTTCTCCTAATTTTTCAAATCTCTCTTCTTCTTCTTCTTCCTTTTTTTTTTTTTTTTATCTTTTCTAATTATCTCAATTCTCTCTCCTCTTTCAAACATTTGTCTCACCTAATCTTTTGAATTTTTCTCTCTCCTAATAGTCTCTCTCATATTTTCATTCTCCTAAAATCTAAAAAGAAAACACAACTCTTACAAAAATGGATGTTTAAGCCAAAAAACATGGCAAAACATGATTAATTCACAAAATATGACAAAACCTGATTGAGGTAGATGAACTAGACATGATCAATAAAAAAAACATGACATAACCGAAAAACATGGCAAGTTTCGAGAAGTGTAGGTTTCGATCTAGGTAGATGAACAAAACATGATCAAATAAAAAATATGACAAAAATCAAAAAACATTACAAGTTTTGAGAAGTGTAGGTTTCAATCGAGGTAAAGGGAAAATTTCACGTAGGCACCCAACCTTTCACACAAATCACACATAAACACCTGACCTTTCTTAAATTTCATATAAACACCTGAACTTTCTAAAAACTCATCAATTCAACACCTGGCCTTTATTAAATTTCATATAAACACCTGAACTTTCTAAAAACTCATCAATTTAACACCTGACCTTTATTAAATTTTATATAAACACCTGAGCTTTCTAAAAACTCATCAATTCAACATCTGTCATCACCATTTCGTCTAAAACCAAACGGAAAAAAAATTAAGTGCTTCGATTTTTTATTTGTTTGAAATAGTGCTAAGATCTTATTTTTCTGATTATTTTATCCTAAAGAATCATAATTAATTTTTGACTCTAAAGCTCTCATTAGTTAGCATTAAGAAAGACGTATAATCAAATCTCTTAGGGCTAACTAACGAAAGCCTTAGAATCATAAATTAATTATGATTCTTTAGAATAAAATGATCAGAAAAATAAGATCTTCGTACTGGTTTAAGCGGATTGAAAATTGGAGTAATTAATTTTTCAACCATGTATAGATCATTTATATATTAAAAATATATGGTTAAAAAAATTAAGTGCTCCAATTTTCAATCTGTTTAAACCGGTGTGAAGATCTTATTTTTCTGATTATTTTATCTTAAAAAATCATAATTAATTTTTGACTCTAAAACTCTCGTTAGTCAGCCCTAAGAAAGTCGTAGAATCAAATATTTCTTAGGGTCAACTAACGAGAGTCAAATAAAATGATCAAAGAAATAAGATCTTCATATCGGTTCAAACGAATTGAAAATTAGAGTAATTAATTTTTCAACCATGTATAGATCGTTTATATATTAAAAAATATGGTTAAAAAATTAATTGCTCTAATTTTCAATCCGTTTAAACCGGTGCAAAAATCTTATTTCTCTGATCATTTTATCCTAAAAAATCATAATTAATTTTTGACTCTAAGGCTTTCGTTAGTTAGCCCTAAGAGATATTTGATTCTATGACTTTCTTAAGGCAGACTAACAAGAGCTTTAGAGTAAAAAATTAATTATGATTCTTTAAATAAAATGATCAGAAAAATAAGATTTTCGCACTGATTCAAACAAATAAAAAATTGGAGCACTTAACTTTTTTCCTGTTTGGTTTTAGACGAAATGGTGATGGTAGATGTTGAATTGATGAGTTTTTAGAAAGTTCAGGTGTTTATATGAAATTTAATAAAGGTCAAGTGTTAAATTGATGAGTTTTTAGAAAGTTCAGGTGTTTATATGAAATTTAATAAAGGTCAGGTGTTGAATTGATGAATTTTTAGAAAGTTCAGGTGTTTATATGAAATTTAAAAAAGGTCAGGTGCTTATGTGTGATTTGTGTGAAAGGTCGGGTGCCTACATGAAATTTTCCCCGAGTTAAATGAACAAAACATGATCAAATAAAAAACATGACAAAAATTAAAAAACATGACGATTTTTAAAAAGTGTAGATTTCAATCTAAATACAATGAAAAGTTATGGAAAACCAGACTAAAATTGAATTATACGAGTATGATCGATAAAGATAAAACTGAAGAGGGTTTCATGAATCATTAACAACTATAACTCAGAAAATACAACTCCAACTCAGTTTTTCTTTTACTTTTTCATTCCCTTACACCCCATATTTTACATACGAAAAACCAAAAGGCCCTGACTTCTTGAATCTATGGGTTCAAAAATCAACAGATTCAAGATGATAAACATACCATTCCCGTGAATTTTCGACTATTATTTGCCTTTCCATTCTTGTGAAATCTTCCTCTCTGTCCACCATTCGTTTTATACCCGGTGACGGCCACCCGTGACCGTAGGCAGTGATCGGAGCTATGACCGGCAACAGAGGGGCTGTAATTTCCTGGATTTGACTATGAAGGAGAACTCTAAGCAGCTTTGGAGATCCGGCTGAACGAAGGAGAACCGACGACAATGGAAGAAGATCAGCGACTATGGATGACCGACGGTAGGGAGGGAAATGAGGGTGGGGAGGAAACGGCGGTAGGTCATATTCTCGAATATAGAGAGCTAGGAGAGAGGGTGTGGGTTTATGAGTGTGATTAATTAGGTTAGGGGATTCTATTTGATCCAGAGGGAGGAGAGGAGTTGGATTGGGTTTTGGTTCAAGAGGAGTGTGGGTCTGGGTGGTGGTGATTCTTGGGGTTGTTATGGCTGTGGTGGTGGCATTGGTTGGGCGGGGGAGGGGATTAGCATAATCCCTGTAATTGGTTTAACGATCATATTCCTTCCCCAAATTGAACAGACAAGAATAAATAAAAATTAAATTTGTGGGCTTGTTCCTTGGTCACGCCCAAGCGGAATGTATGGGCTCAGCCCATTACGCTCGGCCCAACCTGTCTGCGCTGCCCATTCAACCCCCTTTACCGTTTGGACTTCGCCCATTAGGAAAACTGGGTTCGGCCCACCACTATAGCCCATCAACTTCTCGCTCGGCCTGCACTAGGCGCGATGACTTGATCCGTTATCGGGTCGAACTGCTCTGCAAAATCAAACCATCCTCAAAGTAGAACCCGGACCGATTTCATCTGGCCATCCACATGGTTCCTCGTGATTGGCATCTTGACAGGACATCGTCTTAGTGACCTGACCGACTTGTATGCTATACCACGTGTCGCCTCCTCGTTGGTCCGTACCGCCACCACGGCTTTGTTTCCCATGCTAGAAGCCCCCTTCAGCTAAACAAGTAAAGTGATTTATTTTTTTATATTTATTAAAAAAATTTCCGAATTTGTTAGTTTGTCGTTAATTTATAGGGGCTTATTGCATCGTCATGACGAGAAGAATCTAAAAAGTAAAAAATTACTATCAAAATAAAATTTTATTTTAATAAAGACGAAAATAAGCCAATTTTTCGTCTTTATTCAAAAAAAATTTATTTCGATCATAATTTTACTTTTTAGATTCCTCTCGTCATGACGATGCAATAATCTCCAAAAAATTAACGACAAACTAACAAATACGAAAAAAATTTGAATAAGAACAAAAAAATAAGCCACTTGACTTATTTAGCAAGTGGCTTATTTAGCCGAATGGGGCTTACTCTGAAATCCTATATATAGGTTGGTAAGAACATGGCAAAAAAATCTAGAATGTTGTACACAATGCCGAAAAAAATAAAAATAAAAAATTTTGTTATACATAAGTATAAAGGTAATGATATTGGCAATCTAAAAATTGATGCAGACACTCCAAAAAACAAAGGAAAGTGGCTTTGAAATTACACTAATTTTGGAGTGCCTATACATTTTTCAAGTATAATAGGATCCTTATTGAGTGGTGGTGACATAATCTCCCTTTGATGATGAGGTGGGAGAACCCCAAAGTAAGTTGTACCATCCAAGTGTGTGTTGTGTCTATGTACAAGCATTTGTACATGTAATAAAGTTGGTATTTCTTTCGCTGCGTGTGTGCTCAACATTAATGTTCCTCCACATCTTGGGCAAGCCGTTGTCAAACTAACTTGTGCACCTTTTTTAAGTCATTTTTTCATTAATTGAACAAGTTTCCATTAAACCAGCCAACCTTCATGAAAATAGTCATTGAACAACTTCCCAAGTTACCATTAAACCAGCCAACCTTCATGAAAATGACTCTTGCCTCCAAATCTAAAGACAAGGAACTTTTTTGAAAATCCAAAAGAGACCACAGTTTCCTTCTCTCCTCTTCCTTTACAGCCCTGTTTGGTTCACGTACTCTGTGGATGAGTTAGTGAAAGTAATTAAAACGGTAAATGGGAAGAATGAACGAATAATAATCAAGTGATGAAGCTAACTTCGTAGTTTTTTCCCCATGGCATTATTATTTTTTTTTTTCCTTTTTCCCCTTCCTAGTACCTTTACAAATTTCATTATCCAAATACAATCACAGGCAATGTTAGCATCTCCAAGTCTCAGCAATACCAAAGGAGTTGTTCTATTTACTGAAAATTAAACTATAACAATTCGTCCAGAAACTCAATTCATCGATATGACCCCCAATACACCAACAAATCAAGTATACAGTGCATGGTTGAAAAATGTTTTGGACCCAGATGCTCGGAAATTCGAGAACAATTCTGCCTGCAACTGTTTGATAATTTTGAGTCACATGTCCATCGCATGGAGTCTAGCTGCATCGAACGGGTCCGTAGCATTCCTCTTTTGGGCTTAATTACGAGTTAGAGATATCCAATTAGAGCCCCCACCAAACAAAAGAAAAAGGCCTCTGAGGGTGTCATGTGCTTGATATATTGTTAAACCAGTTAGAATTACAGTGCATGACTACCACTGCCTGCTCAAGCAAAATAGTTGAGTACTAGTAACGTGGCTCACATGCACGACATTTCAGGGACCACCTGCAAACACCTTGTGTACCAACTTTAGTGGGATGAAAAGCTTTTACCCATCTTTTCTCTGAAAGTTCTCCATCTGCTGGTCCAGAAATTCTGTGGTGGGTGGTGTTTCACGGGGGGACCAACTGTGCCAAAAATAGGAATTCAAATCCTATATACTCAGATGATTCTATACTCGTGTTCCGGTGCATTTCGAACCGTTCAATAGGGTGAAAATCTTTTTCATAAGATCCTCGCCTGATCTAACAGCAAAAAATACACACCGGGAAAGGGTACAGAGAAATTTGGTTACAAAGGATTTGAGGGGCAAAAGTGGTACCAAGAAGATAAATAAAAGAAAGAGCTAAGGAGACAAGGAGGCCATATATATAGCAAGGTTTCTTAAACCTGGGCAACATTTATCCACTCACAAAACCCCAAACACTAGATTAGTGCATTTCTTGCCATCATAACAAGTATACATTCATACAGGCTGATAATTCATAAGCAGAGAACACACTACAACCCACAAGCAAGGTATTCACAAACTCCAATTCTAATAGCCTTTCACCATGTTTCTTTAGTACTACGACTAGTAGTCTACCACTTTTCAATCCAAAAGAACAAGAACCAACCATTGTAATTTACTTCAGCTGTCTCTTGAGCAAGCTCCAAAAAAAAACTGAGCAACCCCCATTTCCTTCATGTACTCCTTTCGGCGATCGAAGACCGCCAAAAGATTTTAACTTCAAAAAGTAATCAAACCTCACTCTTCAGATTTGAGATCCGACTCCAAGCTTACAATAGTTCCTTCACCTTCTAATGATGACAATGGAAGCTTGCACCCAGGACGCATCTTCTTCACTTCCTCACTGCTATATATGAAGATCTTCTTAACCATCTTACAGAACTCTCTGAGACGAGATTTAAAAAGGAAAACTAAATCAAAATAAGAAACTTGGCATATTTAAAGAAAGTTGAGAAAAGTTGAAATTTCAAGCTACTCACGGCCACGGATCATCACCCACGAGCATCATATCACCCTCATCATCAGTGTAAACAACTTCCCATTTATTTCTCAGGTGAAGCTCCCCTTTAATCTCGAACATCTTTTCCAGCTCGTCAATTAGCAGACCATACCCTTCCAAAGCAGTCAAGTCAACAGCACGACCAACAGCAACCCCTTGCATATGAACCTGGCATATATAACATGTTACCAACAAACATAGTTTAGTGGAATCACGATTTACACACTACAAATCACCTGAAGCCAACAACAAGCTTTGTTTCACCTTTGTACGTGTTCTTGTGGAATTAGTGCAAGCATGCTTGCTCTGTACCTCTTTCGTTAATCCCTCTGATTGAACATGCTTTTGTTCCTTTGTGGGAGTCAAAAGGTCTTGATTTTGAGGCGTCTCCGCTTCAGAAACCAAAACTGGTAAGGTACCTTTGGCACCACTAGGCGCAGCATTTGGGCATGGCAGTTCCTTCTCTAGATGAGCAGGACTGTTAGAGTAATTTTTCAGATCAATACCAAATAACCGACAACCAGTAGAAATAGTCTCATATTTTCCCCCCCTCTCCACCTGACCTGGTGTTGCATTAATGAGATGAGAGGCATAATTGGAAATAGATCGAGGGGCTGCTGCATTTTTGCTGTCGCCGATTGTGTTGCCATGCAGATTTAAAGAACCATTCCCGAGTGGAGAAGGAGGCCAGATTCCATCTGCCCATGCCCTTGAGCTACAGCAGCTATTGTTATTAGCATAACTGTTATGGAGATCTTTCTGATTTGAAGTCCAGACAGCTTGGCTTTCGTTACTTTGGACATCAGTCATACTACTACCTAAGTGGCTGAATTCTACTGATGTCGCTGGTCTAGGATACCAGAAAGCAGAAGCAACTGAACTGGTAGTATTTTCTACAGTTACAAATGCAAACAAAGAAATACTCAAACTCGGCATTGGTTTACAGCAAAGAAAACCTAGGTAACAGCTGGCGTAACATACCTGCAACAGGAAGATCAATGGGTCGGGGCCTCTTGCTCTTCACTGCTGGTGGGGAAGAGAGGTTTACTGGAGCAGAAGCTACGAAGGGTTCTATCTCCCATGGTGAAACCCTCTCTGGCCTTGGTATGGTTGCAGGTTCATCCCATTGGACCTAAACAAGGACATAATAAGAGAAAACAAGTATTAAAAACAAGGAATAAACTAGTTAAGAATCGAAGAAATTAATCACTACTATTTTGCACCTTCAATGACCGCCACTTAGAGTCTGGCCACTGTCGCGAAATATCCTCAACCCCAATTATAGTGCCCGTGAACCTGACCATAAAGGATGGAGCAGGATTTACAAACTGAGAAGCCAAACCTTCCTATAATCTCTCATCAAAACATGAAGGGAATAATATGAATACCTTCTCTCAGGAGATTCTTCTCCTTCGAATCTCATCTTGAACCGCTTGCCAACTGAGAACCCATTTTTGACAGCCTCAAGATATTTGTTCAACCCAATGATAAATTGGCTAGTCCTGGTCAGTGGCATCAAGCATAAGAAGAGAAATGCTACAACATATTGGGCAAATTGACGACCATAAAGAACAAATGGGTACAGGGCGAGAGAGGAAGACATTAAACCTTGGTTTGTAGTATACAAGAAAGAGAGTTTGTGTAGTAATGGCATGGGATGCAGTGGCAAGCACTCCTAGATGCATGCTCTGGCTGGATATCACAGATGGTGGCATAGGGCTCTGTTGTCGAGCAAGTCGCCGAACACCAACTCGCAGTTCTCTGTTATCACCTCTGCATCATAGTTGGCCGTTGATGAATTAAAATAAATTATAAAACATAAATAAAGCTACCCCAATGCAGTCATGCCCTAACCTAAACAGTACTCCAACAAGATGGGGAAAATCGAACACCAAGTACCTCAAGAAAACAAAAGCATCTCCCGCAACTAATCTCTTGGAAGTCACAAATGTACTCCAGCCAGTTGTAAGCAAATGTCTCCGGGGTTGACCTGATCATCATCAGTTCATGCAAAGGGAGAGATATACAGATTCTCATCTCAGTGCACTATCTATGGTAAATACATGAATCAAACAAATGAAGGCACGAGGTAGACTGCAAGAAGGTGCTGCTTACCTCTGAATATATGTTTAAATCGCCACTCAAACCCATGAAGATCTTTGGCAACCAAATCCTGAGTTGGGGTTTGCAGGTTCATGTCCTGAACAATATGAAAGAGCAATACCAAGGTGAGGATATATGAAATGGTTGGTCGCTTGTCTAATTTACGGAACCAGCAGTTGTTCATATTAGGGGATACATCATATATATAACCAAAACCATCATAACTGCGCTCATAACAAACAATTTTCCATTTAATTTTCGGATTTACTATTTCTGGAACGGCTAACTAAATTAATCGTCAGCAATGAACATCAGAGAAATTACCAGTTGAGGTAGGCATTCATTCGCATGCTTCCGAAGAACAGAGAATCCTCCATGGGTGCTTGTATCAGATGCCGTTAGAATCTTACAGAACAAATGATTATTTTGTTTCGGATGCTCATCGGGGCATGGATCAGGACTTGTGGGTACAGTTTGCTAATAACATCGCCAAAAAGCATACACAAAAAAAAGCACTTCTTCAAGAACCCAATTTCCCCAATATCAGAGGGCATAAAAAGAAATAATCAGTGTAACAATACAGCACTACTAATTTCTTACATCTGCTTCTGGGTGTAAAGTGATCTGTGCATAGACTTCATCTGTTTCTGGTTCTGCCTATTAGTTTGAATCAGGGAAATTACGTTAAAGAAGGCAGAGACAACTTTCTAAACACAAATTCAAAATTCATAGCTCAAGTACCATTAATTGTATGTTCATAACACGGCAAAGGATCTTAGGTGGAAGATTAAACTGTGGAATCTGTTGACTAAGTTCTTGATTTGTTGACGCCTGTAACTGCAACAGCAATAGTTTACAGCCCGGATCAGAAGAAAACCAAAGATAGATAATGAATAGAGGACAAGTTTTACGCAAGAACAAGACGAATTGATCCACATAAATCATCACACAACAAACAACACAAGATATATATGTTCTTTGGTGTGCCTAAGTTTCCTTATTTTTTCCTCGGCCCTCAGCCTCCATTACAGCACCTTTGGATTTGGTGATTTCTTCAGAAAATCAAGGGTTATGCTTTCTCACCAAACCTCATCATTTCTTTCGTCAGAAATGCTGAGAAATAAAATCAGTCATGCATTAATACACATTCCTCATCCTTTCTCACCTATTTATAGAAACACGGGGGTGAGATTCTGCTTCTTTTCTTTTCTCACCGAACCCCTCAATCCGAAGGGGCTGTTACAAGGACCTCTACCATGATTCTCAGATTAGTAAACCCCTCACGAGAGAGAGAGAGAGAGAGAGAGAGAGAGAGAGAGAGAGAGAGAGTCCATACCTGTTCCATGTGACCTTGGGGGAAGTAGAAAACCCTCTCCCCATGCCTTGGCACATCAACCAGAGGACCTGCACATGCCTTCCATAGCTCCGTGTACAGATCTTCACACCCCAACCCAATTCATCAAAATTTATATTCCAAAAGAGGAAAAGAAAAACCATTAGCCTCGTTTCTCAGCAACGAAACAGCAGATTCTAGCACCGGATTTTGGAGGGACAACCTTTTATTTCCCGAAATAATCCTTGGAAATTTCAAAGCCATACATAAAAAATTAAAAACCAGAATAGTATCGAACTTTTCCAACCCTTTGGTTGCCGAAAAATTGCGGGAAAAACAGGAGGCAACAAATTCAGTTGCCCAGCGAGAGAGAGAAAATAAATGATTAAAATTAAAATTAAAATGGATAAAGAGCCCCTAAAATTACTTTGTTTTTTCTTCCATAACATCCCAACAGCAGATTTTACGACCCCATTTTAGAGTGAACAAACTTCAATTCCCCAAAAACAAACATTGGAAAATTCGAAAACAAAATCAGGAAAGAAAAAAAATTAGCTCCCCAATTTTCTCTCCTTTGAAAAATCTGCTGTTTTTCTTTGAAATCTAAGAAAAACAGCAGATTACAATTTCGCAGCAACCAAACAGCAGGTTTAATCACCTCATTTTGACTCCAAAACCAATTTAAATTGCCCCAAAACAAAGCAAATCGATGATAGTGCCTTCACCTGTTGTGTGAGAAACTCCGAGATTATCCACTCCCGCCATCAAAACAACCCGAATCGAACCTTCCAGCAGAGAGAGAGAGAAAGCACGAGCTAGAGAGAGAGAGAGACGAACTAATAAGAAAGCTGCAGAGACCCCTGGGAGGAACTTCAACCCACCTCATTCATCATCATCATTATCATCATTATCGTCTTCAATCCAAACAAACAGAACAGATGTGTTAAAAGGCCGTTACGGATTCCCCCTTAAAACACTCGAGCACGGCCTTTTGATTGCTGTAACAGTTTTTATCTCTCTCACTCTCTCTCTCTCTCTCTCTCTCTCTCTCTCTAAAATGCAATAAGTAACTGATGACTTCCAATCGACTTCTCTTCCTCTTTCTCTCTCCTATCCGTTACAAAACCGCTCTCCGAACTTTGTCGCTCCTCGCCAACAAAACAGCCTTTATTCGGCAAAACACCTCTTTTTTCCCCACTTCAACACAGACCCTTTATGAAGCCACCATCACCTGAATCGACGTTACCAAATCCCCACAACCGCTTTTTTTTTTCCCAAGCGCCCTCTCTCTCTCCCTCTCTCTCAATGCTACTCCTCACCTACTTCCTATATATTTCTTGTATGTATCTCTCTCCTGAATTTCTCTCTCTCTATATAGGCTCTATTTGTCTTCCCCCTCTCCCTCTCTCCCTCTCTCTCTAGAGTGCTCTAGAGTGGAAATTACCCGGGTTAGTTGGACTTGGACTGGGGTTGTGGGAAGGGGGCTGGCTGTTGAACTGGACCGTGCAATTTCCAGCAGGGACAATTATAAAATCACAAACAAATACACAAGACACTTTAGATATGTGGGCTCAACATACCAATACTTTTACAAGTACAAATAGATATACAAATGCATTCACATTACATGTGGGGTCCACACACATTGAATATATATTGAGAATACGCGCGCGTGAGCCCCACACAAAAATCTATGCGTGATCTGTGTACAACAAGTTTGTGACAACAGACTTATTGATGTGTTTGTGTGTTCTTGTAGCAAAATTGCCACACACACTAATGGTCCATTGTGTGTGAGCCCACGTACACATGTGAGTGTGTTGTGTATTTGTTTGTGTAAATTATTTATGATTATAGAATGATTGTCTCCCGCGTTGGAGTCTAGGACTATACATTAGTGGCTCATTTGTTTGCGGTTAAAATTTTGAAAGTGAGATGGAAATATAATGAAATGAGGTTAAATTAGGGATATGATTGAAGGGGTATTATTATTTTAGAAAGGGATTACGGTTTAGTCAGATTTGTTTTGTGATTGATATGAGGGCTGCATAAACTGTGCTATTCCACTGGGTGGTTAATAAGACAAGAAAAATACAGCTTCAATATACTTTTAGCACTTGTTAAGGAGTCTGGCTCCTCTCCAACTCATAGGAAATTGGAGGATTCTCTAATTCTAATTCAATGGTCAGGATTACCCTAGTATCTCCGGTCCTAAAACTCATATGGTATCCGGGCACCCAATTACTCTCCTAATATTCCCCAATTATCACATTCCAGGCACCAATTTACCAAATTCCAAACATTAGGAAAATTTCATATCGTAACTTGTGCACGTTCAAAAAAGTCTCAGATTCACAGGGTTAATCAAATAACTCCTTTTTCATTTCTTCTAAAATATTTTTTCTGTAAAACTTATCTTACATTCAATTACTTACTTTTACTATTTCTTTCAAGTTTCTAGAACTAAATCTTAATTTCAACTTTCTTACATTCAAGAACAACTATATCAATGGGCACATGATATAGTGAGAAGCACACGTGAAAATATACTAGTATCAATAAAAAAAATCTCATGAGCTTCATAATAAGAAAATACTCCCTACGTCCCGGTTTGTTTGTTCTTTTTTTGATTTTTTGAGAACGTTTGATCTCTTAAAGAATTGGTTATAATTTTCAATTCGTAATATTTTTAATATGCAATATGGATCTTGTTTGATAGATCTCAATTAGTTTTATTGTACAAAATCTTCAAAATCATAAAAAAAAATAATATAAAATGTAAAATATAAGTATATTTTTAAAAGACACTTATTTCGACAATTGGACAAACAAATTGGGATGGAGGGAGTATCAACAAAAAAAACCATGCTGAAAGAAAAAAAAATTATTGATATAATATTAGTAAAAAAATCCTTATGAGCTAGTATATGATATTAGTCGGGAAAAAATCATCATGAGCTATATAAAAAAAAAATTCAGAGGTAGGTTTAACGGGGAGAGAAGACATCATTCAAAAAAAATTAATTTTTTTGTAAATTTTGAAGAATAATGAATTTTTTTCATTGTTCAAAAAAATGGGAGAGAAGATGCTTATGTAATTGAGAAATATTTGGGGAGTAATTAGGTACTCGTAGAATACCATATGAGTTTTGAGAAGTTACTAGAGTAACCTTAACCATTGAATTGAAATTGAAGAATCCTCCAATTCCTATGGATTGGAGAGGAGCCAAACTCCTTTTTAAAACACTTTAACATATAGAAAATTGTATTTTTTTGTCATTTTTCTGCCTTATTGACAACCAATTAAGGTGTTTTTAGCATTTTCTTTTTGACAAATTCGGGGTTGGTCTACACAGCACCATGTTGCATGGCTCGGATGTCGTCCGTTCGGTAATCCAACAGTTCAAATCTCATCTTGACAATGGACGGCTCAAAAGTAACATGGGTGGAGATGAGATTTGAACTATTGGATTGCCGAACGGACGACATCTAAGCCGTGCAGCAGGATGTTGTGCAGCAGCTAGGACTGTAAATGAGCTAGGTCATTCGTGAACTGTTTGATAAATGAGCCGAGCCTGAACCTTATGCTATTCGGCTTTGTAGAGACCCGTATTTTTAGATCGTATTTTTCTTCTATAAACATCGTACGGCCCGTTGATATAGACGGTGCGGATATTCAGTGTGACATATTCGTGGAAGGATATAAGGGTGATTGGGCGAAAGGTGCACGTGTGGGGGGGGTGATGTGAGAAGCAGGGGATTCCTCCCCCACCTCTTTTATTTCCTAGGTAGAGAATAATACTCACATTTTCTCTCCCTCACTCTCGGCTCACTTTCTCTCTTCTCCTCTCTGTCCGAAAACTCACTCTTCTCTTCTCTCTTCAATTTCATCTACCTAGGGTGTGATTCCGAACAAGGTTCGAGAATTAAAGTTACTATACGGAGCACGGCCTTTTCGAATATCCAAGAAAATTCATGATCAGACCTCGTGGAGCTATGGTTGACTAGGTCAAAGGGTCGGGTTTTGCTCAAAACCCTTAAGGTAGGAAATTTTACCTCTCTTTATATGTTATTTGAGTGTTCTTGTACCATCTTTGAGCTTGTATTGATTGTTATTGAAATTGGATCAAAATCTGAAAAAGTTTGTCAAAATCGCCCGAAAACGTATTTCCCCTACCGATAGAAACTTTTCTTCTACAGGTAGGACAAGTGAGAAATTTTTCTACAACTAGTTCAAACATACTACAGCAGCTCAAACGTATTCATCCACCTACCAGTAGGGCAAGTACAAAGTTGTTTCGTGAAAATGTTGGCCTTTCTGTTTCCAGTTTCTACCAGTAGAAACCTTTATACCGATAGGACAAGTACAAAGTTGTTTCGTGAAAATTGTTGGTCTTTCTGTTTTCAGTTTCTACCGGTAAGAACCTTCAACTATCGATAGGATAAGTGCAGAATTCTCCTCTTCTACCGGTGTGATTCATTCAGCTACCGGTAGGTGATTGAGCTGCTACAATATCTATGAGCAACTTTTCCTACATCTTCCAAATCACATTTTGAAGTTTCTCATCAACTAAAATAGGTTTGTTTATGCAATCTTTCACATGTTTCGGAGAGTATTACTTGTTCCACACTTAGAGTGGTATCCAGTGGACTATAATGAATTCGTTGAGTTAAGAAATGAGGAATGTAAATTATTGCATGTTGAAACACGAACGACGCACATGAGCATGCCTAGTGATCCAATGGGTAGAATTACATTGTCTTCTCTCGACACATAGAATCTTATGATTTCTTTAATGTATGACTCGCGGACTCCGAGTATAGAAACTAGAAGATCAGACATTGCAAAGTCTCGTCATGGGTTGACATGTGATATGTGAAAGTACGGGGGTGTACTTTGAGGTACGGTGAGAATGTGTGTATTTGTTTGTATGCGTTGTAATAGATTGTTGATTTCATAATATCATGTGATTAAATACATAGCTTTGGACTCGATTGAATGATTTGATGTTTGTGAAGTGGGAACATGGAATAAATGTGGGTAACAAATAGACACAATGTATTCTTTCAAGGCAGGAGCTAAATGCTCATATCATATACTTTCAGAGCTTTTAAATGAGTAAATGTCTTGCAGGAGCTAAATGCTCATATCATTTGTCTTCAGAGCTCGTTATCGAGTAAGTGCTTGGCAGGAGCATCGGATCAGACTCTTAACGATACAAAATTGGTTTGTGAAGTTAATGAAAGGATTTTTAGTTTTGTTAAAGGATTTTGATGAAAATCTTTCGATATTTGGGCACCAATCACGGACTCCAGTATTCAGCCTGAATAAATGGAATTCGGCCTACAATGGTCTTGGGTTTTCTCTAAATTGTTTGATATCAAAAGGAAAAGTTTCTTGATGGAGGATTTGACGACGGACGAAGGGGAAATGAGAAAGAACGTGATACTGCACGAGAAGATGGATTGACGATAGTTGGATACTTGATCATGATATTTATGCTATTCTCTATTGTCATTTGGTTTCTATCATTTGTTCGTCCGTATTTCTTATTTACATATAAAGTTTGCGTAGACTTTTCTACTGGGTTAGTGTAGCTCAAGACTTATATCATTTTCAGGTGCTAACCCTGAACAGTAGCTTACATGATAAGAATGCCTGGAGTGTAGCCATACCCATTTGAAAGCTATCTAAAGGAGTTACTATTTCATCTTTGTAAATTTCTTTTAAAAGATGTATTTGTAACTTAAGTTATAATCCTTTTGACTACGGAATATTTGTAACATTAAACTCTTATGACACTGGATACTTATGTTAATTTGGGGCGTTGAGAGCCGGTGATGTAATATTTCAAAATCTTATGGACTTGAAAGTATTATTATGGGAATGGATATACAATAATCTTTTGGGTATTATATGAAATATTGTGAGGATTTATTAACGAAAAATCTTTTATGTTTATGTTAAAAATCGAGTGCGTGACAACTTGGTATTAGAGCGTTAGGTTTGAATACCTAGAGACTGTGGGGAGACTTTTGGTCTCATGGGTTCAAAATTCTCTGCATATTTTTTTTACAAAAAACAAAGGATGTGAGTGCTTGCATGACTGATGTGTGTTCACTGAGGTGGTATTGTATTTAAGTTTACATGAAACGGTGAAGTGTTGTTGACTCATGTAAAAAAAATGAAAAGAGAAGAGAAGTTTGACCTCATTGTAGTGGTTGCAGTTGCATTTATTGCTATTGTTATTGTGCCATTGACGGTCAAATTTTTGAACCATTTGTGGTCAGATGCATTTTGTTGATGGTTGTAGTGGTTGTGAGTTGTGATGATGATGTGCGAAAGAGGATATTTATTAATATATGACAAAAGGGATAGAATATTTGTGTGACTTATGAGATAAGTGCTTAATGCGTTTTTATTTGAATTGCGCAGATTACGTATTAAGCTTTAAGTGCGTTAAGTGAATCTCGTGTGATACGAGTTGTGTTGTGTTGTGTTGTGTGGTGCTGAGTATAAGAAAAAGGAGAGTAAGCTATATGTTAGGGGATGAGCTAGAAAGTGTCTTAAGGTACTAGCGATTGAGATAACATTTGTGGTTGGTTATATTGTGGGTAGTCGTTATCGTGATTGTTATTGAGATTGTGATTGTAAGCATAGGTAAGACAAGTGGAACCTACGTAGTGATTTTTATGTAGTTAAGGTTGATTTAGGAAAAAAGGGTTATAGGTAGGGTGTGAGGATACGGTATGTGTTTTGTGGACACCCAGGCGACTACTGATGAGATCTAATTGGAAGAAGCGCTTGATCGCCGCACCTTCTGGATAGAAGTCTCGGAATTGGACACTAGGGTTATGCATAGGGGTCAGATCTCTAGGCTTGAGGTAGAGGACTATATATAAGAATTTCTTGGAAGAAGAGAAGTGTCATAGTGTTGTTATCGTCATTGTTGAGGTGATTGTTGTAGTGGTGTCATTATGATAGGTTGGTAGAAAATGGTGATGGTATTGTTTGGTAAGAGGGAAAATAGGACTTGTGATGAACTATATTGATGTGTCTTAAATCGAGTGAATGATGTAAGTGTGGTTAGAATGTTGTTTGAAAGGAGGATGATATAAATGTGAACTGTTGTGATTGATAACAAGGTGGAGTGTGATAGGTGTCCTAAATTGAAATGGTAGGAACTTTGGAAGTGATAGGCATGAGGAGAAACAGTATGTCGTGAGTTGAAAAACTTGAGTATAAAGATTGTGTATGGTATTTAGGAGTGTAGACTAGATTGATGACAGTAGGGGATATGTTAAGGTATGCCATTGAGATGATAAGTTTGTTTAAGAGAGATTAATGGATAATAGTGACAACAATAGCAATGCTGGTGATGGGAGTGGAAGTTGTTATTGGTGAAGTTGCGTGTAAATATGGTGAATGTCTTTGAGGAATATGAGTGTCGATATGACTACTTTATTGAGCTATGAAATTTGTGATGAGCGGGACCGTTGAAAGTTATCGGTGCCAGTGAAATTGATTCCTAAGTGATGAGGTAGTAGGAGTCTTAAAATATAATGAGAAATATAGATATGTTGTTTGAAACTACAGAGTCTTGAGGGTATCTAGGGAGAAGTCTGTCAAATGAATTGTATCGGTGACTAGATTTCAGTATGGAAATAATTAATAGTATTGGATGTTCATTAGTGCAACTATTGCACATATTGTGTCGATGTTTGGGGAATGAAATGATGTTTGATTATAATATTGTTGAAATAGAGAAATGAATAGTATGGATGATACGTGTATTGGTGATATGATATTTAAGCGAGTGGATATGAGAAATATGTGATTTGATTAGACTAACTGAGTGGGAATGCTCGAGATTGGTAAAGTGAATAGACATCGTGTGAGGTATTACGAGATTGAAAAGAATGAGATTACTATTGGACTTTCTAGAGCCATGAAATATGAAGTGATGGATACTCTGTGAGTCCGCTGGATACTGAGAGAGTTTGTTAATGTGTGGATGTGTCTGGTGTTGTGTAAGCTATTAAATTGTACCATGCGTTTGTTGAAATATTTCGTGTATGAAATGTGCTATTGTTTAGCTTTAACCTACATGTTTGATTGTAATCTCAATGCATGAAATTTCCTTTTAGTATACGATGTAGAATAAACGGTGATGCTTATGTGGGTATTTGCTACGAGGAGGTGATTCTAGTTAGAATCAGGCGTGTGCCCTTGTTTTCAGTTAGAATCAGGTGTGTGTCCTTGTTTTCCTTTAGTATGATATGAATAGCAGGTTAGATACAGAAGGGATCAGCAGTAAGCCAACCCATAGTTGGGAGTAGTAAATGATTTGTGATAAAGAGAATAGTGAACTTCGATTTACCAGAACGATCTTCACGACGCGTTGTATCGAGTTATGTGAAAGGTATGTATTTTCATAAAAGTGAGTTTGAATTTTCGGAAAATAGAAACAAGTAATGATGATTAGATGGACTAAATGAAGTGAAATAGTGTTAAACTCGTGATTGTATTCGAATGTTGGATGGATAAAAAGGCATTTGAGGTTTACATAAAATTTATGTAAGAGTTATGTAAGTAATAGAGATGTGAAATGAATGTAGTGGCTAGTAGTTTTGCGGTATAAGTGTGTTGATGTACCAATGGTGGTTAATCGTGCCCTTACGAGAGGGAAGTGAGTGCCACGTGGCACTGGGCCATTTGAGAATTGTTAAGGGGGTGGTAACGACGCCTATTAATAGTAGTATGGATAGAAGACTCAGTTGTAAGATCTAAGATGTGTTTATACTTAAAGTCGAGAGAGATATATAACTTGAAACGTGAGGAGTTTGACTGCAGTGAGTGAATGTTTATAGCTGAGTAAAAGGTGATGAGTTGTTATCTGGTTTAAGAATTCGAGACTTATTTGTTTTGTTTCAGTAGAGGTGTTTGAGGTTATTTGGATTGATGAGTAAATGCTTAATTCATTGATTGATGTTGATTGGGAAAAATATAACTTGGAGTTTATAATTTGAGTTTTTATGAACACTTTAATTTGTTATTCTAGGAAGTTTGAGAAGTACTTTGAGAACGTAAGCAGACTGTTTGTTGGATTTTGGTTTGATTGTCATGTTGGTGTGTGGAATCTAGGACTTTTGTACAGATGTGAGGGCTTGAGGATTTAATGAAGATGATAGTGGTTTTGTGATTAAGTGTTGAGTGGTCGAACCATATCAATAGTGAGGGTTTTGTGGAGTAATCAGGATAAGAAAAGTCTATTTAGAAAGGAGAGGATGACGTCATGATTATAAGATGGCAGTATGAGGTTTGGTATTGTGGTTATTGACTCAGTTGGACTTGGGTGATCAAATTTCGAGAACGAAATTTCTTTACGTAGGGTAAAATGTAGAGACCCGTATTTTTGGACTGTATTTTTCTTTTGTAAACATCGTACGGCCCGTTAAGATAGACGATGCGGATATTCAGTGTGACATATTCGTAGAAGGATATAAGGGTGATTGGGCGAAAGGTGCACGTGTGAGGGTGTGATGCGAGAAGCAGAGGATTCCTCCCCCACCTCTTTTCCCAGGGAGAGAATAATACTCCCATTTTCTCTCCTTCACTCTCAGCTCACTCTCTATCTTCTCCTCTTTGTCCGAAAACTCACTCCTCTCTTCGATTTTATCTACCTAGGGTGTGATTCCGGACAAGGTCTGAGAATTAAAGTTGCTATACAGAGCACAGGCTTTCCAAATATCCAAGAAAATTCATGATTAGAAATTGTGGAGCTATGGTTGACTTGGTCAAAGGGTCAGGTTTTGCACAAAATCCTTGAGGTAGGAAATTCTACCTCACTTTATATGTTATTTGAGTGTTCTTGTACCATCTTTGAGCTTGTATTGATTGTTATTGAGATCAGATTGAAATCTGAAAAATTCTGTCAAAGTAGCCAGAAAACGTATTTCCCCTACTGGTAGGAACTTTTCTTCTACCGGTAGGACTAGTGAAATTTTTTTCTACAACCAGCTCAAACGTAATACAACAGCTCAAACGTATTTATCCTCCTACCGGTAGGAATTTCCACCTACCGGTAGGGCAAATACAAATTTGTTTCGTGAAAATTGTTGGCTTTTCTGTTTCTAGTTTCTACCGGTAGGACGAGTACAAAATTATTTTGTAAAAATAGTTGGTCTTTCTGCTTTCAGTTTCTACTGGTAAGACAAGTACAAAGTTGTTTCGTGAAAGTTGTTGGCCTTTCTATTTCCAGTTTTTACTGGTAGAAACCTTCAACTACCGATAGGATAAGTGCAGAATTCCCCTCTTCTACCGGTAGAATTCATTCACCTACCGGTAGGTGCTTGAGCTGCTACAGTGTCTATGAGCATCTTTTCCTACATTTTCCAAATCACATTTTGAAGCTTCTCATCGACTCTAATAGGTTTGTTTATGCAATCTTTCACGTGTTTCGAAGAGTATTACTTGTTTCACACTTCGAGTGGTATTCAGTGGACTAGAATGAATTCGTTGAGTTAAGAAATGAGGAATGTAAGTTATTGCACGTTGAAATACGACCGACGCACATGAGCATGCCAAGTGATCCAATGGGTAGAATTGCAATTCGTCTTCTCTCGACACGTAGAATCTTATGATTTCATTAGTGTATGACTCGCGGACTCTAAGTATAGAAACTAGAAGATCAGACATCGCAGACTCTTGAATGAGTAAATGCCTGGCAGAAGCTAAATACTTATATTATATACTTTTAGGGCTCTTGAATGAGTAAATGTCTGGCAAAAGCTAAATGCTCATATATATCATATACTTTCAAGGCTCTTAAATGAGTAAGTGCCTGACAGGAGTTAAATGTTCATATCATTTGTCTTTAGGGCTCGATATCGAGTAAGTGCCTGGTAGGAGCATCGGCTTAGACTCTTAACGATACATAATTGGTTTGTGAAGTTAATGGAATGATTTTTAGTTTTGGTTAAAGGATTTTGATGAAAATCTTTCGATATTTGGGCACCAATCACGGACTCTGGTATTCAGCCCGAATCAATAGAGTTCGGCTTACAATGGTCTTGGGTTTTCTCTAAATTGTTTTATATCAAAAGGAAAAGTTTCTTGATGTAGGGTTCGACGACGAACGAAGGGAAAATGAGAAAGAACATGATACTGCACGAGAAGATGGATTAACGATAATTGGATACTTGATCCTGATAGTTATGCTATTCTCTGTTGTCATTTGGTTTATATCATTTGTTCGTCCGTATTGCTCATTTGCATATAAAGTTTGCGTAGACTTTTGTACTGGATTAGTGTAACTCAAGCCTTATATCATTTTCAGATGCTAACCCGGAACAGTAGCTTGCATGATTGGAATGCTTGGAGTGTGGCCATACCCATTTGAAAGCTATCTAAAGGAGTTACTATTTCATCTTTGTAAATTTCTTTTAAAAGATGTATTTGTAACTTAAGCTATAATCCTTTTGACTACGGAATATTTGTAACTCTAAACTCTTATGACACTGGATACTTATGTTGATTTGGGGCGTTGAGTCAATGATGTAATATTTTGAAATCTTATATACTTGGAAGTATTATTATGGGAATGGATATACAGTAATCTTTTGGGTATTGTATGAAATATTGTGAGTATTTATTTACGAAAAATCTTTTATATTTATGTTAAAAATCGAGGGCGTGATAGGCTAGGTTAGGTTCGCGAACTTGTAATTAAATATAATTAAAAATTCTTTAGGGTCTATATGCAAATATTAAAAAATTTAAAGTTATATATATATATATATATAATACTTATTTTCTCCTAAATTCTATATGATTAATGAGAGAGTTTGAGTTTGGTTGAATTTCATGAGCCCGGCCGAACCAAACCTGAGCCTTAACGAGCTCAATTCGAGCCTAAATTCAACTCAGCTCGATTCGTTTGAGTTTAACGAGCCGAACTAAGCCAAACCTGAGCTGTGGAAAAATTTAACGAGCTGCCAAGTTGTTCAGGTTCAAATCAAACTCGAGCCAAATTAGTACCTTAGCAAACTTGAGCCGAACTTAATAAGATTCGGCTCATTTATAGCTCTGGCAGCAGTTGCACAGCACAAACCCCAAATCCCTTTTTAACAACCCAAATAAAATTTCAACATCCCTAAAGGTGTTTAAAATTTATCCCCCGCCAAGAGAAGATGTATATTCGACGAGTGACATATTCGAGAAGGAAAAATCAAACAAAAAGGGTGGATATATACTCAACCCAAATTGTTATATCCGGCTCTTTTATCCCCTAACGGCCCGTTTGGATAGAGGATTTGTTTGAGTGGATCTAGAATGAGGGTGAATATGTAATTAGGGGTGATATGTTAAGAAGGGCGGCCCTACCTCTTAAGAATGATGGATTTATAATGAGATGTTTGGGTAATTTTTTGAGAAGGAGGATATGAAAGGTGGATATAATGGGATTAGATGTCAAATGACTGAATTGCCCCCACTTTGATTTGTTAATGTTCAAAATTGGTTTATTTCATATTGATTGGAATAAATTTATTTTTACTATTATTAATTTTAGGATAAAATAATTTCATTTAGAATACAAATGCTGACACTTTTTTTAATCAAAATATAAGCAATTGGAAATTAAACCACAACCAGACAACTACACCCAATTTCTGTCTCTCCAACTACACCCACGCCCCCAATTTATTGTCCCAAATTCACCTCCTTCTACGTTCACCCATGTCCATTTCTTTCTACGCCCAGTTCAGCGATACCAATTCCGACATCGGCGCCTCGTTGCCAGGCCAGGGTTCTCTTGACACCGGTGGCCTCTTGCTCCGATTAGTCTGGTATCTCTCTCTCTCTCTCTCTCTCTCTCTCTCTCTCTCTCTCTCTCCCTTTCTCTGATTTGTGCCGCTCTCTATCTCTCACTGTGTGTGTATATATGTGTGCGATTGTGGGTGAATTTGTACATTATGTGTATACATGCATATGTGATCGGCGAGAGACAGGCCTAAATAGTTGGTGATGGAAGGGAAAAGGCAAGGGTAGGATGGTCAAATAGACACCCCGCTTGGTTAACAGCCGGGGGTACCCTAGCCTTGGCAAATCCACATCTTCCCTGATTTGTAATCCCAACAGTAACAACTCCCCCCTCAAATCCAGCTCACATTTTTCACACCCAAACACCGGGGATGAGGAGAAGGGGGAGATGTACTCCGGACGCTTGGCAAATCCGGAGGCAAATTCCCCATCCAAACAGGCAGTAAAATAATAACAAACAGGCATTAGGCGACAATTCCTCTTTTTCTTTTTTTTAAAGGAAAAAACCTTTTTATCTCGACAATTAATAGTCATTTGCTTGTGGGATACATTCTGTAAATCCGGTCCATTGAAGACACTTTTGGACAGCTACAATCACGCCAATTGTCCTTTGCAATTTAAAAGTGGATTGCATTCAAATCATATCTGTTAAGTTAGATAAATATGTTTCCAAGAGCTAAATATTTTCAGAGCCATTGATACATGCAAGTCTCATGATGACATACGCGCGTGCGTCGAATAGATTTTATGAGATAGTAATTTGACTTCAATCCATAATGCCAGAGTTATGTAATTTCATTTTCTTGGTTCTAAAAGATATTGAAATAATATGTATGACGAGAATAATTTTCCCTCTTTTTATAAATGCATTTTAAATTTTTCTTTCATTGGTTAAAAGTAAATATCACACAATCTTATACCTCACTAGAACATAAATCTTGGTGTGTGTTAATTATAAATATAGGAAGGTGAACTTTATTTTTCGACAGTGTAATATGAAACATAGTGGTTATAAAATGTTCCATTTACCCCCCAAAAAATATGAAACCTAGTTTTGACACCTATATTTTTTTTTTATAAATGATTCTGGACTTTATCTTAAGTACTTAAAATAAGGTAATCTAGTGAGATAGCCGTCTAATAACGGCGGGCACAATTTTTTCTTTTAGAGTAGTTGCAAATTGGCGTATCAGTTGACGGCGTGTCGGAGAAGCTCAACGGCAAGGATGGAGCCAGGGGAACAAGTGGTGGCGGCCGCAACAACAAGGATTTTAATTTTCAATCCGTTTGAACCGGTATGAAAATATTATTTTTCTGATCATTTTATCCTAAAGTATCATAAATAATTTTTGACTTTGGGGCTCTCGTTAGTTAATCCTAAGAGATGTTTGGTTCTACGACTTTCTTAGGGCTAACCAATGAGAGCCCTAGAGTCAAATTATTTATGACCCCTTAGAATAAAGTAATCATAAAAATAAAATATTCGAACCAGTTCAAACGGATTGAAAATTAGAGTACCTAATTTTTCAACAATCTTTAGACCATTTATATAGTAAAAACTAGGGTTAAAAAGTTAAGTGCTCCAATTGTCAATCCGTTTGAACGGTTACGAACATCTTATTCATCTTATTCTTATGATCATTTTATTCTAAAGGGTCATAATTAATTTTTGACTCTAGGACTCTCGTTGATTAGCCTTAATAAAGTCGTAAAACCAAAAATCTCTTAAGACTAATTAACGAGAGTCCTAGAGTAAAAAATTAATTATGACCCTTTAAGATAAAATGATAAGAAAAACAAGATTTTTATATTGATTCAAATGAATTAAAAATTAGAACACTTAATTTTTTTCTCTCATTTTCACCAAACAGGGCCTTGCAGCCTTTTTTTTTTTTTTTCCACACTCCCTCTTGCCTCAAAAGGGCGCCGTTTTTAGCCACAACAACCCTTCAGTCACCACAGGCCCCCGCGTCCGGTAAAATTCTGGCTAAATCCCTGCTCAACGGTACTCATTAGGTTGACGACGTTGTAACGTCATCATCTTGTGCCGTCGCTTTCGTTGTCCGCCTTGTGGCAGGCAGTCCTTTGTTGGCTCCAAGCAAACCCAGCAAAACCACCTTAAACGCGCGAGTAGTGGAGTAATTTTCTGCGGACTCTGCTTTTCTTATCTTTTTTTCCTTCTTCTTCTTTTTTTTTTTTTTTTTCTTCCCATGTCTATCCATTCACAGTTACTCGACTTTCTTTTGTACCAGTTGCTTTCATGACCTTGGAGGAGGACATAATCAGACAAAAAAGTTTTCTACAGTAAATTGTTGGTGTTGGAATTTGGGCACGGGTCCTGGAGCACTCCGGCGACACTCGTTATATATTGTTTACAATTGACGAAATTAGTCAATCTAATTCCCCCCATTTCAACCGCTCTCAAAATCATACTTTTGTGTGAAATTCGTACACCGCATACTAGAGACATAACCGTGCTATTGTGAAAAATGTAATGAGGCACGCACGAGGAGTACAGGATTGTTTTCCCTATCGTTGGGCCATTAATTTGGACCACAAATTTTTATTGTCGCACCATTTATCATCAAGATAATAAAAGAGAGAGAGAGAGAGAGAGAGAGAGAGAGAGTAGAAGACGAGATCCCTCCTAGCCACAATTAGCTCATAGCTTAAACACCTAAATTAAGAAAAAGGACAACTAGATGATGCTCAAATTAACATGTTGGTTCTTAAACACTCCTTACTGGTCAAACAAGAAAGGTGATACAAGGGATCATTTGTAGGTCTCGAACTACCACGGTGTGGAATGAGCCGATCCTTGTTGATTACGGTGTAAATGAGCGATGGTTCTTCTTTAGGCACTAAACATCAACTTCATCTCTTTTTGTTAATCTTAGGGTTTGGCTATGTTTCTGCATCTCTGTGTTCGGATAGAAATCTGTAATTGTCGTATGCATGCCCTGATCCATACTCGGTGCTAATCTGTAGATGCCGTATAGCTTGATTAAATGGATATATTTCTTCCGTTGACAAAAAAAAAAAAAAAACTACCACGGTAGCTTTAATTTCAAACTAAATATTACGAACAACACATTAAAAAGGGACCAAATTAAGGTTATAGATATTTAGGATCACCTTATTGAGATGGTACTGTTTTTTAGCTAGCGAAGAGGATCATGGTAGTAATTTTGTTCCTGATGAGGGGGTCCTAATAAGTGGGACCTTTTTTTTTTGATTGCCTCTTCGTCTTCTCTTTTGTCGATCATACTTACATATGCAGTGAGAATTACCACAACAGGACACAATATCAATAATATGAGATGTGGTAATTAAACCAGAAAAATATATCATGAGCAAGAATATTTATATACTAGCATGTATAGGCTGATGTAGGGATAAAGTATAGCTAGTTCACTTTTGGGGTGTAAAAAGACACATATGTTCAACACATCAGTCATTTCCGTGGCTTCCTTTGGAAAATACTGCATCGAGTTATGATGTGAGAAGAAAGGACTAGAGTGATACAATCAAAATCTGAGGGACGGCTCTGAAACTCAGTTTGTATTTGTTTAAGGATCAAAAGAGTGATATGCCAACCAATAACGAGTTATTGAAACTTGAGATCGAATAGCATCACTGCATGTTTATCAAAAAAAAAAAATTGACGCGTGGAGTGGCGGATCGAAGGAGGTGGACCGCGGGAGTCGCCCGCGGGGGAGTTATTGGATCCACCGCGGAACTCACCACCGCGGAACTCGCTTCCGCGGGTACCAAAAAAAAAAAAAAATTCGCGGTGCCATCTGTTATATGTATTATATCTAAGCTAAATTCCCACACATCTACATCCCCGGATATACGTTGAGGCATACACAATCAACATTGTTCGTCTCAAGCGAATTCTAACGCGGACCTCTACCTGAGTGCCCAGATGTTATATTGTACGGTTTCTTCAGGTGTTTTTTAACGATCGTTCGAAGTCGCGACCTATGCTCAGCGGGAAGTTTGGGAGTTATAACGTATGTATGTCATGCATGCCTTGCTTTGGAATGGGAGGTGACGCCACGGGAAAACGAGCCCTTCCCGGAAAATCAGTCCACGGGAAGTGCGAGCTTTCCTAAAAGATTCTATAAGTATCCAGGAGGGACACGTGCCTTCTTGAAAGATTCTATAATATCCAGCGCATGTGCCATGGGCCAATGACATTAGGCCCAGGAGCCCGATAAATACCCCTGTTACGTATGTCCCAATGATGATAAGCATGGACCTGGTATTCACTAGGTAAAAGTGAGTCGAAGCACTTCATGTTTTCATGTGAGGAGATATCTTTAGATTTCTTCCTTAAATGTTCAGAAACAATGTGTTCTCATGTATGGCCATTGCCAGTGAAAGGTTGAGTACCCCGAAAAACGATATGATTTTTTTTTTTTTATTGTAAACGCTGCAACTCTACAAGAAATCCTGTCCTAGTAGGACTTATTGAGATGAGAAATGTCCTCTACCCCACGAGATCTCACTCATCTTCCTATCGTACTAATCGCAACCAAGGATGGGTACAAATGCTCCAGCTCACGGATAATGGCTACGTAAGGCGGCCTCTCTAGTACGATACTCCACCCACATTTAGGCGACTCTGCAATGGGGAGGTCGTTTATTTATTTATTAAATAGAAGTATAATCAACTTCGGATTTGGCAAGCAAGGAATACGTCGAGCTAGCCGCGCCGATAGAGTGAATGGCGGTCACCACGACAAGGATTTTATAAAATATAATTATTATACAAAAAGTCCCAACCCCCGAGGACGTAGGAGAAACCAACAATGCCGGTGCGTCTGCACAAACACTACGCGCCCTTCAAGAGGGTCAGCGCCAATTTCTCGAAACGCAGAAACAACTGCTGGCGGCCTTCACAGGTCTCACGGAGCTCATTTCGGCAGCACTACCACGAGCCACAGTTAGTCAAGGTGACGATGTACCACAGAACCATGCCGGCGGGAGTACCAGTCAGACGGCACAACACCTGCAGCCCCAACTTCCCTTGTCCTCCTCGCACCCTCTGCGCGGGGTCCTTGTTGGTGGAATCGCTGCAAACTCTTCCGATACCCGAGGTAAAGAGCCTGCCATTGACGGAGCCGGTGCGCCCTCGATGGGCCCCTACATCACGTTGGCAGAGGTCCAAACCTTGCTAACACAACAGAAAACTGTCGAAACAAGCCAGAAGGAGGCTGCTGTCGCGCAAGCCAGCCACACCGCTACTGCGGGACAGTTTATGACTCTAGCAGATGTACAGGCCCTCCTCAACAAGGAAAAGGCCAGCACGGTCCTACCTTCTTTGCCGAGCCCAGACATTCGCCCTCCCTACCCTCTTGCTGTACTATCTTCACCATATCCGGAAGGGTATACCCCCCCCAAGTTTGTAAAGTTCGACGGCAAGGAGGGTAGCGCCCAGGAGCATGTCGTCCGTTTCATTGAATCTCTTGGAGCCCACGCATCGGACTCCAACCTCCGCCTCCGCGAATTTTCAAAGTCTCTCACGTCGCGAGCTTACACATGGTACGTCAATTTGGAGCCTTACTCGGTAGCCACTTGGGAGGAAATGGTGAATAGTTTTTACGCCAAGTTCTTCCAAGTACGCGAGAAGGTGACAGTGATCAGCCTAACCAAGGAAACACAGGCAACTGGAGAGGATGTTGTCGATTACATCAGGCGATTTCAAGACCGTGCAGTAGACTGCACTGAATCAGTTAAAGAGGCCCAACTCGTTGAGATTTGCATTGGAGGAATGATGGACGAATTCAAGATGCTCCTGGTTAATTTGAGATTGGGTACTTTCTCCGCGCTGCTGGAATCCGCGTACAATATTCGCCACGTGGTTAAGCCGCTAAAGCGGGATAGTTGGAAGAATAAGCCCGCGGTAGCCGCGGTTGCTGCCGCGGAGACACCGCGGGGACAGCAAGCTCTCGGGACAAGAAAACGAAGAGAGCGCGAACCGGGGCCCGCGCCGGACTATCCGTGCAGTATGGATGAAGTCCGTGCCTTGGTAAACGCATGGATAGCGGATGGTGAACTGGAGCTCCCTCCCGTGGAGTATGAACCAACAAGAGAAGACCGTGAGAGCCCCCGGTACTGCATGTATCACAGACACACCAGACACCCGACCAGCGACTGTTGGTCCCTCAAACGACTGTTCAAGCGCAAGCAAAACGCCAATGAGCTTCGGATAGGGCGTCGCGACATCCGTGTCGAGCCCTACCCGGCTCACGGCGACAACGACGGCGCGGTAAACATGGCAGAATGTTATCCGTTCATGTATGAGGAAGCATGGGATTCAGATTATCACTCTTACTCCGATGAGGAAGCGGACGGGTCCGCTTATATGGTGTATTGCCACGAGATTGTTGACGAAAGCGAAGACGTAGCAGCCCCCATGGTCGCACCAGATCCTAGCAGCTCAGCAAAAACCTTGCAGAATAGCGTGAAGTTCCGTACGTTCTTTGACGGGTTCGGCTTTACTCCTGCCGCCAGACTAGAGATAACCAAAGCCATTATCAGCATCGCGGAGATTCACCAAGAGGCATGTATGTCCGTCGAGGGGTCCTTACCACGGACCATTCGTGACGAATCCAATTCGGTTACCTTCTCCGACGCTGACAGGGCGGCACCCCATCCCCACAACCGTCCCCTGTACGTGACCTCCCGTGTCAACGGGGTCGAGTTGAAGAGGACGTTTCTCGATGGCGGGGCCTCCATTAACCTCATGCCCATCCCAACGTTCCGCCGACTAGGGATTCAAGATAACCGAATAGTGGACTCTCCCATCACCATCACGGGTTTTGGGGGTGACAGAAGGCGATCACTGGGATATGTTGTGGTCAATTTGGAAGTAGGACCAATCCGCTCTGCCACAAAATTCCATCTAATCGATGCGGATCCCAACTACCACATCATCCTCGGGCGCAGTTGGATGCACAAGTACGCGGTGGTGCCATCCAGCTACCATCAGTGTCTCAAGGGCATTTGGGCAGGCAAGAGGGTTACTGTCCGCGCTTCGGAAAACCCGTTTGACACCCACGAAGCCCATCTCTCGGACGCTGTATACTTTTCGGGGTTAGGCGACATGCCGCAGGCCATAACTACACGGCCACGCGGTGCTGTAATCCCACGATGGGAGGACATACGTGATCTCAGCGCGGGGGCCCCAGCGGAAGCCCGCCAATATTGGAGTCGACAGCCCCCCGAAAAATTGTCAAGACAAAGGAAGGGGGCAAAACCGTCTATCACTTATGACGGTCTTCCGGGGCAGCGGTCAACCAAAAGGCCGATGACCCCGGGAAAACACGTAGCACCGAGGAGGACGACGTCATCCAGAAACCAGAGCCCGCCCCAGAATGCATGCAGGACCGGCCCAAACCACAGCCGGAAGACATGGAGGAAGTTGACCTCAGTGACGGGGTAGGCAGAAAGAGACCAGTGTTCATAAGTAAAAAGCTGAGCGCGGACTTCCGCGCCAAGTTGATCAATTTATTGCGCGAGAACTCCGATGTTTCGCATGGTACTACGAAGAAATGCCGGGCTTAGATCCTCAGCTTGTGGCTCACCACCTGGATGTTTTCCCCAATTCCAAGCCCGTCAAACAGGCCCAGCGGAAATACCACCCCGATTTGGAAAAGCAAATTCAAGAGGAAATAGAGAAGTTGCGGAAGGCGGGATTCATCTGCCCAATCCAATACCCCGAATGGCTTGCCAACATTGTCCCGGTTAAAAAGAAAAACGGGCAAATCCGCGTGTGTGTGGACTTCCGCGATCTAAACAAGGCGTGTCCGAAGGACGAATTCCCGCTCCCACACATCGACACTCTTGTCGATGCCACCTCAGGTCACCAAATGTTCTCGTTTATGGATGGATTCAGCGGGTATAATCAGATCAGGATGGCCCCGGAAGATGCCGAAAAAACAGCCTTCCGCACCCCGCTAGGTAATTTCCACTATGTTGTGATGCCTTTTGGACTGAAAAATGCGGGGGCAACATATCAGCGCGTGATGACAGCGATCTTCCATGATTTAATGCACAAAATCGTCGAGGATTAGTCGACGATTTAGTCGTCAAGTCTAAGGAGCAGGCGGAGCACCTCGCGGATTTGGCCACAGTATTCGCCCGCTGCAGGAAATTCAACCTCAAAATGAACCCTCTCAAATGCGCATTTGGCGTCACCGCGGGGAAATTCTTGGGCTTCCTAGTACACAGGCAGGGAATTGACGCAGATGAGACCAAGATCAGGTCCATCGCGGAAATGCCCGCGCCACATTCTCAGAAAGCACTCAAACGATTCTTGGGAAAGGTATCTTACTTACGACGCTTCATTCCCGCGCTAGCAGAGATTGCGGCACCCTTCGCAGACTTATTGAAGGGAGGGCACAATTTGAATGGACGGCGGAACACCAACAGGCCTTCCAGCGGATCAAGACGGTCCTGACTTCACCTCAGACGATGGTGGCCCCAGTTCATGGAAAACCATTGATACTATACCTCACTTCCACTACCAAGTCCATCGGGGCCTTATTAGTACAAGAAGCCGATGGGGTAGAGCGTCCCGTATACTACATCAGCAGAAAGGTCCAGGGAGCGGAGGAGCGATATACGGCCATCGAGCGTCATTGCTTAGCCTTGGTCTTTACTGCACAAAAGCTAAGACATTACTTCCTCTCCTTCCCCATACAGATTATCACCAAATCTGACCCAATCAGGTACCTCTTGTCTAGACCCGCGCTCACAGGCCGCACAGCGCGCTGGCTATTGGCCCTAGCCGAATTCGACATCTCCTGTGCCTCGCCGAAAGCAATCAAGTGTCAAGCACTCGCGGACCTCCTGGCACAATTTCCAAGCGGCCAATGCGAACCACTCGAAGAGGCTTTACCAGGCGAGAATTTCGAAGCTTTCGCGACCAGCGCGAACAATCCCCACTGGACGCTTAGCTTCGACGGGGCCGCGGGTAACGAGAGCGGAGGAGCGGGAATAGTATTGCGAAATGACGAGGCTGGAGAAAAGATCCAGTTGGCTTACAAGCTGAGTTTCCCTTGTTCCAATAACGAGGCGGAGTACGAAGCCTTGATTTTGGGTCTACTAGCTGCAAGGGAGCGAGGAATCAAACACTTGAGAATAGCGGGAGATTCAAAATTGGTGATATTACAGACGGGGGGGTGTACGCGCTGAAGGAGCCAACACTAGCCCCATATCGGACTACTGTGCAGAAGTTGACCAAGTCCTTCGAAAGCATCGACATTGTGCACAAGCCTAGGTCAGAAAATCGTTTCCCCGACGCCTTGGCAACGCTGGGGGCAAGAACGGAGTTCGAGGAGGAGAAGACTTGTATAGAAATTATAAAGAGGTTCGAGCCCTCCGCGATTTCGAATTTTTCTGAACCAACGGAGGATTGGCGCGGAGCTATTAAGATACAGCTAAGCAATGGTATGGGACACTTATCCACCGCGGAGCTTTCGCACTTTCTCGTCTTGCGCGGGGAGTTATATCACCGCGCCCCTCAGGGTTGGTTAGCGCGGTGCGTGGACGCGGCGGAGGCACAGGGAATCTTAAATCGGATTCATGACGACAATTGTGCGAATAACGAGATAGCGTTGTACCGGAGAATTCAGCGACAGGGCTATTACTGGCCCAGCATGAAACGAGACGCGGAGCTGACTACGAAGAACTGTACGCGGTGCTCCTTGTACGTGGCCAAACCCGAATGCCTGATGGTGAGCAGTGACAACCAGGAAAATGACTGGAGACAGGTATACGTGGATTACTTACGAGAAGGAGCCTTACCCTCAGAGCGGGCAGAATCCGCGAAAGTCATCCGCGGGGCCCGACGTTTCTTCTTGCAAAAAGGGATGCTGTTCAGAAGAGCCCTGGATGGAACACCACAGAGGTGTATAAATGAAGGGGAAGCGGAGGTAGTCTTAAAAAACACCCACGGGACGGAACATCAAGGATGGAGAAAACTCTACGAGCAACTGATTCACTTGGGGTATTTTTGGCCCACCATGGAAAGCGACGCCAGGCAACACGTGCGGAGGTGCCAAGCGTGTCAAAAGTTCGGTAATTTAGTCCATGCCCCCTCGGTGGAATTACACTCCATCCGCGCCCCATACCCCTTCCATACGTGGGCAATGGATTTAATAGGACCAATCAGGCCGGCGTCACGAAAGAATAGATGGATCCTTGCGGCTACCGAAGTCTATACCAAGTGGGTTGAAGCAGTTCCGCTGAAAAGGGCTACCGGGGAGGCAGTGGCACTGTTTATCAAAGAGAACATCATCTGCAGGTTCGGGATACCTAAGGTGATACTATCGGACAACGGGACTCCATTTATTAACCAGCACGTGGGAAATCTCCTCGACGAGTACATGGTGGACCATCATACCTCCAGTGCGTACTACCCTCAAGGCAACGGACAGGCTGAGGCGACGAACAAAACCCTAATAAGAATCTTAAGCAAACTGTTGGACGAGCGCGGAGGGACGTGGGCGGACCACTTACCCGTAGCCTTATGGGCGTACCGCACGTCAAAGCGAAAGTCCACGCGCGCCAGCCCTTTCAGTCTAGTATACGGAGCGGAAACAGTGTTACCTGCGGAGCTCAGAGTCCCGTCCGCGCGAATGATCCTCGCCATGGAAGAATCCACGGAAGGAAGAAGGGCGGACCTAGAGGCCTTGGAAGAAAGAAGAGCCGCTGCGGCCATGGTTCATCAGAAATACTGGGAGTCCGTCGCTCGTTATTACAACAAGGGAGTGGTGCCGCGAACATTCAATGTGGGGGACTTGGTGTGGAAAGCCACTACCGCGGTGATGAGGGACCTAAAGACACCAAAGTTCACGCCTAGATGGGAGGGGCCTTATGAGATAATCAAAGCGTCCGCGGCTGGCCATTACGACCTGGCCCGCGTAGAGGATGGGTTCCGCACGGGCGCAGTTAACGCGAAGTATGTGAAAAAGTTTTATCCGTGACGAGCTAAATAAAGAGGAAAAAAGAAGCTACCTGTGTGGTTTAATTGTCTTCGTTTCTTGTAAGTGATTGTCACTGTCAATCACTTTCTCTATCATTTGGTTGTTCTTTCTCTTATTTAGCCAAGTGTAACGTGGCGGCCTTTTCCTTGTTAATTTTGTTTGCAATATAATCACGAAAGCCTTGGTAAATGCTAGTCAGTGAAAAGTTGTTGGGATATTTCGAATTTGTATGCTTTTGAAGTTTCTTCTATGATGTTATTGTTTGTTTCACAACACGAGTATTCCGAGATCAGTAATCATTAAACAGAGATGACACCAAATTGCAAAGGGTCAGAACATGACCCGCACACGATTAAGTCCCGTGAAGTCAGAACATGGCTTACGCATTAAGACGCGCGGAGTCAGAACATGACCCGCGCCTTATTAAGCAGCAAGGGGTCAGAACATGACCCGAGCATCAAACAGCGAGGGGTCAGAACATGACCCGCGTGTGTTGAGTCGTGGATGGTCCGAGCGTGACCCGCGTGCAATCATAAGTTTAACAACCGGCAAACAAAAAAGATGTTGGATCGCAAGGGGTGTCAGAGCATGGCCCTCGGACGGTCCCGGGCTTAGTGATTGACAAACAAAGTAAATGTGGGGTCGCGGTAAGGCAAAACATGGCCCGCGTGTTGTTTTAAAAAAAAAAAAATGAAACGAAACGATCTTTTATTGCAAACTAAATGTAGAGTGTACTGAGCAAATGAAACGATTACAATGTTCGAAAAAAAAAAAAGAGAAGAAAAAGAAGAAAAGAGAAGCGAGTAGAAAGAAGCTCAGCCCAGCCATTCTGAAAAAACAAGCTCCTCCGGGTCCGGGTCTTCAAGATTCAAGGCCGCGGTGGCTAACTCCGCGTCATACTTGGAGATCTGGGCGAACCTGGCCTCCAAATCTGCGACGTTCTGCCTAGCGGCCGCCAGTTGCGCGGAGAGCTGTTGAATCTCGGGCCTGATGGCCATCCTCTCCCCCGCGGCCCTCAGTGCGGAACTCCTCCTGCTCAGCCAGGCCAGGTCGAAGCCCATGGCCGCCATGTCCTGCGCAACCTCTTGGAGGGCAGCCTCTGCCTCCGCGGTGAAGTCCCTCAGACGCAGTTGTGCCCAAGGAGCAAGCACCTCGTGGAGGTCCCTCAAGAGAAGTCCCCCGAGCCGGGCCGACCGCGGACTGAATGGGGCGAAGGTCTCCGGGTGTGCGCGGGCTATGGCGTTGAGAAGGGGATGGTAGACTTCGTCAACAGGGAAGCCCGCGGGGAACAGGCGCACCGGGGCTTCCCAAGGTCGCCGGCCCCTTCCCATGAGCCGCGACCGGGCTGTGCTGAGGAGGAGGACGCTCCCTGGACTCAACCTCGTCTCTATTCTGCTCGCCCATGTCTAATTCAGCAGCAAAATCCCCAAGAGCAGCACTCCCTTGGCCTCCCAGGATATCGTCAGTCTGTATGAAAGTCATGCCTTTAAATAAGGAATTCAGATCTGAGTCAGTAATGGAGGTGGGCCCCCCAATAAATGCTTCGTTTACCTCCAGCTGTCGGTCTTCCCCTGAGGGCGGGGGCTGGCGCGGCGAGGCCAGTGCGCGGTCCAGGCTCGGACGCGGGGAGGCGGTCTGAGAGGTCGAGCAGGCCGGTGAGCCTGGAGCAGTCCTGCTTGTTGAGGCGCCCTCCCCCGCGGAAGACCCTTGTCCTTGCAGAAAAGGAGCGTTGGAGATGCCGGGGGAGCCCGCGCCACGCGGTCCAGGAAGCTGGTCGACGAGGGGACGCGGGCGCTGGAGGAATGTTGCTGTGACCCAGAAGGGGCAGCAGACGCTGTCACTCGTGGCGAAGGCACGCCGCGGGGACTCACGGTACGAGGGACCAGGGCCTCCAGGCCATCATCTTCCTCTTCCCTCAAAATCTGGGCCGCGGTCGTTGAGATAGGCCCGGCGGTGGCCTCTGTTTGGCCGATGGATTCGCGGGAGCCCATTGGGGGTGGCGGCTCGCGGGCTTCAGAATCAGCTGCACGAGGTGGAGAAGGTCTCGGTCAACAGAAGAAGGGATCATGTTATCGGACTCCGCGGAAGAGGAGGACGAGTCCGTGGAAGCCGTGTTGGGGTCCCCTCCGAGGTCCATAATTGAAGGTTCATCAGGTAACGTACCTCCAACCACCGCGGAAGTCTCCGGCTCAAGCTGAGGATAGGGAAGCGGCTCCGTGCGAGGTTGGATCAGCTCTACTTCCCTCGCCCCGCCGGTGTCTGTCGCGGAAGCCCCTCCGAGGGCCAGAGTTTGAGTCTGCATGGCATGGAAGCGGACGCTCAGAGGAATGTCATCTTGATCAGGACTGCCGTCGTCATCAATGTCGGCGATAACGTCATCGCGACTGCCCATGCCTGCACCCCCATCCCCGTCCTCATCATCGTCGGACTCAATGATCACTGCGAAGACAAGATAAAATGAGTACAAGTGAGGGATGTTAATGGCGGGGAGTAGCAAGGTAACAAGTACGAGGCATACCTTCCAGACGACGCCGCTTAGCGAGAGCAGCGGATGCGGCTCCCAGCGGCTGTTCCTCCGCGGCGTGTTCCTCCGACCCCGCGGCCGCCTCTGGCTCGAAGGCCACAAAGGTGCTGGTGTCCAGCTCCCGCTGCTGAGAAAGGAAAAAGAAAGACAGGATAAGTACTGAGAATAGTGGTGAAGATGCATGCATGCGCTGTTGATGGACTGTAGTATAGCATGAGAAGAAAGAGTACCGTGCGAAGACGCTTGCGTGGGCGTGCTCCTCCCGTTGCGGGAACGCTCGAGGAGATTGGCTGAGAAGTTCCCCCCGCGGCAGGCGGGTGAGCACGGGCGCGGGAGGCCCGCGCCGGAGCCTGCCTTGTCGTTGTTGGAGCGGTGGGAGGTAGGCCCAGCGGGAACGCTACGCTCAGAGGCGCGACGTCCGCGGCCACCATCATGCTATGAGGACCGCGCCAGTCCGCCCCCCTTATCTCCGTAATGGCCCTTAGGGAGGTGTCCCGACTGCGGATCTCAGGCACAGGGAGGACTTCTGCTTCTCCGCTGACAAAGAGGAGGAATGTGTCTAGGTTCCTCCTCCAAAATACGCGGAATTCCGCGGTGTAGCGTCCCACATCGTCCCTACTTGGGATGGGAAGATTCCCAAGATCGGCCAAGATGCTGGAGGTATGAGGCCGCGTGAAACGACGCTGAGAGTCGATGAAAGAAGACGGCGGTGGGGCGTACCCTGGCACTCCTTGATCGAAGCTCAGCTGCCGCGCGAATCTGTCTGGCCGGTAGACAGACACGCCGTGCACCTCGCCGTTGAGGAACGGCACCCACCCTGGCAGAGCAATGAGGGCAGAATTGATAACCGCTCGGGCTATCGCGTTGTTCCCACTCATACTGGATAAGGAAGAGCGAGTAGGCAGGAGGCATTGGCCCAGGCCAACAATCCCGGGGGAGGCGACGGCGTAGGGACGCGGGACGAAGTTCCCTGGAATGTCACAGGCCTCACTCCAGAGAGCGTCGCTGCTCGTGCCAATCCATCGTTCTGAGCGGGACCTGCTAGCGGACGCCAGAAAACCTCGAGGGACCGGAGCAACGGTGGGAAAATGCTCGAAAAAGTAGGCCAGGAGGAAGCCGGTGTGGGCCATGGAAAGGTGGTCGCACCTTCCCAGAGACCGCACGTGGTCAGCATGGACCAGGTCCAGCTGGCAGTGAAGGGACCCCAGGAAAAGAGGGGCAAGCGCGATTGGCTCGCCGCGGGCAAGCAACACCGCGAGCGGAAAGACCGCGGGAGAGGGGCTGTCCGCCGGGTAATCTGGGAAGACGAAGTAGGATAAGAAAAAGGCGAAGAAGCCAGCCATGTAGAGCCGCCCCTCGTAGTGGGGACCAGCAACGAAGTCGCGCGGAGTCCTCTCCGCTACCGACCTCACGGGCTGGAGGTCTTTGAAGAAGAAGCGGATCCAGCTCGCGAAGGAGGTCTTTTTGGCGTTGGCAGCAACACTCTTGCGAACGCCCTGGGCCGTGAAGATTGGGCCAGATTGGGCTCGCTTGCCCAACCTCCTAAGCTCCGCGATATCGTGCTGGTCCGCGGAGGAAAGATTGTCGAGGTCAAGAAGCGTGGCCCCCCGCAGGGGAAGACGGGTGAGGATCACCACGTCCTCCAATGAGAGCCCACTTTCGCCCCACGCCCATACGAATGAGTGGGTGTCGAAGCTCCACCGCGAGCATGCGTGGTTTAGATTCCTCAGAGCCGCCCCTTGCCTCGGGATGCTCAAACTCCGCGACAGGACTACGGCGTCATAAACACCGCTGGCCATCAGAGTCTGCTTCAAGGCGACGTTCCCCGTCACCTCGTCGACCCATTCAGCCCAATCGGAGGGTGGCGAGGTTTGGGCCCCAAACCTGCGCTCCGAGTAAGGGAAGTCCCCACGCTCCAAGCAGAAGCGTGAAACAGATGAAGGATTGACGGGCTCCGCGCTATCCACACCGGCGGGGACCACAAAAAAGGTGGGGTCAGTGATGGAGGGCTCCTCCACGGCCTCCGCCGTGTAGGCGACCACCTGAGTCCAAAACGGGTCCCCTACAGATTGAAGATAGGGGGCCCTCCTCCATTGGTCCGCGGTAGGGACGGGTTCTTCAATAGTTGCACCACGTGCGGCCATATTGATTCTTTATGAGAACGACAGCGAAAGGAGAAAGACAGCGTTTGAAAAAAAAGAACAGAGAAAGAAAATGACAGCTTTTGACTTGAGATTGAACGGTAGGTGAAAAGGAAGTGACGGGTAAAGTGGCTTATATAGTAGGCATATTGGGAAGGCATTTATTGCAACCGTACACCAGAAGTCACGATCAGCATGCGAAGCGACGCCGCCCATTCAGTAGCCTCCTTACTCCGCGCGACGCTTCGAGTACGACCGCGGAAGACGGGAGTCCTTCGCGCGCGGGCGACGACCCCGTCAACCGCGCGCGGGGGGCATATGTAGGCGCGGTCAAAGTCAATAAATCGAACCCAGAAAGAGCGACTATTTGACTCTCCAATTGCGGGCAAACACGTGGCAGCAGTTGACTACGCTGACCAACCAATGAAGCTGTGACGCGTGGAGTGGCGGATCGAAGGAGGTGGACCGCGGGAGTCGCCCGCGGGGGAGTTATTGGATCCACCGCGGAACTCACCACCGCGGAACTCGCTTCCGCGGGTCCTCTTCGCGGTGCCATCTGTTGGTTTATATCGAGATCCCGCGCGTCACTCCCCGGAAACGTCATAATAATCAACTTGTCGTCTCGCGAATTCTCCGCGGACCTCTACCTGAGGCCCAGAGGCAGGGCCCGGGCGGATCTCCGCGGGGAGATAACGATCGCCGCGGGTTGCGACCTCGCTCAGCGGGAATTTGGGGGTTTCTTGTGGTTTGGCGGCTTGGAATGGGAGGTGACGCCGCGGGAAAACGAGCCCTCCCGCGGAAAATCGTCCGCGGGAAGGCGAGCTTTCCTAAGGCCAAGAAGTACAGGAGGGACACGTGTCGGGGACTAATAGGAGCGCCGTTCTGGGCCTGACATAGGCCCAGGAGCCCTATAAATACCCCTGACATTCCCAATGATGACAGAGGACCTTTTTCTGGGAAAAAGTGAGTGAGCACTGAATTTGAGGGAGGAGAACATTCTTCCTCAAGGAAACGTGTGACCTCACTTGCCAGAGCCCGGGAAAGGTTGAGTACCCCGCGGAAAACGAAGGAGACACGCTGCCTCTGTCCTTCCTGTGCTTCTTGCTCACATTCCTCTACCCCACGAGATCTCACTCATCTTCCTTCGACTAATCATCAACCAATCACACCTCTCCAGCTCACGGATAACCACACGTAAGCGATCTCATACGAAAACTACCACCCACACAATCAAAATCTGAGGGACGGCTCTGAAACTCAGTTTGTATTTGTTTAAGGATCAAAAGAGTGATATGCCAACCAATAACGAGTTATTGAAACTTGAGATCGAATAGCATCACTGCATGTTTATCAAAAAAAAAAAAAATAGCATCACTGCATCACTGTGCTGATCAGCCTGATCCAAAAAAAAAAATAGCATCACTGTGAATTTCCGAAGTACCAAAAAAAAAAAAAAAAATTAGCATCACTGTTAAATATGTATATATCTAAGCTAAATTCCCACACATCTACATATATATGTTGAGGCAACACAACAACATTTTCTTTCAAGCCTTTTAACGCGTTTTGAGTGATATGTTATATTGTACAATGTTTTTCAATGTGTTTTTTAAGATGTTCTAAGTCCAACTATGTTACAAGTTTTAGTTATAACGTATGTATGTCATGCATGCCTTGCTTTACAATATGTGCCCACTAGTAGGTTCTACAAAAATCAGCACTATGTGCCTTCCTAAAAGATTCTATAATATCCAAGTATATGTGCCTTCTTGAAAGATTCTATAATATCCAGGCATGTGCCATGCCAATAATTAACCAGGATCCCGATATATGTTACGTATGTATGTGATAAGCATGGTGGTATTCACTAGGTAAATGTATCGAAGTACTTCATGTTTTCATGTGAAATATCTTTAGATTTCTTTTTAAATGTTCAGAATCAATGTGTTCTATGTATGGTCATTGCAGTGAAATTATAATAAAAACGATATGATTTTTTTTTTTTTAATTGTAAACCCAACTCTACAAGAAATTGTTAGTAGGACTTATTGGAGATGAGAAATGTATTACCCAGGGAGATGTTTCCTATGTACAAGGCAACCAAGGATGGGTACAAATGCTGCTGATTGGCTAGAGGCGGCCTCTCTAGTCTACTTCCATTAATTTGGTGACTGCAATATCGTTTATTTATTTATTAAATAGAAGTATAATCAATTTGGATTTGGCAAGCAAGGATGGAGCTAGGGGGATAAGTGAAGGCGGTCACCACGACAAGGATTTTATAAAATATAATTATTATACGTAAAAAAAAAAAATTTATTCCCAAATTATATAGACCCGCCACCACAAGATTTTTTTTAAAATTTTTTTATTATATAGGAAGTCCTTAATCCTCTTCTTCTTTTCTCTTTTTTTTTTTTTTTAGAAATGAGACTAAAAAGTACTTCAAAACTAAATTTAATGGGTCAAAGTAAAATATTATAAAAGATGAGGTCTAAATAAAGGGAAAAAAAACTTCATAATTTACTTATACATAGACCTTCCAATATTCGGTACAACCACAGATATATGAATATAATCCAACACTGATATTTTAGAATCACCAAAAAAAAATAGTACTAGTGTTAAAAGTGAAATAAACATCCAATAGCGACCGCCACGGGGCCTTTTTAAGATATCTCATGCTTATATTAAGCATATTCTTCTCATCGTGACCTCTTTTATAAGCAACAATTAATTTCAATATTCCGTATTAATTAACCCTTCTGGTTTGGCTAGGCTTGACCACTATGCTAGTCAATAACACAGGATGCTCTGCTTTCAAATACTATTATTTACTGTAATTTGTCTTTTATGTTCTTATGACTTGTCAATTTGATTGGAGAGCAGCTTCTCTCTAGTTCCTTAGAAAAGACTATCGTCCAATTTTGTTCAGTTGTGGTCATTTTTTGGGTCCACTTTGATAATCAACATTATTCATTTTGAATTTCATCAAGACCATCACTCCATTTAGGGAATAAAATAATTAAAGAGGATCTATTTCTATTTGTTTGTGCAGCTGCATACAAACATACATAATTACATATTATAGTCAATGTATCTTATTAATTAGTACTTGAGAAATATTCCTCTCATCATGACTTCTTTTATAAGCCACCCATTTCAATGGCAAAACCCTCGCTCTAGTTAGGGCTTGAGCATGATATATAGTATTAGGTGCATAATAGTATTAGGGCTTGAGTATGATACCGTTCTACTTTCTTTTTAAGCCTTCTTTTTCAAAAATAATGTAATTTCAAGCTCAAATATAATCAAAATGAAAAATAATATTTTAATTTTTTTTTTGCATCGTTTAAAAGATCTTAATGAGATCTATCAAACAAGATTCATATTGATAAGAAAATTATTTGGGTAAACACATAATTTTTAAGCTTGAAATTACCTTACTTTTTTAAAAGTTCATTTTTAAAGAAACCAGAACGGGGCCTAGTCAACACCACAAAAGATGCTCTGCCTATATATATATATATACAGAGAGTCTAAGGATCCCGACCGGATCCCAACGGCACGCCAGGCCCACTCCGGCCATCGGACGGTTGATCGGAGCCAACCAAAAACTCTAAAAAAAACCCGAGTGGGCTAACGCAAGAATCAATAACATCCTATGTGTGTAGATGGCCGGCAAAAATGGAGTGTTTAGATCGGCCATCTACACACATCGGATGTCGTTGATTCTTACGTGAGCCCACTCGGATTTTTTTTAGAATTTTTGGTTTGCTCCGATCAGATGTTCGGTGGCTGGAGTGGGCCTGACGTGCCATCAGGATCTGGTTGGGATCCCTTCCGTCGGGACTGCAGCACGGCTGATATATATATATATAGTCTTCAATTCTTGTGAAGTTAATTCATCAATCTGATTGTGCAGTTATGTACGTAATTACTACGTATTAAGCATATATATAAATGTATATATCCCTATCCCAATCAACCTCAAAACTGTCTACCCGGAAAATAGTAGTGTTTTCCAAATACAATCACGTAGTGTGCGTAACCAATATTAGTTGCTCACTTATCTATTTTGCCGGCAAAAAAATGACAAGGTGAGTATATGACTATTTAACATTAGATTAGATAGATATAGGCCTGTTAACGGACCGGATCCAATTCGAATTCGATCCAAATTTGATAACGTTAATCAAATCATCCGAATCTGATTTCAAATACAGATTGGATTCAAATTATATCAGATTAATCTGTTAACAATCCGATGTGAACTTCATTTTAAAAACCTCATGCATAACCTCCATCGAATGTCCTCCACGTCATCCTTGTTGACGAGTTTTCGAGTGCCGATTGATTTGCACGCGAACTTCTTGTCCATGGTCTTGTGGGTGACGACGAGGTAGGTGATGCCGAGCTGCCCGCGGCCGAGCTCACGGCCTAAGGTGAAGGTGGAGTGGACGTCCTCCATGGGGCGGCTGAGGACGCGGCTGGTGGCGGTGGGAGGAGGTGGATTTTGGTGATGGTTGTGATTGGTGGTGGAATGAGCCGGGATCTCTCTCTCTCCCCCCATTTTTTGAAAAAAAAATTTGTATTTTTTCCCTCTTTTGCTAAAATTCTGCAAGTAAAAAAAGTTTTGATCAGTAAAAAAAGTTTTGATCGGATTTTCGGATTGGATATTTAATTTTACGGATTCGGATTACTACTATACTATCGGATTCATAAAGTTCAAATTTGGATCGAATTTAAGTTTCGAATTTGGATCCAATCCGGTTCATTGAGATGCTTTTAGATGGACACACCACTGAATCATGTTTCTGAATAAATTATCCTCTACCGCGTAGAGCTTGGACACCACTCTTTTGAGGAGACCAATCACTGTAACTGATACTACTAGATTAGTAAATTATAAATGATCGCACGGATGAGAATAACTTTTAACTTTGATTAAGAAAAAGCGTGAGTGGTAGAGTGGGATCCAGGTCATAATCCCAATTATGTGTGTTACTATTAATTAAGCCAAAAATTCCACCCCCCTCTATTAAGCTACTCTGTTTGATCTCCGGCCGCTTGTGTTACCTAGTAGACAAATAATTACCCTCATCACCTGCTATAATTACTTATTTACCCTTCCTTTGGAAACCCATTTATAGATCTTGAAAAAATGAAGCAAATTGGAGTAGAAAAATACTAGAAAAGAGAGAAAAAGGAGAACAGGTCACTCAGCAATTTACTAAGTGGACTGCACCTTCTGGTTGCTGTATTTTGGAGTTCATTATGTCCATCGAAATCATTTCTTTTTTAGAGCTCGTCGAAAATATCAACCGCGGGTACACAGAATCATGTTGAATGGATAGTAATCAAAAGAAATTCAGAACATTTTTATCTACATCGAAAAATGAGCTAAGACAAAATCAAGGATGGAAACATGGCGTTAGGTGTCTTTAGAAAGAATGATGAGACTAATCGATAGCTATTTAAAATAGTTTATATGCAAGCATAACACTGATGGATTAATTTGTGGACTAAGATCAATGAGGGAAATGAATCAACAATAGAGAGAATAATTATTAGTATGCATCTTGTGTAGATTAACATTTCTTTAATCCCTTTTTAGCGAATAATCAAAAGATAAAAGGGGAGGTTTACTTGATCAAGAACCAACTTTAATTGGGCACCAAAATAAGGATTTGATTCTTGCTTCCAATCTTTTTAACATTAAGCAACTACTTTGACCCTTTTGCCAAAAAAGAAGTTTTACGGAAATTAAAGAGCAAAAAGAAGTCGTATATCTTACGCCCTATTTATTTTGACATCAATTAAGATAAAAAGAACAAGGAAAAATTAAATTAGACCTTTAACAATGATAAGAAAACCATAAGAATTTGAAAATAAAAACACCAATATCATTTTAAATATTCAACACATGACAAACTTATATATAAATACGACAACCAATGTCGTTCTACCACGCTTGTAACGACCTGATTTATTAACCATTAACCTAACCACGTGACTCAAAAAATTAACCTCGAATTATTCAGTAACCGATAGGAATCTCTTATATACCATTTTCATTTACTTTTTGTTGTCGATGGGACAACATGGGGTTCGTGCCCCACAAGGGGCGGAGTTTGGGGTTTCAGGGCTATGAAAAGCTTCTGAGCCCCCCGTTAACTAACATCCCATTAACCCCCGTTAACTATAAAAAATAAAAAATAAAAACATAAAAATATTGACGGAATAGAAACTAGTAACTATGAGTACATACATTCATGTACATATGCATTTTTGACCCGTCTCGAGTCCTACAAAAATGATCTGACCCGCTCATTTTGTTCAAAATAGTTTGTTTACGGTTTCTGTAAAAAATCAACTCAATCCGATATTGATAAATACGTTTGCGAAATATCCAACTCTGCTTTAGAATTTAGGCCACTTAGCCAAATCCCTTGGGATTATCATGTATGCTTGAATTAGCAACTTACTTAACCATAACATGCCAACTATTTTGGGTGTCCAAGTATTTTATATCAACTTTCGGTAATCAAATTTTTTCATAATCAGATTAGTATCTCTCAAAAAAAAACCTAGCCGCCTCTCACACTTTATGAAAGAGCTCCTTGGCTTGGCCTAATTCATGCAAAAATTTGGCCATACTCTTTGTCCCCCGTCCCCGTGTGCTTTGTTGGGAAAATTTCGGTATATACAAAAAATTCTAGAGAACAATTTCATTGATAACAATACAATACAAGATTGAAACATGTTATAGATTACATAAACGTAAACAAGAGATAACGAAATACAAACAGAAATCTCAAAAACCAAATCGAGTCCTATGTGATACCACAGTCTTCTTAAGAAAAATTCGCCGCCTACCATGGGTGTTGTAGGATCTTGTTCGGCGTCTTCCTCCCAGGGTTGGCTCAGCTAAACCACAAGCGCGCTGTCGGAATACCACCGTCGACCGCCTTGGGGAACTAACTACAGCCTCTCTCTCTCTCTCTCTCTCTCTCTTAAAGAACAATATGCTGGAAGGTATAGTAGCACACTTGATTTTCTGATGCCTTCTCAAAAAACCTGAGCCTCCTTTATATGGAGTGAATGAGGTATAAGAGGTGTAATGCTGCCAACAAATACTGATATGAATTCAGCCATTTGAATGATGGAGGTTACAATAGTGAATGACAATCATGGTGGGGGGTTACGGGAGTTACGAAATCCACACATCAATACGTCTATTAATTATGGTGCGTCCAGATACAACGAACCTTAGACATGCACGGTTGCCTTGGGAGACCCTCCGGTAACCCTAATTTCATTCATCCGAAATTTCATAAATTTCCAACATGCTTTGCCTTTGATAGGCATTTCCTTCCTCCATAGTGATGACTTTTCTTGCTTTCAAGAATTCCTCCTTTTCAGTGAGAGTTTTTTCTTTCGATCTCAAATATAAGAGTTTCTTTGTGTTATTCCCCTCTTTCCCTTTCTCTCAGCTTCCCTTTATCACTGAGGTGCCGGTTCAAATTTCGACATTAGTGGCAGTGATTGTTTTTTTGACAAAGGAAGGCGGTGGTGGTGGCGGTCCATTGACGAATCAAATCGATTGGCTTGCCAGCCTCGCTGCTATAGGTCTTTGGATTTTTAGTCAGCAATTTTCTTTTGTGCATAGGAAAGGCCCATTATTTGGCTAGGAGAGGTAATAGTAGTGGTTTGGGTGGTAAGTTACCATTCTTTGTGGCTTTCTAATGCTTTCATTAAGGACAAATGTGACTTCTAGGTAATTATCATATATAATTGTATTTTCTATCAATAAAGCTATTACCATTATAGGGGGGAAACGCCATAATCTTCTTGGCAGTTGCAATGTAATTTCAGAGACACATCACTTGAGAAATGCAGATATTGTGCAGGAAAATGGCCTGATTTGGTAGGTAATACTATTGTTTATTTAGTGTTATGGTAAATGGACTGGGAAAGGGGTGGAAATTTTATATCCAGCTCAAAAGGTTATTAAGTGGAGAGGTCCGAACAAAATATTAAATGATCATTCATTCCATACACAAGCAATGGGAGATTATATCTTTTCTTCGCCATTCAAAAAAAAGAGAGAGATTGTATTTGTATCTTTAAACATCCCCCTCATGTACAGCCCGTTTTAAGGTCTGTCATGTGTACCCTTTTGGGTCCATCAATATCGTTTTGCCTTTTTGTTGGGTCTATCATCCTGAGTGTGGGTTGCCAAATCTTTTAAAATGTGGGGTAAAATAGGTTGTACTTTGATACCATGTGAAAACTTTACATCCAACTGAAAAGTTTAAGCTACTATTAGCTAAGTGAAGAGGACTCAACAATATTTATATTAAGTGATCACATATTCTATTATCTATACGCAAGAAATACGAGATTGTATCCTTAACAAAAGGACAGATCATCGATCACTGAATAATTGTACCAACTATTTCAATAACAACAATAGTGATTAGTATAAATCGCAAGGGATTTGGCGAAGTGGGGATAAGAAATCAAATAATTGTTTGTCGCCCATGAGGTCACATGTTCAAATCTCATGGTAGCCAAACATTCAAACATTGGAGCCAATGGAGGGTTCGCCAGGTCTTTAACTCCAAGACCAGAAATTAGTCAGGGTACATGTAAACTGGCCCGAACATCTAATCATGATTATAAAAAATAGTTATAAATATAACAATAACAATAGTACTCCAATAAGTAGGGGTGTCCAAAAAAATCAAAAAAGTTGGTAAACCGGGCCACAATTTTATGTACAAATTCAATTTTCAAGATTAATGAAGATGTTGTAATTATTTTGCGGTCTATTTTGTTAGCTAATTTAAAAAACTAGTGATGTGTTATTCATGTTTCATCTTGGCACTTTTTAGATGCTAATATGGTTTGGAATTGGAAACCGAACCAAGCCGAACCGGTCTAATGGTTTGATTGTGGTGTGATGCGTTCCATATGTGTGACGGTCTGGTTATGATTTTCAATTCTTTGACACCGTTAAATATAGTACGGTTCTTGAACTTTTATAAAATCGGTTCAATCCGGACCATATACAATCCTACCAATAAGGATCATCGATAGATTTTATCCATCGGATTCGTTGATTCCAATAAGATTTTATACACTTTCTTTAATGTTAGTCAAAAAAACTTAATAGGCTGATGAGAATCGCAAAGAGGATGCACTAACGCAAGTGTTTCTTCTGATTCTTTTCCTACCACATTACCACTATTTTATTTGAAGATAAAGCTCACGAATCTGCAGAGAATCTTCTTACTTCGTTCCCATTACTTTGGCCCTTTAAAAACTGTCTCCCTCATTGGTCATGTTAGAGAGAGAGAGAAAGAGAGAGAGAGGGGGGTTGACCTCCAATGGTGCCCTACTTTGGTGACATAGTATAATGAAGAAAACCCATGATTGGTGAGACTGGTGGTTTTGGATGCATGCCGCATGTGTGAGACCAATCTGGTTTGTGTTTCTTGGCTGCCCTAAAAGCTTGTCAATAATTCTATAAATCTTTCACATAACTAGTCATAAACAATGACACGAAGAGGCCTTAGACCCAACGACATCAAGAATGTATCGTATGTATTTGATGCATGAAATTAAAACACAAAGTTGTTTTTGTTTTTAAGTGTCCCAATGAATAATTTTTATGGTCCCTGTACATTGAACGGGCACAATGACAGTACATACTACATAAAAAATGTGTTTTGCCTTCAACAACATTCAAACCCCCTCTAAGACACTGCTACGTGGTGCTCCAATCTCATTTTTCACCACATATATGTTTTTCAAGGCATAGAACAGGAATAATGCGCTAGAGTGCATCGAGGGGTTGAGATAAGGGGAAGAGGAGAGATTATAGGAAAATTGGCGAAAAATTATTCTATTCCCCAAGTACATTTCCACGTGGTAACCGAACTCATCTTTCCATCACACATTTTTGTGATTTCCACTACAAATGTTAAGTTCACACAATAATTTTTTTTTGTCACACATACATCAAACAGATGCAATAGTAATTTTTAGGCCGTAAGTCTGAGTCTCAGACCAAAAGTTTCCTTAGGCCCTAGTTGCCAGCTAGCTATTACTACAATTGCGCCAACTCCAAGACTAACGACATCTCGAACCTAATTATGAGGGCACCCCACACCAATTAAGGTTTAGTCACTCATGTATAGTTCTTCACGCTATACATATCCACCAAGGTTTTCATGTAGGGTACCCTACCTTACATAACATTAAAAGAATAAGCAATTGGGATTATTTTATATCATCTTGTTACCAAGGAAACAATAACAAATACTAAATAAAAAGCACTAGCTTGAGGTTGGATTTCATGTTAAAACATACACAAGCATGGGTGGTGGAAGAATTCAATGGGGGGAGCCCATTCATTCATTCATTTGAGTCCATGTAAGCAAATATGTCATGCTATCTTAATTTAAGTTAAATTACTAAGAATGACACTAATGAAGACACCAGCCCAAGCTAGCCATCCAGTTGAGATCCACACAAAAAAAAAAAAAAAAAAACCCACAAGGCATATATCCATTTGGAAGATGTTTTTGTTTCTGTCCTCGTCCATATGCGTGCAATTACATATTCAAAATGTTCTTCCCTCCGTCTCAAATTGTTGCTCATGTACACTATTTGGGACCTCTCAAAAAATTGGCTATATTTTTTAATTTATAATATTTGCTCTACCGAATATAAATCTCAATTACATGTATTAAACAAAGTCTTCGAAATCATAAAAAAAATTACAGATTGTTGATAAGAACGGTATTGTGATGAATATTGTCTGTATTTCTCATTGAAAAACAAGGAAGGATACAACCATACATATAGGAAAAGATAAACAAGGAAGGAGAATAATTATCTTATAATTATGGCAGTGATTGATCCTAATTTGATTGTTGCCAAGTAGAGTGAGCCATCCCTTGATTTCCGCTGATATGGTTTCCGTTAATACTCCCCCTCAAGGTGGAGCATGGAGGGACGTAATGCCCAGCTTGGAGGTCAGAAGGCGAAAATGTTCGACACCTAAGGCCTTTGTGAAAATATCGGCTAATTGATCAACGGAGGCAACATGATGAAGCCGAAGAAGACCTTGTTGGACCCTTTCACGCACAAGGTGACAGTCAATTTCAATGTGTTTGGAGCGCTCATGAAAAACCGGATTCCGGGCAATGTGCAAGGCTGCCTGGTTGTCACAATAGAGTGTGATCGGGGATGAGGATGGAACCGCTAAATCGCGTAGTAAAGTTCGAAGCCATAATAATTCGCAAGTGGTGGAGGCCATGGCACGATATTCGGCCTCGGCTGAAGACCGGGAGACAACACTCTGCTTTTTAGTGCGCCAGGAGATGGGGCTGCCACCAAGTGTAATGAAATAGCCAGTAGTTGAGCGCCGAGTCATGGGACAACTGGCCCAGTCGGAGTCAGTGTAGCCAGTAAGGGTGAGATCCGAACTGGAGGAGAAGAGAATGCCATGAGAGACGGTGCCCTTGAGGTAGCGGAGTATGCGAGTGGCAGCATCAAGATGAGGGACCCGAGGAGTATGCATAAACTGGCTGAGCATGTTGACAGCGAAAGAGATATCCGGACGAGAAATTGTGAGATATATCAGGCGACCAATGAGCCGACGGTAGGAACTTGGATCCGAGATGGGGTCACCAGAATCGGTTGAGAGTTTAACATGTTGTTCCATCGGGGAAGAAGCTGGACGACATCCTGACTGGCCTGCATCTGCAAGGATGTCAAGAATGTATTTTCGCTGATTAATAAAAATACCGGCCGCAGAGCGGGCCACTTCGATGCCCAAAAAATACTTGAGCTTCCCAAGATCCTTTAACTGAAATTTGCTGGATAAGAACTCTTGTAAGCGGTGGATAGATGCTAAATTGTTGCCTGTAACAAGCAAATCATCAACATAAACAAGAACAAGTAGTATAGTAGAACCAGTTTGCCGAGTAAAGAGAGTGTGATCAGCTTGGGATTGTTTAAAACCAGCGGAGATGAGGACTGTAGATAGTTTAGAGTACCAATTGCGGGATGCCTATTTGAGCCCATAGAGTGATTTTTTGTAATCGACAGACACGCGTCTCCCCCTATCGACCATAACCCGAAGGAAGAGATATGTAAACTTCCTCGTCAAGGTCATTGTGTGGGAAAGCATTATTAACATCTAACTGGTGTAAATGCCAATTCTGAGTGGCAACGATAGCTAGCACGCAACGGATAGTGACCAATTTTGCAACAGGAGCAAATGTGTCATGATAGTCCAACCCCTCGATTTGAGTGTAGCCTTTGGCGACCAAGCGCGCTTTGTATCGTTCTATGGATCCATCTACTTTTAATTTGGTTTTAAAAACCCATTTACAACCAACCGGTTTTTTGCCAAGCGGAAGAGGTGTGAAAACTTTGGTTCTGTTTGTGTCAAGTGCATGGAGTTCTTTAGAAATGGCATCACACTAGTGTGTGTGCTTGATGGCTTGACCATAGGAAGTGGGGTCATGTGAATAAGATAAAGCCGAGAGAAAAGAGAAGTGAGATGGGGAGATGTGGGAATAGGAAAGGAAATGACTGAAAGGGTAAACCGTACCTGAAGACGAAGACGGAGCAGTGGTAGAGGCATCGTGGCGGAGGGAAGGGTGGGACATAGGTAGTCCTGAAGATAGCCTGGAGGCCAATGTGGTTGGGATGGCCAAGAGGAGATGGCTGGGAGTGGGGGTTTAGTTCGGGTGGTTCGGGATTGGTGGTGTGGGCTGATAAATTAGCATGAGGGATTAATTTGGTGGAGGGGTTAGACGGTGTGGGGTCAGGATCATTTAGAGGGGGGATGGTGGGAGGATTATTTGTAGTAGGGTTGTGATTGGGTGGAGGAAGATGGCTAAGAGGTTCGACCAATTATATGTCAGTTAAACTAAGAGATGGGTTGGCAGGCGAAGGAATATATTGCGGGCTCTGGGTATGGAATGGAAAAATACTTTCAAAAAAAGTGACGTCCGAGAGATAAAATAGGTGTTAGTGTCTAGATTGAAAAGGTGGTATCAGCTGTGGTGGGGAAGATATCCTAAAAACACACAAGAGACACCGCGAGGTTGAAATTTGCCTCAATCGTCATGGGATGTCTGTGCATAGCATAAGCGTCCAAAAACGCATAAGAATTTGTAATTGGGGGTTCTACGAAAAAGCCGTTCTTATGGGGAGGTATTTTTTAAAGTTTGCAAGGGGGTGCGGTTAATAAGATAGACCGCGGTTAAGACACATTCGCCCCAAAATTTGATGGGTAGGTGGGCTTGAAAACGTAAACAGCAAGTTAACTCTTGTAAAATCCCATTTTCATGAAATAATTTTTGTATAGGACGAAATAAAAAATCCATGGCATTATCTGAACGAAAAAATTTGACTTTTGCGTTAAATTGAGTTTGGACCATAGTGATAAAATATTGGAGCTTGGAAAGAGCATCTGATTTGTAACGCAATAAGTACACCCATGTAGTACGTGTGCAGTCATCAACTATTGTAAAAAATACCGAGCCCCATAAGTTGAAAGAGTATGGTAGCCACCCCAAATATCAACAAATATACGAGCAAAAGAAGCATCACTTTTATTGAGATTTAAAGTAAAAGGTAGTCTAATATGTTTTCCACGTAAACAGGCATCACAGGGAGAAATATTATTCTTGCGGCAAATGAAAGAAGGTGGTAAACTGGTGGGTGCGAGGTAACCTAATCATCAGTAGGGATAGCAATTCGAACCGAACCGATGGGTATTCGAACCGATAACCAAAATTATCCCCGAACTATAACCGAAAATTTTCCCGTGGGTACGGGTATGGTTGGCACACAAGATACTCGAACAGGTTTCGGTTCGGTTCTGGTTCAACTGATGCCCAAACCGATACCCGACCCGAACCAAACCGAACTAGTAAATTACAAAATTACCCCTGCCTATATATATACACATACATTTTAGGGTTTTCCAGTTCCAGATTTCCACTTCCAGTCTTATGTTCACTCCTCAGTGAGGGAGGCGGCGATTTCAATTTTCAGATCTGATCTCTCTCTCTCTCCCCTTCTCCTTCTCCTGTTATTCTTTGCGTCAATTCGTCGAACAACTCTCTGATGCTCGATCATTCAAGAAAGTAGAAACCCAGATCAGTTCTGGAATGGTCTTGCCTCCAAGAATCTTTGTTCATTAGCTGGATGGTGTGCTTCATTCCTACCCTTATGAGCAGCATGAAGATGCTAGTCAGAGTTTGGAGGGTTCGGGTTTCCTCTTAAAATGTGAAAATCTCATGGATCCTTTCGAAGAAAATCCCTGGGGCTCAAATTGGTACTTTTGACATCATTATAATGTCCGTTGCTTGAGATTTGGTTTTTCTGCTTAAACAAAGGAAATACTTGAGAAGTTCTGATAGAATGAGTGCTTTTTTTCACAGGGGTCTGTTCTTGATCAGATTGCGAAGGAGTTGGAGACGAGTGATGGGACAGAGAAAGTGTGTGGGTTCTGATTCTATTCCATTCAGTTCGGGGATTACCCGAAAACCGAATGGCTTGGAAATGGTTTCATTCCCCCCTCCCCGTTTAGAGATCGGGGCGGATAAGGGCGGAACTTCGGGTTCAGGGATCGGGTACGGAAAACCCAAATTCTGCCTCGATTGCCCCAAATGCCATCCTTAAATCGTCTGTGCCATAAGGTGGGATCATCAAACGGAGTTGCGAGGGCAACGGAGGATGAGGTACGGAGGTAGTACAAGCCATGGCATGCCTCACCAGCTCCAGTCACTGTCTTCGATTTAAGGTCCTAAAAGAGACAAAAAAATAGGAAAGAAAAAAACAATGCTTTTAAGATCACGAGTTAATTTCTGAATAGCTAATAGATTGAAACGAAAAATGGGGACATGTGATACATCAAAAAGAGTAATAGATGGGGTGACATTAATAGCTCCTGTATGGGAAACGATATGGGTGGAGCCAGAAGCGGACCGGACTGGCAAAATATTATCAGTAGCTGTATATGAGTTAAAAAGAGATAGATGAGGCGTCATGTGAGAGAATGCCCCACTATCAATGATCCATTCGTTTGAAATAAAATTGGTATTACCAGTAAAAAAAAGCAGATGGATTATCGTAAAAATAAAATGCTTGGGTTGTCTCGGCGAGACTCGAGTGAGAGTTGAACTCCATGACCGAAGGTTATGCTGTATAATAAGACCAGCTAGATGATTGATTTGAGAGGCGATTGAAATTTCATTTGGATTAATACCAACTAATCTCTTTGTGAATTTCATGCAACAAATTTGCTTATAGGGAGAGTTAAGATATTTTTCCACAATATACATGTATGTAATTTGCTTATTGGGAGAGTTAAGATACATGTATGTACGATTGTTGTTTTGGTTAGCTTCTTGGCTTCCTTTGGGTTCGGTTTTTGGGTGGCTTTTGCCGGTGTGTCTGGGATATGTTTAATCTTCGTAATCCCTTTCAATTTATGGTATTGTTATAACATTTGTGGGTAGCATTATTTAATTTTTGATATTGTACGCATATATTTGGTTGGAATACAAGTATTATGGATTCTGGTATGAATATTTATGGTTACATAATAACAATATTTTTTAATTATGAGTAACCTGCTAATAGCCTGTCCAACAGATAAATTTTAAAGTACAAGTCGTAACTAGCATCATAAATTAATTAAAAAAAAGGGCAACCTGTCTAACCGGTCATCGCTTACTCTATTGTTAAATTTCTCCTTCTATCTTTAATGGGCTTTCAAATGCGATCTAACATCAATTTGGGTGGATTAAAAATTGGGGTTTTTGTTTTTAGGAATTTTTTTTTTACTTTCTAACTATTAAATTTAAAATTATGAAAACAATAAAATAATTTAAAACTAATTTAATAAACCAATAAATTTAGACTGTTCGATATGATCAATTTTTTAATCCAATTTGATCAACATGACATTATTAAATAATAATGTCTTCTGATACGTACTTGTCAATATACGATAATCTTTTATTTTAGTAACAATGTTGAATATCGTAAGACTTAATATCCTAACGGTTTAGATCGATCATCCTAACAAAAAATTAAAAAGCAAAACTTAAGTTAAAATTGTTCGTACTTTTTATAGTCATACTCAACCCATTTCACCTGAAAGTCAAACCCAAATCCTTGGCTTGAGATAGTTGAATAATTAATTTTTTAGTGAACTCTCATTTATCCACGAAAAATTGGAGGGATTTTAATTTTTTGGATTAAATTTTTTAGAGAGAGAATTTGATTTCGAGAAATATTTTGAGAGAAAATTGCAATTGTATTAAAAAATTTGGGTATAGTACTTACTTTTTGGTGAATTTCTTGGATCAAAATTTTGAGCGAGAATTTCATTTTTAGTTTAAATTTTTGAGGTATTGTATAGGAAAAAATTAAAATTTCAAAAAAATAATATGGATGGAATTGAAAATTAAGATAATATGGCAGAAATTTTAAAATTTTAAAAAATAATGTGACAAAAATTAAAAATAATTTTAGTTTAAATTTTGTACAACACATATTGCTAAGGTAATGACAATGTATGGTATTGTTACTGAATTTGTGGTTTTTTAGACGACATATATTGATCTTATTGCCGAATATTTTAATTGATTTCCTTTGATACAACACGTTGTGGTAAGAAAACATCAATTTATGGTATTGTCATCACAATTGTGGTTTGTTATATAATTTATGGTATTTATATGTATTTTCTTTTGATACGACACGTGGTAAGAAAATGACAATTTTAGTTGTAGTCATAACAATTGTGGTTATTTTATAAAATTTGTGGTATTTTAAAAATATTTTTGGCTTGAGTATAACAATTGTTGATTTAGTACAACATATTTTGATTTTGGTATGGAATATCATACGAGTCAAAGAATTTTTGATACGACTCATTGTGATAAGATAATGTCATTTTATGGCGTTGTTATAACATTTGTGGGTAGCATTATTTAATTTTTGATATTGTACGTATATATTTGGTTGGAGTACAAGTATGATGGATTCTGGTATGAATATTATTTATGGTTACATAATAACAATATTTTTTAATTATGGGTAACCTGCTAATGACCTGTCCAACAGGTAAATTTTAAAGTACAAGTCGTAACTAGCATCATAAATAAGCATTAGAAAATCAAAAATCGGCATAATGACAATCACAAATTGTCATAATTTAGACATACGGTATACCCTGTATACCATAGCCTTCTCCAAATCTTTTTAGCCGATAAAAAAGAAGATGATATTTTTCCACCATTAATAGGCTTTATTTAAGATATTTATTTCTTCAAAATTTGATAAAGTAAAAAGTAAGCTGAAAAGGAAAAACAAGAAGAGTGTTTAGTTGTCATGATACACACAAGCTGACCGGAACATGCTGTTTAACAAAAAAAGATGGGAAATTTGATAGCCACTAAATGTTTGGGTAACCTCGAGAAACTCCATACAATATTTTGTTCTAGTACAATATTTTGCTAGGAAATGGGGACCCCCCTTCTCAAAGAGGAGGGAAATTTGGTAAATGCTTATAAAATTAGTCTGATTTTTTTTTTTTTGGGGTCAAAGTTTAGAGGAAAATTAGTCTGAGTTACCTTGTAAACCTTCAAGAGTTTTTCAAAGACGATACTTTTGCCAGGAAATTGGTACCGACCTCAAAGTTGCGGCGAAATTTTGTAACGCTAAGTGTGACTAATCGACCTTAGGAACCTTCAAGATTTTTTCCCTTTATGAAATTGTTGAACTGGTTTCAATATTCTTCTTCTTCAGCTGTAATAAAAAAAGACTCCATGTTTGATTCACATCGTTGGGTTACATTCCTATCAATTGTGATAGAATTGTAAAAAGGTATTTGTAATTGCACGGAAATTTAGGTACAAAAATTCTTCGTTACATGTAACTTGACTTTGTTATTAGGTCCCGACAAATTACTTGGCCAATTAATGTGGGTATGATTACATGTATGGAGGAAAAAAGAACATAGCAGAACTACTAATTAGTTAACGAAATTTGGACATTATGGTGTCTTCCTAAATGATTGTGTCCTCAAACTCTAGCTCATTAGTCAGCGGTTTTAACCTAACATTTGAAGTTGACTGCAGTACTGACTCTGTGAAACCGACTCTGGGATCCTACACAAATTATCCAAGGCATTCATTAATCTTAGAATAATTCTTTCAGTTTTTTTTGAAAGAAGTCATTCATTCATCATCAGCCCAACGGGCAATACAGATTTCAGAAAATAAACAGGAAAAAACTAAAGCTACCTAAACTTTGATCTCAGGCATCTACTGCCGAAGCAGACCCGGCGAAATCGCCGGTACTTAAGAATAATTCTTCCAGTTGGCCTTGAAAAATTTCAGTTCAATAGGATAATTGTGAGTACGTACTTGATCCAATCTTTCAGTTTTTCAATCTTTAATTAAATCTTTCTTAATGAATTTTAAAAAAGAAATTAGACAATTGGATCGAACAATTAAAGGAGAAATAAGTAGAAAAGAGAGCCTTTATTGTTTGTGTGGATATCCCTTTTTTTTAGGTAAAAGACAATATACTATCATCCTATATGGTTCAAGAATGGGAAATTGGATATGATCTTGTATTGTTGAGTGGCATTTTGGTCCCCCACCAAATATGAAAATTATGACCTACTTTTGACCACCTTTGACACTTTGCAAGCCTTTGGATCCGTATTTGTTCAATTTAGGAATCTTGAGATCCATTGGACCTCCAATTTCTTCCAAGTTCCGACCTATTTTGTGAAAATATTCTGTTCTTTTTTACCTAGTAAGACCCCATCTCATCAACTTTTCATAAGTAGGAAGCAAAGAAAATGACCTTAACTCTTTTTGTGGAAGTCACCCCTACAAAACACACTCATGGTGGAGTTATGTGGTCAACATACGTTTCCCCTTTCTTTTCATTTTTTTATTTTAATAAAATTTTAGAATTTAGCCCAATTAATATTGGAATCATGTGCATTACTGATATTTTGGATTTTGAATGAAGGAAATAAGGTAATGAATACATAAATTGAATCTAGTCTCTGTGTCCGCCTGGTCTGAAGCCTTCCAACTTCAATTAGGGAGCGTGGTTGCACGACATAACGTTTAGGCCAAGTTTTCCCTAATAAAAATATATGGGCAACAACTTCTGCCATTTTAGCAGCTTGTTCACACTAAGCAACAACAAGTTTTGACATCTTAACTTCTTGTTGACATTAAGCAACAACTTATTGGTTAGTGAAAATAACTTGACATTTTTTAATTATTTTTCACTCACGTACCCATCTAAAACTTATTGGTTAGTGAAAATAACTTGACATTTTTCGTCAACTTATTGGTTAGTGGAAAAACTAATAATTTTTCAACAACTTTTTTCTCAAAACTCTTTACCATCTTAAAGCAGCCGTGGGTGTCTCCTTAACTCCTACTTGAAACACCCCCTTATAATCTTAAAGCACCCGTGGGCGCTGTTATTTTCGTGGTAAGCCTTTTTGAAAGCAATCACTTTGTGCATATATTAACTAATATTCTATTTGTCTAGCTCTTGTGCTCTTCTACCAATACTCGTGTCAATTGGAAATAAAATAAGGTTTCGCTGCGCTAATGTTCTTATTTTTTAAATGTTGATTTTTTGCTTTACGAGACAGATTATTATCTCACAATATATCACATTTAGTTTAAAAAATAAATACTTATTTTAGTTAGTAGAACGTGGCCGAAGTATTGTGCCGTTAATTATTATCCTGTAATGTTTCAATACCTATGCAATGACGTAGTTGCGTACGGTTTTGAGATATCAAATTCGAAGAAGAATGACGAAAAGAAATTTACTTTATTAAAAAATGTTATAATCAGTGATTGTGACCTTCTCTTGCTTACTTTCTGTATGTAACCTCAGCCACAAAAATAGTAGGAGTGAATTGAGGTTGAAAGGCAGGGGCGGCTCTACTCGTAGTCTAAAGGATGAATTCTCTAGATTCTAAAAATGCATTGAAAATTTTAATTTTTTTTGTATATAAATTAAATTTTATTTAATATTGTCGGCGCTAAGTTACTCATGCAAGGTTAAAATTTGAAATTTAAATTAAATTTGGACACAAAATAATGTAATTCAACAAAATAAAATAATCCCAGCCTAACTAATTCTGTTTAAGAATGTAAAACTTACAACAGTGTTTAAAAAAACAAAAACGAAACCAGTATTGTATTTTTTTGATATAATTTTATTTTACTTTGTTATTGTACCATTGTGTGACTCGTGCATTGCCAATATAAGCAAAAATCTATTTAAATATGTGAGTAAATAGATAGTGTATGACAACAAAATAAAATTAATTAATCAGGCTCAATTTATTTTTAATTAAATACAAAGCTGCATTTAAGATAGGGTTTTACATTGCAAAAAAATTATGTACGATTTTGTCACCGCTGAGCCGAAATCCTGGAGCCACCGCTGTTGAATGAAAGGGTGAGATAAAGTGGGAATCCTATCCCATATAAAGAAACATGCAGTTCGAATTATTAAAGCATAGTAGCAATTTCTTATGATAAAGAAGGAAAAAAACAAATTACAACTTGTTACTTAAAAAAATGGGGGAAAAATTGGTAATGTGATCCACAGTTAAAGTCATGTGAATGGCATTGGATTGGCCAAATGAGGTAAACCCAGTCACTAAAAAATCAGTCAACCAAAAAGCATGATGTGTCATTCTGATTGGTCAACTAAAAGCAAAACAGCCTATCACTTCCAGTGCTGGAAGTAGGTAATCCCATTCAGAGGGGGAGTGGGGACCAGAATCATACTCACTCACTTTTTTGTTTCATTATTTTCCTCTTTACTCATTCCTTCTTCTAAAATTTCTTTTCTTGGCTTTTCGGTGGTTCAACTTATTTATAATAAGAATAATTTGAAAACTAAAAATATTAGAATCATGTTTAGAAAAAAATGATAGAAGTCTGAATCTAGCAAATTCGAATGTGTATTTTCGAAGGGTTGAGATTAATTACATACAGAGTGATATGTTTCTCAAAAGGTAAGAGATAATTGATCAACGATGAAAATTGAATAGATAAAACAGAAAGTAAAAGTAAAACCCCACAATAATGTAACATTGCTCACTTGACCTCAATACATTGTTCTCATTACTCCGACCACGTCCATTTTTCGGTTGAAACAGCCACTCTTGAAAATAAAATAATGTTAAGATTGTGTTATTCTGTGGACAAGGTAAGGCACATGGAGTTAGGCATATATTGCCATAGACAAGATTTACTTGTTTCATTTGATAATAATTTGCTTTGAATTAGAATATCTAGAAACACTGATAGGTGTATTTTGGTCCTTCATTCGTACAATTTAATTTGTCGGGGCAATTGAAGAACTTTTTAAAACTATCAACTTAACGGGATTAATTACACATATTGTCAACTTATTCTTATATTATGTGCAGTAAAGGTTCATCTCATTCTTATATTAATTTGAAGGGGTTCCCTAATTTCCCCCCTTCAAATTTATTTTCACTTAAATGGGATCGATGACCCGTATGAAAGCTTCAGCTTCTTCTTTTATATAGTGTATTTTATTTATGGCACTAGCTAGCTAGGTAGGTAAAGCTTATTACTTTGAAAGGCAATCATTCGAATGGAATACAATGTATTGGTAATACAATGTATTGGTAAGGGGCTATCACTAGTAAGACATTGTAGTTACTTAATAGGAGTCATTTATATTAGGAAGTCCCTTTAGGCACAGCTTGCTAGCTAGTAGGCCATAAAATATGTCACAACTTGTGGCTAACAAGAGAAAAAAAAAAACATAGCAAAGAAAGAGAAGAGAGAACATCGCTAGCAAAACAAACTCTTGAAGCTAATATATATATAGCATTATATGAGAATTCTGATATTAGTCAAGGTGTGTATGAGGTGATCCGAATATGTATTCTATATATATACTAAACAAATGCTTAAGACAGATAATTATAATAATCAAATGACCCCGACATTGTCTCTTATGTGGAACCCCTCTAATGAAAGATTAATCAAGACATCATTCCCAGTGCTATATAATTGTCTGTAAGGGCAATCTTGCTTAAAAATACGAAATTTGTATGCTCATTCTTGGATTGAATGAAAAAGTTTGGGCAAATGAGACTTCTTGTATTCTCTTTTTTGGGTTTTTAAAATTATTTTTATCTTAATGGGATTAGGGGTGATTGACACTTGGCTCAAGATTGATGATTGAGGATTTACATATGCATATCATTAGCATCATGTTAGCAATTGGTCTGCACACGTGTGACCCTAGCTAGTGTTACTCCCACTTATATATGACCAAAATTAATACTTAGATTATTGCTAATGCCAAGCACACATACACATATTCTTTTTCTTTGTTTAACATTTTTTTGAAATTAAGATAAGAAAAGGCTTTAATGCTTGACGAGGACAATGAGGTTAGCATCGGATCAAAAAAAATAATTTGAGGTTAGCTAATTAAATCAATTTTTTAATTTCTTTCGTTGGCTTCTCAAAAATCACAAAAGTATACCACTTTGTTAGCATTCCTTTTTTGCTAGAACTTTGACACTTGTCACCCAAACCGAAACCTCAAATCTTCATCTTTATGTTTGGTTTATCCACCATGGAAAAAACATTTTTAACGGGGCCTTCCATAAAAAAAATTATGGAGGCCAATCTCGGCCGTTCAAAAGTGTTTTGGACGACTCAGATTTAAAGACAAACTATTAATGGTAAGAAACATATTTATTATCAGTAATAGTTTAGAAACGTATATCAACCAGTGATTGCCGAAACGAACGGGTGAGATTTGCGGAGCTCATCCACTATAACCATACTACCTTGCATTCGCATAAATCAGTAACTAAAGACTCTTTTTCTAATTCTAGGAGCATCTCTAACGGTAAATTATTTTCAAGTCGAAGTCATTATTTGGCTTGAGATCTCAAAAACTAACCTTCAAAGGTCGTTCATCTTTCAAGCCCAAAAATAGCTTTGCCATTTCTCAAGCCAAATATTGGAAATGATTGAAGTGACCCAACGATGGTGAACAGTTAAGGCAAAAAATGGCTTTTGTATAATTGGAGCTACTTTGCCAAAATATAACAAGATAATTGTAACAAGCTAAAAAAAAAGGATTTGGCCACCAAATAAAAGAATCAAGCCATTGGAGATGCTCTAAAGCAGATTTTTGGGGGTTTGACCAAAGGTTATACTTTCTTGATTCCTTGTCCACTGTTTTGAATCCTCAGATCTTCATTTTTACTTTTTTCTTCTTGAGATTCTATTTTTGGTTTTGGTTTACTCGTTCCATTAACAATGATGGAATTTTTAAAACGTTGCCTAGACCACAAAATAACCCACTGACATTTCAGTTGAGACTGGATTGTGCACCATTTGTTTAGACAGTTGATTTGTTTTGTTGAAACAAAAGGTGCATTACTCGCTTCAAATTATCTCTCTTTTTGGGTTAAAAATATAAGTGCACGTATGGTACCATGTCACCTCCATCAGGAAGTATTGCCGTGTTACACCATACAACTATCTATAGGAACCACACCGCACCTATGTCGGGAGTGAAACTAAGTTCCCACCACCCCATGTGGGTGATATGTTTAGTCCCCTTATGGGGATTTGAATATGGGCATCCAACCACTAAACCAACCCTCATTGGTATGTCTTTGGTACTAATAGCATTTGGTAATCAAAATCCTGTTCGATTTGGATTTTGTGAGAGATTTTTTAAAGTAATGAGATAAAAATTTATTGAGAACCGTGTCTAAGAATTTTGAGACTACAAAACGAACAAGGCCCATGTGTCTGAGGCCCCCTTTGAAAATAGATAGATATATAGAGAGAGAGAGAGAGAGAGAGAGAGAGAGAGAGGGGGGGGGGGGGGGGGGGGGGGGGGGGGGGGGGGGGGGGGGGGGGCCCAAATTTGTTAATGGTTCTGACCTTGTGGGTCCTAACCTTGTTACACTTGTCTCCTGGACCATACAGGCCGTACCCGATCCATTATGATCACTAAATGCAATGGCCCAAGCCCCAGAGAAGTCCACTGACCCATTTGCACGCGGGCTGCTTATCCAGCAAATAAGCTTAGCGAAACCCATCACTAGGTTATTCGGGCAGCCATAATTAGTTGGGAAAATGATGGCCCAGGACGTGTTTTAATAATTAATACCTGTAAAAGACATTTTCAGCATTAACAAATGTTCTTAGCATATTCTTGATGGGTATTAATTATCAAAATACATCCTCTTTTAGGTATTTTACCTAGCAAAATGACCAAAAACTGGCATGCAAAAGGTAGCTAAAAGGTGAGCAAAAATACATTTCTCTACCATTCAGAGCCGACTTATAGCCATGGCCTGGGAAGCCTGCGCTTCCGGCCCCGGAAAAAAATTAAAAACGACAGCCCCCAAATTTTTAGAATTCCTATATATATATATATATGGTCCAAAAAAATTTTGCACTAGCCTTCTTTACACAAAATATGCCCAATTGAAATTTAGGAGCCACAAAATAGGCCCAAATTGTAGAATTATTCATTAAAAACACTAAGGCATTAAAAAAATAAATAACATAACATAAGGGACGGCAGGAAGAAAAAGAAGATATAGCCGATCATAAGGACGGCAGGAACTAGAAACGCTTCATGCTTGATGCTTCATGCTTGAGGAGTCGAAGGGGAGGGAAGACAACAACCAACGATCGTTGACGGAAAATACTTGCAAACAGAATTCCTTGAGGCCCCTCTTTTACTATCTCCAACTCTCCACCTCTACCAAGAAAGTTTTTTATTATCATAACCAGTTGACCTAATTGGTAAAATTTTTAGGGTTTTTAATTTGTGGTGATGAATATAATAATATTATGTGGGGTTTGAATCGTTTGATTTTAATTCATGGGTGTCCGATTGGAGGCTTAAAGCCTTGATTAGGGGTTTGTTTTTATCTAATTAGTGATGTCTTTTAGAGTTGTGAGTATTGATAATAAATTATTTATTATTTTATGACCTAATGATTTGCAGATTGTTCCAACTATTGTTTTGATGTGCCTCGTAGAAAGTATCCTTCTGGGTCTGAGAAAAGAAAGAAGAAGCAAAGAATAGAAAAACTAATTAAATCACAAGAAGGCAATATTAATAAGTTTTTTCGTTCCAAGAATCAAACAGAGAGTTCAGGACCTTCTGTTATAGTTGAAGATGATGAGGATGTGGAACATGAAGATTCGCCGGATAAAGAAGATGAAAATTTTGTGAATGAGGAAGTTATTCATGATTTGAATGAAAATGATAATGCAAATATGAGTAATGAAAATCGTAATGATCTTAATGAAGAAGGTGCGCCAAGTAACTGGAACGAGGTTGATCAGAATTTTAGAGACTTGATGGTAGAAAGAGGCCCTTTAAAAAGAGGTGAAGATGTTGATTATCCTAGAGATGGTGCTAATAGGCATTTTGCCTCCACACATTACACTCGGCTTTTGCCAAATGGGGAGAAACAAGATAGAAGATGGCTAGTATGCTCGAAAGTTGTGGACAAAATATTTTACTTTTGTTGTAAGTTATTTAAGGAGGAGCGAAACATCAGTCAATTGGCTACCAAAGAATTTAAAGATTGGAGAAAAGTTAGTAAGAGGATTAAAAGTCATGAGACTATTAATGATCACATTATTTGCATGAGCAAATGGATTGAATTGGAGAAAAGATTGGACAAGAATAAAACAATTGACAACAGTGCGCAAGAACAAATCACCGAAGAGAAAGAACACTGGAGAGCGGTGTTGCTAAGGATACTTGTTGCAGTGAAAAGACTTGCTAAAGACAATTTAGCATTTCGTGGAGATAATGAGAAGATTTATCAGGAGAGGAATGAAAATTTTTTAAGTTCAATTGAAATGATTGCAGAGTTTGATGCAGTAATGCAAGAGCACCTCCAGCGAATTAAGAGTAGTGAGATTTATCACCATTATCTTGGTCACAATATCAAAATAAGATCATTCAAATGCTAGCAGGGGATGTCAAAAGCACAATCATTGCAAAAGTCAAAGAAGCAAAGTACTTTTCTGTTATATTAGATTATACTCCGGATTTAAGTCCCGAAGAACAAATGTCTCTCGTAATCCAGTGTGTGGATGTTTCGACAAGTTCATTAAGGTGGAAGAGTTCTTTGTAGAGTTTTAAAGGGTTGATGATACAACGGGGTTGGGGCTTTTTAATGCACTTCAAGAAGTACTAGTCACCCTTCAACTTGATGCAATGGGGTTGGGGCTTTTTAATGCACTTAAAGAAGAACCGGTCACCCTTCAACTTGATGTTGACGATTGCTTCGTCTGTCAATATATCGAAATATGATCACCCCAAGCGTAGGGCAAATACGTTATTTGAAGCATAATAATCCGGAAGACCGGGATCGTACCCAAGGGAATATTTAATATGGCTTGGATGGATTTGTAGATGTAAGCAAGGTTTTCGGCCTTTAGACAGTCAACTTTGTTTTACTTTATGCGGTGGAAATTAATAGGCTAAATTAAACGAAGAATTAACTAAGATAAAAGGAAGGCTACTGCTTCGCTATCTTCCGTGTATAGAAGAATTGCCCCAAGCGTAGGGCTAATCAGTCGGTTGAAGCATAATAAACCGGAGAAGTCCGGGATCGTACCCAAGGGAATTAGTTCATGGCTCGCCTCGGATTGTTAGATGCAAGTAGGGTTTTCGACTTTTAGCCAGTCAACTTGGTTTTACTTTGAACGGTAGAATTAAAATGGCTAAATTAAGAATTAATTAACTAGGAAAATATAGGGGTAGGTCTAGGAATCCTAGCATTCACGACTCGGGCTAAGTCGCACTTTTCATCAATTTACGCGATTTAAAATACACAATTGTAGGTATTTAAACCGGGAAAAAGAGATTCGATTATTAAGCTAGCTCTAGAATTCGTTCGATAACCACCTCGCGCGTCAGAGCTCTAAGCATCATGTGTGGTGAGTAGGCGAGGCTCTCACCTACACATGATCAAAGAGGTTAACACCTCGGCGATATACCAAACAAATCCGAGCCCCACTTTGATTTTCAAACCTAAAAATTGAAGCTTTATCGATGAAAAATACGATTTTCGCCCAAGTCATGGGATGCTAATCATCCCATGACCTAACCCTTGAAACTACTCACACATATCTAGAGAGATAAGAGCAAGCAAAAATCTACTAAACATAAGTGAAATGCAAGACTAGGAGAAAACTAGCTTAAAAGATAGATCGGGAACTAAATAAAACTTTAATTAAAGCGACTATGTCAAAAACTAACTAAATAAGGCAGAAATTAAAGTATTCAAAAGCTGGAAATGAAGAACAAGTAAGAACAATACCCAAAAAGCAAATTGAATCTAAGCTAGATCTAGAAAAGTGTGCAAAAACGTTCTATTCTCACTGTTTCGGATCCCTTTTTACATCATCCTCAGAATATTCCCTGAATATGCCCTCCTAATGCCCTCGGCATCGCTGGCAACGGCCATAAGCTAGGCCACTAAGGGGCTCGGCATCGATGCCAAGCGAAACATCCCATCGCTGCCGAAGGCCTTAAGGAGCTGGGCTGCTAAGCATCTCGGCATCGATGTCAAGAATGGCATCCCATCGATGCCGAGGCCCATAAGGAGCTGTGCCTTGCTTTTGCCCGGGCAATGCTCGAGCGTCGCCTGTCTTGCCTTGGCGTCGGCTGCTTCTGCCTTGGCAATGGTTCTTCTGCCCGGGCTGAACTTCTCGCTTTGGCTCTGCCTTGGCGTTGCTCAGCCGTCGGTCACGCCTTAGCCTTGGCCTCGCCTTGCTCAGCCTTGACGTCGGGTAACTTTTGCCTTAAGTCTTTAAAGCTCCTTATTGAGTGATTTTCCTACAAAACAAACCAAACAACTCTGCAAGGCAACTAAGTTAAAAACAATTAATTAAAGAGTAAATTAAACTAAACCTAGACACTAGCGCACCCTTTCATTACATTTCTGGGTGCTTATCACGCCCCCCAACTTAAGGTTTGCTAGTCCCTAGCAAATAACATACGAAAAATAGAAAACTAGAACTATGCAATCCTTCCGTATTCACAACTTAGAACATGCTTAACATTACCAACTAGTAAGAGTTCAACAATCCTGCTTTTTATTTCATTTCTCCAACTCACAGTTTCAGCCTCCAATTAAACAAGCTAAGTAATAAGCAGGTTAATGAGCAAGCTAAAAAGTTTGTGTCCTCGAACAATGGGAGGATACGGGACACAAAACTTGCGAGTTTAGACTAAACCATATCCACCGAAGAAGTGCTTGACAAACAGGCATTAGCGCACAAGAAATACTATGCCTCAAGAAACTACAGCACTTTATTCAACAGAATTAAACACAAGTAGATGAAATTTGGATAACGAAAGGAAAGCATGCCATAATACTAATCATGCAACTATCAAACAGTCAATCAAAAAGGACACCAAGCGCACAAAAGATCAACTAAGGTCTTTTAAAGCTTATAATGACCGTGGTTTCAAAGAACAGGTTAGCCAAAATAGGCGACGGTCTATTACTAGCTTGGTTAACTACCCGAGTGACCGCCGCCAACACATGAAATAAACTAAGTCAAGGCCAAACCAATAAACCAACTAATAACTAACAATGTACCAAACTATGCTACGAAATGAAATGACAAGAAACAAAATAAACTAAAGGATAGGATAGTTGGCATGTCAACCAACCAAGACCCCGACCAAGTAAGGGGAATTTCTAAACCACCGACTCTCAGCATCAGATCATCACCACATCATCCAATCATCCTATCAATCAACCAACTCCTCACTCTCATATCCAGCGAAGTCATCACTCACTTCCCCCTCATCAATTGGTTCTGGCTCATACTTCACCCCGAATCGTTCCTCCAAAACTGTGGTTTGCCATGCCAACTCCTTTCCTTGCCTTTCTTGTTCTCTCATGATCTTCCTCCTCTCAACCTTTTCCTTTCTTTGACTGTTGATTATCGAAACCCCTTGGCAAAATAGCTTTTTGATCCAAGACCCTTGCTTTTCTTTCCTCGCAGGCATTGTAGTCAAATAATCCCCCCTTCTTGCTTGTTTCCCTTTGGCCGTGAAAATCTGGGATGAACTCTTCACATCAAACGTGTCATCTATCGTTCCTGGCGACAATTCTTCTAATTTCTCATATGCTGCCCCCCTAACTCCTTTCTCTTTGCACAAAACAGTAATCATACAAGGAAATGGCATACGAGCAGTAATCAATGTATTAGCCCTAAAATCACGCAACTGAGTAAAGATGAACATGGCCCAATCAATTACCAACTCACTAGCAGCGAATGCAAACAAAATCTCTCCCTCTTTCCTTGCTGGTCTACTCTCTGAGCCTCGGGGATACAGATTATAATGGATCACTTTATTCAAAAACCTAAAACTTCCTTTAAAATTTCCGGGCACATGAGGTAATGAAGCCAAAGAGGGGTCGCCATACAAAATCTCATTCACAACTTGCAAATCAACCATCTCATCCTTCCTAGGGTAATTCACAGATTCGGGAGGGGGCCTTTGAATTTTCAAATATCTAGCAATATCATTTGGCGTAATCATAATATCCACTCCCCCAACCCTCGATGCAATTCCAACATCCGGATTATTTTCCCAATCACCCTCAGGTATAACCATAAACTTGTAAAACTCAATAACAGCATTCTTATTATATCCAGATAATTTTTCAGTCCAAAAATCCAAACCTCTTTGCTGAATGTACCGAAGCCCTATGTGACCCTCCGGCAATGCCTTTGCATCCACTTGCCTCTCATTTCTGAACTTCCTGCCCGCAAAACTGTTCCCCCAAGTCAGTCTCTTATCCGCTGCAATCTGAGCCGGAGTCCTACGCCTCCGCTTGGGCCGAGAACCACTAGCCTCCTCGGGCTGATTTTCTTCCTCACTGTCTGCCATAAAATCATCCTCTTCTTCGATTTCAGATTGGGAAGGGGCTGATCGGTGAGCGGTTTGCTTGATCCTTGGCATGGTGGGAAAAAGGGATTTTTGGTTTAAAGTTTGGGAATTTTCGGATTTTTAAGGGCTAGGGTTTTTGGAAATCTGATTTTTTTGGTGGAAAGATGAATGCAGGGGTAGAATATGGTGGGGAATGGATTTATGGGTAGAAAATAGGAAGCTATTTCGGATTTAAAGGGAAAAGTGAGAAAAATTCCGGATTCAAAGAGAAGAGAAGTGGTTTACCTTGATTTTTGGCTTTGGATCTTGAAATTGATGGAGAATACTTGAATATTATTGAAAGGAGTGAAAGAGTTGAAGAATTTGTGGGAGAATATGGAAGATTTGGTGGTGGATTGGAGGTTTGGAGGTTAGGGTTTTTGGGTGAACAGGGGAAAAAGAAAGAGGACAGTCGGATTCTGAAGCTTTGGAATTTTTGCCTTGATTCCTGACGAAGCACTGAAGTTATTATGCCCCTAAGCTGCTCGGCAGCGATGGAACCTTTGGGAACCCAGCGATGCCGAAGCTGCTAACGGCCTGCTCTATCCCACTCGGCATCGATGTAAATAATAAACTCCCAGCGATGCCGACGGCCATAACTGCTGAGGTGGACTAAGCTGCTCGGCAGCGATGTAATAAAATTTAACCCATCGATGCCGAGTTCACTTAACTCAAAACGTTATGCTGTGCTTCAGTTGAACCCCTGAACTTCACAATTTTCATCATTCACCCCCCCCAAACACCTTTTAAACAATGAACACTCAACCAAACAACCCTCCAAACAACCGGTCACCTAGGTTAAGGCAAAGAGCTGGAAAACAACCGGATGCAAAATAGGACAAGGTGACTCATTTGTGGTATGATCATGCAAAGAATGCCTTGTATCCTTTCCTAAGTGCGCTTTGGATTCCAAAATGATTGAAAATCGACATTTAAACACAATTAGACATGGACATGCGATTATTCACCTAACTACAAGCAATTTATTGAAGGGTGGGGATATGGACCAAAGTTTGCTCAAAAACTTGCTCAAAACTTAACCAATTCAACTTTCAACTAAGCATGCAAATCAAGAAGCACAAAATTCTTAGGATTGCTTCGAACTCTTGCCAACTAACAATTTATTGAGCATGCAACAAGTCATGAACAAAACTAAAACCATGATAAAAGGAAAGATTTGCAAGTAAAAAGCTTTATTTATTTTTGAAATTTTTGAATTTTCTCATTTTTTTGGATTTTCAATTTCTATTGTTTTTGAATTTTCAAAATTTAACACAAAACACCAAAAATCAAACAAATAGCACATAAGCTAACCCCTCCCCCCAACTTAAAGCGATGCTATGCCCTCATAGCATTAGGAACAAGAGCGAAGAAAGGAAAGAGTGCGCGAATGTACCGTCCAAGGGGAATGTCAACCCCTAAATACCTCGACCAAGTTGGAGGATTTTATGTCAATGTTCTGCTCCAGCCAGATTAGATGCTTCCAAGGTTTACTCCTTCGGTTCTACCAACTCGGAACCATAGCTAGTCACACAGGGCCATATCCAAAGCTTTATCGGACTAACAACCGCGGCGCTTAGCCGCACCCATGCTTAGGGCTCCTGAATGCCTCACTCACTTCGGCTTTAGACCCAATCCACCAAGGCTGGTGTGGTAGCATATAAACCCTGCAGAAGACTTAAGAGAACGACCTTCCACAAAACAAATGACATTAGAACCGCCGGCCCGTGTTATCCGGCTTCAAACCAAACAAAACTAAAAGACAAAACAGAAAGACAAATGCAACAAACAAATGGAAACATGCAAAATAAGATGAAATGCACCACCCGATCATCACGCGATCACACGAGTCATACTTTTCTTCCCATTCCCTACCGGAGGGGTAAGTAATAGGTGGCTATACTAGACCGTTGAAAATGTGTTATGCTAGCGCCCGTAATAAAATCTATCGCTCGACCTCGCCAATCAATTAAGTTCAGCGTCCCCTAGGATCAAAAACAAGCAAGGACAAGATACAACCTAGCGTGCACTCCAGGCAATATCATCCCTCACTCACAGACCTAAGTTGCCTCCGATTAGGGGCAATCGCGGAGAGCATGGATCATTAACGATAGACTATTACCAAGAAGAACTAATGAAAGCCCTTGTTACACTAACACATTGGTGATATCTTTTCATGTGATTTATCTCCAAGATTTTATTAAAAGTGAAACAAAACATGCATAACTAAAACTAAACAAACATGCAAAGCTAAGCAAAAGAGACAAAGCAAGAAAGAAAAGCAAATATGTACAGTATATACAAATTTAATATCAGAACTCGGAGCGTCAAAGTCACAGCTAGACTCCGCCAAACAATGAAGTTCAGCGTCCCCTAAGATCGTAACCAGGCAAGCAACAAGATAGAGCCAAGTGCGCTAGCACGGGAGTATCAAGGCCTAACCTAAGGATCCCTATCGCCCCCGTTGGGGCTAATCTGGAAGGCGTGAGTGGTTTACTGTGAATTACTCCTATCAGAAGAGCTAACTAAAGCCCTATGTCACTGATATTAAATGATTTGCCCTTCGAACCGGAGCTGGGCACACGATCCTTTTTTTAGTAGCGGCGTGCGGAGCTACATATACCCAAGTCAATGGTGGGTACCCCCTACCCGGGGGCCGGGTCCGACAAACAGTTAAGTTCAGCGGTTACGCTTGCGCTCCCCGTGCAATTTAATTCAAAACAAACTATCAAGCAAGGCCATCCGCGTAAGCAGGATCGACCAAATCTTCATCGGGCTCTCCAACTTCAAAACCTCCAAGAAAATGCTTAAGCCTTTGTCCATTCACCTTAAAAGAGGAACCATTGTTCATGTTCTCTACTTCTATTGCCCCATGAGGGAAAACGGTTTTAACAACATACGGACCGGCCCAACGTGACCGCAATTTACCGGGGTGAAGATGCAACCGAGAGTTATACAACAAGACTTTTTGGCCCGGTTCAAAGTTTTTAATCACAATTCTCTTATCATGCTTCTCTTTGATTTTAGACTTATAAGCAATAGAGTGGTCATAAGCATTATACCTCATCTCCTCAAGTTCTGTCAATTGAAGCTTCCGGTGAGCGCCCGCAAGAGGTAGATTGAAATTAAGCTTCTTGATCGCCCAATACGCTTTGTGTTCAAGTTCAACCGGCAAATGGCAAGCTTTCCCATAGACGAGCCGATAAGGAGACATACCCAAGATAGTCTTGTAAGCAGTACGGTAAGCCCACAAAGCATCGACCAAGCGAGTTGACCAATCCTTGCGGGTAGGATTAACTGTCTTCTCCAAGATGTTCTTGATCTCACGATTCGCTAGCTCCGCTTGACCATTTGTTTGAGGATGATAGGCCATTGAAACCTTATGAATAATTGAATACTTCCTCATCAAAGCAGCAACAGACCGGTTGCAAAAGTGAGACCCTTGATCACTGATTATAGCCCTTGGCATTCCAAATCTCGATAAAATGTTGTCCCTCAGAAATTCAACCACCACTGAATGATCATTAGTGCGTGTAGGAATCGCCTCTACCCATTTGGAAACGTAGTCAACCGCTAACAGAATGTAGAGGTAACCGAAGGACGAAGGAAAAGGGCCCATGAAATCAATACCCCAGCAATCGAAGACTTCAATGATGATTATCGAAGTAAGAGGCATCTCATTTCTTTGAGTAACACACCCTAAGAGTTGACAACGAGCACAACTCCGGCAAAAAGCAAACGTATCCTTGTACAAGTGCGGCCAATAAAATCCACATTGCAAAATCTTGGCGGCGGTCTTCTTGAACGAGAAATGACCCCCACAAGCCTCCGTATGACAAAATTTAATCACGCTTTGTTGCTCAGATTCGGGAACACAACGACGAATAAGTTGGTCGGCGCAATACTTAAAAAGGTATGGATCATCAAAGGAGAACCTCTTCACCTCGGATAGAAAACGGCGCCTTTCTTGAGCATTCCAATGAGGCGGAGTCAACCCCGTCACCAAATAATTCACGATATCCGCATACCATGGAGTTGTAGAGATTCCAAACAATTGTTCATCCGGAAAAGAGTCCACGATAGGGAGATTCGGTGTAGGATCCTCAAACTGTAGCCTAGATAAATGATCGGCTACCACATTTTCAACACCCTTCTTGTCTTTGATAGTCAGATTGAACTCTTGAAGAAGGAGAATCCATCGGATCAAGCGGGCTTTAGCATCTTGCTTCGTAAGGAGATATTTGAGAGCGGAGTGATCCGTGTACACAATGATAGGAGCGCCACCAATTAGATAAGACCGGAATTTATCCAGAGCGAACACCACCGCAAGTAACTCTTTCTCCGTGGTTGTATAATTCACTTGAGCATCATTCAAGGTTTTGCTCGCATAATGAATCACATAGGGATGCTTGTCCTTTCTTTGCCCCAAAACGGCTCCCACAGCATAATCACTTGCATCACACATAAGCTCGAAAGGTAAGCTCCAATCCGGTGGTTGTACAATAGGAGGGGTAGTAAGACTAGCCTTCAACTTGACAAACGCTTGCTCGCATGTGGGGGACCACTCGAAAGGTACGTCTTTAGCAAGAAGTTGGCACAAGGGTCGAGAAATAGCACTAAAGTCCTTGATGAATCGGCGATAGAATCCGGCTTGCCCGAGAAATGAACGGATGTCCTTCACACACTTTGGAGTCGGGAGATTGGAAATGAGATCGATCTTTGCCTTATCCACCGCGATACCATCCGATGATACAATATGACCCAAAACAATTCCTTGAGTGACCATGAAATGACACTTTTCCCAATTCAGCACCAAATTCTTCTCTTCACATCTTATCAAAACTTTTTCTAAGTTGGCCAAGCATGACTCGAACGAGTCGCCAAACACAGAAAAATCATCCATGAAAACCTCCAATATCTTCTCAACCATATCACTAAAAATCCCCATCATGCATCGTGAGAAAGTCCCCGGAGCGTTGCATAACCCAAACGGCATCCGACGATAAGCAAAAGTTCCGAAGGGGCAAGTGAATGTCGTCTTCTCTTGGTCTTCTAGAGCAACTTCGATCTGATTGTACCCAGAGTATCCATCCAAGAAACAATAGAATGCATGTCCAGCTATCCTTTCCAAGATCTGATCGATAAAAGGCAAGGGAAAGTGATCTTTTCGGGTACTTGCGTTGAGCTTTCGATAATCAATACACACCCTCCATCCCGTCTGAACACGAGTTGGCACAAGCTCATTCTCCTCATTGCGCACAACGGTTACCCCAGATTTCTTTGGTACGACCTGAACTGGACTCACCCATTTACTATCAGCTATGGGATAAATGATACCCACATCGAGCAACTTTAAGACTTCCGCTCGGACCACATCTTTCATAATCGGATTCAAACGGCGTTGGGGTTGACGAGACGGCTTGACATTATCCTCCAAAGCAATATGGTGAGAGCACAAAGTAGCATCAATCCCTTTAATATCCGCAATGGTCCACCCGATAGCCTTCTTATGCCTCCTTAATGAATCAAGCAATTTTTCCTCCCGAGAATCCCCAAGAGAGGAAGAAATAACCACAGGGTAAGTCTCGTGATCTCCAAGAAAAGCATATTTCAACGTGTCGGGCAAAGGTTTCAATTCCAGCTTCGGTGGCTCAATACTAGATGGTAGAACTTTCTTCTCAAGTGGGGGAAGCTCTTCGAATTCATCGCACTTTGGGACCCAAGAATGCATAGCACACGCTTCATCTTCCTCATTGAGCAATGATAACAAATAATTCACCTCAGAAGACTCAAGAAATTCGGCCTCTTCGGTGGTAAGAGCAACTTCCAAAGGATCGCTATAAAGCAACTCATCTACGTGTTCCTCCACAAGAGTATCAATAAAACTTACTTCATTGACGTTCTCATCATCCCCCATTTGACTGCCTACATTAAAGACATTGACTTCCATCTTCATGTTACCGAAAGTCATATTAAGAAGTCCATTTCGACAGTTAATAATAGCATCTGCGGTTGCTAAGAAGGGCCTCCCGAGAATAACCGGAGTAGAAGTAGCCAAAGAATCATTCGGATTAGTGTCAAGAATCACAAAATCCACTGGATAGACGAATTGACCAACTTGAACTAGAACGTCCTCCACTACTCCCCTTGGTGTACGAACACTCCTATCGGCCAACTGAAGCGTAACTCGAGTAGGTCTCATCTCCCCCAACCCCAGTTCTTGATACACAGAAAACGGAAGTAGGTTGACGCTTGCACCCAGATCAAGTAGAGCTTGCTCGATACGTTTCCCGCCAATGGTGACAGCAATGGTGGGACTCCCTGGATCCTTGTATTTCGGAGCAATACTTGTCTGAATAATTGAACTAACTTGCTCGGTCAAGAAGATTTTCTTTTGAACATTCAACTTGCGCTTTCGCGTGCAAAGGTCTTTAAGGAACTTGGCATAAGACGGAATTTGTTTAATCGCGTCCATTAGCGGGATGTTGATCTTCACTTGATTGAATAACTCATGCAACTCCGCATTCAAATTGGGTTTCGCCAAAGCCCTCAACCGGTTGGGAAATGGAGCCGGTGTTGGAATAACTCGAGGATCCGCATTACTTTGTTCCTTCGCCTTACCCTTACCATTTTCCTTCGAAACCTCTTCGCTTGCCTCCTTGGGAGATTCCCCAAGAGACGGTGTAGGACTTGAACGATCGATAGGAGGAGGCAACAAAGACGGCTCCGGAGGCATCTCTATTTGGTTATCCACCACCCTCCCACTCCGAAGAGAAATAATCGCCTTTGCTTGCTCGGGGAAAGGCACCGAAGAGCTAGCAAAGTGAAGACCTTGCGAATTAGGTGGAGTGGACATCGTTTGCGGATTAGGTTGAGGTTGTGTTGGAAACTTCCCTTTCTCTTGTTGAAGCATACCCACAGTAGTTGTCAACTTCCCCAACTGATTTCTGATATCATTCATCATCTGAGTTTGTTGCTCATTGATTGCGGTGACTTTGCCAAAAGAGCACTAAATTGATCTTCCCAAGAACGCTTTGGTGGTTGTTGAAAACTGAGAGCAGGGGTTGCTGAAATTGAGTAGCATGTGGGAATGAGGAGCGGGAGGAGCTTGGAAGCAAACTAAGTGCTTAAGGCAACCTAGGTGATTATAACCTAGGTTGACAAGTCTTATTCTTTTACTCAAAGGATACAAATTACCCTATAAACTATTGCCCAATGGTTAAAAGAAATGAATGAGAAAGAATATTCTGGAAAGAAATATCTTTTTAAAATTACCTTTCAATGGAGAGAAAGGGCATGTACTTTCTAGGAAAGTGATTTGATTAAGAAAACACAATGATGAGTGGGAAAAATGACAAGTTAATGGAAAGTGAGATGATTAAAGGTTTGGCTTTTGAAAGTGACTTGTCAATGCAAAAGAATGAATAAGGCTTCCAAGTAGCCTTTCTAGGAAATTTGTAGGGTGATATACATACATATATGTATATATGTATATGTATGTCAAGGTAACATGTAGAAAGGAGAAAAGAAGTAATGATGAATTATGGGCTACTTGATGTGACAATACATAATCATGGTTGTTTGGAAGAACAAACTTGGTCTTGATTAGACAAGTCCATGGTAGCACTATTTTCTAGACAATAGGAAGTCTTATTTCTATTACTCAAAGGATAAAAATTACCGTACAAACTATTATTCAATGGGTAAAGAGGTAATGATGAGAAATAATATTCTTAGAAGAAGTAATGATGAACAATAGAGTTTTGAAATGATTAGTCATGAAAGTGAAATAATTTCCTAGTCTAGGGTTGCTAAGGTATAGAAAGGTTTATTAGGTTCATCTAGGGTTAGGAGAATGTAACTAGGTTAAATGGGTACTTAGGTTTCTCTAACTAATCGGTTGGAAACTAATTCTACTTGCCAAGTAGGATTTCTAACCAAGAAATATAATTGTAATTTAATTAATTAATTTAACTTGTTAGGAAAATATACAAGTGCTTCTGTAAGCATGCTTGTCTTCAGAAAAAGACTAAATTGTCCGAGACGAAAAGATATAATTTTATAAGTTTCAAATCTAATTATGACGGATTATTTGAAATTAAAAAGGAATTTTAAAAGAAAAATTCCAAGTAATTGAAAAAAATTTAAATATTTAACGAAATTTTTATTTACCAAAAATCAGGGTCGTTACATGGAAGCAGACTTAGGTGATTTTAAGTGTGGTGGTGGTATTGAACTGAAGAAAGAGAGAGGGAGAGAGTAAAAAAGAATAATAGTATCCTTTTAACTTCTGAGAGGGAGAGAATAAGTTAGAAATTAAGGAAATGCAAACCATGTATGGAAAGAATATCACGTGCAATATATCGGTTATATTGCAAAGGATATCACATGCAAAGGATCCGTTGTTTTGTTTACCTTTTAAAGAATGTATTATTTCACATACCTTTTAGTTATAGGAAGAGAGATGGCAGAAATTATTCCTTTCACTATGCAAAAAGAGAGGTTTCCTTTTACTGTTGTGGAGAGAGAGAGAGAGAGCGCGCGCGCGCTCAAATTAGATGATGACTTTTCAAATTATTTAATGCTATAAATTCCGTGGGAACCAATTTATACTGTGAGAACCGATTAATTGCTGGGTTCTTAGAATGGTAATGATAGAATTGTAGTAGTTTCGGCAAGGAAATGACAGAATTGTAGTAGAGGTAAAGGGAGAGAGCACTACGTCAATTAAACTAACGGTCTAGATTTATAGAGGGAACAAATCTAGAGCGCCGGTTGTCTTTTGGATTCAAAACCAATCCTCCCATATTATTAAGATTTTTTTATCCACCTACTAGAGTATTATGCATCCATTTCAACTATCACATAAACACTTTCTTAGTTAATACCTCCCCCTTTACTAATCAGCCCTTAGCTATCAAGATACAAAATTTAGTTTATCTATTTACTGACTAGAAATTCTGGTTATGCCATACAGTATGAAGCTGTCCACATGTTGTCTCCAACACTATTGTGCCTTTTGGATTGATGTTGTCCTGACCCTTTAAATGTGATCGAATCGTTCATTTTGTTTGACTCTTGGAGTTTATTGTCAGTTTCAAAATTGCGATTGATCAAATATCGACATCAACATGAATAGAACACATATTTTTCAAAATTTATGTTTAAAATCATACAATCATCATTGTCTTCTCAAATAAAACATGTTTTGTTCATAATGTCCTTGTCTGAAATCAATCTCAATTTCGGTACAAGACTACGAAGGGGAAGCTCTACCTTTAAACAAAATGAACAATCAAGATCACAGCCATAGGGTTTTAATCAATAGCAAACGATTAAGTTAAGGCTAAGTTTTTCTACGGGGCTAAATGGGCTTATTTTCCTTTGTATTTTATGAAGAAAAAATAAGCCCGTTTAGTCCAGTTAGGAAACTCAACCTTAGTCCACAAATTATGGTTAATATCACTTCCCAGCCCATCAGCGGAATTTTAAGATGATATCACTCCCCGAGAAATCATTCCCAACTTGATGGAGGGGTCAAATTCCATATATAGCAAAACAACCTCTACCCCAACCCCAAGTTTTGAAGAAAATTTGTACTTTACCCTACTGTAATTAGATACCTATTGACATTCAGACTACTATAAGGGCCTGTTTGATTAGGAGGATTGAGGATGGGATTGGATTAGTAGAAAACACATGGGGCCTATCTTGTAAGAGATTGTCCCCTAATCCCATAGATTTTCTCTCTAGAGCTTTTCTCCCTAGAGTCCTACTCTAGGGTTTCTCCTCCTTAGGGTTCTACCCTAGAGTTCAGTTCAATTTTTCTCCCAGTTTGGTACTGGGGAAGTGTGTGTTCCGTGTAGGGGTGCTTCTTTTTTTATTTAATCCACGGTCTATCATCTATAATGGCAGAAAGTGTGGTTGAACAAATGAAGAGATTCTCCCTTACACCCGATGAGAAAGATGACATCGTTATTGACACAGCTATGCAGGCTAAGGCGATTGAGGCGTGCTCGGCGAGTCTGGTGGGGAAACTTCTGACTAAGAGAGGTTTTGGCAGGGCTGCTCTTAAGGATACTATGCGCAAGGTGTGGGGGTCGCCTTCGGGCTTGCGTATATTGGATGTGGGTGAGAATCTTTTTCTCTTTCGTTTTTCAAGTGAAGTGGACATGCAATGGGTGATGAATAGGGGGCCGTGGTGTTTTGATAACATGTTATTGCTTAAACAATGGGAGGTAGGGATGAAGGCGGATAGTGTTGAGTTCACGGAATTAGATTGTTGGGTCCAACTCAGGGGTTTGCCGTTTGAGTGCATTACCCCGGAGATTGGACGGACTATTGGCAACCGCATTGGTGTGGTTTTGGATGTGATCAAGGCCTCCAAGATGGACAAGTAGGGACGATACATTCGGGTTCAGATCAGAATTCCTTTACATAAGCCTCTTTTGAGGGGTGGCAATGTGGCTTTGGGTTGCAAGGGAAAAGTGCTGGGTCGAGTACAAGTATGGGCGGCTACCTATTTTTTGTTACTACTGTGGAGTTCTTGACCATGAAACCAGGGTTTGCCAAGCGAAAGGACGTGGTATGCTAGAGGGTTACGTTAAGGAGAATGCTTACGAGCCCTGGCTGATTGCTGCACAGAGTTATCGGAGAGGGTTTAGATGGAAGGAGAAAGAAGCGGGCTCCTTTAACAGGAGTTTGGCTTCAGCTATGGTGGCTATGGCGAAGTCCGGTGACATTTCTGGCAGCGAGGCGCGGCGCTTCGGACTCACTGCTGCTGAGAAAGGAAGGAATCAGATGGAGATTGGAGGGCGAGATTCTCAGTTGGTTGAGATAGCGAATAATTTGGTGGTCTCGATCAATGGCAATCAATTTATGATGGAGGATTTAGTGCCAAACTTTTCGAGAACTTTGAATTTTCAAAAGACAGGCGGGGATGTGATTGGGCAATCAAAAGTGGTGGGCTTAGAGCTTTTGGAAGGAAATGTTTCGATGACGGACCAAGAAGCAAATGGGTCCCAATCTCTTATGGGCTGTAATGTTGGGCAGAAAATAGATGCAGTGGGCCAAGGAATTATTAATGGGGAGTCCAGCACTAAGGATTCTGGGCCTTCTAATGGAAATGAGTTGGACCTTTCTTTGGGATCTAATTTGGTGGAGGTCCAAGTTTTTAAGGCCATAGAAACAGTCAACACTAAAGTAAAGACTACAGAGAGGGTTTTGTCGAGAATTCCAATGGGGAAAGGAGGGAGTGGGAGAAAGCAGTTGGCGGTGAACAAGAGGAAAGGTGGTGGTGTTGGGACAGTGAGGATTGAGGAGCGAAATGGAGAACTATTGCCTTGGTCTGGGAAACGGAGGTTGGAAGTTGTGGATGCTGAAACTTCACAAGACAAAAAGGTCTTTTGGGGGAATATTGCTAACTCTTTTAGGGTGGAAGCTGTAGACACCCAGAAAATTTTTAATTTTTGAAATGTTTAGTAAATGCGTAATTGGGAAAAATAGAATTTATGTGGTGATTATTTGAATTAAGGATTGAAGTGAAAGAATTGAATCTTAAGGGAGTGTGTGTGTGTATTATAAAGATATAGGGGTATATATATAGGGTGTATGTATTGTAGGAGATTATTTTCATCTCCAATCTCTCTCTCTCTATCTACCATCCCCCCCCCCTCTCTCTCTCTCTTTCTCTCTCTCGCTCTCATATGAAATCTCTCTCTCTTCTCCTCTCACTCAAAACTTCTCTCCATCTCACAAAAACCTCAAGGATCCATCTCTATTTCACTTCTAGAACGCAACCTCGGGCTCGTATCGCATTGGGTGAGGCTCGAGGGAAAGATCTTGGAGCATTTCGGAGCTTTGGAAGCTAAGGCTAGTTCGTGATCTCATGTTTGAAGCTTCTAACCTTGAGGTAGGGATTTCTTACTCACTTTATATGTTTATGAGTTGATTTCGTGTTTGGATCGAGCCTTGATCGTCCCCCTTCGTTCTTTTGAAAAGCTGTCAAAATCTGCATAAATCATCTAAAATAGCCTAGGGATCAATCCCTAAGCAAGAGGGATCGCTCCCTCGCTCAAAATCTGGATTTTTCTCTTGGGGGATCGATCTCCAAGAGAGGGATCGATTCCTCCCCTCTCTGGAAATTCTGCTCGCTTTCTGGGATTCAGCCCAATTTCAAACGGCCGTAACTTCTTTTGCCGATATTCATTTCATACAAATTTTATATCGATTCGAAGGTCTTGAAGTCATCTTTCATTTGCCACTAGAATCACCTTAAATCTCTTAGTACACAGAAAGTTATGACCATTTGAGTAGAGGTGTGTCAGTCTGCCAATGTCTGTGGTTATTCCTAAGATTGTCCTCGTTCCGTGTTATGATTCCCTATATAACTAGAACATGTTTAAGTCACTCTTGAGTATGATTACTTATGTCCTAATGACTCGTTGTTTGATCTTGTCTCTTAGCACTCATTAAAGCAGAATATCAAGGACGTTGGTTAGGGAAACATACCGTAAGGTCGATAGGAGTACTGTGGGCTATAAGGGATAAAGTGGTAAGTGTTATGAGTAAACATGAGCTTGTCTAGTGGTCCGATGTGTAGTGTTGTCACTCGTATCCTCATGTCTCGTCTTGTTGCGCTCCCTAAGTTCCTTTGACACCCGTCCTATAAGATTCTCGTTTAGAACCTAGTGGGTGGTGTGTCGGGGAGTTGTCATGGGTTCGGTACGTGACGTAGGGTGTCATGATAGACTTTGAGGAATAGTGTGAACTTAAGGTATTTATCAATGTATAATGGGGCATATTTAAGAGTTTGTAAGGCATTGTGTGATGTTAATTGTAAGATTGTGACTTTGGAAAATGTTGTCTTCTTGTATATGGATTGATAATGCATGTGTGTATGTGTGAGTTGATAACTTTGAATTGAGGGTCCTGCAACGCAAGGTGTGGTAATGCGGAGACTCTAGAGGGCCCGAAACGCAGGGTGTGGTAATGTGAAAACCTAGGTGGAGAGAATTCACTGTAACGCAAAGGGTGGTAACACAGTTGAATGTCTCACATGATGAAGGAAGTTATGATTGATTATAGAAGTTCATGTTGACGTTTGAGCTATTTGTTGCTTGAGATTGTAACTGTTGAAAAGGGAATAAACAATTGATTCTACCAAGGATTTGAAAAGAAAGGAACTTGTCTTTTTTTTGAAAAAGGATTTTTATTCCGGCTATTCTTGAGCGAATCAACGATTTCCGGTATTCATGCGCAGAATCAACGGACTCCGGCTATTCAAACTCGAATCAACGGAGCTTGACCCATAAAGGTCGAGAGTTTTCTCAAAACTATTTTGGAAACCAAAAAGGGATGTTTTTATGAAAAGAGGCTTGATGATGAATGGTAAGAAATAAGAAAGTTAAGTGCGGCATCCATTTGAGAAATCTTAAAATGGTTTGAGAAATTGTCGTTGGCTATTTAGATTGCTGAGTGTGTAATGCTACTTCCAACTCGATGTATGAATGGTTAGGGTTAGCTACAAGATGTATAGATTCCCATAATCGTAGTTCGTCGGTTCTTCATGACATTCCATCGTATCTCAAGTCATTCATTGAAATCCATTCACTCTTATTGCATGTTTCATTGCATTTACATGTAGTTTGAGTATAGAGTTCTCTACTGGGGTAGTGTAGCCTAACCTATCATTTTTAGGTGCATCCCAAGGATTTTGACGCGGAGTGCATGGTGTGCATGCTTGGCTTCACAACTTTGAAAGCCGTCATTAAGAAGTGGTTGCATCATCCTTTGTATGATCTTTTTGAAAAGATATAATCATAAATTCATTTGAACTCTTTTAACTTTGGATATTGTGTAACTTCAAAATTTGTCGTATTTGACTAATTATGGAATTTGGGCCGTAGTGCCAATGTTGTAAAATCTCTAAACTCGGGGACTTGGTTTGTAAGTGATCTTTTGGGAAACTCTCTTTTGGGTATTATCTATATTACGCGAAGATTGATTATTGAAATGGATTATTATTTATGTTGAAAATTGAGGGCATGACAGAAGCGACCAACCCCGATGGGCCCCCAAAATCTCAATGAAGGTCATGGTGTGGAACTGTTAGGGTGCGAAGAACCCTCTAACAGTTTCCTAATTGAAGGAGTTTTATAGACTCCATTCCCCGGATGTGGTGTTTTTGATGGAGACCAAGAATTTTGACCATTATTTGGTTTGGCTTCAAAAACACCTGGGTGTAAAAGATGGTTTTTTTGTAAGTCCTGTTGGCTTGGCGGGAGGTTTGTGTATATATTGGAAGAAGGGGGTGCCTTTTCAACTCATTAGAAGTAATTCGATTTTTATTGATTGTTTTATTTCGGTAGCCCAACATCGGTGTCGGATGACCTTTGTACACGCACAAAATTCTCTTTAGGAACGAAAGGGTATGTGGGAGGAGTTATTGGGTATAGCTCATGAGGAATCTTCAGATTGGTTGGTTGGTGGAGACTTGAATGCTATATTACACCAGGATGAGAAATCTGGAGGTCACCAAAGGTAGGCGTGGGAATTATTTGATTTTCAACGGTTCATTCAGGAGAGCAGCCTCATTGATTTGGGATACGTTAGGTTTCCCTTTACTTGGAACAATAAGAAATCTGGTAGGGAGTATGTGCGAGTCCGACTTGATCGCTTTTTGGCAAGTTCGAGTTGAAGGATTCGTCATCTGAATGCGGTGGTGAAGCATTTAGCACCGGATGGCTCTGATCATTGTCCGATTTTACTGGATAACGTGGGTCAGGTGGGGAGGTTTAAGCAAAGATTTGTTTTTGATATGAGATGGGGTGGATAAGAGGAGTGTGTTGTGATTGTTCGACAAGCTTGGCAGTGGCAAGTCCATGGATCTAGATGGTTTCAAATACATGAGAAGATCAAGGCATGCCGAATGAGTTTTCTTCATTGGAGGAAACAACGTCCACTCAACTCAAGGCATAGTAAGGAGGTTCTGGGCTCTAAACTGCAGCATTTGTTTAAGTGTCCAAACTTCAATAGAGAGGAGTATTCGCTTACTGAGACCTTATTCAAGAGGGCTCTAAAGAATGAGGAGATTTATTGGAAGGATAAAGCGCAATCAAATTGGCTTAAGGCGGGGGATAGGAAAACAACTTTCTTTCATGCTCAGACCATCCAAAGGCGACAACAAAATAGGCTAGTTGGGCTTGAAGATCGAAATGGGTGTTGGAGAGAGGGGAATCAAGCTATGAGTGAGATTGCTCGTGATTATTTTAAGAATAATTTCTTGTCGGATGGTATTCTAATGTGGAGGCAATTCTAAGCTGCGTGACTCCAAGGGTGTCCAACTCGATGAATAGGTTTCTCACTAGACCTATTTCTTACAATGAGGTTAAAACAGCGGTTTCCAAATGCCTACGGATAAAGCTCCCGGGCCCGATGGAATGGGAGCGGGGTTTTTTCAAAAGTACTGGACCATTGTGGGATCGAGTTTGGTGGATGCAGTGCGTAGTTTTTGCCACTCAGGTAATCTTCTTCGTGTATAAATCATACGCATATTGTTCTTATTCCCAAAGTTTAGTGTCCTATGAATATGGGACAGCTGTGGCCCATTAGTTTATGTAATTCAAGTTATAAAGTGTTAGCAAAGGTCTTTGTGAATCGATTGCAACGTTTCTTGCCAAAACTTATCAGTGAGAGTCAGTGTGCTTTTGTAAGTGGGCATTTGATCTCAGATAATAATATGATGGCCCAAGAAGCTTTGCATTAGATGAAGAATTGTCATTATGGCCAGAATCGATCAGTGGCATTGAAATTGGATATGAGAAAGGCTTACAACCGAGTGGAGTGGAGCTTTTTAGAGGCTATTATGCGTAAAATGGGCTTTGCAGATGTGTGGATAAAATGGATTATGGGGTGTGTATCTTCTGTTAGTTATTCTTTGCTGCTCAATGGACAACCAGAGGGGTACATCAACCCATCCTAGGGCTTGTGTCAAGGCAATCCTTTGTCAACTTATTTATTCTTGCTTTGTGCTGAGGGTTTTTCGGAGATGTTGCGCCATGCCGAATCTCGAGGTGCTATTCAAGGTTTGAGGATCTGTAGGGGTGCCCCGTCCATTAGTCATTTGCTCTTTGTGGATGACACACTGGTTTTCTGTAAAGCAAAAAGAAGGGAGTTACAAGCTATTGGAGACATTCTGGATGATTATCGGAAGGCATCGGGTCAGCTCATCAATCTTCAAAAGTCTTCTATGTTTTTTAGCAAAAATACAGGAGCTGATTTAAAGAGGGCTCTTAGTTCAAATCTAGTTATTCCTGTTAGGACTGATTTGGGGAAGTATTTAGGGCTCCCAACGGAGGTTGGCAAATCCAAAACAGAAATGTTCAACTATATAAAGGAAAGAGTGCTGCAGAAGTTGGCGGGTTGGAAGGAGAAAATTCTTAATCAAGCCGGGAAGGAAGTCTTGCTCAAGTCGGTGGCGTTGGCGCTTCCTACTTATGCTATGATGTGTTTTAAGCTTCCAAAAGGATTGTGCCATCAAATTGAGTCAGCTATGGCAAGTTTTTGGTGGGGGCAAAAGAATAATGAAAGGAAAATTCATTGCATGAAGTGGAGCAGGTTATGTCAAGTTAAATTAAAAGAGGGTTGGGTTTCCAGGATCTTATTGCTTATAGTTTGGCTCTCCTAGCAAAGCAAGGTTGGAGGATTATGATGTCACCAAATTGTCTTATGGCCAGGGTTCTTAAAAGTAAATACTTCAAGGATTGTTCTTTTATGAAGGCAGATTTGGGGAACAATCCGTCCTAGGTTTGGCGGAGTATTTGGGAAGGAAGGAAGGTCTTAGAGGCTAGTTTGAGATGGTCAATCGGAAATGGGGCTTCGGTCGCAATGATACGTATCCTTGGCTGCCTTTGGCTGGGGATTTTAAACCAAGGAGAATTGATGCAGACGAGGGTTTCACTTGGGTTCGGCAACTCATTAATGATGACAAGGCAACGTGGACGGAGGAAGTGGTCTCGCAATTATTTGTCCTAGATCATGCGAGATGCATCCTTTCCATTCCATTGTCATGTAGAAATAAACCAGACACAATGGTTTGGCATTTTACGCATTCGGGGCATTATTCTGTGAGCTCGGGTTATATGACTGCTCTGGATTTACAGATAGAAGGCAGGGTAGCTCAAATGATGGGTCCACTGATGAGAATGGGTCCGACAAGTGCTGGAAAGGGATATGGCAGCTGCACGTTCCTAGGAAGATTCAGGTCTTTATATAGAAATGCTGCCATGGAATTTTACCGACAAAGAGGGAGCTGCAGCGCAAACGGATTGTTGACAATGCTAGCTGTCCGGTTTATGGTGATGATTTGGAATCGATTGTGCATCTTTTTGGGATTGTCCGTTGTCTCATCGGGTGTGGTTATGCTCCCCTTTTCAATTGGATGTCGTAAATTTACAAGTTAACTCTTTTATTGATCTGTGGGATGGTTTCATATCACGATGGTAGACTGTATCTAATAGGGAGTGGTGTTTAGGGTTAACTGCTATGCTTTTGTGGTACATTTGGAAAAGGAGAAATGGTGCGGTTTTTTATCACAAGATCCTCCTGTCACGCCCCCGATTTTTAACTAAATAATAATATATTTTCTACAAACAAAAGTCTTTCTCTCAACTATATTTACCTTTAAATGTCATGTAAATCCAAATAGCAAATCAAGTCGCTTCTTCTTCTTCGCTCCAATTTTTTTTTCCTTACATAAAGTCTCCCAAATGTCTTCCATTTAAAGAGATTCACGATAATCAAGGAGATGAGTCTATACATAGCTTTACATATGATCTAATCAAATGGTACAACCCTCAATTGCGAGTAAAATACATAACATGAATTAGACTAAATGATAAACACTTCCTCAACGATACCAATGAAGCTCTCAAGAGACATCGCAATGTGCACTCCATGCAATCCAAGCTATGTGTCATGACGAGTACCTGAAAGGATAGGGTGAGCTACACTAGCTCGTAGAGATATCCATACCTAAATTATATGCAGAAGTGAAGACAGATCCCAAAAAAAATATTTTCCAAAAGCATATTTGTTTTGTCAAAATATGGAACTCAAAATACTATACCCACGCTGGAAAATATTTAACTCCATTTCTCAAACACTGACACTTTCACCCACACATACCAATATTCTTAAAAATCTCAGTTTACCGTTACGGCGTTACCCAAATCAATCCCTGCTCTTTCATTTCCATTTCAAAGACCCAAAGATTAATCTAAGTTCTTTAATGAAAACCCTCATTTTTCTCGTCTCACATAACTAGCCAACCTCTCACCAAAATATACACACTACGCATGTAGAGTCAGAATATGAAATAACAATGACACATCGAACAATACCACACCTCGACAATAAGGAGACTCACCCATAAACCCCAAATCAAATTCCAAATCTCAAGTTAACTTCAAGCCAAAAACCCTTCACCTTAAGATTTCCTTTACAAGTCTAACGTGCACATACCCTATATGTAACTCTCACAATGCATCACACCACAACGTACCAAATATACACTCACACAGAATAAGTTGCCCACCGTATATCAGGAGAACAAGCCACAATGATTTGGAGGTCTAAAAGAAGAAATATAAAACACGTATTGACATACTAGACGATCCAAGGTGGCAACTCAAGTTCAAGTTTTGTGTTTCTCATACGCATATTCCACTTTGTCTCAAATTCACATTATCGATTTTCAAAAAAACCAATTTCCCTTTCTTTTCTTTTTCTTTTTGAAAACATCAATAACCCAGCCATTAGAAACATACCACCAACGCAGAACCATAATTTGCCTTCAGATTGAAATTTGCAAAATGCCATACACATTAAAACTTAACATCTTGATGCAGAAGGATTCATTGCATAACGTAACAAATAAACGACAAATTCCCAATCTCTTATGTCATGTGATTAATCTCATTCATTCACTTTCTTTGCGTCAAATCTTATAAGCATGTTTTTAGGCATGGGACCCCGTTCACCCACTAGTCACCAGAACTACCGCATCATTCACATTATTAGTTCAACACAACCAGCATCGCCCTTAGAGTCACCACGGCTTTCCCCGGGTCTTTTCCCTAAGTCGATCCGGAAAAGAGTCACCATGGCTTTACCCAGGTCTATTCTCAAATCCGCAGAGCAGTAGGTCACCACGGCTTTACCCGGGTCTATTCCCACTTTCACAAAGTAACAGGGTCACCACGGCTTTACCCGGGTCTATTCCCGCATTCACAGGGCACTTGGGTCACCACGGCTTGACCCGGGTCTATTCCCATAATCAATATACACTGATGATGTAAACTTGCCAATACGACTTCATAACAGGGTCTAATATACTAAAACCATTAAGAGGGCAATACCCACATACCAAAACACGCATACTAAACCAACCCATGGATACAATACATAAAGAGGAAAAACTGTTTATTTTTCTCTAAGTACGTATCAAACAACATCAATGTCAATACACCAACAATGCATATCCCTTTAATCCAACACCAAGTCATCTAGATCAACCCATCGTATCCCCACATGTCCAATTGGCGAAGTTAATCATTTACATTAGCCCATATTCAATTAAACAACATGAATTCAAGCACGAAACTTAAACCATTGAAAAGCATACTTCTTTTTCTTTGATCCATAGGTTATACATCAAACACGGAATTCGGGTAGCCTTATTACGGCCATGCAATTATAGCTCAACGTAACAATGAAACAGGTGCAAAGGCAGAATTTGGGTCAACTTAGGTTGCAAATCTGTTATTGCTCGGACCTACCCATGATGCATGTGATGTATCGTTGGAAAGCTCTATGTGTCTAGTTTCTAACAAAACAAACGGTGTATCGTTTCGAGTCCCGAACTAGGAGTTATGTCCATTTTACCAAAGTCCGCTGGTGCTGTCAGATTCTACGCGGGAGTTAAGTAAAATTGATTGAAAAATCATAACTCTTTCATCTTAAACCCAAAAATATTGAAACCAATGCCCAAAGTTGCACCACTACAAGCCCTACGCTCAGTAAAAATTCCAGGTTCAGAAACGAGAGGAGGTTAACCCAACAATTAAAAGAAAAACCGACTCGCAACCATTTTCGCACCAGTCAACCAACCCTACTTTAGAAATTCACCAAAAATTGTATACTCAACCAAATTACTTGATTCCAACGCCAATCTCTTCTTAACTTACATATGCAGCTCCTGTAAAAGACCCAAAGCCACCCAAAATGTTCATCATGCCCAGAAAGTTAAAAGAAGACAGCCACGCACGGATTCGCGCATCCAGAAAACAGCCAGTATTCAAAAATTCATAACTAATTGTGTGATTATCGGTTTTTCATGATCTTGGTACCGAAATCTTCGTATCGAAACGTACTTCAACTTTTATGAAGACACCAAATATTGATTCCTAGCAGAAGAGCTCCCAAAAGACAGAATACCAAAACCCACGAAATTTTCAGCATTCTCAAGATTTATTCAAGACTCAAAATAGATGATCAAACTTGATTCTTGTACATCCAACTAACACTTAAACATGTAAAGAAGGTAGGAGATCCCTACCTCGAAGGTTAGAAGCATGCCCGAACATGGAGGAAACTTCGAAGTGCTCCGATCTTGAATTTTCTTGGATGGATAGGAAGCTCTCGTCGCGTAGAACAACTTTAGTACTTGGGATTTTTCCGAAATCTCACTCGTAGTAGATGAGATCGAAGAGAGAAGGTGAGGGAGGAGAGAGCCGAGAGTGACGCCGGAAGAAGAAAGAAAGGGAAAAAGAAAAATGGATCTCCTGCTCCTGATTTTTGACTTATATAGGTCAAATAACACTTACACCCCTTCACTCCTATTGTATTACGTCAACTCCCACAACTTACAAGTCATCTCACATTGACCCAACTCATATCTACCTCATATTTCACATTTCATAGTATAATCTCGCATTAAATTTATTAAAATAAATACGGGTCTTTACATTCTACCCTCGTTAAAGAAATTTCGTCCTCGAAATTTATATCCAAGTCAACAAGTCATGAAACAACTGAATCACACAACACAACAGTCACAACAAATAGCGCAACATCAGGGAAGGTTCGATAAGTTAACCACCATGAAATCTAGATTCAAGAAACCTACACCGATCACAATAAAATCAAGTCCGAATACTTTCTTCTATCTCATCATTCATTACCCACATGGATTCCTCTTTTCCTTTTCTTTGTAACTCAAAATCCTTGCACCAGAATAACCCCATTTTGTTCTACGTATCCGAGCTTTCCTTTCAAGGCCTAACCTTTCATTTCAACATTTTCTTCGATGTAGAATCAACATGAGACTAACATCAATCATAGGTTCACGCTAGAGTCCTAGTTAATCAAAACAACACCACCAAATCATACTCTAATATCACTTAATTTTAGGGACACATGTACTAACTTAATCTCATGAGAAAAATAGAAAGCATTTCAATTCAAAAAGAGTTTAACCATTTTACTCCATTGCTCTCAATTCTTAATAAGGTACAAGGACACGTACTTACAGAAGGCAAAACAAACTGAGCTACTTGGACATGCATACCCTTCACAACAGAATAATGCCATGTTTAAAAGCATAAAATCGACAAAGAGATACAAATCTTTAACTATAGCGTCACATGATCTATCCTTATCCAGTTCTCTAGCAGAAACTAAATTCCCCCTTCTTTTTTTTCTTTTTTTTTTTAAAGAACTTCTACTCTAGATATTCAATTCCGAAGTCACGGTGGCCAGCCGTTCTTCAAGCTGAATATCCGGAAGTAGATCCTCCAATTTTTTTTTTGCAAATAAAATTGATGACTAACCGCATGTTTATACCATTCATAGGGAAACACCAAAAGTACTTTCAAACCTTTAAGTTTTCTTTGTCAACCAAACTTCATGAACCCATATACAAAATGGCTAAAACAACGTAACTCCAAGACCCAAATTAATTCCACAATTCTCACCTTACCTTTCTTGTAATGATTTGTCTATGACTCACCAGGTCTATCACATAAATGACCGATTAATCCAACATTTCACATTCCATTTGTATTTCATCTAAAGAAAAGATCATGCTCAGTCATCAACCCCATAAGATTTCACGAACTCATATCCAAATCAAATGCTATATCATTATCACAACCCAAACCAATCCCATAGCTAAACCCACAATTCTAGAGCACGCAGCACACCAAAGATGCAGACATACAACTTTCAAGCAGGAAAGATCTCATAAGCATATATTCCACATAGCACGAAGTACATGAGCATGTAATTGGTAGACAAGTGATCACCTAAACACTTCATTCACATAAACCGCACATTAGTCAAACATTGAACAGGACATAAGATCAGGTTCTCTTATTCCCCATACAAGGGTCAACAAGACTACGCCAATCACGTAAAGATAAATGCAAAAATCACTTTGCAATGAACGTCATTCACCCCCTACACACTTAAATGGTGTCCTAAATGCAAACACGACCCATGAGACCTAGTGCCTCCCCACGGTCTCAAAGTATTCTAACCTAAATGCTCTGATACCAAGTTGTCACGCCCCCGATTTTTAACTAAATAATAATATATTTTCTACAAACAAAAGTCTTTCTCTCAACTATATTTACCTTTAAATGTCATGTAAATCCAAATAGCAAATCAAGTCGCTTCTTCTTCTTCGCTCCAATTTTTTTTTCCTTACATAAAGTCTCCCAAATGTCTTCCATTTAAAGAGATTCACGATAATCAAGGAGATGAGTCTATACATAGCTTTACATATGATCTAATCAAATGGTACAACCCTCAATTGCGAGTAAAATACATAACATGAATTAGACTAAATGATAAACACTTCCTCAACGATACCAATGAAGCTCTCAAGAGACATCGCAATGTGCACTCCATGCAATCCAAGCTATGTGTCATGACGAGTACCTGAAAGGATAGGGTGAGCTACACTAGCTCGTAGAGATATCCATACCTAAATTATATGCAGAAGTGAAGACAGATCCCAAAAAAAAATATTTTCCAAAAGCATATTTGTTTTGTCAAAATATGGAACTCAAAATACTATACCCACGCTGGAAAATATTTAACTCCATTTCTCAAACACTGACACTTTCACCCACACATACCAATATTCTTAAAAATCTCAGTTTACCGTTACGGCGTTACCCAAATCAATCCCTGCTCTTTCATTTCCATTTCAAAGACCCAAAGATTAATCTAAGTTCTTTAATGAAAACCCTCATTTTTCTCGTCTCACATAACTAGCCAACCTCTCACCAAAATATACACACTACGCATGTAGAGTCAGAATATGAAATAACAATGACACATCGAACAATACCACACCTCGACAATAAGGAGACTCACCCATAAACCCCAAATCAAATTCCAAATCTCAAGTTAACTTCAAGCCAAAAACCCTTCACCTTAAGATTTCCTTTACAAGTCTAACGTGCACATACCCTATATGTAACTCTCACAATGCATCACACCACAACGTACCAAATATACACTCACACAGAATAAGTTGCCCACCGTATATCAGGAGAACAAGCCACAATGATTTGGAGGTCTAAAAGAAGAAATATAAAACACGTATTGACATACTAGACGATCCAAGGTGGCAACTCAAGTTCAAGTTTTGTGTTTCTCATACGCATATTCCACTTTGTCTCAAATTCACATTATCGATTTTCAAAAAAACCAATTTCCCTTTCTTTTCTTTTTCTTTTTGAAAACATCAATAACCCAGCCATTAGAAACATACCACCAACGCAGAACCATAATTTGCCTTCAGATTGAAATTTGCAAAATGCCATACACATTAAAACTTAACATCTTGATGCAGAAGGATTCATTGCATAACGTAACAAATAAACGACAAATTCCCAATTTCTTATGTCATGTGATTAATCTCATTCATTCACTTTCTTTGCGTCAAATCTTATAAGCATGTTTTTAGGCATGGGACCCCGTTCACCCACTAGTCACCAGAACTACCGCATCATTCACATTATTAGTTCAACACAACCAGCATCGCCCTTAGAGTCACCACGGCTTTCCCCGGGTCTTTTCCCTAAGTCGATCCGGAAAAGAGTCACCATGGCTTTACCCAGGTCTATTCTCAAATCCGCAGAGCAGTAGGTCACCACGGCTTTACCCGGGTCTATTCCCACTTTCACAAAGTAACAGGGTCACCACGGCTTTACCCGGGTCTATTCCCGCATTCACAGGGCACTTGGGTCACCACGGCTTGACCCGGGTCTATTCCCATAATCAATATACACTGATGATGTAAACTTGCCAATACGACTTTATAACAGGGTCTAATATACTAAAACCATTAAGAGGGCAATACCCACATACCAAAACACGCATACTAAACCAACCCATGGATACAATACATAAAGAGGAAAAACTGTTTATTTTTCTCTAAGTATCAAATAACATCAATGCCAATACACCAACAATGCATATCCCTTTAATCCAACACCAAGTCATCTAGATCAACCCATCGTATCCCCACATGTCCAATTGGCGAAGTTAATCATTTACATTAGCCCATATTCAATTAAACAACATGAATTCAAGCACGAAACTTAAACCATTGAAAAGCATACTTCTTTTTCTTTGATCCATAGGTTATACATCAAACACGGAATTCGGGTAGCCTTATTACGGCCATGCAATTATAGCTCAACGTAACAATGAAACAGGTGCAAAGGCAGAATTTGGGTCAACTTTGGTTGCAAATCTGTTATTGCTCGGACCTACCCATGATGCATGTGATGTATCGTTGGAAAGCTCTATGTGTCTAGTTTCTAACAAAACAAACGGTGTATCGTTTCGAGTCCCGAACTAGGAGTTATGTCCATTTTACCAAAGTCCGCTGGTGCTGTCAGATTCTACGCGGGAGTTAAGTAAAATTGATTGAAAAATCATAACTCTTTCATCTTAAACCCAAAAATATTGAAACCAATGCCCAAAGTTGCACCACTACAAGCCCTACGCTCAGTAAAAATTCCAGGTTCAGAAACGAGAGGAGGTTAACCCAACAATTAAAAGAAAAACCGACTCGCAACCATTTTCGCACCAGTCAACCAACCCTACTTTAGAAATTCACCAAAAACTGTATACTCAACCAAATTACTTGATTCCAACGCCAATCTCTTCTTAACTTACATATGCAGCTCCTGTAAAAGACCCAAAGCCACCCAAAATGTTCATCATGCCCAGAAAGTTAAAAGAAGACAGCCACGCACGGATTCGCGCATCCAGAAAACAGCCAGTATTCAAAAATTCATAACTAATTGTGTGATTATCGGTTTTTCATGATCTTGGTACCGAAATCTTCGTATCGAAACGTACTTCAACTTTTATGAAGACACCAAATATTGATTCCAAGCAGAAGAGCTCCCAAAAGACAGAATACCAAAACCCACGAAATTTTCAGCATTCTCAAGATTTATTCAAGACTCAAAATAGATGATCAAACTTGATTCTTGTACATCCAACTAACACTTAAACATGTAAAGAAGGTAGGAGATCCCTACCTCGAAGGTTAGAAGCATGCCCGAACATGGAGGAAACTTCGAAGTGCTCCGATCTTGAATTTTCTTGGATGGATAGGAAGCTCTCGTCGCGTAGAACAACTTTAGTACTTGGGATTTTTCCGAAATCTCACTCGTAGTAGATGAGATCGAAGAGAGAAGGTGAGGGAGGAGAGAGCCGAGAGTGACGCCGTAAGAAGAAAGAAAGGGAAAAAGAAAAATGGATCTCCTGCTCCTGATTTTTGACTTATATAGGTCAAATAACACTTACACCCCTTCACTCCTATTGTATTACGTCAACTCCCACAACTTACAAGTCATCTCACATTGACCCAACTCATATCTACCTCATATTTCACATTTCATAGTATAATCTCGCATTAAATTTATTAAAATAAATACGGGTCTTTACACCTCCTCCCTGAAATGATCAGCAGACGCGCAGTGGCTGCTTTTCAAGAATTTTTGGCAGTGTACCCGCTGGTATTTTATGAGAGAGGAGGAGGTGGGGAGGTGCAAAGGCAATTGTGGCAATGACCGTCGGAGGGGTCCTTCAAGATTAATGTAGATGGTGCGTGGAAGAAGGAATCTGGGGAAGGGGATTTCGATGTCGTGATTTGAGATAGTAAGGGGAGCTTTGTTGGTGCTATTATGGGGAAGCTATCATGGTGTGCTAGTCCTGCAGTGGTAGAAGCCATGGCAATCCGAAGAGGGATTCTACTGGGACCCAGTTGGGGTTAGGGTCAATTGTAGTGGAGAGTGATGTTCAAGCTGTGATTAATATAATAAATGGGCAGATTGTGACTAGTCAAGAGTTGGGGGTTATTATTCATGATGTCCAGGCCTTGGGTAAAAGTTTTCAAGTCTGTTCTTTTTCCTTGGCCCGTAGGTCGTGCAATATGGTTGCTTATCTGTTGGCAAGCAGAGGTATATTTGGTATGGGGTCTTGTCTTTGGACTGATTCCCCACCGTCGTGGTTACTTGATCCCTTAATTAGGGACGAGTCCCATTCTTGATATAATGATTTTCTTCGTGGTTATAATATCTATTATCGGTTGGCAAAAAAAAAAAAAAAAACAAATAAGTGGGGTAGGATTGAATTATGGTTGGGACTAAATGAGGCCAATAATCCCTCATATGGCTCACTATTGTATCCCACTTCCCCTCTTGGGATTAATAATCCCGAGACTAACCTACCTTCAGATAATCTTGCTACTTCGATCCAACAGTCGATATTACTACTCAAAATTTTATCCCATCTTTTATCCTCTTCCAACCGAACACAATATACCTAATTCCATGGTATTAGCTTATCCTCTTGAGATAAAAAGCACACGTGGACCCCCTAGTATTAGAGGGTGTTCCAACTAAAAAAAAGGAAGGTTTTTGGAAAAAGAAGGTAATTTCAAGCTCAAATATAATGAAAATGAAAAATAAATTTTTAATTTTTTTTGCACCGTTTAAAAGATTTCAATGAGATCTATCAAACAAGATCCATACTGGTAGAAAAATTATTTGCGTCAACACATGATTTTTGACCTTAAAATTACCTTCTTTTTCCAAAATCTTCATTTTGTTTTGGTTGGAACACCTCCTTAGCTAATCCCATGGTATTAGCGTATCTCTCATTTTCCAATCTCTCCAATCAAATATGGCCTAAGTTTATACAAATAATGTTGAACGGTCCGGATCATAATAACAATAATAGGTTATCTAAAAATCTTTCGTTTACAAACCACAAGAGAGTTCAATCAAACTTGTATTCTTTTAAAGAAAGTCTAATTGTATGAATAGTAACCTTCCTCTTTACACTTTTACAGATAACATGCGGAAACACAAGTGGACTCTCATCGAACAACACCACTCTAAGTTCAAATTTTGACTCCGCCACTAAAGACAACAATGCTAGTAACACACACAAACAGACCGAGGATTTTACGAGGACGGCGGTGGTGGAAACAAGCTATGTCCTATCGTGCTAGTCTTCGCAGAGAGCAAGCTCTACCTTACGGAACTTGAGCAAGTATCCTTCCCGAAAGGGTAAGATCAGCAGAACCAGTGATACCATTCGAGTTAGAAAAGCCCCTACACTAAGTATAATTTATTAATTTCTATAAAACTTTACAAATATGACCCATAAAATACTGGACAACTGCCGAAAGACCTGAACTTCAACCCTTGACTTCGTCATGACAATGGTTTGTCGAGTTCGGCTCCCCTCCAATTCTCCAACAATTGGAGAATCCGCCAATTCAAATGTCACTATCATGCTACTCATCTTATCATTTGGTTGAGCACACAGGAAAGTCTTCTTTTTTCTTTTTTTTTTGTGTAACGCAAGATGGCCAAAGCTAGCTTGCACGCACCTCAAACTATTCACTATTCCCTATAGCCTCTTCCACAGCCATTTCACTTTCTTATGCGTGGTGATGAGGTATCTCAAGAATTGTTGACAAGAAAAATTAAACCTAAAATCTTAGAAGGGAGCAAACCGCTAAGACCCAAGGCAAGACCACTCGGTCAACCTTGAGTTAATCATTGAGATTATTCAATCAATCAGAAAAGTTTTTTTTTTTCTCACGCATCAATTAAAAACCTTGACTGTTTTTAATCGACAAATTGATTGGCCATTCGATTTCTTTTATAAAAAAAAAAAACTGGTTATCCGATCTCCATTTGATGATCGGAAAATTAAAGCCCAGAAAATTCTATCTATGTCAGTTTAGTTTGTTTGGTGGTGAATCTAGTGGTGTCAAGTGTGCATGGCAACAAGCGAGCAAAGGGGATGTAATGAAGTGGGAAACGAGAAGGGAGAGGGAGAGGCAGTGGTTCGGGTTGGAGGAGGTGGGGTGGTGATGGTGGTGGCTCGTCGGCGAAGACACATAAGGGGAGGGCGGGGAGAGAGAGATTTCCTACAGCCATTGATATTTTTCATCGCTACTGGTTGGGAGAGAGATTTTCCTGTGTGCTCAACCAAATGGCTTCCTAATGAGGTGAATAGCATGACCGATAGATTTGAATCGGAGGATCCTCCAATTATTGGAGAATTGGAGAGGAGCCAAACTCGACTAGTCTATCATTCCCTTCCCTGTGTTTGGTTCACCAGCTACGGGAACAACTTCATTCCCCTCGCTTGACTTCTCCCTGACATACACCATCCTTTGTCGACAATTTCTACTAATGTGCCCCTTCTGGCCACATCTAAAGCACGTTATGAGCTTGTTACCCTTCTCCATCTCCGAGTGCATTGTTGGCCTCTTGAAATCTCCCTTTTCCAATTCGAGTCTATTATCTTCCCTCAACTCCCCAACGTGAGCAAACCCCTCTTTCTCGGCATGGTTCCGGGACTCTTCTTCTACTCTCAGGCGATGCATCAACATGATAACAGTGATATATTTCTCGCGCATCAAGTTTCGGCGATACTCCTTCCAAGATGGAGGAAGCTTAGAAATAATCGCACTAACATGAAAGTGTTCATCAATCCACATTCCGGAAGCTTTGATAGAATCAGCTATCCTACAAAGTTCTTGTGCTTGCTCAAGAACCGATATTCCATCAACCATCTCAAACTGCATGTACTTGTTCACCTTAGATGTCGAGGTTCCAAAATCCTCACCGTAAGCTGATTTAAGCTCCTCCCAAAGCTCTTTTGCACTCTTAGTTTTCTTGGAGTATTCAGCAAATAGATTATCACAGAGACAGCTCAAGATACTGTGATGGCACAGATTGTCATCGTTCAACCATTTTTGCACTTCAGCTTTGGCTCGAGCAATTTCTTCAAAACTGGCTTTTTGTCTATCGGCAATGCTTGGGCGTCGGTCAGTAAGCACATATGCAATTTTCAATCGCTTCAGGAAAATTTCCATTTGGTGCGCCCAACAATAGTAATTTTTCCCATCAAGACGGGTGGTCTTACTAGGCACCAGTCCTGGAAGGCCAAAAGCAAAAGCAGAATACGATATATCTGCTTCTGTGTGTTTTGACTGATTAGCAACAACTCCTTTAGGGGAAGTAGTCGTCACAGAGTTAGATATATATCCTTCAATCTTTGTTGTCTCCAGCATTAGATACATCTGCTTCTATTTGATTTTTCTCAACGGGAATGACTCCTTGAGTGACACAAGCAGTCACAGAATTTGTTATATCCAATCCTATTTGTTTTGTCTCCATAGGAATGACTCCTTTAGTGGCAGAAGTAATCACATACTTTGATTTATCTGCTTCTATTTGTTTTGTTTCCATAGAAACGAGTCCATGAGGGGCAGAAGCAGTCTCAGCATTAGATCTATCTGGTTCAACTTGTTTTCCCACAGCTTTAGATACATCTGCTTCTACTTGTTTGGTCTCCATAGGAATGACTTCTTGAGGGGCAGACACATTAGACACATCTGCTTCTACTTGTTCGGTCTCCATAGGAATGACTCCTGGAGGGGCAGAAGCAGTCGGAGAGTCAAATAAATCATTTATATCTTCCTTGATTTGCTTCATCTCCATAGGAACAAGTCCTTGAGCAAGAGCAGCCGCTGAGTTTGACATATCTGTCTCCATGTGTTTTCTAGCATCTTTAGATCTGCAATGAATAAAATCTAAGTCAGCAGATAAATGGGAAGACTACCTGCGTCCAAGGTGCTGGTTAACAACTTTACATATTGATATAAAAGAAGCACAACATTTTAATTATGAGTGTTAAACTGATCTCACCTTATCCGTGATTCCAATTTTGCAATGGCAGCTTGTATATCAGGGACCCTTTGCCTGAATGCTGACCACTGTTCAGTACTCAAGCTAATTCCTGATAATACGGCCAAGGCATAAGACATTGTTTGACGAAATAGAAGACTAAGCATGATGATTTACAACAATCGAGACAAAGTAGCCACAATCCAATCTGATATAGAAAGAGAGAACCGTTCTAGTGAACACAATGCTTACGTATTGCACTAATCTATCAAACAAGACAAAGCAACCGTCCTGAGATTGAAAGCCAAAATACGCAAAGCAATAATAACACAAATATAATGCCACCTCTAGCAGAGGGAAGCAGCTTTCCGTTCTTTTCGGAGTAGTCTCTGAATGACACCAAAGTTTTCCCTCCAAAATCGTGAACTACCAAACTCCTTTTTTCTGAAAGCTACAAGAAAACCAGACAAACTCAGTAACAGCACCAACAATCATCAACGTATATGCAATGTAAACATCTAAAGATTGAGAATGGCTACTTTTACACTCCATACTGTAGATGTTGTAGATGTATTAGATAACAATATAGCAAACAATATAAAACAGAACACAAAAGGCCACCAAACATTTACATGAGTACAAATGGGAAAACCAAAACTAATGTAACTTTTACCTTTTCTTTTCCACAGTTCTCAGCAATCGATAGACCAACAAAAATATGGTTTCAACTTTGAACTCACCTTGCATATAACTTGATCCCCATCTTGTTTTGGCCTTTGGTTTGGCTCAACTTTTTCTTCTTCATCGAGCGTGTTAGGCTTCGTTTGGTTTGTGAGAAAATGCAGGAAACTAAAACATATCAGGTTTTTCAAAAGGAATAAACCACAAAAACACACAAGTATATAAAAACCCATCTCCGTTGAACCTAGTTATAGCTCTCTTAAGCTGTGTTCATTGGTAAACAATTGCAAGTGAAAACACAAAACCCCAAACTTTCACTCCTTCAATCACTTTCTCAGCCACAAAACTTAAAAGTAAATGGGGAAAACAACAGGTCGGTAACTTGTCCTTTTCTTTCCTCCCAATTTATCAGCTATCAACGCACATAAGAAAATAACCTAACATAAAATAAGGAAAACACCCCTCCAACCAACTCATTGAAGGCCTAATTAAGCTGTTCATTTGAAAACCAGACGCAACAAGACAAACACAAATGGCAAAAATCTCAAAACCCCAACTTGTTAATACATCACTCCACAAAAGACCGGCCCAAAACCTGAGAGCACATCCAGCTCTTACCCTTTTAATTGACTCAAAACCAAATTTCGAGAAAAGCCCTTTATATTCACTCCAGTCTTTGAAGCAAACTCAAACCTTAATGTTTTACTCAAATTTGTAACCAAATCAAGGGATAATCCAATCTTTTATTCAAAGTTTTGAAGGCTTTTCCAACGCTTCACAATTTACAACTACGTCATTAAGGAAGCTTTTTTTTTTCGTTTTTTTTTTTATCGGCAATTAACGAAAGAAGCTCAAACTCACGCTTAGTTTTGGGTTTGTCCATTAGAATGCTTCATACTACACCAAAATGAAGTTTTTACTCAAATTTGATTAAAAGCCCAAAAAAATCATCCCAAACTACAAAAATTCATGAGAGTAGGAGCGCAGAGCGGATTGAAGGTGGAGGATGTAAGCTTCATTTGGTACGAATTACTCGAGTGAACAAATTCAAATCTAAGCACAAATTTGAGTAAAAGCTTCATTAACGGCATAACTGTAAATCATGAAGAAGAAAACAAGCTTCATTAATGAATTCTCTTATTAAACACTACTACTCACCACATTTGGTGAGGATGTTCTGGGTATCACGTGATCAATGTCTTGGTAGAATGTCCCATTTGTCATGTACTGGATCGCATTCTATCAATACAATTGTGACAAATCACATGGTCACCAAAGCATTGCTCATCATCAAAACCCTAAGCAAAAGCCCAACCCATTTTTCATTCCCATAAATTCCCCTTTTTTTCTTTCCTCCCAATGCGTCACAGCAATCAAACCCTAGAGCATCGAAATTAGGGCTTCAACTCAACTCACCTTACGCTTCTGGCCTTGTTTAAGCCCCCCTTGGTGTAGTAGCTCTTGTGCTTTGTCCTTGTTTCCTTCTTCTTCTTCGTCGTCGTCGAGTGAGAGCAGGTACGCTTCGACGCAGCGCCGGACGATCCACTTGTAGCTCAGCTCGGAAGGGTCGATGCCGAGCTTGTCGGCGGCCGTGGATCGGACCTTCTGCTCGGTTGCTTCTTCCAAATCCGACTGTTTTAGTATTGATACCACTGTTTCTACGATTTTCTCGATCTCTGGGGTTTCGCGTGGTTCCATTTTTCAGGTGTCAAAACGAAGAGAGATAGAGAGGGAGAGAGAGAGAGAGAGAGTACAGTAGATATCGTTACACAGGAATTAAGCAGGAGAGTCCGGAAGATGGAATTGAATGGGGAGGATTGAGTACGGAAAAACGAAAAGAAAAGGTTCCACCGAGACTTGAACTCGGGTTACTGGATTCAGAGTCCAATGTCCTAACCGCTAGACCATGGAACCATTTGTTGTACGTGTCTTGTCTGTAATTATATCTATCCTCTACAGTATTTTCTTATCAATTACCTCATCCACTCACATCTTTTGGTGGGTTCCACACATACTAAATGTATAGTATGTGTGGACTCCAATATAAATGTAAGTGAATTTTTGTAAGTATTTATGATTGTATAATTATTATTTTCTTATTCTTGCGATAGATTTATGCTAATCCCAAGTTGTCTTCCTTCTTTTCTTTCTTGGATGTCCCAGAAGCAATGTTCACTTTGAAAAGTCAAAACATTGGCTTTGTTCGGTTGCCAACTTAGTTTTAGTTTTCTTTCCAATCATTACCCTACTTCTTTCTCCAATCATTATCCTATTTTTCCAATTATTACTTTCTCATCTCTCTCTATCTCTCTCCAATCATTACCCTTATTTTCAATCATTACACTATTTCTCTCTCTACCCACTACCAAAACTAAACTAAACTAAACTCACAACCAAACACTACCATTACTTTTGCGCTTTCTTTTTACGAGTAAGGGGGGTGTTATGGTTTCTTAAAAAAAAAAAAAATTTAAATGAAGGTAATTTCAAACTCAAAAATCATGTGTTTACTCAAATAATTTTCTTACCAATATGGATCTTATTTGATAGATCTCATTAAGATATTTTAAACGGTGCAAAAAAAAATTGAGAAAATATTTTTCATTTTCATTATATTTGAGTTTAAAATTACCTTCGTTTGAAAAAAAAAAGTACTTTTTTTTTAAAGTGGAACACGGTAAGCAAACAAAGCATCAAATATTTTTTTAATTTTTTTTGCACTATTTAAAAGATCTTAATGAGATCTATCAAATAAGATGAAAAATTATTTGCGTAAACACATAATTTTTAAGTTTGAAATTATCTTTCTTTTCTAAAAGTCCCTATCTTTCTTTTCTAAAAGTTCCTATTTTTGAAAACTGGAACACCCCCTTTATCATCCTCCTCAAAAAAATTCGCTTCCTGAAAAAGGGCAAAAAAAATTCGAACGGAAGGAGTACCATTCTGTCAAAGTTCAAACTGGAACACGCCTTTATCAGATGATTTTTGACAGGGACCGTTTCACCATTTTGATACGTAGAAGGCTTGAATCTCTCTCTCTCTCTCTCTCTCTCTCTCTCTCTCTCTCTCTCTCTCTCTCTCTCTCTCTCTCTCTCTCTCTCTCTCTCTCTCCATTAAAAAGAGCAAGATTTCTGTATCACAACCTTATTAATTAGTCTATTAAAATATTTTATTTCGTGTTTAGTATTGTAAAATATCACCAACAAGATCTAATTACAATAAGTCTAGGTACACAATCTTCTCACATATACGTGGAGTGTGTTGGCCACACGTATACGTGAGGGGTTATAGTTGAATGCTGTGTATGTAGAATGGTTGGTCTAATTAACCAAATTGACCTTTTCAATTCCGTCTGCAAGGAAACAGACACATGCATATACCATTTCTTTGGAGTAGGAGCATGTATGGAACGATCACCCTTGGTGTGCCCCAACCAACTCTGTGAACTATTTGTTGTGGTAAAGAAATGCAAAGGAGGAGTTATATCATTTTTTGGGATCATAATATTCTTGTGTACCGAGATTTTTTATCTAAAAATTAAAGCGTTTGGTGTAGATTCAAACTTTGTGCTATGTGAGACATATAAAAAATGAAGAGTTCAAAATTTTGAATTTTGAAATAAAGTTGTATATGTTTCCGTAAAATTACCAAAATTCAAAATTTTATTACATCCACATGAGCTTCCAACTTACTTATAACCAGTACCACACCAAGATCATGGTCTAGCTAATCATCCTTTAACCTCCACTTAACCCCCAACTGACAAGCTTAAATCATTCATAAATTGTGATCTCATGGATTCTATTTTTTGCCAATCACCACAAGGCCATCTCCTTCTCTAGGAATACTTTGGGCCAAATGGTATCGGCCAATTTGCACAGAAGTTAAACAAAATAATTCTAGGCTCGTCATGGACTTAGCCATCTTGGTATCAATCCTCCTCTTTGTAGCTCTACTTTACAGGATAGTGCGCTCATGGCTCATGAAAAAAAACCAACTTCAAACACCTATTAGCAAGAAGAGGCTACTACCTCCAGGCCCACCGAGATGGCCCATTGTAGGTAACCTTCTGCAACTAGGCCCACTCCCTCACCGGGACCTGGCTTCCTTCTGTGAGAAATACGGGCCTTTGGTCTACCTTCGGCTCGGTAGCGTGGATGCCATCACCACCAATGATCCCGACACCATACGCGAAATTCTCCTCCGCCAAGACGATGTATTCGCTTCCCGACCGCGAACTCTCGCCGCTGTCCACCTAGCATATGGGTGCGGTGATGTGGCATTGGCTCCCGTGGGCCCACACTGGAAGAGAATGAGGAGAATTTGCATGGAGCACCTATTAACAACAAAAAGGCTTGAATCATTTGTGAAACATCGGGCCGATGAGGCCCAACACCTCGTAGAAGATGTTTGGGCCCAGGCCCAAATAGGGGAGGCAGTAAATTTGAGGGAGGTGTTGGGTGCATTCTCAATGAACAACGTGACCAGGATGTTGCTAGGGAAGCAATATTTCGGGGCCGGGTCTGCGGGACCGCAGGAAGCCATGGAGTTCATGCACATAACCCATGAGTTGTTTTGGTTGTTGGGCTTGATCTATTTAGGTGATTATTTGCCATTTTGGAGGTGGGTGGACCCTTATGGGTGTGAGAAGAAAATGAGGGAAGTGGAAAAGAGGGTGGATGATTTTCACACCAAGATCATTGAGGAACATAGGAGGGTAAAGAAAGAAAATGGAGGGGAAGAAAATAGTGGAGAAATGGACTTTGTTGATGTCCTTTTGTCTTTGCCAGGTGAAGATGGAAAAGAGCACATGGATGATGTGGAGATAAAAGCTCTAATTCAGGTCATCGATCTTCCGCTATAATATACAGTATATACTCCACCTTTCTTCATTTTAATTTTGACCACTTTGTGTACATGTAATAATTAAACTAGATCGAGAAAACGATCTAGAATATGTAAATATATGGACTAGACTTATTTTGGGTATATTGTGCAAATGTACTATGCATGGCTAGACCACCACTAAGCATGGTTTCTCGATTAGTATTTCTAAATTTCGAGAATATAGACTGTTGTGCTTTTCACACTTACGTTGTCGTTTTCTAAATGTGTTTTTATCCAAAAACTGAAAATGGAGAAGTAAAAGGAGAAAAAGAACATAGAAATACAGGTAAATTAGGAAGATCTCGAATATCTTGTTTTTCTTTTCTTTTTTGAAATACCAACACGGCCAATTGTATTATCAAACAAACTTTTGTTTGCACTTGCGTGCCTTGTTTGGTTTAGAAATTTAATGAGGAAAACAAATTCACCATCCCTAATTTTACATTGAAATTGACCACAAAAGTGGTCACAAATAATATGAGAAGTGAAAATGTGCTACAGATTAGTTAATGGACCCACTTCTAAGATGATTCAGGGCGGGTTTTCTTTAAAACTTTTGTCTATAATTTAAGAACTTTAGACTTGTTTGTTTTGGCCAAATGGACTATCAATTGATACATGTGAAGAAAATAACTTGTCTCAACATTCATGTTTTGTATGGCTTTAACCGTTTAGTCCGTTTAAATTATAGGGAAACCCAGTACCAAAGTACTCCTCAACAATTTTCCTCTTCTAGAACAACTTTTCTTTTTATAAAATTCTCCTTCACATTTTTTCACCTTGTAGTAACTTTTTAATAATCCCTCCGTCCCATGTATCTTGGTCATGTTTCATTTTTTGTCACTCAAATAATTGTCTATATCACACATTCTGTCATATTTTTTACGATTTGGAAAACTTTGTTTAATAAAATTACTTGATACTGTATCTATCAAACAAATCCATATTTGATATAAAAAAAATATTATAAATCAAAAGATATAGCCATTTTTTTTAGAGGTCCCAAATACTATTCCCTCTGTCCCACTTCGTTGTGCATATTTTCTTTTTTGGACATCTCAAAAAATTGTCTATATCTCTTAATTTATAATATTTTATATATTTAATATGGATCTTATTTGATAGACTTCAATTAATTCTTTTAGATAAACTTTTTAAAATCATAAATAATATTATAGATTATGAGATATAAACAAATTTTTAAGAGGTGCCAAAAAATAAAATAGGCACAACAAAGTTAAGACAAATGGAGTAATAAACAGGACTCAGAATACAGAGTGAGTATTTTTTTTAATCTGGCACTTTGTAATTGCTGGGAATTTCCTTTCAGGACATGATAGCCGCAGCCACAGATACTTCCGCTGTGACCAACGAATGGGCAATGGCTGAAGTAATCAAACATCCACGTGTCCTCCACGAGATCCAAAAAGAGCTCGACTCCGTCGTGGGTCCCAACCGAATGGTCACCGAACAAGACTTGGCCCACCTAACCTACCTACGCTGCGTCGTACGGGAAACTTTCCGCATGCACCCGGCTGGACCCTTCCTCATCCCACACGAATCCACGCGCGCCACCGAGATCAACGGCTACCACATCCCGGCCAAGACACGTGTCTTCATCAACACCCACGGCCTGGGCCGGAACACCGCTTTATGGGACGACGTCGGCGAATTCCGACCGGAGCGGCATTTCTCGGCGGACGGGAGCCGGGTCGAGATAAGCCACGGAGCCGACTTCAAGATACTGCCGTTTAGCGCGGGAAAGAGGAAGTGTCCCGGCGCGCCGCTTGGAGTGGCGTTTGTACTGATGGCTTTGGCTCGGCTCTTCCATTGCTTCGACTGGACCCCACCGGATGGGATGAGGCCTGAGGATGTAGATACGAATGAGGTTTATGGAATGACAATGCCCAAGGCTAAGGCGTTGATGGCTATAGCGAGGCCGCGTTTGGCTGGATATATGTACCGCTGAAGTTATAATGGTTGTGCAATTAATAATGCTTTTCTCTGAGAAGAAAAGATCATTAGGGTAACAAAATTGGGAAAATACTGGAATCATTTGAATATTGGAATATTTCTCGTCAAGAACAATGCTGAATCAGATCAGAATGCATAAAAATTTTAAGAATCTAACAAAATTTCATCGAAAATAGATAAAAAGACACTTCGCTTAATTTAAGTCAAACTCGCCCTTGGGTCACAACTATTTTCAATTAGCGTAATTTACATGCACACTCCCGGTCCCGGATACTTAAGGTATAAAAAAAACGTGGAGGAAATTGGTCCACCAAATTATGCTCTCGTGCAACATATTTCTTCTGGGAGGCAGCTAGGGCACAATTTCATTCAACGTGCAATTATGATGGGTAGGCGAAGGCCCATCTCAGGTCCCATTTTAGTTTCTAAAAAAAGAAACTTTTAGGAAATGAAGGTAATTTCAAGTTTAAAAATTATGTGTTTATGCAAATAATTTTTCTACCAATATCGATATTGTTTAATATACCTCATTGAGATTTTTTAAACGATGCAAAAAAAATTTAGAAATTACTTTTTATTTTCATTATATTTGAGCTTGAAATTACATTCTTTTTGAAAAAAAATGTTTAAAAAGAAAGCGAAATAGAGCCTCAGTTCATTTTTTCATGAATGACCTATGCTATATTGCAACGGCAACGGATGCCAAACATGAGAAAACCATGAAACCATGCTTGGTGATGGTTTGCTCATATCCTCCACTGTGGAGACCAAAGTTCAAGTTTCACGAGGGGCGGAGTTTGGGATTTTATGGCTATAAATAGCCTTTAAGCTCCTTTGTTAACTAATTTTCCATTAACCCCTGCTAACTATAAAATATGGCCCAAAAAAAAAAACGGATGCCAAACTCGATGGCAAATTGGTTGATCATTGTGATTTTCCTTCATTGACAATGACTTGGTGTTTGGTTAGAGTCGGGCGAGCTGCTGTCCCTACAACGCTTTGCCGTTTTTGAGTTAACCAGTGCGCATTCTCTTTTTGTTTTTAGTCTTTGTTTGGTTGATCTTCTACACTAATGATCTTTGTGGGTCTCATTACGAGTCATATAAAGATAATTTAAACCCCAAATTATTTTTAAAATGTTTTGTTTGACTTCCAAAAAAAATTGCACAATTTGATATCGGTAAATACTGTTTCAAAATTCGTAGGATTTTAAAAATGTTATTTATGGCTTCCTGAAAAAAAAAATTAGCATAATAGGAACATCCTATGAATTTTGAAATACCTCATACTGATATCGGATTATGCCTTCTTTTTTTTTTGGAAGCCATAAAAAACATTTTAGAACCCTATGAATTCTGAAACACCCTACAAATTTTGAAACAGCCTTTACCAATATCGGATTGTGCTAATTTTTTTCAAGAAGCCAAAGAAATATTTTAAGAATAATTTGTTGTTTGAATCATTTTTGTAGAATTCGTATACGAATTCTGAAACACCTCATACCGATATTGCATTATGCTATTATTTTCTTCAAGAAGCCATAAAAAACATTTTAAGAACCCTATAAATTATAATTGAATAATCAAGCTATCTTATCTTCATCTTCAAAAAAAAAAAAAAATCAAGCTATCTTTAAATGTTGTATTATGTATATACCCAATCAGCAACACTACAGACACAGATAAAAGTGCACAGATTCGAACACAGATGTGTCTACAACCGTTCGATATATGTGAGTTTCACACAATAAATATGGAGCCCACACACAACAGATGGTTCCAAATACACCTACGCCCCAATATATATACTTCCACTTGTGTTTGTAAAATTTTTGAAACTCAATAATACTCTTGGAAGCCATAACCTCAATATCTAATACTTTCCTAATTTATTCCAAATATCCACCTCCTATATATAAATGAGGAGTTTTTCAGATGTCAATTTTTCCAATTTGGACAAATTTGCCCCTCGATTGCAAACAGTGCAGCCTTGGGCACTTGGGCAGTTCGGTTTTTTCCACTGGTGTGCTATGTAATAACTCTGAATTTTTAATAAATAAAAATTTGTTTTATATTCGAGTTATTATTTAAATTGCTTGGATTGATTTAATTTTCTTGTAATTTGTCATAATTACACTTTAGCCCTTCAAAGTTCGTTTCTTGACTTTAAGCCCTACTTGGCAAGTCTAGTTAGTTTCTAACCGACTAGTTGGAGGAACCGAACTAGGAAGTCACCTAGTTACATTTCCCTAACCATAGATGGACCTTTTTGCCCATCTTTGAACCTTGTGAACCTTTTCAACCTTAAACTTGAAAATTTATCATTTATTTTCTTTTATTATTTTGTTTTTCTTTTTTATCCATTGGATGATAAAAGTTAGGGGAACTTTTATCATTGGGTAATAGAAATCCTATTCTTTATATTAAAGGAGGATTTGATTAAGTACTAATATCTATAAAAAAAAAATAGAATTTTTATAATTGATTAAAAGGACATTTTGGTTATTCTAATATAAAAATTTCCTTATTACCTTTGTCCATTGGACAATAAATACTAGGGGATTTATTATCCATTGGGTAATAAGGTTAGTCTTTCAACCAAGTACTAGGGTTTAATAAACAAATCATTTTCTAATCCACATGTGATGATGTACCTATATTATGTTGTGTATGTACTTATTGGATTTAAGACCTAAGATTTCCTAAGTACTCCTATATTATTTTATATTGAGGTTTTGTACCCAATTGGATTAATTTAATAGGAAGATGACCTCCCTAGATTACATAAGTACCTATGTATATATTATATATGTATTTGGTGACTAAAGAATTGACTTGGTACACAAGTGCTAGTACATATATGCATTGTTTATTGGATATTCTTCCACCCCTCCATTGTCCATTGGTTAATAACCATTAGGGAAACTATTACCCATTGGGTAATAGCTCCTATCTTCCAACAAGGTACAAGGCTTTATTTTAATAATCAAGTTTTGGATTCCCATGTACTATTATACATTAAAATATTGGGGTATATCTAAACCCTAGATTTAAGAGTACTTTATTTAATAAACTAGTATTAGTACTTTATGATTATTTTTATGGGGAGAATCCTAGCCTATTATTTAATTAGGGTACTTGGTACCACTTATATATTTGAATATTGGGCATTTGTACACATATCAAAACCCTAGATTTGTTTAAGTACTAATATCTATAAAAAAAATAGAATTTATAATTGATTAAAAGGACATTTTGGTTATTCTAATATAAAAATTTCCTTATTACCTTTGTCCATTGGACAATAATTACTAGTGAATTTATTATCCATTGGGTAATAAGGTTAGTCTTTCAACCAAGTACTAGGGTTTAATAAACAAATCATTTTCTAAATCCCCATGTGATGATGTACCTATATTATATTGTGTATGTACTTATTGGATTTAAGACCTAAGATTTCCTAAGTACTCCTATATTATTTTATATTGGGGTTTTGTATCCAATTGGATTAATTTAATGGGAAGATGATCTCCCTAGATTACCTACTACTTAGATATATATAAATAAATGTACGTGGATGAATATATATATTGCTAAGTACACATGTGCTAATTCAATTGTTTAATAAGAAAATCTTAGCCTTTAAAATATCTTTGACAAAAGTACCAAAAGTACCTATTATTTTATGTCTTTCTTGCACATTGTAATATATATATATATGTGTGTGTGTGTGTGTGTGTATGCTAGTACAAGAGAGGGAGAGAGAGAGAGAGAGAGAGAGAGAGAGAGGAAGAGAAAGAGGAGAGATTGGATTGGACTTGGGCTTGATCTTCCATTGTACTTAAAATCCATAGAGATACACTTGTACAAGCAAAAATCTAACTTCTATTGTCCTATTTTGTACATTTACTAATTTTAAACTTTGTACAATCCTCCTTTTCTTCCACAAATCTTCCAAGATCAAATCCAAGGACTCCATGAAAGCTTGATTTAATGGAATAAAAAAATGACATATGGAGAGAGAGAGAGAGAGGGGCCGGCCATGAGGAGGGAGAGGGAGAGCTTTGCCTATAAATAGAAGCTCACTCCAAGCTTGAACTCACACCTTCACTTCTTGGTCTCACTTCTCTCTTGAAATCCTAAGTGTTCTTGGTTCAAAAGTTCAAAGTTTCTTGAGTTTCTTGAGAATTCTTGAGAGAAACCACCAAACCACTTCCAAAACCACCACTAGATCTCTAAAGTAGCTTAGTTTAGTTAGTAAGCTGTTTCTAGGAAGAGAAAAGTTCATCTCTCTTCCTTTCGAAGCAAACCGGAGCCGTTACGCCGCCGAATCACAAAACCGACGACCAATTCACCGTAGCTGACCACCGCCAAGAAGTAAGGTAGGAATCCTAGTCCACCAACTCTGTGTATTGTATAAAATCGTATGTTGGAGAATAGAACGTCCTTAAGTAGTAATTTTGATCAATTCTTTCTAAAGTAAATAAGGTTATCTTTTGATGTTGGAAATGCATGATTTATATCCGCTTATGGTGATTCAAGCATGCTAAGTAGTTTGGAGTTGGATGATCTTGTTAGAATAGTTTTTAGATTTTGATAAATGCTTGTTTATATGGGAAGTCTTACACCACAGAATCTATGCATGAAAACGAGACGCCTAAACTAGGAAAGATAGAGACATGACACCTAGGGTGTGGTTAACGAGGAAGAAAATATGTTTTCCGAGGTAGGAAATATTTTTGAAACTACATAATGACCATTTCGAGGGCATTATGTGAGTTGTGTGTGTGTGTGTGCCAATGGGAACCCGGCGCGGCAGAACCATTGTGAGGATACTCGAGAGACCGACGCGGCAGAACCGAGGTTGGGTGTGTGGGTTGGTTATCCGTGGAGAGGAGCCAAAGCAATTGTGTGCCAATGGGAACCCGGTGCGGCGGAACCATTGTGAGGACACTCGGGAACCCGGAACGGCGGAACCGAGGTTGGATGAGTTAAAAAGGAGTTTTGGAAAAAGAAAAGTGAAAATAACGACACGGTTCACGATGAGTCAGAAAAGTCAACACTAACATTAGTTTGAATAAGGAATGTGGATTTGATTAACTGCTTGTCAATATGCATGATTTATGTAGAATCATTGTTACTATGATCTCTTAAGGGTTGTGAGTAGGATTATACTATTGAGCCTTCATAGCTCATGGTATTACCTTTTGGTGACCCTGGCATATTATATGGGTGGCGATGCCGGTATAATATGTCAGATCTGATAGATGAACAGGGCGAACTCTTCACTTTGGAGATGTTCGGAGCCGAAGAACTCGCTAGGATGGAGGAACAAGAGGAGCAGTAGTTAGGAACCCTAGTTCCCTATTTTGTGTTTAAAATACTCCTGCAAGAGTTATGTTGTAATAATGAGCAGTGACTCTCTTTTAATTCTGTAATAAATTATCCTTTTAACGTACCTAAAATTTGGGGCGTTACATGCTAGGTGGCGTGTTCCGGGGGCTCCGCGGGGTGTGGGCTGTATCTACACCGTTGGCAGGTTCTGGTCCCTTTGTTATTATGGACCAGCGGGTTGTGTTTTGCTTTTGCGCTTCCAGACTCTTCTGTTTAGTCCTTGAGGTACTGTTTACGCTCCCCACATCCCCCCCCAAAGTTCGATGAGTTTTTTTCCTCGTGTATCATTCATTGCCGTTTTCGTCGGTTATAGTTTCTCCTCCCTTTGCGAGTTTTTCCTTTTTTTGGGTGGTTGCTTGAGGTTTCATTTTGTTGGGTCTTTTTTTTTTTTTTTTATAATGGACTGTGCTTCTGCTTTGGGCTTCGAGCGTCTTCTGCGTTGTGCTTCAGGTATTATTCTCCTAGTCTCTTCTCTCCCCCCCCCCGTCACCCACCGCGAAATTGGATGTGTTTTTTGGTGTTTTCGTTTGGTTCTTTTTGAATGGTGAGTTTCTGTTTTGGGTTATGCAAGCTCGCTTGCCGTTGTTGGTGTTGGTTGTATCTTGCCATTTTTGTTTTGTGTTTTAAGGTTGCAAGATGCCCTTTCGCTTATGTTATTTTTCATGCTGCTACTCTATGATTGTCTTCACTGCAAAGGTCTGTTTCCTTTTACTGTTTGGTGCTTCTGTGACTTCCGGCTACGGGGGCTGTGTTTTGGTGCTTGAGATGTTGTTCTTTTTTGTCTTGGTGAGTAAAGCTTTGTGTGTGCGTTGCTATGGGTTTTCTGCTGCTTCAACGATCTACATTTTTCAGATGCTTCAGTCGCCGTTGTTGGTGTTGGTTGTATCTTTGAGCCATTTTTGTTTTGTGTTTTGGGGTTGCAAGATGCGCTTTCTCTTATGTTATTTTTCGAGCTGCTGCTCTATGATTGTCTTCACTGTAAAGATCTGTTTCCTTTTACTGTTTGGTGCTTCTGTGACTTCTGGCTACGAGGGCTGTGTTTTGGTGCTTGAGATCTTGTTCTTTTCTTGTCTTGATGAGTAAAGCTTTGTGTGTGCGTTGCTGTGGGTTTTCTGCTGTTTCAACGATCTACATTTTTAGATGCTTCAGTCATTTATGTTATGTGGTTGGATTGTTTTTTCCGGGAGTTAGGTCTGTTTTTCGTCGTTTGTTGTGTTTTGGTATTTTCTCATTTTGGTTTTGTTTGCAGAATGGCAGTCCATGTTCCGTTTCTGCGTTGGGATATTATTAGTCTGACATATCTGAAAGAAGGGTGCTTTATTAGCTGGAAATCGCTCAAGGTGAACAGGTGGTGCTGCTGTTCGAGTACGTCATCAAAACAATCAATTGGTTTACGAACCATTACCTCAGTTTCTCTAGGATTATCAAGGTGTTCTAAATTTAGGCGATGTCAGTGTGTGGAGTTATGGTTTCCAATTGAATGCATGGTTAGATGATATTGTCTACCATTCATTTGTGCGGTACAGTGAGGAAGGTATTGCCACAGATTATTGCATTATTCTATCCGTTTAGTGATGTTATGCATTTAGCTCCTTCTCTTATTCTCCTTTGGTGCTGTTTCCATTGCCCTAAACTTAAGTGTGTAATCTCACTTAATTTTTGTGCAACTGTTGACCAGTGTTGGTATATGAAAGATTTTTCCCTGCCCGTTATTGTTGAGGTTAGTTATTGCATTGTCCTTTCGTTTTGCCCTTGGGTTTGTTTCTCTTAACAGTTCTGGAGAATGGCTGATTGCTTTCTCTTCTTTGTTGTAGAGTTTGCCCCGTTCTCTTCGCCAGCACTTCATGGTAGATGGTTCCAGCACTTGGGTTATCCTCAGGCATGGATTAAAGGCATGGCCGGTTGAAATTGTTAATTAGGAGTTCCGCAATGGCTGGGATGATTTTCGTCAAGCACATGGCTTAAAAGGGGACCACAAGGTTGTTTTTGGGTGCGAGCATAAGTGGGTCTTTCATACTATTATGTTTGATGCAGATGGCTGCGAGCTTGTGTTTGATTGGTAAGGTCCAAATGGTCGCTGGCAAGATTTGCCACCTCTGACAAGTTACCGCAGCAATGTTTCTGGCTAAATATATTATTCCATAACATATTGTTCTCTTCTTCTTTTGTTTGTTCCTATTCTCAGATTTTTCCTTATGTCTGTTTGTTGTTTCATCTTTATTTTAGGTGGAGTGCATACTGCTTGCTTGCCATCAACTTTGACACCACATAATGCAGTCGTCAAGTTTGTCTATTTCAATTTGTATGGCCCTGAGTTACGCACTGTATGTCATGCTTTCATTTTTCTTATTGGCCTTTTTACAGTTGATACAAAAATTCAAAGCCTATCGCCTTTACGCTAGCCGATGTGTCTCCTTCTGTAGGGGATTGAAACCCGACTTCAGTATGTCTTCAGAATGCTCGCATTTGAACAAATGGTTGTCAAAATGGCAGATCGTACTTGGCTTATTCCTATTCAAGATCTGCGCCTCAATGTCGATGCGTTCAACCAATTGGCTGCCTCGCTCTATGTGCAGTGTCTTAACCACATCATGTTTGTGATGTTACCTACCATTGAATTTCGGGTGATAGTCTTTGACAGTCGCTACGACAGTGAAAGGATCTATGATTGGTTTTAGGCTAGTCATTCAAAGGTTATTTGGTACATTTTGTGGGCTTCTGTGGCGTTGGATGTCCTGCATGCATCCTTTTTGAAACCCTAACAGTTGTGTGTGATTTCTTGGTGTTGGCATGCACCGTGAAACTTTGCCTTTTGCCTCCTTTAAGACTTTGACATGGTCCTTGTTGCTACTTTTATTGTAGATATGCAGTTTATGTTTCCTGCTTGCTGTGCGTGAGTGTATGCAGTCTTTTCTTGCTGCCTTTTCGCATCGCCTTTGTCTGTGTCTTTGTTTTGGATCCCTCGGCACAAAGGGATGCCATGTGAATTTTTCCATCATAGGCTGTAGGTTCTTTAGACATAACTATTTATGCATATTACCACCTTTGCGTGTGATAATTTTTCGCCTGTCTGCTGCATTTTTTTCCTTGGCGTTCTGCATCGTGGGGTATTGCATGGATGGTTTTTGCACATCCCCTGCAATATTCTTGTTTATCTATTGTTGCTATTGCAAGTTATTAGATGTATAGAAAATTGTGCATGTTGTCACGTCGGATGTGCACATCATGCATGTATTTTTCGCCTGCTAAGCTTGTTATAGATAGTCCTCCCTGCTTTGAGAAAAGGGGAAAAAAAACTTCTCCATTGACTATTCACTTCTGGATATAATTTGGTGACATTTTATTAGTTTTCCGATATTTTCAGTGTATATATATGAAAATCCAGACTATTTTTGTAGGTTAGGAGGTAATGTTGGCCAACTAAGTTATGTTTTGCTCTATTTTTTCTATTCTATGTGATAACTCATTCAACACTAGCCACAATCGTGTAACCGTCATCAATATTGATATAAGTAGGAGTCGCATCAAAATATTTTTTTATGAAAAAAAACACTCATTCTGAAAATTGTCGTGTTATATCTACTTATTAAAAAATAGGCAAATACTAACCAATGCAAAATTATCAGTCAATTGTTAACATTTCCCACTAATAGCATTACCTCTCGCTCTAGGTCAACGGCAAAAAGACAAAAAGAAGAGCCCCACATTCAAGCATTGATAGGCCAAATAATGTGTGCATGTAAACCAAAGCAGCCATTATTAACCAACAAAACAATGCGTGTATTTGTGTCCATTTACCATTTGAGAATAATTATAGTTAATCTTCTAAATGAACAAAACAGCTCATGTACTCGGTTGAATTCGACTCGTTAAAACTTCACTCGACTCGGCTTGTTTACGCTCCTAATTCCAGCGAAGATAGAACAAGTGCCAAGAAAAAAAAGGCAGGGAATAAAGCTGAGATCTTTCATATCGAACTTCAGGTTATAGGATTTTTTATCCGATCGTAACTAAACCAAACTGTGCGTTTTCATATGCAGTCAAATCAGCCACTATCTCTGATCCTCCACTAAACACTGCAATCATTTTTCCTTTTCTAAACCTGTTAATGCAGCTCATCACAGTCAAGTAGTGCATGCCTCTACGTTGGAATGTGTAATTAATTTCTATATAGTCACATCACTGCCTCTATCAGTACTAGCATAAACGACATCTCTCTCTTCTATATTTATTACCCTGCGTACTACGTTATTTGCTATACATTTTTGGGGCCTTGATCAAAATTTAGGTTAAATATGAAAATTCCGCCATTATTTACATTTTCTCCACATTTTTAGTTTCAATGCCAAACTTTTCCGAGTTATTGATTCGGCATGACAAAGCATATCAGAAAAGTAAAATTCCACACTTTTGCAAACTATTTTCAACGATGGCCACTTCACAAACCAAAAATGACATTTTCTTACCAAAGAATACTTGTTTCTTAAAACACCAATGTAAAACTGGTGGAAAAAAAACTCCAGCTTCTTACAGCGAGACAAATCAACAACTCATATGGCTTTAACATAAAACTAACAAACGAAAAGAAAAAATTAATAAAAACATACAAAATTTCCATATTTAGGTCAAGTTTAGGTTAAATTCAAAAAAAAAAAAAGGTCTATTAGCAAAACCCCTGTTATTTTCGAAAAAAATAAAGAAAATCCTGTACTTTTCATGTAGAATTACCCTGCGATGCTCAACATAAAATGAAGAGGATATTCTTCTCACAAAGATTTTGGATTGTCCGCACTCTCCGTTTTTAAGCAATTTCCTTTTCATAATGTGCCAACAAAAAAAAACTAACGAACATTTTACCACGAATCATCCTAAAAACTGAATTACTCCTGCCATTTCTCCAAAAATGCCAATCCACAATTTGCAATTTTCAAGTGATAAAAAATTAATAAACCAACTTACCTAATTAGAGCAAATTCCTACAGCCAAATGTTCCCAAAAAGACAAGCAATCTTCATCAACAAAAATATTAAGGGACCACAAAAAAAAAACACCATCTTTTTCACATTACTAACGAAAAAAACCGCATGAAATTAAATTAGCCCTGCGCACGGGAAAAATTAGCTATATCTATGCATAGACGTCAACACAAACACAGACATCAACACTGATTCAAAAATCCAAAAATTTAAAAAAATTAGACATAAACACAACGTACCATATCTCATGCATGTCCCCAAGGTCCTCTCGCGTGTTCCCACATCTCCATCTCTTAACACTTAGAGGGCGTTCCAGTTTTATAAAAAATGAAATTTTAGAAAAGGAAGGTAATTTCAAACTCAAAAACTATGTGTTTACATAAATAATTTTTCTATCAATATGGATCTTGTTTCATAGATCTTGTTAAGAGCTTTTAAACAAGGCAAAAAAATTAAAATATTATTTTCTATTTTGTTATATTTGAATTTGAAATTACCTTCTTTTAAAAAAAAAGGGTTTAAAAAGAAAGCGGAACAAGGCCTTACATATGTCAACTTTTAAAGATATCACTACATCATCAAGACAAACAAAACATTAATGAATAAAAAAACACTAAAAAAAATGACAAAATATACTCTCCATTACTGACACAGTACTTTATACATACGCCTTGATAATAGTAAGCCTCCACATCCATTCTCCATTGTCCTCTCCCTTTTTCAACCGTAATTCTTCCTCCAGCCCCCGCCACATGAAAAGCTAGAACTCCCAGGTTTCAAAAAGTTCTTCATCAAGCTTAAGTGCACCAACTTTCAGCTTTTCCTCCACTGCCATCAAAGAAAAGCAAAATTGGTATATCTGTTCTTCCATAACTTCTTATCGTGTATATTCGTGCTGTTTACTAACTTCCTTTTCAGCTCTTACGTGATAACCAACCCTTTGCTTTGTCCTGTTTACTTATCGTCTTTGAGATTTTACATAATACACAAATGTTTCCTGTTTTCCTTGTTGTTGATCAATTACTATTACCTATAATGTGCTCATTGTTTTTTGCATATGCATACCTATAATGTGCTTATTGTTCTATCAATATGATATGTAATGTTTCCTGCAACCCAATCAAAAAAACATACTATGTCACCAAACAGATATAATCTCAACAAAGTTCAAACCCATTTATAGCAAGCCCAAAAATGTTCCCAAACAAATGCAAGAGAACGCGTTATTCCGAGCGATCACAGCAAGAAAAAGATCAACTGAATGCATGCAAAAGGGCCTCATACCATAGAAAAAAAAACTGGCCAGATAATCTCTTTCCAGTTGGGATACAAGATCAAATCAATATGGAAGAAAATATCAAATCCAGCTCTTTCTTCGATCATTTCTCAGAACCTGACAACAATGATCAGTGTATTGCATCTCCAAGCACCAATTTGATTACAAAAGAGACATGTATCCTTTCGTTACTTCTCTTGTGTAAATTTATATGCACTTTTTATTAAAAAAAAATCTCGCTGCTTCTTTCTTGCATATTCACCAAATTTTCCAAGTCAATCCTCACCATTATTCTCCATTGTTCTTAGGTTATTCAAAATTACCAATGACTTCAACCCACGATGCACCATGTATGACAGCTATCCCAAATCTATTCCATTTTTAACTCTGTGCTAGTTTTATAACGTCAAGATGTTCGACATATCGATAGGTATTTATTCAGCCCTCCAATGTGTAACCTACAGTTCTTTACAACACACCATTTCTGATTCAAAGTTTCAAATATAGGTGTCACAATTGGTACTTTAATGCCAATACCTGCTATCCGGCCACATCCCATACAAAATGAGCCATTTTCACTCCCATTAGTGCCTAATTGTCATCATTGCAGTGCAAAGAAATTTCCCTATGAAACACCAAAGTTCTGCTACTCAGGTGGTGAGACTTCCCTTTATCCAACACAAATTCCTCCGCAATTGCAGACGCTGTACTCAGGCTTTGGCCCAGACTCCATGCACTTTCTTCAGTATTTTAAGCCTTATAATGATATCTTTGCATTTACCTCAATGGGTGTGCACCTTTATCTAGTCTATGCAAAGCGACTTAACGAAATTTATACTTTTCGCACACAAGGTCAAATTTATCATCTTATTGATAGCCTCTATCCATCTGGTCAGATGCCATCGTATCTCCAGCTCTATTTTTATGACACATAGAAAGAGGTTAAAAACAGAAAGGCTGACAAAGACAAGCTCAAGCCAGATATGATATCAGAATTAATTGATGTACTCAATGTCAACCGATACTCTCAATTCTTTCGCAACTTACGTCAAGTACCAAACATTGAAGAATATGAGATCAGACTAAAGGCAAATCCTCAGATGAATCATAAAACTGTTCAGCCACCATCCATATCACAGGTTGTTGTTATGTGGATTGAAGATGAAGAGGCAGCAAAGTTAAACGAGCGTGACATACTTGTCCACAAACATGACGGCCATAGCCAACGAATCAGCCACTACTATGGTTGCTATGATCCCCTCCAATATCCATTGCTTTTCCCCTTGGTGAACCTGGATGGCATCAAGGAATAAAAAAGATAAGGCCTTTGACTACATTACAGTTATCTCCCGCACAAAGGAAAGTCTGCCCCCATCATTCAAGCACAGTAGAACAATTACTTGCTAATGAAGCAGTAGGTAAATACTTTTACTTTCATTTCATCGCCATAATATTCTACTAATGACATGCTTTTGAAATTTGTATGTTCAAATATTAACAAACCTTTGTATGTTCAGTCAGGAAAACAAATGCTACCAAGGACCATATGGTCTCTGCTCGAGAATTCTACGCCTACCGATTTGAGATCAGGAGGGACACAAACTCAATACTCCTTGAATCTGCACGACTTTTACAACAATATGCTATTGATATGTATGTTAAGATCGAAACATCAAGATTAGATTACTTCAAGCACAGACAAAAAGAAATCAGAGCAGACCTCTATCAAGGCATAGTTGACAGCGTCAACCATGGCGAATCTGATGCATCCAAGATCGGCACAAGAGTAGTTTTGCCTGCTACTTTCATTGGTAGCCCAAGAGATATATGGAAAAGATACTTAGATGCAATGGCACTTGTCGAAAGATATGGCAAGCCCGATTTATTCTTGACAATGACGTGCAATCCAAATTGGCCAGAGATCAAAGCAGAGCTAAAGCCCCATGAGGAGGTCCAAAACAGGCTAGATCTTATTTCAAGAATTTTTAGGAGTAAATTCGAATACTTACACAAGATAGTTATCAAGGATGAGCTTTTTGGACCAGTCGCCGCATATACATTTGCTGTCGAATTTCAAAAGTGAGGACTGCCGCATGTTCACATGTTGCTTATACTGTAGAAAGGGCTATAAATTCAACACTGTTGAAAAATTTGATGCTTTCATCTCTGCAGAGATACCAGACAAGAATAAACATCCACATTTATATGCAATGGTCATTAAGCACATGCTACATGGACCATGTGGAGAACTAAATCCACAAAATGCATGTATGCAAAATGAAAAGTGCAAAAACCACTATCCCAAGACCTACTGCACAGAAACTACTATCTGCCCAGATGGATATCCAATATATAGAAGGCAGCCAGATGGGCAACAAGTCCAGATGCGTGGCCACATGCTAGACAACAGATGGATAATTCCATATAATCCATACTTATTAGCAATGTTTGACTGTCATATTAATGTTGAGGTCTGCTCTACCATTAAAGCCGTCAAATATCTCTACAAGTATATCTACAAAGGGCATGATAAGACCATTTACCAATTTGTTGCTTTAGAGCAAAATGAAGAAATTAATGAAATAAGGTAATTCCAAGATGCAATATGGATATCCCCACCCGAAGCAATGTGGAGAATCTACCATTTTCTTCTTTACGAAATGCAACCTACTGTTATTAGCCCGCATTTGCATTTAGAAGGTCAACAAACAATCAACTTTAAAGATGATTCAAATTTGCAAAGCATAGCAGAAAGCAATTTCATGTCCAGAACAATGCTTACACAGTTCTTTTGGATGAATGCTAATCATGAGAAGGTAAAACAACAAAAGCTACTCTATGTTAATTTTCCTGAAGAATATGTGTGGGACAATCAGTCAAGATCTTGGCATGAACGCAAACAAAAAGAAGTCATTGGACGTATCATCACTGCAAACCCAAAGGAAGGTGAGAGGTTCTACATAAGGCTTTTGTTAACACATATTCCAGGGCCAACTTCATATGCTCATCTCGAAACTCTCCAAGGAATCACATATCCATCATTTAGAGATGCAGCAACAACTTATGGATTGCTAGAGGCTGATGACAGCAATAAAAAAATGCATGAAGGAAACATGTGCATATCGAATGCCACTATCGCTAAGGCAATTATTTGCCACTATTCTTGTATACTGTGCCCCAACAAATCCAACTGAACTATTATTCAAATTTGAAGAGCACATGGTTGAAGACTATATTTCAATCCAAAAACTAACCAAGGAGGCCGTACGCCAGCAATTGCTCGCAGCATTAGACTCCGAGTTACAATCGATGGGCAAAACTTTGAAAGACTTCCAACTCTCCCACCTCCTTTCATCAACGACAAACCATGCCCCAATCTGCAAGGAAATCCAGGATGAAACAGATCTTCATATATCCAAGTCAGATCTACAAAGCCCAACCCTCTTAAAAGCACAACAAGCCATGGCTTATAAGCAAATTCTTGATGCAGTTTTTAATAACAAGCCGCGCTGCTTTTTCATAGGCGGCCCAGGTGGAACAGGTAAAACATTCCTCTACCGAGCCATACTTGCAACAATTCGCTCACAGAGGAAAATAGCCTTGGCAACTGCCAGTTCTGGAGTAGCAGCATCGATTTTACCCAATGGACGAACTGCCCATTCACGGTTCAAAATCCCAATAAATACAGATGGCAGGTTCTCCTGCCATGTCGGAAAACAATCTGGTTTGGCAGCTCTCCTCAAAGAAACAGTCCTCATTGTCTGGGATGAAGCTTCGATGGGAAAAAAGCAATCAATTGAAGTACTGGATGCTCTCCTCCAAGATATTACAGAAAAATATATTCTTTTTGGAGGAAAGGTGGTCGTTTTGGGAGGTGACTTTAGGCAAGTCCTACCTGTCATCCCAAAATGAACAAAAGAAGATTGTATCAATGCAAGTTTGGTAAAGTCTTACATTTGGAAATCACTCACAAAGCTCAAGTTAACAGAAAATATGCGTGTCAGAACTGATCCAGCATTCAATGGCTACATTCTGCGCATTGGAAATGGTTTAGAACCAGAAAATGAAAGTGTCGATATTAAGTTACCAACCTTTTTGGCTCTGCAACCAACAAAGATGATGTCTCCTCTAGATTTGCTCATTAAATTTGTATTTTCAACCATATCCACAGGTCGCCTCAACGTGTCATCATTGACAAATGTAGCAATCCTCACACCAAAAAATCAGGTGGTCGACGAAATTAATCACGTCATCACTTCCAACTTTCCTAGAGAGGAACACACATACCTAAGTATTGATGAAACAATTGATTTAGCACAACAGGGATTATACATTGACTTCCTTAACTCTTTAGCGCCACCAGGAATGCCAACTCACCGGTTGATTCTGAAGAGAGATACCCCAGTTCTACTGCTCCGAAACATTAACCCGTCAAAAGGGTTATGCAATGGAACAAGACTAATATGCAAAGAATTCAACAAACACACGATTGTTGCTGAAATCACTGGCGATGAAAGAAAAGGGACCACAGTTTTCATTCCCAGAATTCCACTACAACCAAGTGACCCCCAACAGTATCAATCGAATTCACACGCTGACAATTTCTCATAAGACCATGTTTTGCTATGACAATAAACAAAGCCCAAGGACAAACCCTTGATACAGTTGGTGTTTATTTGCCAGAGCCAGTTTTCTCCCACGGCCAGCTTTATGTGGCATTATCACGAGCAACAACAGCAGAAAAAATTAAAAGTCCACCTCAAACATTCAGAAAATGATGCATCAACATACTACTGCACGAGAATGTTGTCTACAGAGAACTTCTAAAGGAAGCTAACTGTTCAACACCTAAACTCCATTACTGTATATGCATATATGTGTGTATTCATGTATATTAAAAAAAAATTGAAGCAAGCCAAACCCCAACAGGTATAACTTTTGCTCTGCATTCAATCATATTTTCTTCACATTTCCTTAAAATCACAATGCACAATAGTCATGCATATACTGTATACTACTGTCCAATAACTTCAATCGTCACTCATGCTAACAACTATTTTTACCCAGGTACCAATGGCTCCCAACATTTTGCCACTCAAAAACATCAATCTTATCTCAAAGAACTACACAATCCATGCAATCGTTGTTGAAAAGAACATGCCAAAGACATCAAGCAAGAGTTCTTCACTATACCAACGATTGGTGTTGTAGGACATAGAGGTAACAAACTTGTTGACCAAATATATGCAACTCTTTTCATATCCACAAAAGCAATGACACATTCAAACACTAAAAACACTTGTTGCATGACAGGGCACACGAATTCAAGCAACAATTTATGGCAACAACAACAAAATCCTTGAGAATACACTTCAGTTGTACCATACATACTCCATAAGCAATGCTGCTATCACCACAATAGTTGAACAGTTTCGCTTTCTCGAGCAAAAGTGCCAGCTTACTATCAGTGCACGTTCACCGGTTGAGAGCAAAAAAATTGATGGCCTCACACAAAGATCGATAAAATTCAACTTTACTCCTCTTGCTCACCTTAGCCAGATCAAAGATCCAGATCCCAACTTAGGTTCCTTTCAATACCATTTTGTTGTTCGACTCTCACGACAAGAATCAAAACTAACAAATCCATCCTCCATCTTGCAAACATCCTATTTACGATTCTAGAGATTGGCCCATGCAGACCAGCTAGTCACTCACGTGTTACAAATGTTCTCGTAATGGACCAAAGGTAAAAAAAAACCCACGAAACAAGTTACATAATAGCTCCACTTTACTAATAAAACTGAAAAATTGTACGATTCCTCAATGACCAGCCTTCAGCCAACAATCATATTGCTATGGGATCAATTCAGCGACTATGAAGCACCGGTAATGGCAACTTTGCGTGGAACTTTTCCAATTGCAATTGAACACAGACTCAAAACATCATCATACTACAATAATCATAACTTTCTCCATACAGCACCATCCTTAACTCAAATATGCATTTGGTTAGATTCCTTTTTGTTTTCAGGTATGACCCTTGCCGCCAAAGTCATATCAGGATTCACCTTTAATTCACAGATACCAGAAGCCCTGAACCTCCAATCATGGTAACAGTGTCATTCACTTAACCATTTCTTTTTATTCCTGCGCATACTACTTTAATACTACCAAAACATGTACAGGTGTGTTGTCAATGCTGACAAACTCAGGGAGTTACCGCCACTAGCGGCAATGTACACTCTACTCGCCAAATCAGCTGCAGCGCCATCATTAGATTTAATCAATATTATTGACCTTCCCTCCACAGTAGAGAAGGTATTCAAACCACAAAAGCATGCACATTTCTTTTATGCATCCAAACATAAAACCAAATTCTCCATTAATTTACACATTCCTAACTACATCGCAATCCAATTATAGGTGCAGCTCATAAAAATCACAGGCATAGCCAAAGTCACTAATTTCAATCAGCGGTTTCACTACTTATCTTGTTCAATCTGCAACAAAGCATCAAATGCATAGAAAAATACAGAGCTTTGGTGCAATTATTGTGCGCGCCGCGTTCCAGCACTAGCAAGGTAAAAAAAAAAAACACCACACCCATTTTCTTTTCCGGTCCAAAACAAGTGTTATCACTAACTACTATATTCCAAACTCTCACGATCAAATTCACCATCAACATCACTAATCCAACAGCAACAATTGATGCTACAGTCTTTTCTGAGGTTGTTGAACAAATCTACGCCATTACTGGATCCAACATAACAATAGACACTCCTGACGTAAGTGCACAATTCCCATTACCATAAATCTTTATAGTACTACATTGACAAAAGAAAAAAAAAAGGCGCGGTGATAACCAAAAAAATACTAACTTCTTCATTACATAATGCACAACCACTTTCACCAGAACTTCTCGACAGACTTGCAGAGCCCAAGAGATGCAACATCACCCTCAAGGCTTACATGTACAATTATGCTAGAATTGCTCAGTGCAGGTTTCACGTGCATTCCATGACCAACGAACCACCACAGCAAGCAATAGACAGCTCCCACCAATCCCTTGCTTTGCCTCCTCCCACACCAAGTAAGGATGAAAAGCTCCACGCAGCATCAGCATCTGGCCAACCAACAGAAGAAAATTCAAGCAAAAAACTCAGGCTCAACTGAAACCAGACGAACTTCGCCACAAAAATTTCATGCACCCCATTTCCCTCTTAACTACTTTTGGTTCATGTGTGTATAACCATTAGCCAGTTCCTAACGGCTGTCCTAAACAGATTTGTAAATAACCCTTTTGCTAGCCAAAAACTATTGGCATCTCCACATAACCCTTTTGTGGTAGAGAACTAATGCCTTTATCATCTTAGTCAATGCATATGTTCTACCTTTTTGCTAGGCAAAAACTATCAGCATCTGTAAATAGCCTTTTCATAATGAACGACTGATGCCTTTATTGTCTTCATCAATGCATATATACTCTCTTCATATCTATTAACAACCACTTCTCACAGTACATTGAAAGCACAGAAAAACTACTGCCCCCAAACATGACTTCCTCCCTTCAACGGGCATGGCATTCGTGCCTTGCACGAACGGAAAACCTAGTATATAATAAACAACTGTGTAGTCCCTTCCTAAGGCATGATCTAAACTTAATTAGAAGCTCTATTTAGGACCATGATAAAAGTGGGGGCACCAAATTACGAGATAAGAGTAAAATTTAAGAGGATTGATATGAAACGAAATGAAATGAAATCAACCATTCATTTCCTTTCATGGATATTTTTATAGAACGGGTTTCATATATCCTACTTCCTTCGTCCATCTTTTAGAGTCCAATATTCTATTTTGGGCTAGGCTGTTTTTTAATAAGTGTTCATTTTTGCAAAATTGGTATATTTTTCATTTTGCCCCTAAAAGCAAATTCTATTTTAAAAAGTTAGTGAGTAAAAATGTAATGATGATATCTCCATGAAGGGTAATTGACGAAAGTGTAGGTAAAAGTTGATGTGGAATGTGTGGTAATGATATCTTCTTAATAAGTTGAAATTATAAAAAGGGACGGAGGAAGCATTTTTTTTTTTTTTTTAAATTTAATGCTTCCAGAGGAACCTCCCATGATGGATCGGCATGGAATGCACACATTCTTTAGATGGATCACGGATGTCATGCAGTTGGAGGACTATGCTCGAAAATAATTATTGGGCAAATTACATTAAACCCCCTCCAACTATACTTCGGTAACGAGTTGCCACATTCATTGTTTAACCCAGACACTTAACCCCCTTCATTTGTTATTGCATGACACTTAACCACCTCTCGTTAGTGAGCCGTTATGAGTTCAAACAGAAGAAGGTCATGTAAGCAGCACATGACTTTTTAATGACTGGTGTTGCCTTTATAAGTACGTAGATATGTATCATCTTCTATAATGGTACTCACACTCTCTCTACCCATCTATATCTCCCAACGGTCCCCCCCCCCTCTCTCTCTCTCTCTCTCTCTCTCTCTCTCGGTAATGGAAGGTAGCACTGGATCTTATGATGGGGATTCAAATGTATTATGCAATTGTGGCATAAGAGCACCATTTAGCGCAAATGGGAACTTATAGAGGGTACAATACGCGGGAAATGGTGCCAATTTCAAGGTCAAATTGAAGGGAAATGGAGTAGAATTGGAGGGAAGTGGGTTTGGTCTCCCGTTAAACTCCAGTCGTGATCTTAGGGTATGTTCTTACCCTTTCCCTTCATAAATTCAGATGGGCAAATTGGTAATTGCACATATTCCGTTAAACAGCATCTTTAATTCCGCGTGATATAATAGATGAATGGGGTTAAGTATCCGAGTCAAATAATAAAAGAGGCAACTTGTTACTAAGGTATAGTTGAAGAGGATTTAATGTAATTTATCCATAATTATTCAATGCTCTGGCCACCACTACTTATTGCCCCAAACTCTCTTCTATCAAAAATTTTTATGATGGAACATCACTATGTGGAGCCTCAGGAAATTGAATAATTATTCCGCTCAAGGAGAAGGATATACTGTATATTTAACAATATTGCTTTGTACACCCCTCTCGACCAGCGGACCCAACTTGGATAAAGGACACGCGTACAACAGGATGTGACGACATGCCCTACATAAGTAGTGCGTCTAAATTCATATCCACCGTATGAGCCATTCGGTAGTCATCAAGAAAATGTCCGTTACGACTGTCGCGTAAGAGGGAAAAAAAAGTGCCCATCGAACGGTGGATCTCGCTCGGTTCAATATGTACGCGACTATCCCAGCCGTTGGGCGGCATACTTGACTTGATCGTCAACGATGGACGTACGGCGAAAAAAGAGAACGGCGAGAGAGAACCCGTACGAAGACGAATTCGTCGCCGGAGATGAGGTCGGTGTGAAGAAGAGGCGAAGCAGTGATGATCGCGGTAAGAGAGCGAAGAAAGCGAGCGAGACCGAGGTCGAGTTGAATGGGGTTATGGTGAAAGAACAGCGGAAGCAGTTGTCGAATTTTGAGACAGAGAAATTTGGTAAGAAGATTGTGAATTCCGGTGGGGAGTTGACAGAATCCAGCGACGGACTGAGAAGGTCCGGAGGAGGTCGGACTCGTGCGTTGGTGGACAGAAAGGCGTTGAACGTCAACGGATCGGTCAGTGTTCGTAGTTTATTCAGTTTTATAGCGTTTTATATTAATTTTTAATTTTTGCTGCTTACCTTTTTTGTTTGGGAATTCTACCCACACGACTTTTACTACCAAACCTATAACTAATTTGGTACATTATCGGAGCCATCAAAGCAATTATTGGAAACGTTCATTTTATAAACACGTAGAAAATGATAACAATGTCAAAATTCACGTTTATCGGATGTTAGACAAATGCAGGATCAGAACACGTTTATCGGATGCTGATAAATGCATGATCTGAACACATTTATCTTCTGTGTGAGTTGGAAACAAATTTGTTGATAAATGCACCTTCTGTGTTAGTTGGAAATAAATTTGTCCTGATCATGCATATGAATTTTGGTGACTAATATTTTTGACATGCTTTATAAAGTGAACGTTTCCGATCCAAAGTGGGGTGCGAGTAGACTTGTCCTTTGTTTCTCTTGCTTTTCATAGTATTAATTCCAAGTAAAGAATCTGATCTTCAAACTATGCAGTGTCGAGATAAATTTTATGAAATGATGAACACTTTTATTTTTTGGTTAATTAATGATGATGAACACTTACTGTGACTGTATCTCTTTTTTTGGCTCACCACTTCACGTATGCAATACAAGTAAAAAATGGAAGGTCATCATGGTTTTCTGGACGAATAATAATATTATAACACACTCACTTTGAAACACCAAATACCCAAATGCACACACTCTTAGATAAGAGTTGAGCCCACATACACTGTACCACTAGTGTGTGTGGATCCAATAGTTTTGTGATTGTGGGTAAAATGAGTGTGGTTGTGGAATGATTGGGTGTGGGTGTAATTGTGTGTTATTCATTTTGTTGCTTTTCCTCTATTACATTTTTTCTTGATCATTTTCCCCTTTCACATTTGGAAGTTAAGAATATGATTAAATGCTGTTACTACCTTTTTTTTCAACTCTCTGTTTTTTCGTTATCGTAAGGGAAAAAGTTTGACAATGTCTTGGTACTTCACATATGTATTGGGAGAAAATGAAGAGAGACTACGTGGGGCTCGTTTGTTTCATAGGACTTGTTCTCCTGGGACAATTTGTCCTGAGATTAATTGTTGGGAGACTATTTTAGAGTGTAATGCCATGATTCCTCTCAAGTTTAGGAATCTATTCGGATTAGATGGATGGACTTGCCTTATCTTGTGTATGGTTACGTATTTTATTTGAAGGGCTCAAGAGAATGACAATTTGACCAAATACCTAAATTATCCCACTTATCATACCATGCAATTGCAGAAAACAAACTTATCCTTGGAAGGTTGGTATTTTACTACATTTCTATTATTATGGCATTACTCATGGAATTCAAGTTGAGCGAGCACAGGGCCTTGGGAAACGGGAGTCTCGAGTTTTGCCCCTAGTGGGCAAAATCTTACCCTCTCCCCTCTTTGGCTTTGTTTTTAACACGCATGACACATTTATGGGTATCTGTTTGACATTGGATCATGTTTTGGTTCTGTTATAGCTTTCTCAGTTGGCCCTTTCTTTTAACATAACCAAAAGGAACAAATTTCTTTGAATTCCTTGCGTTCACCTTTTTCTGCTGCTTGCTGAATATCTGGGTGTTCATCTATTTTCGTATATGAAATGTAAATAGTTCAGCATTTTGTGATTAAATTGTATATAGCTATTCTTCCACGTTCAAAAGATTAAGTTGTATTAATTCTAACAAAATTGCTTTTCAGGACAAAACAAATAAAAATAAGGAGCATGTGAGTCTGACGTGTCATCAATGTAAACGGAATGATAAGAATGGTGTTGTGTTCTGCTCCAAGTGCAAAAGGAAACGCTACTGCTACCAGTGCATTGCAAATTGGTAAGGACAGTAGGTAGTGCCGTAGTATTACCAATTCATCTGTTTATCAGAATAAGTATGTAATAAAATCCATCATACAGTTGGCCTGATATTACTGTCTTACTGAGGAGCAAAACAGCTTTGCTTATTTTCACAACTTGAGGGTGGTGTGGACATGTGCTTGGCACTAACCTCCAATTACCTCTTCCTCTCCCTTTTAGCTACATTCCTTGGTGGCTTCTGGAAGGTTCGACCTGACGAATGGAATGGCCGAACAATTGTTTGAAATTGCTATATAACTTTTATTTTCAACAGCAGAGCTGGTTGATGTTAGTTTGTTGGTATTCACCACTTTTGCTAATTCAGTGTGCTCATCCATATTCCTTTTTCCAGTGAACGCTACTACAAATTCTTAGTATTTGTTTACTTGTTTTTTCTTCTTCTTACTGTTTAGTTATTTATGCAAAAATAGTGGCTGATTCAGAAATTTGTCTTTTACTTGGTGTGGTGAAACTTTTTTGAGATTAAATTCTTTACACCGCCGGTGTAAACATTTGTTTCGTCCAAATTAATTATATTGCTCCACGTCACCATGTTTTATTGATTGGGACCACTATTTTGCAACGTGGTGTGATGTAATTGATTTGGAGGAAACAAATGTTTACACCGACGGTGTAAAGAATTTATTCTCAACATTTTTTAGGAAACTTTAGTAGTATAAGAAACTAAGTAATTCTAGAACTAGAGTGATCAAACATCATTTGTAGAAAGATACATGTCTTTTAATCTAGCCATTATTCTCCTCATCCAAATCTTCTTTTCTCCTCTTGCGTTCATACGCAACCGGACCTCCGACCAAGCTAAAGAAGATGGAAGAAGGTGGTCACGACCTTCTGCCTCGGAGGAGAATTTGAATCGACCATGCACTTGTCATCTTCTTCCTGTATTTAGTTCCCCCTGTAATGATTGGATGTAAAAAGTCCATTCTTGCTTGGGATTCCCCATTTTGTTTTAATTTTCATCGAATGAGGTTCTTCTGTAGAAATAACTATCTATTGACTCAGTTTCTGAGGGCTTGGGTTGACAAGTTTATCTGGAGCTCTGTCTGAGGTTCAGGAATAAGAGGAGGCCTGTTCTGAAGGCAAACCATACTGACTTTGTTAAGATAAGAGAAGGCCTGACAACATTCTTCATTTTGAATCCATGAACTTGTGATGACTTCAGGGAGATTTAACTCACTCTATTCTGGGGAAGAGCTGGAGAGATGGCTTGTTTCAACTTGGAGTGTTTCGTGCACCAAAATGGTTACGAAGCTAAGAGGGTTAGGTCTTTACAAGGTATTGATATGCTGTTGTAGGAGCCAGTTGTTTATTAATTGATCCTGATCACAGGTGATGTAGGATTTTGTCCTGTCAGATGTTAGGTTGTTTGATATGGCTGCTACTTGTACATTACTGGGTTGCATGTCAAAGACATGCTTTAAGTCAGTACACTCTCTAAACTTGCATCACTGGAGCTTCTTACCAATATACTTTGTATCTTGAGCCAATCTTTGACGAGTTTCTGTTGTACATGTGCAACAGTGATTCAGATGCGGCTTGTACAGTTGTACAGAAGTGTGGGCAACTGATGTAGGGCAATAACTTGAAACTAGTATTGATCATTGAGTTGCTAAGATCGCAAACATTGTGTTGGTTTTGGAGTATGATTAATTTCTACCTCTTGACTACTCAAGAAAGTATGCTATATACGTTCTTGGTGATGAAAATTTAGAGCTTCCACCCTATAATGGTGGCATAAACAAGGGATCTGCTTCATGATCAAAGAGAAGGCATTGAGGTGAAAGTTATAAATTGTATGGTTATGGTAAAAAGGTGAATGCAGCAGGGTGAAAGTTATAAATTGTATGGTTATGGTAAAAAGGTGAATGCAGCAGAGTTGTGACGAGAAATGTGTGAAAAAGAGTTGGTAGATCTTTCAACCATGCCTCAAAATGCTGTAGGAGTCCCTTCAGATTTAGCATTGGGCTCCTTCAATTTTAAGGAGCTTTTAAATATCCTAGTTTTATAAGATATTCCAACCTAGTGTTAGAAATGTGGCTCATATGTTAAGTATGGAGAGATACTAAAGAGTTCTAGAAATAGGCTAGTTTCCCAAACAAAGTGAGGGCAATTGGCCCATCCCGGGTCCGGTTGGGGGGCGTAGCCCCCATGGTACGGTACATGGTATTTTTGGGATACAAGCCAAATACCGGATTAGAGTTAGAATAGAGTAGGTATAAATACTCTATGTTGTAAACCCTATTTCAGTTGATTGAATAAGAAACGACGGCCACTCTCGCTCCCGTGAACGTACCCAATATTGTGGAACCACATATATTCTGTTTGTTGATTTCTTTACTGTTTTTCTATTCGCATATCATGTGTGTGTGTTTTTCGGTCCTACACGTAGGCTTCCCCTTTAGTTTTAGCATTGTGTCCCTCAATTTATAGGAGCTTAAAATGTTATTCTAAAGTCTCTAATTGTGTCCTTGCTATAGACGTTTATCCTAATGTTTTCTAATCATCTATATTTGCTAATTAGAGGCAGTTATTCTTGTTGTGATGTCACCTCAGTTTGCCCAGCATAGTTGGAAAGACAAAATTTAGACAGGTAGGCAAATCTAAACCTCCTCCAGGGCATGCAACATATTTTGCAGACCTTAAGGCATAGCTACTAGCAACAAAGATCGGTGCATTTTTTTTTTTTTGTTGACAAGTGGAGATGGGTGCAAAATACTGCCTAACCCCAGGTCAAATGTTTACTAAGAAACCACCTGCATTGTCACCTACAGTGAACGTGGAACTAGATTATAATTTATCATCGGAATTCGAAGGCTTTTCTCTGCTATAAGTTTCGTTGCCTTTTCTTTAGGCTTCAATTTATATCCTCGTCATGACCGTTGCTTTTAGACGGCCAACACTTAAGCCACTAATCACACAGCTAATGAAGTCGATCGCTGCTGAGACAGCGTATAAATAGATGTGGCATTACAGCATGAACTAGGCATTGGCTGGCTATTTTCTGTAAATAATATCAAAGTTTGGGTCTATATGGACTATACTTATTCATTCTTGAAAGATATGGAAACATAGATACAGTTGCCGGTTTTAGCAAGAGTTAATGGTTTCCATCTTGGCTTCAGTTACTTCATTTAGAGTGTCCAAATTACTTTTAGAACCATGATTGGGAGCAGGAAATTGGGCTGTCTGTAGAAAGTAATCTATCTCCAAATTTCTGGTTTCTAAGGTTCTTTGTTTTCTTTAGTTGATATTATGGAAGAAAGGAATTGGGTCAAATCATTTATTATTTTTTTAGCATGAATTGTTTGACTAAACGGGCTTTATATGTTGACGACATAGACTTGTAGCTGTTAGAACTAATGATAGGATTGTTAGATGTGTGTGTTATTCTGGTGCAGACCAATCTTTAGCCTGCAGTCATTTAAATAAATTATAGTGAACTTGGAATACAAACAGATAGACTTTCAGTATCCTACTCCATTGATTTTTCCTGTTCATCGGATGTGGATTGGTCAAACATTCACCTGGATAGCAAGTCAGTTCCTGGTTATTGTATCTGTACTATGGCAAGATGGGCAATTAGAAGATGAAGAGATGGAAAATGATGGCTAGATCAAGTTCTAAAGCAATTTAGACCTTGGAAATGTGGGTCATACTATCTTGTACGTTGAGGATATTGATGCTGAGGCGCTCAATAAGGCAATGCAACATAAGCTGCGGGTGCCCCTTAGGGACAGAGGCAGACTCTTGCCGCCATACTTGTAAAACTCTTCTGGTTCAAGTTCATGTAAAATGATTATAGTCCACCTGACGCCTCATTCCCCCATTCTCTGGTATTCAGTGCTCGTTAGGTTTTTTTTTGATCAGTCAGTGCTCGTTCGGTAAAAGTTTTCCTTTGTGTCTTTTCTGATCATGTCTGGCCATTTTGGCCAACAAACGTGAACTGAACCATGTTTGGGTATGCAGAAAGACTTTTACGAAGTTTCTTGACAACTGAAATTATGAAATCTGATCTATTTTATCAGGCTTTTACAATTTTATTGACCATTGTTGATACACTCTAATTGCTACACTTGGCTTGAAAAGTGCTTATAGCTATACTTACATATCTATACTTGTTTTTTAATATAAGACATTTTGTGATCATTATAGAGATTCAAGAACTTGTAGGGGTTGAGGGTTGACAGTTGGCTTTGGAGTTTGGATTGATCATTGTTTGAGCACATCCTCTCCCACTCTGCAGTTGACTGTACCATGTGCTCTTGTTTTGACTAAGTTATAGCTACTCAATATGTTCTCCTTTTGCTTTTAAAATCATAAAACAGGTATCCTGGAAAATTGAGACGGGCGATTGAGAATGCATGTCCATTTTGTTGTCACAACTGCAATTGCAAAGCTTGCTTACGTGAGTATCTGTTTGTGAAGGTCTCTCTCTCTCTCTCTCTCTCTCTCTCTCTCTCTCTCTCTCTCTCTCTCTCTCTCTCTCTCTCTCTCTCTCTCTCTCTCTCTCTCCGTGTGTGCGCGCGCGCACGTGGGCGTTATTTTTTTGTTCTTTTCCCTGCTCATTGTCACATTCATGTGTGTAGCAGTAGTTCTCTTTTCCAAATACCATGGTGTTGCTTATTTTCTTTTGTTCTCTTTTGACAGAGTTTTGATAAACAGTTAGATGCCAGTACCAAATTGCTGCGACTGCAGTACTTGTTATTTAAAGCTTTGCCTGTTCTCAGACATATTTATGGAGAGCAGAACTACGAACTAGCGATAGAATCAAACTTACGAGGTAATGGAATATGTTAAATTGTAAAGTAGTGGTCTCTCTCTCTCTCTCTCTTAAAAACATATTTTAAACAAATTGAACGGCTCCAATTATTCATGTGGGATTTCGAAAACTGAATTGTCTCTAGAACCGGCCCCTATATATATATATATGTATATATATATTTATATATATATGTATATATATATTTATATATATATGTATATATATATTTATATATATATGTATATATATATTTATATATATATGTATTTATACACACACACACACAATACACACACACACGGGTATATATGTTCTAAATCGTATTATGCTTTTCCTCCTTTGCTGTTAGGTACCCCGCTGACAGGAAAGGATATAACAAGGTCTGCGCTTGGCATCAGCGAGCGTTTATACTGGTATGTATGGACCTTGTGTTGGTCTGGACATTTGGAACTGCTCCTATTTACCGTTTCCTATTTTTACATCTGGATCAATTCATGCAAAAGCATTGCAACTTCCAAGTCTAAAAGAAACTGTTGTTCCAATTTAGATATGTTGTGAGAGCAGCTATTTCATTGTTAGGTACCATCTCCACCTACCAAAATTACAATATGTATCTTATCATATGGCACACTGATGCCTTTTGCTTCGTTCATTTTGAGTTATTCTTTTTGGGGCTAATTGTTCTCAAGTTTTGTTGAGAAGTACTCTGTAGATGAGTACTTTGTCGCGTTTGTTGAAGTGGCACTCGATAAGGTCAAGAAAACATATGGAAATGGAAGTCCGGTAACTGCTGTGCACTGTGCAGAACATTCCAGGAATATTTTGGAATTTAGAACTGTCTTGGGCTGTGCTTAGGCACAACGACGCTATTATCAGGGATGCCCAGTACCACTGAGCTACTGTAACGACCCACACCAGCTGACCTGCTAACCATTTGCCTAACCACGTGGCTCAAAAGGTTAATCTCTTGTTAAATAGTAGCTGGTCGGCGTTGTCTCATATTATGTTCACAAATCCCACATGTGTCCGATGTGGGACTGTTTCCCCAGGTGGGTTTCTCACAATCTCCCCACCTTGGCCCTTGGCCCAGCAACCTTCCCCTGGTGGTCATATTGTGGCATTTAGGTCTGTACAACACAATCGGTGTGCTCATTTTTGAAAGAATACATTGTGGGACTTCTCTGAAGGTCATTCGGCAATACCTGTCACATGTAGGCACACTCACCCCACCGATTTGTGGTACCTTTGCTCTAATGTCATGTTACACGGTCATGGATAGAATCCAACAGCAAAACCAAGCTATTGTTGCAAGTGTGTCCTCACATTTATATGTTGCACATTAGTTTTGTACCAAGTGATGTGGGACTTTGCTTTACGAAAGCATCCAACTCAAATTGAGAGGTCCACAAGGCTCATGTGCTAACTTGAGAGGTGACATTTTACAAATGTGAGACAAGCTCAAAAACCCCCCGCATTTGCATCCCGGCAACCTCTGCTTGCATGTGGAGAAGTGATGGGTAGCAGGAAAGATTATGTAATGACTTCGTTTATTATATTTATCCGTTGGAGAAGTGTCTTGATTGTTATTTGAGATTTATCTTGTTTGCAACATGCTATCTTTATCCTTGCCTATCTTTTGCCCAAAAACTCTTGGAGCGTATCTCTCATATGAAGCATCAATTCTACCTTAGACTCAGCTTTTGAAGTAAGGGTGTCCTCATGTTTAAATGGCACATTACGTTGTTAGCTTTCAAGGTGATGTGGGGTTTCTCTTCATGTCTTCCCTCCCATGCAGCGTGCTCACTTAGTAGCACCAGTCACATACAGATTAGGGACACAACCTACTCATGGTACTTGACTCTGATGCCACTTTAAGTCACCAACTTATCGAAAAGCTTAAAGTGGTTAAAAAATGGACCCAACAGTAACACTTTATGAGTATTCATTGTGATGTGGGGCCATTTTGTCTCTTTGGTTTAGCTATTCTTGGTTTTTCACTTTTATTTATTTTTATTCATGTGTAAGATGAATTATTGATTTACCACTAAAAGTGAGTTTTTCTAGATACCTTACAAAGGTGATGAGTACGCAATTTGGCAATAAATTCAAGACTTGTTGAAGTGATAATGCAAGTAAAACAAAAAAGATAATGCAAATAAATTCACCGACGGAGCATTTCCAGCCTATTCTAAACCCACCTTGGTGGGATGTTCTTGTTCAAACTAGGAGGCATTCCTGAACAAGAAGGGAAGGACGAATGCAAGAATCACCATCTTGTTGAGGCCACCCCAATTTAATATGAATTTATCTAAATTTTGAGGAGTGTGAGTGTTCATAGTGCTGCTTATCTCATTGACCACTTGTTTGTCATTTACAACGCTGGGGAGCTTCATCCTTGAACTCACTCCGTAAGTAATGTTCCACCAAGAGTATTGACCGTGGTTTATTTTGTTATACTCCAACACTAGTGCGAATCGGATCTTTGAGGTTAGTAGACGTTTTTTGTTGGTTATTTGGCTACTTAAAAAGGCTCTAAATGCTATGGGCCTTTGCATCCATATTGGTGGTACATCTTTGAAAACCGACTCCTTGTTCCTTTTACCTACTTCTATTCAAGGTGGTTATTGAGGTGGAGAAGCGAAAGTCCAATGATGGGATTTGGAAGGAGACATAGTTGTGTGATCGAAAGTGAAAATATAAATACCTATTTCTCTTAAGCAAAAGTATGGATTAGCTCCATGTGGTTTGGCTGTTTCGTAGATGACCTCCCTAAGATTTATTAATGACCAATTTGTCCAAACTGACAGTTTGAGACTATAGTTCTTCCGTTACTTTTTCCGTCCAAACTGACAGTTTTTGAGTTGCACACACATTTATCTTTTCTATGCAAGAGAAAACAAACTTTTTCTTCAAAAATTGCGTGGTAAAAGACAATAATGCCCTCATTGTTCATCTTCTTCCCCCAAATCTCAAATCCCCCATATCACGCCGGATTACAGGAAAAGAAAATTGGCCCTCTCTCTCACCCATCCGCCCTCTCTGCACACCACATCAATTTTGACAAGCCTCATCTCTCTCTCTCACTCAAAATTTGGGGAACCACTCAACACACAATCGCATCCGCCATTGTTGAATTGAAGAAGTCTAAAAATTCGACTGGACCGGTGAGTCTTAAGCAGCTCGTTGATAAAATTCCTCTATGTTTTTCTGATCATCGTCTGACTACCGTACGGGTTGCACGCGCCATTTAAATAGTGCCTCGTGTCACCGGAGTTCTAGTGCGCACATTTCAGCAGAGATTGACGTTGCCCATAAATGAGTTTTGAGCATTGAGTCTTGTGCACCACAAGGAGACGATCACAGAAGTGTATTCCCGGTCGCCGTCCGTCGAGGTAGTACATCGCACGGGCAATTTAAATGCCAGTGCTTGGGATCAGAACATTAGCGTGGAATAGTAAATAGCTTTTCTGTTCTACCTACGCATTGGAAAATAGGAAGAAGGTCCAGCCGTCTAGTAGCTTATTCTTTTTTGACCAAGTCCATTCCTGAATTTTTGTATGTGGCCGGATTTTGGTCTCGAGTAAACAAGTTTTTGTTTATTTCAATTCTAATTGCCATCTGTTTGTGTGTGTGTGTGTGTTTGGAACTTCTAAATGTAAAGGCCCTTTATTTAAGAAAAGAAAAGAAGGGTAGCATGGTCTTTTACTTCTAATATTAATGGAGTTAGGAGTTGCAGTTTACTCCAAAACCATAGGGAGGCGAATTAGTCATTAGTAAATCTGAGGGAGGTCATCTGCCAAACGGCCAAACCACAGGGAGGTAATCCGTACTTTGCCCTTTCTCTTAAAAGGAGTTAGGAAGTATACTGGACATCCCACATCTTTGACTTTGTATCTCCATATCATGCACTTATTTGTCTCTAACTTCGACTTCTATGCTATAGGGTTGGAGGAAGTTGTGAAGCAAAGTCCCACATCACATTGCCTTGGTACCAAAGTAATATGAAGTACATAAACTTGAGGGCACCCTCACTTCAACAATTAGCTTTTGGGGTTGAGTTCTACCCAAGCCCATGTAACATGGTATCAGAGCTCAGGTTGCAAAAGGTCTCAGATCTCTCTGTTTGCATTTGTTTCCCGGTTGCGTTCTGCTTTTCCCTTTCGTATTTTGTTTCACTCTATCTATGAAAATTTGCATTTCCACGTGCAAGAAGGGGTTCATGTGATGGAGGATGTTAAATAGCTTGATATACATTATTAGGCCAATTTTCTAACAGCTTAAGCTTTTGGGACTATTGTAGCTTAATATGTTCACGATATCATAGCTAAGTACCAGAGATAGGTAGGGTACGTGTCTCTGGCCTGCACGCTGCAGATGCTGCTGAGTGAGCCCGCTATGCATGAGGGAGTGTGAAGGGAAATCTTACATCGCTTGTGTACCAAAGTAATATGAAGTATATAAACGTGAGGGCACCCTCACTTCACTTCAACACCTAGCTTTTGGGGTTGAGTTCTACCCAAGACTATGTAACAGAAGTAATGGCAGAGGAAAGGGCAACTCTAAAGAAGAATGGACTTTGAGAGTTAGTAAAGTTTCCAAAACAAAAGAAACTAATGGGCTATAATTCTGTGTTCATTAAAGAGCAAAATAGTTAGAGAGATACAAGACAAGACATCTTGTTAAGGGCACTACTCAAACTCATGGTATGTGTAGTAGGCTGAATATGCCGGTTCGGTCTAGGTTCAATACGCTCGGCGGAAGGTTGGGCTTAGTCCCTCAGTTTTGTCTGAGCAGATTGGACCAGACACCAGACTCTTAGGTTTGGAAGCTGGGTTTGGCAAGAGCAGCGTTAGGAGCACATCCAATTGTCAAGATGTGCCAAGAATGACACTTGACCACTCAAGGGTTCGGACTTATAGGGTTCGGCGAAACCTAGCATGCCAGCTCATTTGCATGATCCTAACCGCTTTGCCTTAATCATCAGCTGTGACGCCACTTAGGGCGGTTAGGGCATGGGTCAAGTACGTGTGCGCATGGGTGACAACTAATACACCTATCCAATAACGGCCTTATCTGGGACGTTAAGAGTGACATCAGTCGGAGCGGTTACCGAGCGTGAGATGCATGAGCACGTACTTGGAGAGCAAGTTCGGAGACTCTTTATAAAGGAAAGGATAGAACCCTAGAACAGTACAGTCTCTTCTCCACTCTAAACTTTAGTACTCTCATTCTCATTCTCATTCTGCACTTTCTGGCTTGCTTGTTGGAGGGTCATCCCGGTAGCCGACCGGCGTGGCCTTTTTGTCGTGCGTTCCCTGTGCAGGTCAGGCAAGGAAGCTAGGTGTGAACGGTAACGGAACCAGAGGCTTGAGAGGTGACCACATCCAGATCGACAACCCAAGAGTATGGATTACCATGAGAGTAAGAGACATTTACTCCTATAGCTTAGAGGAACGTATTTTTGCTTTATTCTCCATTGCCATTAATAAGAGTTGGCCCTTCTCAGCTCCATTAAGTAGTTGGGAATATTGCGTGGGAATTGTATTCTCGGGAAAAGTGAAGTAAAGAAAAAAGAAATTTTTTTCCCTGTGGGCGTTCTGTTGACAAAGAAGTTTGTAGGGAAACTAAATTTTCTTCCTTTTTGCAAGATCTATTTTGCAAGAAACAGTGGAGTATTTTTCTATCGGAAAGTTAACGTTGTGGGTCCCACATCTTTCTTAGTAGCTGAACATTGGAAAGGTTACATGAAAGTTGGTTTTCCCCACTCTTTCCGTTTTCCGTGCAGCTGAACGTGGTTCTAGGAGCTTGATGTGAATATTTCGTGAAGCAAAATCCCACGTGACGAACGCAAGTAATTTGCAATATGTTTCCCAAATCATGTGGAAACAAAAGTAATGTGCAATGTGTTAGCGTGATTGCACCCTTACTTTGATAGCTGCTTTTGGGTTGAGTTTTACCGAAGATCGTGTAACAAGTTTTTGTCCTTCATGGTTACTTGGAAGGAGGCTTGTATGTTGATGTCCACCAGGTTAATTGGAAAGACAATGTGGAGATTGGCAATGATGTTTTGATAAAGCAATCTCATAGATCAACGTTTGACATATTTATTAAGGTTATGTTGAGATTTGGATATGAATAGCATCATGCAAATCATACTGGTGGCGGCCTTACATGCAGGCAGATGCCCAGAAGTATGCCTTGAAATGCGACAAGAGCTAGAGGTATGCGCCTATCATACGATAACCCGTTCTTGACCTACTACCCTTAAGCTGTCCTCCTCATTTTGTTAAATGGGATTTGGATGTAGTCAGGTCAATCTTCAAGCCCCAAGTGCAGCTTGAAGTACTTGATTGCGGGAATAGATTACTTCACCAAATGGTGGATTGAGGCCGCGCTGCTCGCGAACATTAGGGACATCGATTAGGAGAGATTCCTTTGGAGGAACATCATTACAAATTTGAGATCCCAAGGGCATTGGCGCTAACAACGCAACATAATTTGAAACGGTTGGTTCAAGGGCTTTGTTGTTGGCCATAAAATCAAAGGCTTCTTCTCAACACCCTCTTAGCCCCAATACTAGGGGCAAGCAAAAGCCCTAAATAAAGTTTTCCTTTAGGCTGGAGAATGCCGCATGAAGGTGTGTGAAGGATCTTCGTAATTTCTTATAGGCATATAAACTCGTGAGACACCTTACTTTGTTGTTTACGGTACCGGAGCAGTGGAGATCTGATTTCCAACAATCAAACTGAACTAGCAAAGCTCGATTTTTCATGGCCCTGGATTTAGCGCACGAATCATCTATGGTGAGAAATATAGTTTATTTATCTTTAGAGACGCCTTGGATTTAATCTTCATATGCCTTATGAAATTTCTTGATGGTCTTCATTTTCTTCATCTTGTTTTTGAACCATGTACGTGTGCGCTTTGTGAATGTTGTTTTTCCTACTTCTCTTTCGTTTAAATCCTAGTTCTGGCCTAGCACAACAATTTTGGCTTGTAATTGCAAAGGACGTAATCCATTGTAATTTAGAATTTTCCTTTCACTGACAATAACTACAGAGGCTAATCAGTCTCATATACTGGTTCAGAACACTTCCCTGTACTTTCCTACCTGAAAAGATAGACAAAGGATCCATATTATAGGCTAAGAAGCATGAATACGGGACATAGAACAGGGATCCGACATGAACGCGCATTTCTATAAATTGTAGGTACGGAGACAGTCATGTTGTAGATACCTTCGATTGTATAGACAAATATTTTATATATATATATATATATATATATATGATAATGCCATACATTTATGTCTCAAATTATGTAACAGATAAGATATCATAAGTCATGAATGATCAAGATTGACGTATGACTCAATATCCTTAAGAAATAGGGCATGATGACAAATCCATGTACAAGTTTTAAGTGAATTTAAATATGATACCAATTGTTGGCTTTGTTCGGTTGCCATTTCTATTTAGTTTTAGTTTTGGAAACCAATCATTACCCTACTTCTTTTCCCAATCATTACCCTATTTTTTCAATTATTACTTTCTCATCTCTCTCTATCTCTCTCCAATCATTACCCCTACTTTCAATCATTACTCTATTTCTCTCTCTACCCACTACCAAAACTAAACTAAACTAAACTCCCAACCAAACACAACCGTTAATTTTTCAACTTGGTATATGATTGTGATATTTCGAATTTCAGAAGAAAAGAAAATAACCACTTGTTAGCAAGTGTCTAGCATCCTAATACCTATATAGATGGATAAATGAGATATTCAAAGTCATAATACTTGGAGAGGTATTAAATTGCTGAATGATACAATGAAGCTGTGGGGAAGAATTTTTTAAGCATCGCACAAGAATGATGAAAATGGCATCGGAGAATTAATTTGGGTTTATGTGGGGTAGATCAAGTCTGGAAGCAATCTACTTGTTGGGGAGATTAGTCGGAAAGTATAGATAGGAAAAGAAGGACCTTCACATTCTTGTATAGACTTAGAAAAAGCATGTGATGACTTGCTTGGAGATGTTATTGTTGGAATTTTGGGGGTAGCGAAAGCAAATAATAGAAATAATAGAAACAAAGATGTTTATGTATAGCCTTACAGTGCTTCTAAGCACCTAAAACTTTACCAGAGAACCTTGCTAGTAAAGAATATGATTTGAATTGATGATACTTTTCATAAATTGTAAACAATAACATATGATGTCCTTTTATAGGACTACGATGAAATAATCTCTAGCTTAGTTGCACAAAGCGGAAGCAAAGGTACCTAAAAGCTCCCAAGATTGGAAGCATCTATGTCTATATATACTAATATACTTTATATACTTTTAAAGCATTAAAATATGGTCAAAATAGGAATAGTACTCCCTCCATCCCATTTCATTGTCCATTATTCCTTTTGTCTCTTTTGTGTCTATTGTTTATGTCTTTCAATGTGGATCTCGAAAAATATACAACATGGATCTTATTTGATAGATTTTAATTTTTCCTATAATACAAAGTTGTCGAAATCATAAAAAACATAATCGATTGAAAGATATAGGCCATAGACACAAAAGAGACAAAAGGAATAATGGACAATGAAGATGGGACGGAGGGAGTAGTTAACTTGGAACCTATGAAGCACTGAAACCTCTAAAGGTCGAAGTGTCGCAGTGTCCGGACACGGGGACACGTGTCCGACACTCCACGTGACGCGTCTAATAATTTAATTTCAATTTTTAAGGGGGACACAGGGGGACACCGATGGGGACACGACGGGGGACAAACTGTAATTTTTTAGAGTCAAATTATATTTTTTAAAAAAATTCACAGGTCAAACTGTAATTTTTACAAATTTTCGGGGGTCAAACTATTATCACTTAAGTATATAAATAAATATACACGTGGCATGTCCCCTGCTGTGTTCGTGTCCCCATTTTTTTAGAATTCTCATGTTTTCATGTCCATATCCGTGTCCGTGTTTGTGCATCATAGCTTGGAACATTAATACATGGAATAAACATTAATTTTTTGATATTGTTATTTTTTTCATAATTTAGTTGGCAGTAGTTGATACGGGAATTCAAATTTCCTCACTCATCTTCTTTAGGTTATTTATGCTACACTCAAATAGATTTAAAATATTTAGGTAATTTAAGACTGATATCTGAAGTTGAAAAGTCAAAAGGTTGTGTTTAATGCCTACGACTGTTTTTAATGTCTACAGCCTTCCTATCACATTAACCGAGATGAAAAGTTACGGTAAATTGCATAGGGCCTCCCACCTACCCTCCCTCTCACCCTCCCTCCCTCCCTCTTTCTGCAAAATTAAAAAAATAAGGGAAGAAGGTGAAACGATAATGGCAGATCTAAGTTTCACGGTTCATCTTCTCTCTCCATCTTCGTTGTGCTCCCATCTCCCTTAGGAGCACAATCCCGTCTCAAGTGGAACATGCTCCCATCTCCTTTAGGAGCGCGATCCCGTCGCGTTTCTAAGTGAGAAGCGAGGAATCGCGTTTCTCGTGCAGGAACGCCTTCAAGATGGGCGATTCCTGCAACTAAGATCTCTAATTCCTTGAGGACTTTTTATATTTCAATGTGTTAATACTTACTATTTTCATGCATCTTACTAAAGATACATGTACCCCCAATTTGTAGGAAAATTATGGATTGCAATTTCCAACACCCCCCTTAATTAATAATTTTCTCAACCTTTTTCGCTGTGATTTTTGCAATATTATCCTTGAAAGCCTTGTACCAACGTGAAGTTTACTTGTTTGAAATAATGACGATACAACTCCTTGTCATGAAGGTTGAAATTAAGGGTCGGGTCGGGTTCAGCCCGAACCCGCCACCCGACCCGACCACATTGGGTTGGGAAATACACACCCGTTGGCCGACTTCACTGTCCAACTCGACCGATCCGACAACATCGGATTGTCGGTCGGGTTTCGGTTTCGACCGAACAAAACAGATCTCAAGAAAAAAAAAACAACAGATCTCAAGAAAAAAAAATAGATCTCAAGAAAAAGAAGAGGATAAAGATGACGATTAATCTTCCGGCGTCGATTGTTGTCGTTTTCTGCTGGCGAGGTCATGGACTCATGGTCTCTGCGAAGATGAGTGAGGAAGGAGAGAGAGACGATGGGGTAACCAAGAATGGTCTGAGAGAGAGACGTTGGACGGCGCAGTGGAGGCTTATGGTGGACGATGTGGCGGAAGCTAGTTCATGGTCGATCTCCATTTCCAGATCTAGACGAAGAAGCGGAGGGCGGTTGTATCTCTGTAGGTTTTAGTTTTGGGCGACTGGAACAAGAAAAAATGTGTATATTATATATATATATATATATGTGTGTGTGTGTGTGTGTGTGTGTCTTCGGGTCGGGTTGGACCCGACAGGTAAAACACATATGAATCCGAACCCAAATTGAAAACAAATTTTTAAACAGAAACCAACCCGTACCCCAACTGAGTGCTTGCTCGGGCCCGCCCGAAACCCTTCGGGTCGGACCCGTGGGTAAGCGGGTATTTTGTTCAGGCCTAATTAAAATCTTCAACTTCCAAATCTAGAGAATTCTTCAAGTACTTAATTGCATTTTTAGCAGCATTTTGCTATCAAAGTTTTCAAACAAAACAAGAAAGGAAAGCTGGAAAGGCAATGAGCATGTTGGGATGCCTGCATGCGCTTCTCCAAAATAAAAAATGGTTTTGTCAAATGACATCCCAGAAAAGGAGCCAACTTCCACAGAAAATGGGCCGCACAAATTGAAAAGTTACTAAGAATTCAATTGTTTTGCAGGACCATGGAGAACAAAAATGTGACAACCGTTATCAAAATTACGTTAAAGAATCTCTTAAATGAGGTTGTGGACAAATTCCACATGGCGCTACCAATTTGTGAATCCTACCAAATTGCAAGGGAAAGGTTTCAGGCAAGTGTTGTAAATCTAGACAATGCTATTGAAATAGGAAAAATCAAACTTTACACTTCTATGCACAAGGAAATTTGAGGCTGAGCAAGATGTTGCTAAAAATGCAATTGAGTACTTGAAGAATTCTCTAGATTTTAAGGTGGGAAAGGTTTCAGGCAAGTGTTGAAAATCTAGGCAATGCTGTTGAAAGAGGAAAAGTCAAACTTTACACTTCTATGCACAAAGAAAATTGAGGCTGAGCAAGACGTTGGTAAAAAGGCAATTGAGTACTTGCAGAATTCTGTAGTTTGAGGTTGAAGTTTTCATCCTTCACGATAAGATGTTGTATTATCATTATTTCGATCAAGCAGACTTCGCGTTGGCGGACTGCAAGAGAACAAGGCTCTCAAGGATGATATTGCAAAAATCACGACAAAGTCAAAGGTTGAGATAATTATGAATCAAGGGGATGTTGGAAATTGCAATCCATAAGTTTCCTAGAAGCTCGGGGTACATGTATCTATCGTAAGAGACATGACAATAGTAAGTATTAACACATTGGAATATGTAAAGTCCTCTAGGGACTATTGATTCATCTATATAGTCCTATAAAAGGACGTCTATATAGTCCTATAAAAGGACATCATATGTTATTGTTTACAATAACGAGAAGCATCATCAATTCATATCATATTCTTTATTAGCCAGGTTCTCTAGTAAAGATTAGCCAGGTTCTCTAGTAAAGTTCTAGGTGTTTAGGAGCTTCGTAGAACTCTGCCCTAAATTTACAAAAACATCTTTGTTGCTTTTATTTTTATTATTTGCTTCCACTGCCCCAAAAATTCTAACCTGGTATGAAACGCGAAAGTTAAAGATGGCAAGTCCCCAAGAATACAATTTCAGATAATACTTCTCTTTGTTGCAGCCATATAAATCCCAGAGTGTAAGTTTTTTACTCTCAAATCTTGGGCTAATCCATCTTTAACTTTCATTGCACCACTAGTTATATGCTGAGTCTCGGAGAGAAAGGGTGTGATTAAAGGGTACTGTATTTTGATTTGATTAAGGACATGTATGAAGGTGGTATCACGGCTATTATATCTCCATTAGGGACAAGCAAATTCCCAATCTCAGTAGGAGGGCAACAAGGGTTCGCTTTGAGCACTTACCCCCTCACGTTGTTTTGTGGATGAATTAACTAGACGTATTAAGGATGCTATCCTTATGTTGCTTGTAGATGAAATTGTCTTAGTAGATAAAACTACAAGAGGTGATAATACTAAATTAGATAGGAGAAAGCATTACAATCAAAAGAATTTAGACTCACTTATATAGTTAATCAGAGTTCATGGAATGTAAGTTTAGTGGTAGTTTAAGTGTTAGTGTTAACTAAGTGACCCTCCAAAATCAAGAATTACCAACGAACGAGCATTTTAAGTATCTTGGCTCATTGATGCAGAATGGAAATTGAAATAATTTAGTAAATAGCTTTCTCTAGTTTTCCTTATTTTGATTTTAGTAATTTTGTTAGGGAGTTTCAATTTTAGGAATAAATGTTCTAAGAAGTATTTAGTTTCCTAGTTTGTTTTGAACTAGCATTCCTATTTTGTAGGATGCTTGGTCAAGAAGAATTAGGATTGATTTTATTTCATACGTTTTATTTCCATTTTAGTAATGCTCTACTATAAATTGAGATGTAAGCTTTTGGGCAAATGAGTTTGTTGAATTAAGAAAATCGAGATTTTTCTCATATCGTGTGTTCATAGAAGGAATACCTTCTTGTTCATACCTATTTGTGTTTATGTTTCAAAGAGAGAATCTTTAACATAAGCAAGTTCGTGATCTCTTCTTGCAAATAGTTTTGTAAAAGGAGGCTGCATTGCATCACTCATTGTTAGTAAGGATAGAGAGATTGTGGATGATGTAACATATAGAGTACAAGTCGGATGGACCTAGTGGTGGAGTGCTTTGGGAATATTCTACAACTGCATGATACCCGCTCAGTTGGTAGAAAATTCTACTGTCGTGCTATAAGGCCAACCATGTTATACATGGATTCTTGGGCTACTAAAAAACAAAATACGAGTAAAATAAATGTAGTTGAAATGAGAATATTGCGATGGATATGTGGTAAGACTTAGCAAGATAGAATTAGACATGAAAACCTTCGCGGAATGATAAGAGCAGCCCTGCTAGAAGATAAGATGAGAGAAAATAGATTAAGGTAATTTGGACATGTCTATTGTAGATTGGTAGATGCGGCTAAGGGGAGGTGTAGACCAAAGTTGACTTCAGAGGCAATAGTATGAAAGGATCTTGGTTTGTTGGATATGATGACATGCAACGCTCTCAACAGATAACAATGGAGAAAAGAGATTGATATAGTGGACAACAATCGATTGGAACTTAAGGCTCAATTTGGTTTGGTTTAGTAGCAAGTGTCTAAGAAGTGTCAATCACGTATTTATTTCTTAATCATAGATGCCAAGTGTCAGACACATTTCACAAAAATGTCAAGCACACGTTCACATTAAGATTTTTTCTAATTATGACAGTAAAAAAAGAATTGGACATGCGTCCTAGAGTATCCAAGGAGTTCTGGTGTCTAACATGTGTCAAACACAAACCCTTCGCCATCTTTTAAGTGTCCCTGCTTCTTAGAACAAAGGGACCACAACAAAACATGGTGAAGTTGAGGCATAAAGGATGTTCAATCAATCAAGCTAGTTTTGTCCAAAAGTCTCTGAAAGTCTAGCTCTAATACCATGTCAAAGCATCCAAATCAAAATGAATTGGCAATGAGTGGAGAGGCCGTCAAAGCTTATATACTAGTATAGGAAGTATTCCCTCTGTCGCGGATTAAAAAAAAAAAAAAATACTCCCTCCGTCCCACTTTGTCTGCTCATCTTTCCATTTTGGCCCATCCCAAAATGTTTGCTTCATTCCGAAAGTAGCAACCAAAACAAAGCAGCCTTCCAATTTTACCCCGTGAAAAGTTTGATTTGACTCAAGGGCATGGGTTTGCATTTGTTTTTGAAGGGTAATTATGGAAATTTCAACAACTTTAAGAGGACTCCATAAAAAGTTGGAATCCCCTTAAAGAGCAAACAAAATGGGACGGAAGGAGTGGTAATTAACCTGTGTGGAACAAGCTCTAACACCCTTTTCAACTCCATAATGAAATACTAGAGAAGATTGTGGGTTGTTTGGAGATTGTGGGTAAGGGGACCACTCCTTTATCTCGTTTGTCCGAGAAAATAGTCTTGATATCTACTTTTCCCATCTCTTCCTCTGTCTTACGGTTACTGTGTGTTTCAAAAGACCAAAATGGGTGGGACAAAAGTTTGTTATTCTTAGCAAAAAACAAGAATTGATGTAAACAAGACTGTGAGCTCTAAATTATGAATGTGATGATGCATCCGAGTGACCTTTCCTTGTGTTGATGAATGTCAACATACCTTCGTGGACTTTTCCAGCACATCACCGGACGGTCGGAGGGACCCATCTCGTAGATGGATAAATTTTGTGTCGAGATATAGTGCATTTTGGTTATTTGGCAGCTTGCTGTATCTGATTTCTTTTGATTATGTTCCTGGAACTACTGATGCGTCAGTCTACATTTTCACTTTTGTTGGCAAGTTGTTAACTTGCTTGTATGCTTGTTTGACAGCGACAATTGCCGTACATCCATTGTTGATTTTTATAGAAGCTGCGCCAACCCTGGTTGTTCTTATGATCTGTGCCTTACTTGTTGTCGTGAACTAAGAGAAGGTGGCCAACCTGGAGGTACGGAAGCAGAAACATCCCACGAAAAACATGTAGGTAGAAATCAGGGTCAAATTACAGTTGGGGAGGGTGGAACTATAGCACAAAGAAAAATATATGGGAAGGAGAGTCAAATGGAGTCTGCTGCCAATAATGAAACTGATGTGGCCTTCCAGTTTCCTGATTGGATGCCTGATTCTGATGGTAGCATTACATGCCCCCCGAAAGAGCGTGGAGGTTGTGGAACTGCAAATTTGGAGCTGAGACGCAATTTCAAAGCTAACTGGGTAATGAAGTTGATTGAGAATGCGAAGGATCTTACCAGCAATTTTCAGGTGGTGGATGCTGATTTTTCTCAAGGGTGTTCTTTGTGCCGCTCAAAAGTTTCTATAGGGGACAACAAAATCGATTCTACAGTCAGGCAGGCAGCTTTCAGGGACGGCACTCAAGATAATTTCTTGTACTGTCCAAATGCCATAGAAGTGGGAGATCATGAAATTGAGCATTTCCAGTGTCACTGGATAAGAGGTGAGCCTGTGATTGTCAGAAATGTTCTTGACAAGACATCTGGTCTCAGTTGGGAACCAATGGTTATGTGGAGGGCTTTCAGAGAAACAAGTGCCGAGGGAAAGGTCAAAGAGGAAACAAGAAGTGTAAAAGCCCTTGATTGCTTGGATTGGCATGAGGTCAGACATTTTATGTCAAAACATTGGTGGTACAATTTTTTTTGATCGGCAACATTGGTGGTACAATTACCATTTGTTTGTTGAACTTTCCATTGTCATTCTCACTAATAAAAGCATATTAATGGATTGTCTATGGGTTTTCTCTCACTCATGTAAAGGAATCTAGATGGCCATGTTTTTGCTGATAAAAGGAATCTGGAGCCCCGAGCATTTAAAATGCTCAACATTGTCCTGTCAATGGCAATAAATGTGGACTGTATTTCATTTTTATGTTCTTTCTTTCCTTCATATCATCATGAAAAACACAATGTATCACTTTACCACTATAACCACTGCTTCTAGCAGCTTATGTGAAGATTTCCACCAATATTGACTACAGTATTACTGTATGGTTTCACAGTTCTAAGATCAGAGTCCTTCTTTGTAAGTTTGTTCAATGTTAGGAATAGAAATTAAGGTTTTTAATTTTGAATTCTCCTTGCTTGTGTAGGTTGAGATTAATATACGCCAATTCTTCAAGGGCTACTTGGAGGGTCGCATGCATAAGGGAGGGTGGCCAGAGATATTGAAGCTGAAGGATTGGCCTTCCTCAACTTCGTTTGAAGAGCGCTTGCCCAGGCATGGTGCTGAGTTTATTGCAGCACTTCCTTACAGTGACTATACAGACCCAAAATCCGGTCTTCTCAACCTTGCCACAAAGCTTCCTGATCGAATGCTGAAACCTGACTTGGGACCCAAGACATATATTGCGTATGGGTTTTCTGAAGAACTTGGAAGAGGTGATTCAGTGACAAAGCTCCATTGTGATATGTCTGATGCAGTACGTTTTCTCCCTCAATAGTTGTTAGTTATATTGCCTCAGGATGTTGGATAAGTTCAATTTAGACTGTTGTTACTGGTTTTTTGCTGTATATTGGCTAATTATCAACTATTTTGGGCTCAGGTGAATTTACTGACTCACACAGCTAAGGTGAAGATTTCACCTTGGCAACGTGACAGCATAAAAACAATGCATAAGGAACATGCAGTGGAAGACGCATGTAAACTCTATGGTGTAAAAGATAAGGAGGATGGATTTAGAAGACAACCACTGAAAAACCATTGTGTTCCTCAGAAAATGGATTCTGAATATGCACACAGTGGGGATATTGTTGTAGATGATAGCCCAATAATAGAGAGAGAAGACATTAAGGTACAGATTGGTTGATTTGACCTTTGTACTCTCTTTTATGTAGGTGCAATAGTTGCCTTGAATATTCTATTCCCCCATCTCCTGCTTTTCCTTAATACAGGGAAAACAGTACTGACAATCTGCTGTTTCTTGACTGCAGAAGACTAAGGTTCAGATTTCTGACCACGAAAATTCTTTGGAAAACGAAGCCAACTCCTCAAGATGCAATGGAAACTTTGAATCTGATTCAAATGTAGAGAATACAGATTGTGGGATACTTCAATTGGGAAAACAGACAACTGAACTAAAGGAAAACTCTTTAACATGCAATAAAGCTGAGGAAGATGATGAGACCTCTTGTTTTCTAGATAATAAATCAAGGACATTAGATCATTCTGGGGTAAAAGGATCCATGGATGTGAGTATGAAAGGAGTTGAATGCCTCTCAGGAAAAGATCACCTTGATGAAGGCATCTACTCTGTGGACTTGGATTCATCGTCGACTGAAAGCATGTGCTGCAAGTCAACAAAACCGGAGGAATATGAAGCCGAACAGAAAAGTCACTGCCTAGATGAGGCTGGTCTGAGCTTGGCTTTTTCTAATGCTGAAGAGTCGCATTGTGCTAATGGACTCGAATCTGGGACCAAACTTGCACATCAGGGACATATCTCCTATCAAGAAGCAATTCATACTATCAACGACGGTGTGGCAAAGAAGCATACCAGTGGGAAAGATGCTCCAGGGATTTCTTTTGGAGGCGATAATGGAATTAGTGATTCAGGGTCTAGAATGTCAAACCCTGAGGAAATTGATGGTTTCCTCGAAAGTAATGATGAGTCAGAGGTTGCTCATGGAGGTGCTGTTTGGCACATATTCCGTCGGCAGGATGTTCCGAAGTTAATTGAATACTTGCAAAAGCACAAAAAAGAATTTCGCCACAGAGATAACCTTCCTCTAAATTCTGTGAGTATAAGCTGGTTGTTTATTGTACTTTAGTTGAATTTTGGACCAAGAGAATTAAGTTTTTCCTAATGTGCTTTCAGGTTGTTCATCCTATTCATGATCAGACCCTCTTTCTGAATGAAAGGCATTTGAAACAACTGAAAGAGGAATTCAGTAAGGAACTCTTCTCTAGGCCAGTGTTATAGGTAGTAAGACATGTGCCATACAATAACGTGCACTGCTTTATGGCAGATATTGAACCTTGGACATTTGAGCAACATCTTGGTGAGGCCGTTTTCATTCCAGCCGGGTGTCCTCATCAAGTGAGAAATAGACAGGTAGTTAACCCAACCCCACAATCCCAACTCTGTTTTATTAAGAGAAGAAAAAATAATTTTGGCATACTAGCCATTAGATGTCTGTATAGACTATGTTACAATAGAATGCTAATTCTCTAGCAAATTAGGTTATGAAGAGCACAATCTGAAATGTGGTACGCCTAAATTCCAAAACGGTGAATTTAACAATCCAAAGCGAACCCCAATATTTTATCTTAGAGATGAGAGGTTGGAAGTTCATAATGCTTCTAGAAATGTTTTTTACAGTACTTATTAGACAAACAATATTCTATCTAATTGGATGTTTTTCTCTTGAATTAAGAACATTCTAGGATTCTATAGAATCCTAGTATCCTACCACTGTCGTTTGGGAATTTAGGCCAGATGGGGTAACACATTATCATTTCTAGAACGATCCACCTTCTTGGTAACATAGGTTTGGATTCTTAGACTTCTATGGTTTGCTGATTTTATTATCTACACTATTTCTGGTTTCTTTTACGTCTGAGCATCCGTTATTTTTTGGGGATCAATGGCTGATCCCTAATGTTAATCCTTGAAGTTATATAAGGCATCTTCTATCTACATGTTCATTTCCTGGTTGTTGACTCAATTCAATTTTGTCACTCCAGTCCTGCATTAAGGTGGCCCTTGACTTTGTATCCCCTGAAAATGTTGAAGAATGTGTTCGGTTAACAGAAGAGTTCCGTTTGCTTCCAAAGAACCATAGAGCCAAGGAAGATAAGCTGGAGGTACAATTCTTTCTTAAAGCACTTTCAGTTTATTGTTCCCAATGGGAACTGATTAAGTTATCCTAGGATGTAAAGAATAGTTGTCCACATTTATATAAGAAGCTTATCAACATAATTTTGCTTGCCATGGGGTCTTGCCCATTTTGAAATTATTGGTTGATGACATTTTTTCCATGGTACTTCAAGAAATGGTCATCAAGTGGTGGTGTAATTCCGTAGATTGTAACCCTGGGAAGTTTATGATTCCTATATTCTGTAGGAAACAAACCAGTGTCATATCTTCCATCATTCAATGGATAATGTGTTCTTATCAAATGAGAATGTCAACTTATTCATTTACACGTATCCCTTCTGTCCTATTGTTGGTAAACATTGAGGTTAGAGTTTAAACAGCAAGTAGAGTTGAATTTCTTGATCTTTTGTGCTTCAAGTTTAGTCATGAAAGAGAATACTTGTATGTGGAAATTAAGAAGGGACATTTGTGGTTACATAATTTCGTATTATCATGGTGTTTAGATGTTTCAACTGAGTGAGTTAAAAAATGGTGGTGAAAAGAAACATAGAAAGCTCAGCTTAGACGGTAAATGACATTTTAAAATAAAATGTTTCCCAGTCAATCATATTTCTTTAACATGTTCAAAGGAAACTAATCTGTGATGCATATTTCGCTAGACTTTTAGCGAACAAAAAGATTAGTACTTGTAGGCCTTCCCTTTCCGTGAATTTGCCATCTCTTGGAATACAGTTGCAACCAAGCTTGTGCATCTACTTTCCAAGGACCTTCTTCTCCTGCTTGCCTTCTGCCTAATTTGTCAATTTCTAGAGAGCTTTCTTTGCTGTTGGTGTCACATGATCGAATAAGTCATGTAAGCTGAACAAACAATACGTGAAGCTGTTGTGCAATGTATGTGTGAAAATTTGTCGGCATGTTCCCGTTGTACGGAAGCTTTTAAGATTTGCACTTTTGTGCAGACTTCAAAGGAAATCTAATTGAGAAATTCTGATCAGGGAGAAGCTGTCAGCTGTGGATGTTGTGTAGTTTCTCTGTAAATATTTCTTAGCCTTTGCTGAAGTCTCTCCCTTTACAGGTTAAAAAGATGACACTTTACGCCGTAAGTGCAGCTGTAAGAGAAGCCAAAAGTCTTATGTCAAATGGGTAAGTTCCATTTATAATTCTGAGTTTGATTATACTGCCAAAATGTCGGACCATATTCCATAAGAACATATTACTGAAGTCACATCACACACAAATGTTTCTAATTCATTTTAAGGACGATAGAACCTTTCTTTTATACACTTGCTTTTATTTGCCTACACTCAGCAACCGTTAAATTTATCTGTATTCCAATATCAGTACATAAGTGTTAGTACTAATTTAATTTTTTCGGTAGGTAACTGTGTAAACTTCTTGGAAGGTGCAACTATTACTCCAAGGAGGGAAGCAGCTTATTCTTTAGCAGAAGGTAGGAAAATGAGAGGGTGTGCATATTGCAGGCTTTGTGCAACACCAAATAGAGATTAATTTGCTTTGTTTCAAGAAAAGAATAAATCCATATTGCTTCAAAAGTCATGTTACAAAGAGAGAACATGTGAAGTTAGAAAATACTCGGAGCGGGAAGTGCATTGTAGAAATGTGTAGCAATACTTCGAAGCTATAGTTGCTGTAAGTCAGGTTTGCAAAGCTAAGTTTTTTCAAATTGGAAAGAGTTTTCGAAATCCTGTGTGGTTAGGAGATTTCTGTTCTATATTTAGGTGAAGTCAACCTCATGCAGAAGATAGCTTTGTAGATTGAAATTTGGTCCAGTAAGTCAAAAGTCTTTATAAAAATAAAAAATAAAAATTCGCATTTGTTAGTTTTGCATCAAATTTTTATGGATTATTGATTTGTCTTTAACGAGAGGAATCGAAAAAGTAAAAATTATGATCGAAACTCATAATTTTTTAAATAAAGACAAAAATAAGTTTAAAAAGTTAGACTTGACTTTTTGTCTTATTTTTGTTTTTATTCAAAAAAAATAAATTGATGTCACTTGGCTTTAATTTGGGGGCATGATTCCGCAGCAAAACAGGTACAAGGGAGCTACCATTTCAGTGGTATTCTAAGAGCAGTCGTTTTGTCCATTTTGTCAAAGCTTAGGTCTGTCTCCAATCATCCTTTGCCCATACTCCCAATCGCTTTGTCCATATTACTAAAGGTTAGGTCTGTCTCCAATTATCTTCTGTCCATACTCTCAATGGGGACTAGATGGGTTCTGCTGTTGTTGAATTATTAAAAAAATTATAATTTGATTATATTTTTGTACTTTTTTTATTTTTCTTGCCAAAAAGAATTAATAATTCACAAAGATTTAACGCAAAACCAACAAATGCAAAAAAAAAAAAAATTAAATTAAATAAAGACAAACCAATTGGTCCAAAACCACCCTTGTGATTATCGCCAATTAATTTCATTTACTTGATTTTTTGAATCTTCAACCTAGAAAGCTAGGGAGAAAAAAAAGTGATTAGCTCCTTCATTTGTCTTTCAGTTGCTCAATTGGACCCGGAACTTATCTTTGTGAGGCTTGATGTGGCTCTACTTGAAAGTTAAAAAAAAAAAAAAAAAAACTCGTCCTATTCATTAGTTCTAGCGGAGCACATTGGTCTCAAAGTATAGTCACCAATAATTTTTTTTTTAAAACATGATTGACCGTCAAATGTGCTCCACTAGAACTAATCAATAGGACGAACCAGCGCCAACTTGCTTGGTAGGCCAAGCCTTTACAGCTTGTGCAAGACACCAACCTTGTATAGTCACTAATTTGTTTACAAAACAAATGAAATTCAGCGATCTTTTAATACTAGTTTTTTTTTTTTGGCCATAGAGATCGTTAGTGGTTAATAGTTAGACTACAACGTAGACGGCCGTAGATCAATCTACTCAAACTTGAGATATGAGACCTCACAAAGGCATTGCACCCCCCTCCCTGCCACTAGGCCAAAGGCCTGTTGGCTATGTTATTAAGGTTATTGAGCAGGGGCAGATCTAGGATTTGGTTGCAGTGGGGGGTCAAAAATCTACCACACGTATAATTTTTTGGGATCTTCAGGGCAAAATTACGAAATACTCCTCAGAACTATACTTGCTCTAGGGGTATTTTGGAACTCAGCGGGGTCGCGTGACCCCGCTTGCCATAGTGTGGGTCCGCCACTGTTATTGAGTTACACTTATGATACACGCTTGGCTGTTGTTACATGATAAATAGTTTGAACTTTCAAGACGGGTTTGGTTGTTGTTACATGATGATGTTATGTGCATATTCAAGGTGGCCCTCGGGGTACTCCCATCGAGTTCGACCAATCATAATTTGAGAAATCGTAGTTTGTGGGAGCAATAACTTTTTTCTATCGGTGCAAAGTTGCAACCAAGTCCGGATCTCTGGGCCGGAGAAGCTCAGAGTACATTGCAACTACTGGCATAGTGGCGCATGTGAGATCGAAAATGACACCTCCGGATCCTATTGGGAACTCACGTTCGATCCCACAGTAGCCCTGCGGAGAGGTCTACAAGTAACTTTAATTTGTTTGGAAGTTGTGGAGAGGAAAATTTTGAAATTTTTCCCACCCCTTTTTGATTCTTAAAAAATGAGAGTAAAAATTTTAAATTCTAGCTTAACTTTTCTCTCAATTTCTCTTCAATATTTCCTCTCATTTTCTTCTTCATAATTTGCTTTCCTTAACTTTCAAACAGACGGCTGGTGTGGTGGTGAGCAAATAAGCCACTGAATTTTGCTCAGGTGTGTTGGTGGTGTGGAGGATAACAGTCGGGTTGTGGCCCTAGAGCCTTGTTCCTCAACCTTGGGGAGTTGAAGACATAGAGGAGGAGTGCAGCAGACAGCACCGTGGTTATGTGGGAGCAGAGGCTTTGCCCAAAGCGTTTTTCTTGATTCCCGTGCCCGAAGCCTGCACGTGCCAGTGGGGGCTCGTTGTGATGTTTATCTCCTCCATTTTGGCCGAGACCAGTCAGCGCTTTGGAGGCAGCATTTGGCGGTTATCTCTCGGCCGGAGCTTGGCTGGCGTGCTAGTGGATTAGTCCATGTTTGTTGTATTTTCTATTTTGTTTGTGTTCTCTCTTGTTTCCTTCAGATTAGTATTTGTCTGTCTTTGGTTTATTGTCTGAGCCAGCCCGAGGAGGGTGGATGGATATGTTGCTAGCTCCTCGTGAACCACCCTTAGAGGTAGTGAGAAGTAAACTATGGCTCGTGCTTAGGACCTAGACTCCAACGTCTCTTTGTCTTCTTGTATCGAGAGTATATCTTTTGAGATGGGCTAGTTTAGTTTTCATATCATTGTATTCGGAAAGAATCGCTGTAATTTGCCTTCATGGCTTTAATGAAATGTTCTTCGAATAAAAAAAATAAAAATTCAAACAGAGCCTAAATTCTCCCTTATTTTACTAGTTTTTTTTTTTTTTTTGGGTTCTTTCTAACCGACCCTCTTTTATCACTCATTAGTCATTTAGGCCCCGCGTGCATTACACTCATCCGGCATAAACCCCATTTTAAGTAAATTACCGAAAACACTCTGCTTCATCCATCGATATATATATATATATATATACACACACACACACACACACACACACACACACTTTATATCCAATGAGTGATCCCGCATGGGCTCACCGTGCGGGACTCCCCTTTCCCGATTCAATTGCGACGATCCGAGCCGCTCAATGTGTTCAGAACGTGATTTTAAGAGTATCCGCGTGAAATCAGCAAAAAAAATGATTGGGAAGGGCTTGATCCGAACAGTTTTTTCCTGAATCGTTCAATAAAAAACTGTTCAGATCAAGCCCTTCCCGATCATTTTTTTTTATTGATTTATCACGGGTACCCTTAAAATCATGTTTTGATCACTTTGAGCGGCTCAGATTATAGCAATTCGATCGGGAAAGGGGAGTTCCACACAGTAAGCCCGTGCGGGATCCCTTATGGGATCCGGACTAACTATATATATACACACACCCCTAATAAAACACAAGGGTGTGGGCCTCCACACAAACACAAGTTAATCCAATGGCTGAGATTCATTTGATCCAAGCCCACATTCTTCGTAGTAATTGCGCAAATGCCGCCAGTCTCCCAATTCAAAACCCCATACGCAATTTTCTCTCTCATCCCTCTCTGAGACACAACGAATCCAAAATCCGGAAAGCCACCACCGATTCTCTCCTTCCCTGTCACCACCAAGATCCCACTTCGGCCCTGCCCGCTCCCTCGAAATCGTCCACATGTACGCGCTCGCATCTTACTTCTGCTACGTTTTCCCCTTCTGTCAGTGGAGTAATTTCTTGGATTGGCTTAAGTTTGAGTTTTCTGTCGAAATTGTCCACATGTACGCACTCGCATCTTATTTATGCTACGTTTTCTCTTCCAATCAGTGGAGTAATTTTCTAGATTGGCTTAATTTCGTATGGTAAGAAACAAGTATGTTTTGAGAGGTATTTTTTGTTGTCTACCATGTGTTTGTTAAAATGTATGTGGCAAAATTCGTACCTCTCTTCTGTTGCCCACCACGTGATAGTGGTTGCACTTATAGCCACGATCACTTTCGCAGCCACCTTCACAATTCTAGGTGGCAACCAAAGTCAAGAACGGCCAAGGTATGGCAATCCTAGCAAGAGCAGCAGCTTTTAAAGCATTGTCATAACCAACACCATAGCCATGCTATGCTCCGTTGTATTCTTCATGGCCAGCGGAAGCTTTTGAGCGTTACCGTTACCGCTATACGGCATCGCTGGTTCTTATTATAGTTTTCATGTTTTCCCTGATGATAGCATTCATCACATACAGAAATTATCGTATTTCCATGAACTCTCAAAAATAGTTTAGAAGAAGAGTGCTAGGGATTTTGCAACTTGAACTTGCTTTTGAGAGGTATTTTTTGGGTTTTCTTACTATCGGTTGAAAGTTGAAAGGGCTTCTACAGATTTTTTTTTCCCTTTTTGAACGGCATATTTCACTTACTCCTGAGTTGTTTATATCTCCACTACATTGTTTGCATGTGTTGAGCCAAACTGTTTGGAGCGTATTCACTTTAGAAATGTAATTCACAATCGAAAGTTTTTACTGCACCTTCATTTTGTACCTTCATTTTGTTTTTTCCCCTTCCTGTTGTATCTTCATTTAGAACAATTGGAGTGCGTCATTGATACCCTTTCTTTGTTTCCTTATTTGTATCAGTACAAATTTTGGCTACTGCAATAACATGACTTTATATTTTGTTTCCCTTTTTTCGGTATTATCTTCACTCAGGCTCTTGGAGCATCACCGGCTTGCCATAGTTTGATGTTGGATGTTTTCTTCATAGACGAAGAAAGCGCAATAGACCAACTCCCTTTATTCTTTTGGTTCATCTGATGAAGAATGCAAAAACCCTTGCAACTTCGGGTAGTATTTTTGGGTTTTTTTTTTCTCATTTACTAATAGAAAGCTAAACCGATTTCTCAGTTTTGGGTTTTGGAGAATTGATTCTCTAGATCCATTTTTAGGTAATTTATCTTCAGGTACAATTTATCTTGGAGCATTGGTTGGTAAAATGAAGTTGTAAAGCCTAATTCTTAATGTTTCCATGCAAATATCCTTTGTGCTATCTGTCTTTGTGTTATTTTATCTGTATTTGCTTTGAGGTGTTTGTTCTTTTTTTTTTTCTTGTTTCTGCAATAGAAATTGGCAGTAGTTATGAAAGTGATTGTTCTTTGTAGTTAGCTTGAAAGTTTAGTTGAGCTGAGTGCCATAAACACGGGTAATTCTCTTTCGTGCCACTAAGAAGAGGATCACATATTACACACTAATGAAGCCACAACTAGCAAGTGCCATAGGCACAGGCAAACACTAGTGTGTGTATGTGTCTATATATATATATATAGTCACCTTCAGGTAAGGACGTCCTCATTTTAAATAAAATGCTGACATCCCTTTTCTTCTCTTTCTCGATCAAATTTCAATTATCCGAACCACTCAATGTGTTCAGAAAGTGATTTCAAGGGTACCCGCTAGAAATCAGCAAAAGAAATGATCGGGAAAGGCTTGATTTGAGCAGTTTTATTTAAACCGTTTGATAAAATACAAACAAAAACTCCTCGGATCATGCCTTTTTCGGTCTTTTTTTTTTTGCTGATTTCTCGTGGGTACCCTTAAAATCATATTCTGAACATTTTAAGCGGCTCGGATCATCGCAAATTGCACGGGATATGGATGTCTTTAACTTAATACAATAAGGGCTCCCTTACTTGAAGTTTTGTGTATGTATGTATGTGGCGGTTCCGGGAACTGCTTAAAAAACCTCTAAAGAAACCTCTCATCTTAGCCCTCCATTTCAAGGGCTGAGATTAAATCCCTTATTTCTTCCCTAAAACTAAAAACACGTAACCCCCTTCTCCTCCCTTCTCAGAGTCTACCAATCCCGTCCAACCCCGCAGCCCCGACCCTGCCCCCCAGCGCTCTCCACTCCGACCGACGAGGTCCAACCCACCACCATGCGCCGACGACCTTCTCTCTCTGCTCAAGGTAACGCTCTGCCTCCGGCGACCTCCACCACCATCGGGCTCTCTCTCGCACGGTTAGAACCTTTAAAGCAGACACACTACCAAGGTCTCTCTCTCTCTCTCTAATTAGCCCTATTAATCTTCTCTATACTTGAATCTTTCCTATTAATCAGTTTGCCCTAATTTTGAGTTTCTTCTTTGATCTGTGAATGAGAACACTCGGCTGTGAATGCTGCTTGTCCAGGGCTAGTGCTTGTGCCATAACTCAGTGGATCTAAACATATTGCACACAAATTCTGCCATAAGAAACATAATAATAAGGTCTTGATGGTGTGTTGTGGTTTTCTTTGAACTACTTTGTTATAGAGAAGTTGATGAACATACATTTGTTGGGCATATTCTATCACTAACCCATATAAGGAATTTCTCCCAACTAAGTGAGGATGGCGACCATGTGAGGCATTTTTTTTGTTCCACATTGAACTCTTTTTAAAGTAGTGCCATTCAATCCTCTAGTTTCCATTCCGTTACTGCTGCAACCACCTTTCTGTGATCTGCTTTTTCCTTCAATTTGGTCTCCATGATTTTACTTTTTCAATTTCTCTTGTTTAATCACTCGTATGTTTCTGTTTCCTTTTACAGTTGGGGTAATAACATTGTCTGGAAATCCAGTCCCTTCACTGCAGACCTCGAGTGGAAGCAAATTGTGGAACCGGGTATGAAATCAAACGCAGAGGAACTGATGGCTCTAACATAGAAATTAAAGAGAGCGCTCTAGTATGGCACCGTTAGGATGCTGATCCTACAAGCTAAAGAACTGTTGGATCATTTGATAGGAGTATTGTCAAATGTGGATCTAATCCTAAAGGCTCATGACTTTATGGTGATGACAAGCAAAGATGTGAGCATCATCAAGTTTTTTGATCTTCATCAAATGTGAACTTGGCTTAGAAGTTTTATTTTGTAACTTGTACTCAGATGATGAATTTTGTACAAAGACGTAGAGAGATGAATTTTGTAACTTGTACTCAAATGATGTAACTTGTACAAAGATAAATTTTATTCTACTAGTTTGTACAACTTCAGTTTCTGTTTTGGTGATAGCATTTGGTTTTATGGTTTTTGTTTTGAATGAATTAACTTGGCAATGAGAAATGCCCAGCGTGGGCTTCTGCGTAACTTTATGTTGTTATTGTTGCACTGATTGAGGCGCGAGACATCGAGCTAGGACCAAAAAGAGGGGAGACTCTGTCCAAATTTTTTCAAAACCTACCTTTGTGAACGGACAAGACATGGACATGAGCACTCCAAAAACTCAATTTCAGCACTCCAAAAACTCAATTTTTCAGCACCTAATCATGAAGCAAGTATTCAAGCAAAAAAAAAAAAACCAAGTTTGAGATCCCAATATTTTTTTTTGATCGACAACAAAATTTATTATAAACTCGACAAAGAGTAAATGCATCTTGAGGTTGAAAGAGCAGGCAGCAAAGCAGATGAGACTGATGAAATCCAATATGACGTTCATCTTCCATTTTCTGTTCTGTACTCATGTATTCTTCATATCTTTCACTTCTTATAGCTTTCCTGAGGGAATATGAGTTTAAATCCACTAACAAATTACTAGCAAGTTTGAGATTCCAATATTACTAGCAAGTAAATGGACACAACACAATATACAGATACTCAAACACCAATTGTTACATGTCAATACTGAGTGTAAAGATTCAATCTTTCTTACATTCAATTCCATCCCAAAAACATATCCATAAGCAGAACTTTCATTTAACCTAAATACTTGCCCATCCCATTACATTCAATTCCAAAACTGAAAGCACAATAACTACATTACATTACTAAACAAAGCCAACATGCCAAAATACTCCAAGATCATTCTGAGCAATCCGAGTCTTCTTCTTGGTTACTATCTGAGCCTTCCGCTTCCTCTTCCAAGTCTATTGAATAAAATTGAGAATTAATAAAAAAATATAAGATTAGTAAATAAGAACATCTATATCAGTAAGAAAAATAGAATTAGTAATTGAGTTACCTTTGTTAGTTTTACGTATTGGATTCGAAGGACAGCTTCTCTTATCATGTCCAAATTGAAAGCACATATGACACTTTCTTTTCTTCTTATTTAATGACATCTCAATACCGTTTTTCAATCTTTCGGACTGTGTAGAAGCGGCTTTGCCCTTGACATCCTTTTTCCTACCCTTGCAAATTGAGATGTTCAGATCCAAAAGCAATATTTGAGACGGCGACGGCTCGATAAATTTCTCATTATCTTTTTCAGCACAAATTTCAATTGGAGACGCCTTAGAAACTGCTTGAATCTTCTCGAATAAAGCATTCATACCTTCAATAAAAATAGGGTATGCCTCATTTGATGGGGCGGCCAAACAAGCCAATTTTGTAGCTTCTTGACACATATGGCTAAGTCATAATGCCTCAGATTCTTCTTTGCCGTCGTCATGCACCAATCTTTGGGAATCAATTATCCTAAATTTGTTGGCCCTTTGCCTCCATCGTGGAAGAATAAAATGTTCTGGTATTTCATCAATGTCTAGTCGAACAAACACTTTCAAAATGCGCACACACAATATCCCAACAAACTCAAATTGTTGACATTCACACTTACCCTCATAGGTTTGTAAATCCAGTGTCACCTCGAACTTTTCAAGTTCATCTTCTTTTGAGTTCACTACAAAAGATTGAAAACCATTGTCGTTTCTCACATTTTCAACTTTGTAGTGAAAGACTTTACTCCATTCAGCCTTGAACTTGTTGAAAACGTTTCTAGTATACACTTTTCCCTCATGCTTCAACAAAAATTCATGGTCATTAACAATCCAAAACTTATGTTCGGTTTCAAAATCTTCATCATTTTCCCTTCTCACAATCCTACTCAAGGCTTTGTCATACTTCACCACAAATTTTGTGAGATTTGACATGTGAGTTACAAAACCATCAAAAAATGAGTTGATGCCCTCACTACGTCCGGTAGTATTCATACCGGCGAAGAATGTACCGCGATTATAAACGGGTACCCATGATTCTCGAATATCAAACAACCCTTGAAGCCATTGGTTGCTTTCTAACCCATTTTCCTTCATCAATAACATCCATCTCTTTTCAAAATCCTCTTTCTTGTATGTCCTCCTAATACATTCTTTCATATCCTTCTTGAATTTTGATCTCTTGTAGTACACTTGTGACAACTTTTCAACAAATTTCTTCTTAATATGCCAAAGACATAGACGATGACGGGTGGTGGGAAAGACCTTGGCAATAGCTCCTTTCATTCCCAAGTCTTGGTCAGTGATGATAGAAGTTGGAGGTCGTCCTCCCATAGCGTCAAGCCATGCCTTAAACAACCATACAAACGTCGTCTCTGTCTCATCTTGTAAAAGTGCACATCCAAATTGTATCGACTACATGTGATGGTTTACTCCCGTAAATGGTGTGAAATGCATATCATTCTTATTTGTTCGATATGTTGTGTCAAATGTGACCACATCTCCAAAATAACGATATGCCATGCGAGATCGAGAATCCACCCAAAAAAAATTAACTGCCCTCCCACTTTCATCACATTGAATCGCATAAAAAATTGTGGATTCTGTGCTTGTTTGTCCTGAAAGTAGTCAAGAACTGATTGTGCATCGCCGCAATCTAGGTCTCTATGCCTCACATTCCTTAAGTGATTGTAGCAATCCCTATTATCAAAGCCAATGTACTCACCACCAAAAATTGAAGGAACTTTCGAAATATCTATACTTTCTCTATGAAATGTCTCAGTCAAATCCTTAACTGCTTTTGGCATGTTCCGATTTGACTTCATTTTCATCCTCTTACTTGGAGTCACTAGTGGGTGGTTGTGACTTTCATCGAAACCTGTTACTTTCCATTTGCAATTCCATTTGTCATGCATAATCCGCAAATAAGCTTTGCATCCACATTTAACGGTTGAACAATTTCTAACTCTTTTCTTTGGTATCACATTCTCCTCTTTGTCTACCGCATCCACATTTAACGGTTGAACACCCTCCTGCTGATTTTTTGGAGCATACTTTCCTTCTTTTGTGCAAACAAATCGCACCTTAGTGACTTCATTAGACCTATTTCGTCCTTTTTCTGAACCCCAAGTACGAATCCAAAACCCATTTTCTCGACCATAGCATTCATAGTAATTTCGTACTTCTTCAATTGTCTCAAAATACATCCCAATTGTCGGTGTTTTGAACCCTTCTATATTGTTATCTGGAGTCTCGGTATCCCTGACTTCGAGATCATCTAAAGCCTCTAACTCCATTGTTCACCCTTCAATTGCCTGCAAAGCGAAAAGTAGTTGATAGGTGCTGAAAAGCACCCATTTAATCCACCTAATTTAAGCTTTATCGGTCCGTTTATATTGTTATGTGATATATTTTGGCGTTTTGTGGTGTTTGTAGGCCTTGGAGACTGATGGTGCGGAAACATGCAAATTAGAAGTATTGCATGAGGAACTTTGACCAAGACTTGGCTGGAGAAAAGTTCTTTCATGGTGCAATTATTCGGTGCCCTCACAAAGAAGGAGTTTGATTAGGAAAAGAAGTCTAAAAGGAAAGAATTATTTTCTGAAGGCAGATTCTCGGCGGCAGCACATTATTTTTATAGTGCACGTGCACGTCAATAAAACACCCACAAAGGGCACGCAAGGTTTGGGCCAACTATAAAAGCAAGCTTTAGTTTATTTTTTAGTTTACTTTACTTTTTCCAGCAGCGGGATAGGAAGGGGCGTGATGCTTTAGCCAGATTACGGGGATTACGTTAATTTTTTGCCTGTAGCTATTGGAAGCGAGAGGATACAACGTTGAGCGAGAGGAGTTCAAGATTTGTCCAGGACTTCCATGTCTTCTCCGATCAAAATCGCATCTTTCTTCTCCATGGCCGGCTAAACCCCTTTTCTAGGGGGAAGATGAAACCTCGCGCCAAGTAACTCTATTTTATGTATGGGTTTTAGATTTATTATTCGAATCGATTGTATAACTAAGAACCCTTTCCGTTTCGATTGAATGGAATGATTTTGATAGTTTTAATCTATTGACTATTTGTATGCATGCTCCAAAATTTGACCGCGTCGTTCCGTGTCAAAAATATATTTATAAAACCTTGGAATTAACTACTACTCCGTAGAATAATGGTCAAGACCGAGTATCGTTCCGACGGAATAAAAGCCGCTTTGTAACAATTTTGCCGCCGTTTTCTGCCCACTAAAATGTCCCCCACTTTCAAGAGTATGACAAAATGTCAAAATACTATGATACTCACACTCAGGGACACAGCGCCGAATCACTTGATCCGCGCAATACTTGAAAAGTATCGGATCTTCCCACAAATAATGCCCAACCTGAGAAAAGAATCGGTCCTTATCGAGACGGGACCAATGCGAAGGAATCTCACCAGTGGCTAGGTAATTAACAATAAAAGCATACCACGGAGGCCGAACTTGCGACACCTCAAACAATTGCTCATCGGGGAATGAGTCATGGAGAGGCACACTGTCACATGAGGAATCAACAATGATCCTTGACAAGTGGTCGGCCACAGAATTTTCGGAACCTTTCTTGTCCCGAATTTCAAAATCAAACTCTTGTAGCAATAGAATCCATCTAATGAGTCTAGGTTTCGCATCTTTCTTAGAAAGCAAGTGACGCAATGCAGCATGATCAGAATACACAACAACCTTAGACCCGAGGAGGTATGACCTAAACTTGTCTAACGCAAAAACAACAGCGAGCAACTCCTTCTCCGTAGTGGTGTAATTCAATTGAGCATCGGAGAGGGTTTTACTCGCATAGTAAATAGCATGGGGAACTTTGTTAACACGTTGGCCAAGGACAGCACCAACTGCGTAGTCGGACGCATCACACATAATTTCGAAAGGTAATTTCCAATTGGGTGACTGCATAATAGGTGCAGATGACAAGGTATCTCTCAACTTGACAAAGGCCTTCATGCAGGCCCCATCAAACACAAATGGCACATCCTTGGCGAGAAGATCGCACAAGGGTTTAGCAATCTTGCTAAAATCACGAATAAAGCGGCGGTAAAAGCCCGCATGCCCTAAAAAGGACCTAATCTGCTTAACAGAAGATGGGGGAGGGAGTCGCGAAATTAAGTCAACTTTGGCTTGATCCACCTCAATCCCCCTCGTAGACACCACATGTCCTAACACTATCCCCTCTTGAATCATGAAATGGCTCTTCTCCCAACTTAGCACTAAATTTTTCTCAATGCATCGCTCAAGCACCTTGCTCAAGTTGTGGAGACAATCATCAAACGAGGTCCCAAAGACCGAAAAGTCATCCATAAAGACCTCGAGAAACTCCTCCACCATGTCAGAGAAAATAGACATCATGCACCGCTGAAAAGTAGCCGGTGCATTGCACAAACCAAATGGCATACGCCGGTAAGCGAAAGTGCCAAAAGGACAAGTAAAGGTAGTTTTCTCTTGGTCTGCGGGGTCTACGGGCACTTGATTGTATCCGGAATAGCCATCCAGAAAACAGTAATAACTTTTGCCCGCTAACCGCTCTAAGATTTGGTCAATGAAAGGCAATGGGAAGTGATCTTTCCTAGTCATGGAATTGAGCTTACGGTAGTCAATGCAAACACGCCACCCCGTGGTGACGCGTGTCGGGACAAGCTCACCTCTCTCGTTCTCAACCACAGTTATGCCCGACTTCTTGGGCACCACCTGAGTGGGACTCACCCACTTACTATCCGCGATGGGGTATATGATACCCGCATCTAAAAGTTTCACAACCTCTTTCATTACCACCTCCTTCATATTCGGGTTCAACCTCCGTTGCATCTCACGCGATGGTTTGGCATTCTCTTCGCAATTGATGCGATGCATGCACACAGAGGGATCAATACCCTTCAAGTCCGCCACGGACCACCCTATCGCACTCTTATACTGCTTAAGCTTCTCAACCAGTTGTCCCTCCTGAATGACAGAAAGGTGAGATGCAATAATAACCGGAAGGGTGTCGTTGGTACCTAGGAACACGTACTTGAGATTAGCCGGAAGTGGCTTCAACTCAAGTTTCGGTGGAGCCTCAATAGACGGAGGGGCGGTCTCATCAGAAAGTGCGGGAAGAGGTTCAAACTGCGCTGTCCACTTTGGAGGTGAATTATTAAGTAACAAATTCACCTCCTCGATGGACTGATCTATATCATACTCCTCGACCCCAAAGTGTGCCAAACAAGCGGCCAACGGGTCATCAGTCAAAATATAAGGTAATGCCTCCTCCACCAAGTCCTCCACGACATCGACTGCGAAGCAGTCTTCCTCCACTAGAGGGTGTTTCGTGGCCTTGTAAATATTAAGCTTAAGGGTCATGTTCCCAAAGGTCACCTCCATCTCTCCACTCCTCACATGAATATTCGCATTTGCGGTTGCCAAGAAAGGACGACCAAGAATAATCGGAGTCTGCTTTTTGAGGGTTTGCACCGGTTCTGTGTCAAGGACTATAAAATCAGCTGGAAAGTAAAAGTCATTAACCTTGACAAGAACATCCTCAACTACTCCACGTGGCACCTTAATGGATCTATCAGCTAATTGCAAGGTAACCGATGTGGGCTTTAATTCCCCAAGCCCCAATTGTTCGTACACCGAGTACGGAATCAAGTTGACACTAGCCCCTAAGTCTAAAAGTGCGCGCTCTATGGCATGACACCCAATGACTATATCAATAGTCGGGGTACCAGGATCTTGCAGCTTAAGGGGAGCGTCAGACCGAAAAATAGAGCTCACTTGCTCGGTGAGAAGGACCTTTTTAGGCACATTGGTTCGACTTTTCCTCTTTTGAGTGCAGAGGTCCTTCAGAAATTTTGCATACGTTGGGATTTGTTTGATGGCATCTAGGAGTGGGATGTTAACGTTCACTTGCTTAAATACCTCAAGGGTATCCTCCATAGATGCTCCCCTCTTAGGAAAAGGAGATGGTGCATTCAAACATGATGGAAACGGGGCTTTAGGCACATATGGTGGCGCCTTAGGACCCGCTGACACAGAAGTGGGTGATGCAGGTGTGACTGGAGGGGTTCCCTCCTTACTCTGTGAATTCTCCTCCCCAAAGTCATCAGGGTCGGAGGGAGCCAAATGCTCCTTTGATTTCGCTTTCTCTGGTCGGGTTTCGACCTCTCTCTTATTGCGCAACGTCATGATTACCTTAGCATCAGCAGGGGCGGTTTCATGAACCACAAACTGTCCTCCAGGGGGTTGGACAGGCTGACTGGGCAACCTACCTTCTTCCCTACGATTGAGTGCATTGGCTATTTGACCCACTTGGGTCTCGAGCCGCGAGATGGACTGGGTATTAGAACGCACTTGCTGTTGGGTATCATTTAAACGGTCAAGCGCTTGCAGCACCTTGTCCTCGAAGGATGGATCCCGCGAGGATTGAGTGGGTGCTTGGCGGTTTTGCGAGCGATAGGCAGCTGGATTGAATGGAGTATTAAAAGGCCTAGGCTGCTGGGCAGAGGAACTGCCCTGCTCTTGCGATCTCCACGAGAAATTAGGATGCTTGGCCCAACCTGCGTTGTAAGTATTAGAATATGGATCATTGCCTGGTTGGGAGAAACCCCGTGCATTAGCATACCCTTGTGCAGCATTAATTTGCTCCTCCACAAAAATAGGGAATTGTGGGGCCGCAGGACAATCAGTGATGAAATGGGCCGGACTAGCACACAAAGAACATACCTCCTGAGAAATTGGAGGCTGTGAGGTGGCTGGTCCCATACAAAGGAGCTTTTCAACCTTCTCAGTCAGTATTTCGACTTTGGAATTGAGGTCATGAGATGGTTTAATCTCATACATACCTCGTGGCTTATCAGAACCAGCAGTGGCTGACTGACCTCTCCTCTCAAAAGAAACATTTTGTAGGGACCCTTCACTCATAGTTTCGAACAATTGCCAGGCTTCCTGTTCACTCTTAACCATCACAGAGCCTCCACATGAGGCATCAACCATCACACGATGCAGCAGAAGCAGCCCAGAATAAAAACTCTGTACTAGTTGCCACTTAGGTATGTCATGGTGCGGACACTTACGAATGAGATCCCCATATCTCTCCCAAGCCTCATAGAATTGTTCATTCTCAGCTTGTTGGAAAGTGGTAATCTCCTGCCGAAGTCTGAGTGTTTTTCCTATGGGGAAGAATTTCTTAAGGAATGCTGCACTCATTTGCGCCCAAGATGTTATAGAATTAGTTGGCAAAGTACTAAGCCAATGTTTGGCGTTCCCTATCAAAGTGAATTGAAACAAAATCAATCTCAATGCATCCCTCGGAAAATTATGAATTAAAAGCGTGGAACTGAGGGATTCAAATTCAGTGATGTGTTGATAGGGATCCTCTTGAGCTTGCCCCTGAAACTTAGGGAGCATTTGAAGTGTACCGGGCTTAATCTCATACTGATTAGCCGCAATTGCGGGTAATCGTACACACGATGGTGTAGTGTAAGCCGTGGGGGCGAAGTGTGAGTTGAGAGGTTGGGGGTCAGGTACCACAAGTGCTCCATCAGCATCATCTGCCATTGTGACTAAGTTGGTCTTTTTGTTAACCCTACGTCTCCTTTCTAAGTCTAGATTAAGAGGAATAAGTTTGGGTTCCAAAGATCGAAGACCAAGCATGCAAGTTCAATACCCCTCAATTGTAAGAATGGGGTATTCCAGACACAAACACTAATTTCCCAAAAAGAAGAACAAACTCACAGTGGGTCAACGAAATCGCTTTATATCACAGCACCGCTTCTCCACAGTGATCTTTGCTCGCTTTGTCGCCTCGTAACCTGTAGCTAAGAGTACCAAAACTAACAAACAAAATAAAAATAGAAAACAATGAACTAAACTAAAAAAAAAAAACTAATTAAATTATCGCAACCGTGCAAACTGTCCCCGGCAACGGCGCCAAAATTTGACCGCGTCGTTCCGTGTCAAAAATATATTTATAAAACCTTGGAATTAACTACTACTCCGTAGAATAATGGTCAAGACCGAGTATCGTTCCGACGGAGACAATATGGCTGAGTTACGACAAATTTGATTAATTTTTAGATTAATTCGGGCAAAGGAAATTTGGTTGTTTGAATTTGGAGAATTTATTAAACTAAGAGAATTAATTAAATGGAAAGTTTTAACAATTGGAGAGAAAATCTAGGGTTCGAATCCACCTCGACCGCGTAACTCCAACATGCATAGGCAAGATTAATTACTCGAATCAGAAGGGATTATTTCTAGGGCTTGCAAACCCTAGTAATAATCATCTAGAAAATAATTGAGTTGTTAAAAGGCATAGATTATCCCATAGCACGGACCGTCTCAAAAGTACGGTCTGGCCACCTAACGGCACGACCCGTCTTACGAGTATAATCTATCTCAGAACTCCAACCACAATCGATGAAAACAATTGTATAACCACAATCGATTAACTATACAATTGTTTTCATCGATTGTGGTTGGAGTTCTGAGATAGATTATACTCGTAAGACGGGTCGTGCCGTTAGGTGGCCAGACCGTACTTTTGAGACGGTCCGTGCTATGGGATAATCTATGCCTTTTAACAACTCAATTATTTTCTAGATGATTATTACTAGGGTTTGCAAGCCCTAGAAATAATCCCTTCTGATTCGAGTAATTAATCTTGCCTATGCATGTTGGAGTTACGCGGTCGAGGTGGATTCGAACCCTAGATTTTCTCTCCAATTGTTAAAACTTTCCATTTAATTAATTCTCTTAGTTTAATAAATTCTCCAAATTCAAACAACCAAATTTCCTTTGCCCGAATTAATCTAAAAATTAATCAAATTTGTCGTAACTCAGCCATATTGTCTCCGTCGGAACGATACTCGGTCTTGACCTTTATTCTACGGAGTAGTAGTTAATTCCAAGGTTTTATAAATATATTTTTGACACGGAACGACGCGGTCAGTAGTATACATTACAAAGATACACATACGTATCATACCCATACGCGCAGACACAGAATAAAGCAATGCTTGTAATGAAGAAGTAATGCAAGAATTTGGTGACTTATATAAATAAAACCCAAATATGAGTGAAGGAAAACAATAAGACGAAACATGTTAATACCAAGTCCTTAATTAAGTTGATTAGTCGCTTTTAAACAGATTTCCAATGAAATCCTAAGCTAGTAATTAATAAATCCACGCCCATAAAGCTGCAAGCATTGAAGCTGGAAACCAATAACGAAATCTGTCCAAAACAAGCTCATCTTAAGAATTTCTCAATTCTAGCTACATCAAGACGCCTATTCAGTTAAAAGTTTCAAAGTTCTGACAAGCGCTCAAGTTGAGTCACTAGATACACTGTGTTTGGTTTGCAGTTTTGAGATTTATTTTTAAGATAAAAAAGTTTTATAGGTTTGCATATTTTTTTCGTCTTTGGTAAATTTTTTAACATATTAACCAAACAAAGTGTATATTTTTCACAACTCTCGTAGAAGATTAAGCCGGTTGCTTTGGGATCAAGTTGTTGTGTGTAATTTAGGCTATTGCCACCAATGCCGTGGTTTATTATGCTACTAATGATAGATGAATCCAGGTTCAATTAATACACCAGTTTGGGGATCTTATTGTTGGAAGTTTGTGAATGAAATAGGAGAACTTTGGCCTTCCCAAGCTCTCCTATGGAACGACTATGTTTGTGAACGTGCAGAATATATGTACGCAACCAATTAATGCCGTGTTCGACTAGTGCTCTCCTATTGCCACCAATGCCGTGGTTTATTAGCTCTCCTATGGAACAACTCAAAGGTTTTCTTGTGGCTATGCAATGGGTAGTCCTATTTGGGATCGAGCCAGGAAGATGAGAGAAAGAGAGACTTTGTTCTAACCATGCAAGAGAGAGCCCGGCAGTGGTGGTGCCGTCGCCGGAGGTGGTGGGTCGTTCGTCAGCGGTGGAGGTGGGGTCGTCAGTCCGAGTGGAGGGCGCTGGAGGAGTGGGAGGCTATGGGTGGGACAGGATTAGGGTGGAGAGGCGGATGGGCAGTCGTGTTTTAACAGGAGTGGAGTGGAGTGGAGTGGAGATTTAATCTCAGCCCTTGAAATGGAGGGCTGAGATGAGAGGTTTCTTTAGAGGTTTTTTAAGTGGTTCTCGGAACCGCATATATAGAGGAATTTTCAAGTGAGGGATCCCTCATTTTGTTAAAATGAGGGACTTTCATTTCCCGATCAAATTTTGAAAATTCGAGCCGCTCAATGTGTGCAGAACGTGATTTTAAGGTTACCCGCGAGAAATCAGCAAAAAAAATGACTGGGAAGGGCTTCATCCAAGCATTTTTTTTTTTGAACCGTTCAATGAAAACTGCTCGGATGAAGCCCTTCCCGGTCATTTTTTTTGCTGATTTCTCGCGGGGACCCTTAAAATCACGTTCTGATCACTTTGAGCGGCTCGGATCATCGAAATTCAATCGGGAACGAGAGTCCCGCATTTTAATAAAATGAGGGATCCCTCACCGGAACACACATAATATGTCAATTGAAGTATAATAATCCGGAAGATCGGATATCGTACCCAAGGGAATATCCAAATAGCTCACGTGGATTTGTATATGTAAGCTAGAATCACGGCATTGAGACGACCAACTTTAGGTGTGATTTGAAACGGAGAAAAAAAACGTGATAAACTAGTGTTTTAAACTATTTAAACTAAGCGGCTAGGTCTAAGCGATCTTAACACCCATAACTTAAATCAATCAGCTTTTCTCTTGAATTACTTGATTTGAGATACGCGTCAACGATCTCTCCCAAACCGGAAGATTTGCCATTAAAATCATTTTAGACTAGAAACGAAGTCGAAACACCAAGCGAGTTGCAAAATTCGTCTAGCAAACGCAAGGGATGACATAGCTCTAAGCATCATGTGTGGCAAGTAGCATGCTCTTGCCTACACAAGATCAAAGAGGTTAACACCGCCAAGTTTTGATAGACAAACACGAACTATCTTGATTTTCTAACTAAACATGAAGATTTATTGAGAGAAAAGTATGATCAATTCAAGCCATGTAGTGTTAATCAATCCATGACCAAGCCTAATTAACTACTCACTCATGCTAGAAATTGAATCAATAAAGCTAATTATGGAAAACATATTCAACCAACGAAATTCGAAATAAACTTGAGATTTATAGAGATCAAGAGTGTAGCTATAACTTTAATGAAGGAAAAAACAACAAATTAAGATTATCTTAGATAGAAAATGTAGAATTAAGCTAAGAAAATGAAAAACAAAGCAAGAATAATAGCAAGAGTAAGCAACAAATAAAGTAAATCTATTCTCGATCTAGAAAAGTGTGTTTAGATATTTGTGACATAGTGGAGTATTTCTACAAGGTCTCATTCGCCCACAAAATATCTCACAAACGCCCTAAAAAAATTGCTCCAAAGGCGCTTGGTATCGATACAACTAAAGGGTGTTTTTCTATACCGAGCAGCTTTGATCTTTTCTATTGAGCCGCTGTAGCAACTTAGTATCGATACAAGCAAATGCGATACCCAATGTCTACGAGCCCTGGAATCTGCTTGCAAACTGGTATCGATACAGCAAATGCTTGTATCGATACCGCCTTCGTTAGCTCTGGTTCTTCAGCTTTTGGCCTCCGACTTGGCTTTGAATGGTCTTGGCCACCTGACATCTCTTGGCGGCTTTGTTCTTGAACACTCCAGCTCTTGGAAACCTCCACGTTTGGTTCGAGCTTTAAAAGCACGTTTTATTTGTCAATTTACCTACAAAACAAAATAAACATACCTACGTGCAATATTAAAGAAGTCACTAACTTTATAAACGTAAATGCGATAAAACTAAGGACTTAAGCACCAAAAATATGCATTATTGGATACTTATCATACCCCTTCCCACCCCAAACCACCACCATACCCATTACATATCAGATCTTGTTGCGGCAACCAAACCCTCATCATGACCACTACCCTCCTCCTCCTCCATCATTTTCAAAATACTCCTCACCACCACCGCTGCCGCCATAGCCTCTGTAGCCTCCGCTGTCGCAGCCACCGTCAGAGAGTCAACTTGCATCGCCGCTGCTGAACCCATACTAGCCGCTACCTCCGCCTCGTCCGTTGGCCAGAATCTTGACATTGTTAGGACCACGGGTCATGGTCTTTCTGTGTTGGCAAATTCCAAGACAAAAACACATATTTATTTGTTTCCCCTTTTATCGAGTTGTATTTTATTTTCTTTTATTTCTAGAGTGTCTGTTTAGGAAGTGGAAGGAAATCGAATCTGTATCTATAATTGAGAGTGAGTGAATCGAGCTAAAATGGAATGGATTGATTGGGTTATCAACCGGAGCAACCTTTCTTAATAAGGCGAACTTTGGGAGCAGAACTAGTAATTTTCATTCCATCTCTTTTCGGCTGCTAGGGTAAGGGGAGAGTGTGGCAGTCTAAACAATTGCCTTTATTTATGTGAAAGAAACAACGAAAAGGGAGAAGTGGCTGGGTATGTGGGTTTAAGAAAAATAAAAAGAGGGCTGCTGGAAATAAACTTCGGCGAATGAGGTACTAGTCCACTTTGTATCTTGGAGTTCCAATCCAATTGATGGATCATTGACCATACACGATATCTCCAAAAGGTTTCAACATCTTCTTCAACTTATTTAAGAAAAACGCTAAGGAGAATTTCTAGGCAAGTTCAAGTCCTTCGGTGGATTTCCGGGAGGCAAACGGAAGGCTTGTGGATTCAAGGCAGCGGCGGTCAAGCATTCAGAGAGGTGTACGTGGATTCGGCAAGAGCGTCTAGGTTTAGGTTTGTGGAGTTCAAACTTATCGTAAGAGTTCTTGTAACCTCGTGTTTAGTAGTGTTTGATTCCTTCCCGTGGTTTTTTCCCGTTTTGGGTTTTCCACGTATATCTTGGTGTTCGTTATTTGTTTGCTTTCCGTTTGTGAGATTGACTTTGTTTATCGCATGATTAATTGTTGATTGAGATTTAAAAAATAGCAAATCGTTAAACCTAGAGGATCTAGGATTTTCATTTGACTTTAATCTTAAGTAGAGTCTCGACTAAAGAAGCGAAAACTACCCCACTGGCAAAACCTCCGCCGTCGTCGTCAAATTCCGATAGAGCTCCGCAGATCTGCCACAACCACCCGACGAAGTCCTCAGGCGACAGAGAAACAAGGAGGAAATTTGAAAGATGACCAAAGGCTTACACTCGACCTCGAGCAAGCCTACCTCTCTCTCTTATCACTGCTTCAAGAGGTCGAAATACTTCTTTATCACTTGTGAAATTTCCAAAGGTGGAGCAGATCTGGTTGTATATAACAGTATAAGAGTATCTCCACTCCTTATTCAATTTTTTACCCAAATTTGAGTAAAAACTTGGGTAAAAACTTGATTGGTATTGTGTGTTCCAATGGGTAAACTCAAACCCAAGCATAAATATGCACAAATTTGAGTAAAAGTTTCATTAATGGCACTATTGTAAATTTACAGGTGTGAAATTTGCCTTCAAAATTTGAGTAAGGGTTTGAGTCTAAACCACATTTGAATCTAAATTTGAGTAAGTTTTGGTATAGGTTTGGGTAAGAAGTGGTTTCAGTCTAAACCACATTTGAGTCTAAATTTGAGTAAGTTTTGGTATAGGTTTGGGTAAGAAGTGGATGAGGGTTTTGGTTGGGGGGGGGGGAGGGGGGGCCTGCCTCCTTATCCACCTCCCCCCCTCCCTCTTCTTCCGCAAATCTCTCTGTCCTCCTCCTGGCGTCATAGACCTTAGATCTTCTGTCCCACACCCTTTCCAGCTACGTAGTTTTCAGCCTAGGCGACGCAGCTCAGCTCTGGCGGCTCGTGTGTCGTGGTGTCTTCCGCAGCGAGCTCGGATCTAGTTCGTGGTGATTCAGAGGCAACCATGCTCTTTTGATTTTCTGTTGGTAGGTAATAATTAGGGTTTGTGGAGGTAGTTAGTCTGTTTTTAGGTCATTTTTGTGTCTCTTCTTCTCCAACGAGGTCCTCCTCCATCTAGATGTTTGTCCCGATCTGGTCTCCCCAGATCCAGTGGGTGTTGGTGGTGGGTAATAAATTTTTGTGTGTGGTGGCTGCTAGATCTCATTTTTTGGTAGTGGTGTTGTGATGTTGTCGGCTGTTGTCGGTGTCTACCATCTGGTTCCAGCTGCTTCTGGTGCTGTGGTCGTTGATTGAGTTTTGGTGGTTTGGTCTCTGTTCGGATTGGTTTTACTAGATCCCGGCTTGTGTGCTTGCAAGGAGGTCTATCTTGTGGGTTGTTTGGTCAACAACCACGCCCGGAGTTTTGAAGTGCCAGCAGATACTCGCACTAGGGCATCCCTTTGCGGCTATGAAGGGTTCGTCCCTTACGCCGTGAATGCCAACATTAGCCATTTAAATGATCGTTATAATCGTTTAAGCTAGGGGTGTTCAAGAAAACCATCTGAACCGTAAAATCGGTCCGGTCCGAACCGAACCGTCCTATTTGGTCTGGTTCTGCGGTTCTACAGTTAGGTTATGGTTCCAAAAAAATAAGAACTGTTAATTTTGGTTCGGTTACTAGTTCTCAATTAATGAACCGTGATTAAAACCGAACCAGACTGTTTAAAACTAAGATAAATATATATCTACATATGTGTGTGTAATTAAATATATATTTGAATTTAGTAGATTAATCTTTTCCTTACTAAACTTAATTTATTTAGAGATGAAATTTCATTTATTAGGAAAGCTTTTATTTTCTTCATTCATTTCCTTTTCTAGCAGATTATCTTCCTATTTCTTTAATTTTATGAGTTCATATTTTGTGAATAAATGTTTGGATACTTATTGGATAGAATCGGAACTAAACCAAAATCGGACATGTATTACGGTTTGGTTCTGATTAGGTTCTAGTTCCCAATTTTCTAGAACCGTTTGAAATGGTCTGGTTACTGATTTTTTAGAGAATCGGACCAATTCGGACCATGTACATCCCTAGTTTGAGCTCTGGGTTGCTCATCTACTGATTCTAGTATGGACTCTACGCCGCATCGTGTCAGTCTGCTTTTGCAGTAATGCGTCTTTGAGCTTGTATGCTCATTTGTGATTTTGCCCATTTCTTAATTTTCAGTAGATTTAGCTCTTACCGACTGTTATGATTATTTCATGTAAGTGCCGTTAGGCTTCTTGGAATGAAATTTGCTGTTGATAAAAAAAAAATAGTATTTTGGTACAAATTTTTTAAAAATTTTGTCATTACAATTTAAACAACTAACTAAGATCTTTAATTTAAGATAATGCAAAAATATATATTTTAAATTTATTTAAAAATTACACGCTTTTTACGAAAAGCCTAACTGTATCCAAATAAGAAGACGACTTTGAAAAAAGTGTGGAGAAAACTTTAATTCTTTATTTTGTTACGTTTTTTCAAGATTTCGGGTTTAAAACCTCTCAGGCGCTATCAATTCCTCTTGGGCCAATTCATATGGAGCTTTATTTCGGCTTTAATTGGGCTTCCCGCAAAGCATGCAATGAAATTGAGCCCTCAGAATGCGCAAAGGTTGGCTCAGTCGGGACACCTAAGTTATTAAAAAAAAAAAAAGTTCCCTTTCAAACCAAAAAGGCAAAAATAATTTTCGTTTTCTTTCCCTAGTCCCAAACAAACCCTCCGATTCAACTCCAATTGAGACCAATTCTATCTCCATCCCCAAAAAGTTCACTATCTCTAGGGCTACACACAAAATTCGATGAACCGTGAAATCGGTCCAGACCGAATCGATCCGTTTTTTTTTTTTGGATTTTGTCAAGGATTAATGATCCGGACACGGATTCGAATTGAAATTTGAAAAACTGTGAGATACGAATTAGGATTGAATTTTCATTTAAAAACCATGAATGATCCGAACCGGACTTTGAGATATTTAAAAAATAAATAAATATATATATATGTAACACATAGTAAATAATTATAATTTTACACCTATTTCTATATTATACATTCTATCATACAATAGTTTATATATGCATGAGTATATACGTATATGTATCTAATTTCGTTAAATTTGGTTATTGTCTCTCCGACTCCCGAGCTGCCACACTCGCAACTCTTATTGAACCTCCGTTACTAGATGGTGGATACACATGTATTTACTGTAGTTTATGCTCTAGTATATGATGTAATGTGTTTGAGAACTTTGAATACTTGCTAAGTGCTTATTGTAATCATCTTTTATATTTTTGGAGTGTAGAATCATATAGTACTTGGTTGATGAAGTACTTGAAAGACATAATCCATTGACAAAATCGGGACTTAACCGTGACCCACAGTTCGGTTTCCAAGAGATTTTTGGTTTGTACACGAATTTCATTTTTAAAAAATTGTGACTCGCAGGTTAGGATTGGATTCGTAGGAATCCAATCCAATCCGATCAGAACCGAACGGTGCGTAGTCCTAACTATTTCTGTTTTATGAATAGACTAATTGGATCTAATTTGTTGGAAATCTCATAAAAGGAGTAGGAGATTAGGAAGAGGGAGAAAAAAAAAAAAAAAAAAGCGGCAGAAGCCCCAAATGAACATCGTTTACAACTAATCGGATTTTGGAAGTCAACTGAGCAAGACCATTTCAATAAGGTTTGCAATTGCCTTGAGCTTCAAATCACCATGCCAACCTGTACAAATCACCATGCCAACCTGTACTTTCGAACTTCCCTTTGCTAGCACTAGAGGTGTAAAATGGGTCGGGTCGGTACGGACACGGCACAGGCACGGCACGTTTGAAGGCGGCACGGCACAGCACGGGCACGGAATAATCTTGGCAGGGCACGTGAACGGCACGGTCTTAGTGGGCACGTGGCACGGCACGAGCACGGAAGTGAGCCGGAATAACACGGGCACGACACGACACTGTCTTATACTGGCACGGCGCCAACACGGCACGGAAGTGGGATGGGGCACGAGTCACGACACGACACGGTTCTAGCCAGACACGGCACGCCACGGGCACGCGGCACGGTACGGGCACAGAAGTGAGGGGGAATGACACGGGCACGGCACGGAAGTTGGCTTAGCACGGGACGGCACGACACGGTATTAGACGGGCACGGCACGGAAGTGGGATGGGCCACGAGTCACGACACGGCACGACACAGTTCAAGGCAGGCACGGCACGTATCGCTCATACATTGTGTTTTTTTTGACTAATTATATTATGAACTTTAATAGTAAGAATGTTATTTTTAATAATAAGAGAACTAGTTATTTTAAACATTTGTTATCAAATTTTGTTGAGTTCGAAGTAATTATTATGCTTTTATATAGTCAAAAGTGTTTTTTTTTTTTTTTTGTGAACTAGTTATTAAAAGTTAAAAATTAAATTCAAATTAAAAAGAAAACTTATCCAAACATTTAAATTGAGTAGGTAATTGCCTTTAAATTATATACGTTCAATGTAATCTCTTGTGTTGTACTTGAACGTATGGTAGCCATCCGACTATGACACAATTACAACGATTCAGACCGTTGCTTTTATTTCCTTGTTGATTATAGCATTCTCGTAAAAATTTGACTCAATCGGGTTTAAAAAACTTCTTTATCGAGACACAATTTTGTTAACAAAATGAGTTTGTATGGACCGATCAAGTGTGTAGTGATACTCAATTAACTTCATTTTTGACACGAATGATGTACTCCATGATATGTAAAAGATGGACGATTCTGATCGAGAAAAAAAGACTCAAGTGGGGGCAGGAATTGCAATCTAATACTTTAATGCCTTGGTTGGGATACAATTTGTTTATTGGATGATAGTTATAGTTCGATCAAATGTGTAGCGATACCCGATCAACTTCATTCTTGACATGATTTATAAACTGCATAATATGTAAAAGATAGATGGTTCGGATCGAAAAATAAAGACTCTGGTGGGGGTCAGGTCTTGAAATCTAATATTTTAATGACTCGGGATGCATCAAATGTTGCTCGATCAGACGGTCTCCAATATCCGATGATCTCCGATTTTGGTGACAACGATGGAATAAGTGAGACATGAAATCCTAACAGTTCGGATCGACCATTGTACAAGTTGAGTTGGCAATGACCTTTAAATTCTATACGTTCAATGTAATTGCTAACAAACCAAATCTTGTGCTGTAATTTAACGTATGGTAGCTATTCGATCGTAACACAATTACAATGATCCAAACCATTGATTTTGTTTTCCTTGTTGATTATACCACTCTCGTAAAAATTTGTCTCGATCGAGTTTTGAAAGTTTCTTTATCGAGACCAAGTTTCATTCAGAAAATGTGTTTTTCCAATAGATCAAGTGTGTAACAATGCCTGATTGACTTCTTTATGGGTACGAATGATGTACTCCATAATATATAAAAGATGGACGGTTCCGATCGGAAAAAAATAAGAGGCAAGTGGGGTCAAATATTGCAATCTAACACTTTAATGCCTCGGGATGCAACAAATGTTGTCCGATCAGGTGATCGTCAATATCCAATGATCTTCGATTTAGGTGGTAATGATGAAATCAGTGTCACGTGAAATCCTAATGATTCAGATCGACGATTATTAAAATATAATTGACCGAGTAAGAATAGATTTTCTTCGTACTGTGCGACCCAAGAGCGCTTAATTATTTCTGCCAAAAATTCTCCAAAACAATTGAAACCCTTCCCAAAATCCCTGTTCGTTTCCCTCGTTTCCGAAAATCCCTGTTCGTTTCCCGCGAAAACGAATTCCCTCAAATTAATGGCGCGCTAAAAATTCCCCCAAATCCTGATGTACCACCCCCCCCACCACCCCCCCTCTCTCTCCTGTGTATGTAAATTTCTTCCGTAACCCCGTCTCAGGTGATACTCTGGGTTCATACTCCATAGCTGAGGTACATCGACTCTCTCTCTCTCTCTCTGAACATTGCATATGTATAAGTGGACTGAGATTCTCAGTTCCAGGGTTTGGGCTTTTGTTTGGTTGTTTAGAAATTAGGGTTTCGAGAATTGGGGGAAGGGTTTAGCTGTGGTTCTGTTCAATATTAAGTGTAGTACAGTGGCCATTGCATGCAAAACAAAGTGAATAGACTCGCAGGTATTTTTTTGTGAAACCTCCATGACCGATTTCGGCTCTGCATGTACGAATCTTGTTTTATCTTTGTTTCAAATGACCAATTTGTTTGTTCTATGGCCAGAGATTTGTTGTATTGGCGTGTGTATGTATATACAAGTGACCAATTTTGGCTCTGCATGTACGAACTTTTTTTTCCCACTTTATGAATGGCATATTGGTTAAAAAGAAAAATGAAAGCAGTTACAGAAGAACATTTATGGCATGATTTGTGGTGAAATCGTCATGTGGTGTTGTTTAGTTTACTTGATTGGTCATGAAATTATGTAAATTACTTTCCTTATTAACATATATCGTTGAAAACACAAGATTGTAGTTTTATAATCAATTTTTGATTTAACCCAAATCAAAGACTTCTTTTGAAGAAAATCTTTGTTAAACTCATATTTGGTGAACCCATGGATTTAGTTTGGTGGCCATACGACAACTACCATATGGTTTATTGTACAAGTGGTCGAAAAGTTGAATCCCACGAAGGCCAAATATTCCAAACTTAAACTTTCGGATTGCTGAAGATTTGTTCACATCGTTAAATTTAGGACACTAAATTAGTCGAAAGGTCTTCAAGTTGGTCCTTCAAATATATACTGTAAAGTATGATGGAATAGCAAAAGGGCAAGCAGTAGGGGCCCGGGTAGGAAGGTTTTTTTCTTTTACTACTTTTTAGGTATTTTTATAATTTGTTCTTCAAATATATACTATAAAGTATGGTGGTTTTTATTATGATTTGGTTTTTTCAGCTCAAGATGCGTAGTGGTGATTTGGGTTTTTAGCTTGTTTGATCTATGGTACGAACACATGCTCACTCCCCACGTGGAGTTACGGTGCATCAATTTCAATTTTCTGCTATGATGATAAAAGGAACTAATATCTAAGCAGAATTCAATTTTCTTACTAATTTTCCTTGTTCATTTGGCTTTCACATACCTTTTCTCTGCTGGTGCTGGTGCTGGTTCTTGTTTTGTAGAACATTGTAGACGCCAAGGACCAAACCACGTGAAGGTTGAAGCAAATTAATGCCAGCAAAATGTAGAAGGTGGATTCTTGATACGCCTAACTTTTTATCTTAATCATAAAAATTCTTGTGTTTACGCACTTACCCATGGATTTCGTTTGATGTGTGCATATGGGATAGTGTACTTGGATAGCTTTTGTGGTAGCTGTTTTCGATCCAGCAAGTGCCCTTCCAACATTCCAGAATCCATTCTCTCTTTCTCTCTCTCTCTCTCTCTCTCTCTCTCTCTCGCTCTCGGAAGGTGAATAGTGAGTCATTGACTACCCAATCTTACTTTATGTGTTAGTAGCTCGTATTTAGCTTGGTGGATACCTCTAACTTGATTTTATGCCAAATCTGAGGTGTAACGAAGTCAGACTAAATATTGAGTTTGTTTTTAGTTAGTATGGTTAGTTTTATTTGATTGCATTGCTTAGCCGAGGTGGTAGCATAACCCCTCCCATATTCTGTTTGCTGAGTTGAGGTGGCGGCCTAACCCCTCCAGTCTGTTAGTTTGTTAGTCTGTTAGCTGTTTATTTGATTGCATTGCATGAGCGTTAATTTTTTGCACTATAAGAAACATATCCTTGGACTGGGAGGCAACCGAAAATTGAAATTGGTGATATATTCACTTGTTGTGGACTGCAATATTGGCGTGCCTTAATGAGAAAACATTTGTGAGAGCATGTGTTTTCTAGGGGGATGCACCTTGCACGTAGGACACTAGATAATCATTACTCATTAGGATTGAATATTGAATACTACAATATACAAACTTAAGAACATTAGAGGCACCGATGCACTGGGCATCGGAATGTGTGTTTTTTGGGAAGATTTATTTTTAGACGAAAATCGGTTGCTAGTTGGTGATGTGTATACGAAAATTGATGGCTCAACATGGCACGGCATGACACAAGATTAAGGGCCGGGCCGGCACGATACGAACCAACAAAAAAGGCACGGCACGACCCAACCTGACCCGACACAAAAAGGAGCACGGCACGACACAACCCGACAAAAAAAAGGCACGACACGACAAAAAAAAGGCACGGCACGACACAACCCGACAAAAAAGGCACGGCACGACGCGGCACGATTAATTAATCGGGCACGGCATGACACGACACGACTTTATAAAGGCATGGCCCGTTATGGCCCGACAAAGCAAAATGGCCCACCACGGCACGGCACGGCACGCCATGGCACGATGAAGTAAACGGGCACGGTATGGCACGACACGAAGCACAGTTGGCACGGAAGAAAATGCACGGCATGGCACGACAGACACGTTTGACACCCCTAGCTAGCACTCTCCTCTCTCTCTCTCTCCGCGCGCGCGCGCGTGTGTGTGTGTTGAACTCTCTAATGAGCCTTACCTATTTGTAGATATGCCTCTTCGAAAATTGGTTTTCATATGAAATTATTATACCCTTTGCCGAATGATTTCTCATATCAACTTAGGTGGGTCTGAATTGTTTTTTCTTCTAACCCAGTCTGAACTCTTCCAGTTATGTTTCTTCGTCTAGTGGCCGTGGCATCGCCTCTGTCAAGGAGGTTCTTGAGCAGTAAAAGCAGCCATGAATTTACTAGTGCAATTGCGGAGCTCAATAAGGTATCCTGCATACATTGTTTTTCCTCATCTTGGCACAGAAATTATTCGAATGGGTAATGGGTTTTGCAAGTAAGAGCTGAATAAGAGTTAAGACACAATGGTGTTGTAAGTATGTCACTAGAGGATTTGGTTCACGGGGATGTAGTTGATGCTTCATTTGTTGTTTGCACTGTTAGATATCTCCACTGATTGAGTAGCAAGAGCAATGCTATAGGTACAACATCTTTTTTGAATGTAATAATTTTAGTATGTGTTATTTCTTATTTACTTGTTATGATTAGAGATACATGTTAGATTTCTTGGAGGGTTCCAACCTAAAACCAATTGGCAATAGGTGGAGTAGCCTCTAGAATTTATTAACCAAGCTTGGGTGACTTAGATGAGCGATGTGGGACAAGTCTAACACTCCCCCTCACGTGCAGCCCGGATGCACGTGGAGGTGACTGACCAGGAGCTGACTGACTGACTCGGGCGACAGAGATGACAGAGACTTTCCCACGAGAGGTGAGGCCACCCAAGACCTAGCTTTGATACCATGTTAGATTTCTTGGAGGGTTCCAACCTAAAACCAATTGGCTATAGATGGAGTAGCCTCTAGAATTTATTAACCAAGTTTGGGTGGCTTAGATGAGCGATGTGGGACAAGTCTAACACTCCCCCTCACGTGCAGCCCGGATGCACGTGGAGGTGACTGACCAGGAGCTGACTGACTGACTCGGGCGACAGAGACTTTCCCACGAGAGGTGAGGCCATCCAAGACCTAGCTCTGATACCATGTTAGATTTCTTGGAGGGTTCCAACCTAAAACCAATTGGCAATAGGTGGAGTAGTCTCTAGAATTTATTAACCAAGCTTGAGTGACTTAGATGAGCGATGTGGGACAAGTCTAACAATACGTTGTTGTAGTTGGAGGGAAATCCAGTGCTCTGCATTGTATTCAGTAGCTAGCCATGTGCTAATTCTATTTCTCATCAGTTTACAATTGAGGCTTGCATTTAGAAAGGAGTCTGCACGAATCAATTATTAGCAGAATGTCCACCTGTCGGACTGCTTTTCCACCATCTCTCCTAAAACCAATTGGTGTTAGGAAGGATTTCAATTGAGTCTTTTATGGCATTCGACTTCGCACCCGCAAGTTTATTTGTAGAACAGCCGCATGGAGTGGCATTGTGTAACCAAATCTGGGGGCACTATGGGCCCAACAATTCCTCCCTCACAATGACGCTCCCACAACTCGAACCCATGACTTTCTGGCTTTAATACCATTTGTCAGACATCTTTTCCACCATCTCTTCTAAAACCAATTGGTGTTGGAACAGTTTCAAGTAAGTCTTTTATGGCATTTGACTCACACCCACAAGTCTGTTTTTAGAGCGGTCGGAGGGGCTAGGGAGTGACATTGTGTAACCAAATTATGGGGGCACTCCGGGTCCATCACCACCTATTCTCCTTTTTCCTTCAAAGACCTATTTAAGTGGTTTATGCATGCATTCGAATGGAGACACTGATGGAGCTTCTCCTCATCCTCTTTCTCTATAGAGTTTTTAGTTTCACGTTTTCCTACTTGTTGATGTTATAATGCTTCATGTCACAAGGATCTGATGGGTTTTTTCACATGTTGGTTGTGGTTTATCTGCACACAACCCTCCTCATTTCTCCGAGCTTGGGATTGACTGTGTGATAGATAAGACTTAAAGCATGAAACAGACACAGTTATAAATGTTACAAGGCTACAAGGATTTTGAGTGTTAGGCAATTATAGGTTTGTGAGATTTGCTTTGCTGCACGGACGCAGCCTTGAAGGTCGTTGTATCATAGTGAAAGAACACCAGTCTGGTGCAGAAGGGATGTATCGTTCCTAGTGAATTTTCACGTGCTTTGACCACCCCAGCATGATTTCCTAATGGTTTCTCTATGAATACTATGGGTTGATTATATTGTTAACTATTATTATTATGTTGAGCTTTCTGAAAGAAAATCCTATATCGTGAAAAGAAGAAAAAAATTCCAACACAACATTCATATAGCTCATAGGGTTCCGAATAGATGCAATGGGTGTGGGACCCTCCTACAAAATGTCTGGCTAAAACTAAATTTGTTGCAATGAGCAGTGTCTAATTGTTGCGTTTAAGTGATATTGCTCCAATGCTCCAAATGCTATTTCTTCAGTTCTCTTCACAAAAATTTTCAAGTGTTCCCATGATGTACGTGCGGTTTTGTGTGAGTGTGTGTGTGTGAGAGAGAGAGAGAGAGAGAGAGAGAGAGAGAGAGAGAGGCTATGGCCAAAATTTAGCTGTAGCTAAAAAGGTTTAGTTATTCCGACATTAGCAGCTTGTTTAGCTCATCCTTCACTGACTATGGGGCTTGAGTAGCTCTTGGATGGCAGTTAAATCGAAGTGTTGGAGGGTCCGCTTCCTTTTGTTGCATTATTACTGGTAACACTGTAACAGTACACTGCATCGTTGGAAGTCCAGTTGCTGGGAAAGTTTTTGTTAAATTAGTGGTGCGTTCATTGCTTTGTATAATGTGGACGGTCCACAGCCCAATGCAACAGTAAGGCTTGTGTACGAAAGGAGTTGTCAAAAGAAAACAAATTTAAGGGGAAAAACTGATGATACGTTTGAGTATAGGGTTGAGGGTCAAATCCAGTTGTAGTGTCTCTTTGCTTACTTCACTTGCATGCACTCCTCTAGACCTGTTTGTTTACTCTCTATTATTGTGAAGAAAAATGCTCTCATTTTCTTTGTTAACAGCTCTGATTAATAAAGGGGATCTTGCTAATATTGCGTGACATGTTCCTCACAGTCTGGGTAAAACCAAATCCAACATAATTTAAATCTATCCTCATGTCGAGAAGATTCTGTCAATTTAATCATGTCACCCTGCATTAGACATTATTTGTATTCTTGTCCCACAATCTATAGCTATGGATGCATTCAACCTCCATGGATGCAGGAGATGGAATCTGTATTTGGTGAACCTCCTTCAACTACTCTCGCCAGCTCTAGCAGTGACCAGTTTAATTTTCAAGATTCTCAATCTGTATCTCCAAAAGTAGCGGATAATGAATTTAGCTTGACCCACATCGGCGATGCTGGTGAAGCCCAAATGGTGGATGTCTCTTCAAAAGAAATTAGCAAGAGAGTAGCCATTGCTAGTTGTAAAGTTATATTGGGCCAGAAAGTGTTTGACTTGATCTCAGCCAACCAGATGGCAAAGGGAGATGTTCTAAGTGTGGCAAAAATTGCAGGAATAGGTGGAGCAAAGCACACAAGCAAACTCATCCCACTATGCCACAACATCAACTTGACTCATGTTCGTGTTGATCTGAAATTGAATTCAATGGATTATAGTCTTGATATTGAAGGGGAAGCTGCTTCAACTGGGAAAACTGGTGTGGAAATGGAAGCAATGACAGTGGTGACTGTCGCGGGTCTGACAGTATATGATATGTGCAAGGCTGCTTCAAAGGATATTCAGATTACAGATGTAAGGCTTGTACGCAAAACTGGAGGGAAAAGTGGGGATTGGTCCAGAGAGAAATGATTATGGAATAGAGTGGGGTCCAAATCCCAACTTGAATGGCATAGAGGTTGGTGCCTCAGTTTGCATTTTGTGCTATACTTAAGCTGGAACTTCCAAATTATGAGAGTTGGGAGGATAACTGCTTGATTTTAGATGTTCATGCTGAAATAAAATGAAGTGTTAGCATGCAGTCCTTTTTAGCTTTGGGTCGTATTATGGAGTATGTCGGAGTTACTCTTCAGAGAGCAACCAATAATTCTTCCAAATCCTATTCGGGCCCAGTTACTGGATAATGTATCATAGACTCATAGGTAATGTCAAGGTTTATGGGCCATACGTCCCTATAAAGAACCTTAATCTTGTCAATGGATCCGTAGCATTAGTATTTGAAGTGGTAAAGCCATGGATAATCTGCGAGGACAAGTTCATGTCTATCTGTAAGATTAATAAAAACCTGGAAATCGAAGTGTGTTCACCATATCTAAACTACCCCATCAAGTGTGAGAGTATGTTGAAGGAATTGGGAAATACGTAGATGGTTTCTTTATTGAAACTGCGTCAATGTTCTTATAGCAACATATTTAGAGTAGTTTTGCACTATAACTTGTTGGATCTGTACACTTGTTTATCTCTCTTCGCTCTTTGTTGAGGCCCAAGGGGTTGAAAAAACAAGAAGTTGGGTTGATGTAACTGGAGGTTGGTAATTTGGTAGTCATACAGACTGTTAGTTATGTTAGTGGCCTGTTATGTTTGCAGACTAGCTTAGACGGCAGACCTGTGACTTTAGGATGGTTGCTTGGTCATTTGTGGCTTAGCGCTGCCTGTTTAGGCTTTTAGCTAACCTAATTTTGTGGAGTGCTTTTGACCTCAATGAATCTTATATATAGCATGTGATTTAGCCCGTTGGTGAACAGCCCGAGCATCAGAATTGCCATTTTCTAGTCATGAAATGAGACTAGATGGTCTAACAGTAGTCACAGTTTACATATATCGCTTAGATATATGGACAAGATATGTGTGTGAATGTCTTCTCTCTCTCTCTCTCTCTCTCTCTCTCTCTCTCTCTCTCTCTCTCTCACACACACACACACACTCTCTATAGTTAGCACTTAGCAGTATCTATTTGAATAGTGTTGTGGCTGACTACTACATGGTTGTGCTGCATTTCTGAACTCGAGCAATGTTGTACAAATAAGTGGATGGTGGGATTAGTCTCAATGATTATTTGAGGTAAATTGGTCTGGATACTTGAGCTACCAGAAAATGATTTACAAATAAACTTTGCTCGCTAACTTAAGTGATAAATTGATGTAGCAGTTGAGTTCTTGTAGTTTCATTCCACTGGTCAACTTCGAACTCTATGGATCCATTATTGCACTTCACATCAGTTTGTACAAGGAGTTTGAGAAAAAGAGAGGCAGTCGGAACCAGGATGGTAATTTTTACACAAATTTTTTTATTATTACCACACTCCCTTTTTGTTCTCTTGTGCCTTAAATTTACAAAATTAAACTTTTATTTGTATACTCTTTCACACTTGGAATAACATCGTAAATTCATATCACTAGAAGACAAAAAAACAAGTGCAGTTAGAAAAAAGAGGGTGTGATCACTGAACGTAGGAAAATGTATATCGAAATGAAATCCTCAAGACCCAATATAAATACTCTTCTATGTGCATTGTTACATCCTTTCTAAGCAAAATAAAGTAGTGCTTTTAATAATAATACTAATAATAATAATAATACTAATAATGGTTTTTTAGAATCCTCTCAGCTGAAGGACTAGTGGCCCCTTTTGGCAGTGAATTTAGCTTTTAACCCGTCATCTTTAATGCCATAATCATCCCAAAAACTCTTCTTTTATTCTTTTTCTTTCAGTATAATTCTAGGGGATTCTAGATATGCACCTGATCCTTTACCACACTGCAAGGCAGAATCATTACTCCCCTAGGCATTTTTGAGGCTGCTAGATGATAATCCTATCATTGTATTTAGATCACGGTTTTGGGTGGGAAAAGTGAAAATGGAATGAAAAAGTTTAAGGATATACCCGTTGTGAGATGTATTTAGATCAAGGATTTTGGAATTCTTGATCCAAATAAAGCCCAAGGATGACATATTTGGTGTTTACATATTTATTTCGCTACATATGGGTTTTTTTTTTTTTCGCAGCTTTCTTTTTTGTTCTTGTTTTTGGAGGAATTGTCACAGCTTTCTAGTATTCATTTTTCCAGTGATAGAAAATGGTGACACAAAACAAATATTCAAAGCATTACTCAAATATACAAAGATATACGTATGTATTTTATGTATATGAACACATGTGTGAGCTTCCTTCTTCCAAATTCGCCAAAGTATTGGCATATGCAAACCAGAGCGAAAGCCCATCTCTCCTTGCTGGCTGACTATTTTAATAATTTGCAATGAGAATTTTGGATGAAAATAAAGAGAAATAATCAAATTGCAATTCTTTCTTTGGCGCAATTATCTTACAAGATTTAGCTTGTAGGTAATGTGCACTGTTTTGAAACCAAAACATTTGAAATTTTCTTCGCAAAAAGCTCGAAGCCATACACCATTTTTGCAAATAGAAATAATAAAAATAAAAAGTACCAGCTTATCTCCTTGCATTCTATGCCTATTATTATAAGAAAAGGAAAAAAAAATAAACCCATAAAATGCCCGCACCGTGGCTTTTATTGGACTTCGAGTTGATGCTGTGTAGTGAAGTTCACTACATCGTGTTGCGCACCTCTGAACCATCGGATCGTGCATCCGACGGCTCGGATCTCATCCCGGCAACCAACGATTGAGAACCGTTCATTGCCGAGATGAGATCTGAGCCGTCGGAGGTGCACAACATGGTGCTGCGCACACCACCGCACAGCACCATCCCCCAATTTGCTTTTATCATGCAAATTCTTTGACAAAAGTTCTCTCTAAATGTTGCTGCCAAATATATATATATATATATATATATATATATATATATATATATATATATATCGGGGCGGTTCCGGGAACCTTTTAAAAAACCCCTAAAAAAACATTCCATCTTAGCCCGGCCTCCATTTCAAGGGCTGAGATTAAATCCCTCCTTTCACCCCTAAAACTAAAAACATGCTTCTCCTTCTTCTCCTCCCCTCTCACGTCTGATATGAAGGGTTTAATATACTTCATTTCCACTGATTTGTAGTTCCCTTTTGTGGATTTGGGTTGAGATCATCCTCGATCTTCCCTTTCCCAACATTTTTAGGTTGACCACCACCAAATTTGCGGTAGATTTTGAGCTCTGGTCTCCATTGATTTCGGTAGAAGAAGCCGGTGTTCGAGTTCAACAGCGACATAGGGACGGCGGCGAGAGTGGTGACTGTGATGGAACCGGTGTTTCTGCCTAGAGTGGATTTACCTACACAAAACCTAGTCTTGAGTGGACTTGTTGGTTTTTCACTATTGTTGCTGGCTTTTTGTAGCTTTTGTTTACTTTTTTGTTGTTTTTCTTTGGAGAATAAATTCTTTACACCACCAGTGTAAACATTTGTTTCCTCCAAATTGTTTGCATTGCGACACGTGTCAAAACAGTGGTCCCAATTAATAAAACATGGCGACGTGGAGCAATGCAATTGATTTGGAAGAAACAAATGTTTACACTGGCGGTGTAAAGAATTTATTCTCTTTTCTTTGTTGGTTCAGTCGTATTTCTGTTGGGCATCTGTTCTTTTTTCAATATATGATATGATACTCCTGTGTTTAGTTTTCTCGGAAAAAAAAAAAACTTATATCTTTAGTTTTGTTCCAGTGTCTATCATTTGGCCACAAATGACGCTTTCAACCTCTCAACTGCTAATTTGAGCTTGGGCCTTCTGGTCATTTCAACCATGTTCTTCATGTCATTTGGCGTTGTTTTCTTTCCCTCTGACTAGATGGATTGGAAACAATGCATATCATTTAGTCCTCGTAGCCATTTGGCATTAGAAATTTTCTTCAATCTTTTTGTTTTCCTTTTCTTTTCCTCCTGGGGTATGTCCCTTGTAGGCTGTATATTCGGTTAGCCTCTTTTTAAATTTCAAGCTGAATCACCAAAAAAAAAACCCTCTCAACTGCTCGTCGGCTTTTCTGACTTCATAGACCCACTTGTAGTCAAATATAGATTTACCTAGAAGAAGAGATCAATTTGAAGTAGCTAACCATTCATTCTAGCGCTACATAGTCTCTTTCTGCCTAGAACTGCCAACAGGGTTGATACTTCTCCTATTCACTTTAACCGCCCTTGTTTTTTTTTTTTTCAATAAAAATATGTAAAAACAATTAAAACACTGTAATAAAGGGTAAGAGTATCTTGGCATTAACCGCCCAAATTAGATAATTAATTTATTTGATTTGCCTCCTTTTATGATAGTCGTTGCAGGGTCCAATTGGCTTGACATTCTTCAGATATCAAAATTAATTTTTGACTTTTCATCTCAAGACTTTTCTGTTACCGTTGAGAAGTTTCTCTCTAATTTTTCTATAATGTTTAATTGGTAATCTTAATGTACTAACATGCAAACTACAACCTATTGTATTAATTTTCTGTTCTTAGAAGAAAATGACAGATGTATATTTTGAGGGTCAAGACTCCAGAGTAAACTACCCATATATAGAATACAAACAGGCACAATTAAGTAATCATTGAAGTCTTTTACAAATAATAACCCCTAAAATACGTACTCCGTATTTAAATTTTTTCTAATTTTATCAAAACCTAAAAAAGTTAATATTCGTACATATATCTTGATGAATCAAATTAAAATAAATCATTTGCATGCCTACACCGACAATAACATTGATATGAGACATTTTTGGTACGATAGGTTTGATCTAATATATTTCTTTACCGATTGACTTTTAAATTCTAATATTTTAGAAGAGGCATGGAATATGACATTACTTTTTATTTAATTGTAATTTTGTTTTAAAATGGAAAAAACGACTTGTAAACTACTTGTGCTTAATATATAGCACTATAAATTATTTGACGATCACTTAAATCCAGCTATCAAGCCATTCAAAATTGCCATAAAAACACATCTAAGAAAATTCTTAGAAAGGAGAGTGCCATAAAATCCATTAAAAAAAAAAAAAAAAATCACCCTTTTTTCCTTTTGCTCATTAATTTTAATGCATTTTGAGTACAACGATATGAGTATTTAAACCCACTAAGATAGACACTTAAATAAGTTTTCTAAACAGGACGACTATTTAATTTCTTCAATTTTAGGTTGAGTTCCGCTAAAATTTTTAGGCTTTTTCTTGTTAGTTAGGCGCAAAACTTACCAATGCAAATTTTTTTGGAATAAAAATAAAACAAAAAAAGCCTAAAATCCCAAACGCCTACCTTCTCCAAATCTTTCTTATATTTCTCTCACACATACAAGCAAAATGATTAAAGACATAAAGAAAAGAACAAACACAGACTCTCTCTCTCTCTCTCTCTCTCTCTCTCTCTCTCTCTCTCTCAAAACTCTCTCAAAACTGAGTGACAATTACAACCAAACAATTCAATCCCATCACTGACAAAAACCCGCATAAATCCTCGGACCACTCCGTGTGCATTCACACGAAAAGACCCATATACTGTTTAAGATACTGTACGAATGGAATTCAATAGCATTGAATGCATATCATCTTCCTCGGAGGTTATAGACGAGGATCAGATCCGTTACCATCATCATCTTCTTCAAAATCAGTTTCTTCCTTCCAAGATTCACAACAATTCTGCCATTCATCCGACGACAAGCGTCCATGAGCTTCTCGAATGCCCAGTTTGTACCAATTCAATGTACCCTCCGATACACCAGGTTTGTTCTTTCGTGGATTTGGATTTGTGGGTGTGTCTTCTTTTTGTCTCATTTGGATCATAGTTGCTGAATTTGTTGTTTTGATGTGGAGGATTGGGTATTGGGGACCCACTGGGATGATATAATTGGTGTTAGCGAATGAGGATGTATTTGCTCAGTTGGGTACCTTCAGTGATTAAATTTCTTGAGGTTGTGAAATTCTGGGTTAAAGTAAGTTCCTACATTAGGGTTTCATGTCTTGATTGAATCAGAAATTGCTGAATTTGTTGTAGTTGACGAGAAGGAATGGACGTTGGGGGCACGCAATGATATGTTTGTTGTTGAGGATGTAATTTTCCCAATTGGGTATCTTCAGTGATATAATTTCTTGAGGTTCTGAAATTCTGGTTTGAAGTAAGGCGGCCTTAGGGTTTTCATTTTCTGGTAAATGCTGCATCCTATTTTGGGAAGAAGTTGGTTGGTTGGGTGTCTTTTGTATTTTGGCTTGATTTCATCTGTAGGACTAGTATGACTATCAACTGGGATTGATGGATGTAATTGTGTGGTTGACCAAAAATAATGAGCTTGAATGGTGGTATGAAGGGAGCATTCAGACTTAAAGGTGTATGGTGTAATTTTGGAATTTGTATCTGTAGGCATTTAGGATGGGGAAATATCTTTGCGTTTCTTTTCCAAAACTTAAGGTTTGGTTTGAGTTTTCTTGCAATTATTTTCATGTATTTCAAAAATGGATATTGTATGTGGGAAAATGTCAAGGAATTTAGGAAAGAGCATATTTTAGCACTATGGGAATGCAGGATAAGTTTTTTCGGAGCAAAACGATGACTTCCATACCAAATACCCATCCCCCTTCCCCTTTCTAAGCTCAAAATAGCCAATCAGCACTTTAGTTTGTTGACTCTGTTCTTGCCATCTTTTTTGTTTGACAATGTGGATGCTTTCCCTCGCTTTGTCCTCCATGTTAAGTAGTTACACTACTGCCTTCAGTTGTATCCTTGAGTAACTAAATTATTTTGCTTTCCATACTAGGTCATCCAAAACGCTGAATACCGAGTACTTGATATATGATGCTTGGGCACATAATAGATTGCATGCCCATATAGTAAACACAAGAGTACTAGGTTGGTACTAGGTTGGAGGCAGTATCTGCTAATCTAGCATATGTTTCTCCTTGCCAATCTGAAGACTAGAGTTAAGCCTCTGCTGTGATATGGGATTAGTTGTTTAACTGTGGAAAGAAATGACATTGAGGAAAAATGTGTATGATGAGATAGATGGTTTGGTAGGAAGACCAAAGATTTTATGAGACAAAAGGTTAATTATGTTTCGATTCTTTAGGACTCTGTGCTTGCATTTAGGATTGTTTGTTTCTACTGTAATCAACTAAAACACTGATTACTCGTCCGGTCGTCCCTTTATAATTCCTAACTTGGAAAGTTTTGGAATCATTGTTTAATCTTTTAATTTGATTGTTAGCTTCGGTTCAACATGTAGTAAAGGAGAAACCAATACACTTGAACCTTCAAGTCCAAGATATGTTTGCGAGCCTTAGTCAAGAAGGAAGAGAGTTGATAGTATGGAAATACTATTTTGATTTTCTTTTATACATGCAAATAATGATGTTAACAGACCTCTACACTAATGCAAAATGGGTTCAATGAAATCTGAGAAAACCCATGTCATTTGCCGCATTGATTTGGGAAACCTGTAGGGCGCTCTGCCCTACAAGGATTGTAGTGCAGCACATGGGTCGTCGATCTCGGCAATGAACAGTTGTGATGTGTTTTTAAACTTTGACCGTTAATAAATAATCTTTTACCGGTAAAAGATTATTTTTAAACTGGACCGTTGATTGATGGGATCGACGGCTGTTCGCCACACTATAATCCCTGTAGGGCACTCCAGCCCTACAAGATCCCCGCTGTGGTTGAAATCAGAAGCTCAGAAAGCTATCATGGCAATAATACTTTTTCTGCTTTTTCAAACCTTTCTAGTTAGGAGAATCTTCAAACTATTATGGAAGAAAGCTTTCCTAGTTTAAGTGCAAATACAATTGTCATCATTGGCATGATATGGCACTAGGAACCAACTGAATCACATTTCAAGATTCATTTTGAATTATGGGAAATACAAATAAGTGCTTTCACGCTTTGTTTGAATGTTAAAGACAATGAAGTGGTTATACCTTTTGTAAGAGGATTTTAGGGAAAAGGTTGTACTGAGACCTTGGAGTGTAGCAATTTCTCCGATCCATAGCAGAATTGACCTCTTTGATTGTATGACCTGAAAACAAAGTGCAGGTCAAACGAATCTAGATAAAATTTGAATGTATACATCTTTGGTAAGTTTGTTTAGGGATAAGGATCTTGGAGTCAGTAAATACTTGTTAAGGCTTTCCATAACGGAAAGTGGTTTATGAGGAGCTGGAAGGAAGTTCCCAGGAGAAATTATTTGAAAATGAGACTAGTTGGCAGCATATTAGCATGTGGAGGACAGACTTGGCTTCCTTAGTTTTAAGATTTTTTAGAACAAAATGTTTAGAAAATTGTTTTGCATGGTTTCCTCATGATTTTAGATCATTAATGTAAATAAATGTTGATTTTGGACCTGTGATAAGGTCATTCTTATGCTACCTCTAGGGCATCACCCATCTGCCTTAAAATCATACGAGAGCTCAAACTTCCTTCTTACATATGTGGAATCCTAGAAGCACAAACTGTGATTATTACCCATTATTATGAGAATAAACCCTACTACTTCTAGTCCTGGGGCTTCCCTTCTGGGAAACAAAATCTGGGGCCTACCGAAAAATCATATGTCTTAAACTAGACGAATATCTGTGGCTTTGGATATGTCTACAACTTTGGCGACAGAACTATGGTTATATTGGCATTTTGCATTGTCATGTGCTTGTTGATAACATCCTTTTTGTTCTCCTTCATCCATATCATCATTTGCATATACTGGCCTCTCTATATTTACATATGCATTAAAGAATGTTGAGGTACAGTTTTTTTGTATATATTGCTATTTAAAGTTTGAAAAAGTAATTAGCAACGAGCAAAATTTTGTTTCAGTATATTATTCAGGTTAACCAAGCTACAGAAACATATGAGAAATGTCAATTGAATTTGCTGATGCATGCAATAGACTGTTGTTTTTTTTTTTCCAAAGGTTTTGAATCTTTTTTTTTTCTGTATGTTTGGTAGCATTGCATGGTTTGGTGCAATGTGGTGGAAACTTTGGAATTTGAAATTTCAGTGATGTTTCTTCAGTTGCATGGGAAACAGAAAAGTTTCGGCTATTTCGTTAAATTTTATTCCCTGCTTATAAGATAGGTTTATACCTGCCATCCCTATCTGCCTAGTAACATGACATACCTATATATTAAGATTTCCATATTGCTTCCTTAACAAGTGAATTGAGGTGCATTCTAACAACTTGTGATTTGAACAGTGTCATAACGGGCACACACTCTGCTCCACTTGCAAACTAAGGGTACACAACCGCTGCCCCACTTGTAGACAGGAGCTTAAAGATATAAGGTGTCTTGCATTAGAAAAAGTTGCAGAGTCCCTTGAACTGCCTTGCAAATATTTCTCTCTTGGATGCCCGGAGATCTTTCCTTACAACAGCAAGCTCAAGCATGAGGCCTTGTGTAACTTTAGACCATACAATTGCCCATATGCTGGATCAGAATGCTCAGTTGTTGAGAACATCCCCTACCTGGTTAATCATCTTCGGGATGATCACAAAGTAGACATGCACTCCAGGTGCACTTTCAACCATCGCTATGTCAAGTCTAATCCACGTGAGGTAGAGAACGCCACGTGGATGTTAACTGTAAGTATATTTCATTCATCTTAAGTGAACTGACATATGCAGCGATGTATGTATATGCAAAGTGTTCGGTTTAGAATTGATGTTGTTGTAATTTGATGGATTGATGGTCCATTAAAGGAAGTATCCATTTTTCATTAGGCTTGTGATAGAGATGGGCTTTATTTTGCAATTGGTTCAACACTGCACTTCATAGCCATCTGTGTGGTTTACCTGAATAAATCCTGAAAATTATGCTATGCATGAAATAGATCCTTTTCAACTCTTCACTGCTTTTCCAATGATAAATGGTAACACAAAAATAATGGATTTGGTCGTTAAAATTGTAATAACTTTAACATTTTAAGTGTTTAACTACCTAGATAGTATATGTATATGCTAACGCATCAAGTTTGTGTGATATCGGCACCCCCACAAGGATCAAACCCCATTTAACATTTTAACATACAACTAAATTCACATCATCCACACCACAATTACTTATATTTTTGTGCGTGGAATTGTAGTTTTTCTTTTTTTGGTTTAGTTTTCGTGCTTGAACTTTATTATAGTTTGGCACCCCATCTAAAAGAACATAACACTGCAATGGTAATCTAGACCTTTAATATCCGGAAAAAATCCAGACCTTTAATTCAGTCACCATACACAAGCTCACAAATCCAGCATTCTTGTTGTTTGCTGCATAATTACTGTTATAGAGCTCGAACCCAAGAATAACTAACTATTCTGTCCACTAAAATGTTTGCTATCTTGTCCTATTTTAGGTCTTCAATTGCTTCGGTCACTACTTCTACCTCCATTTTGAAGCTTTTCAGCTCGGGATGGCTCCTATTTACATGGCATTTCTCCGATTCATGGGTGATGAGACTGAGGCCCGAAACTACAGTTATAGCTTGGAAGTTGGGGGAAATGGCCGGAAATTCGTATGGGAGGGAACCCCACGAAGCATAAGGGATAGTCACCGGAAGGTGAGGGACAACCACGATGGGCTTGTTATACAACGGAATATGGCTCTATTTTTCTCCAGCGGCGACAAAAAAGAGCTGAAGTTTCGAGTTACAGGGCGAATATGGAAGGAACAACAAAACCCAGATGGAGGGGTGTGCATCCCCAACCTCTGTAGTTAAATGACCGGTTAGCTCTCCCTTTCTCTCTGGTCCCCTGAGTTTAAACTTTCTGCTAATGTTGTTTGTTGGTAGAGATGTTGAGAATTTCTATTTGATTATAAATACTGTAACGCCCCGAATTTTGGGAACGTTAAATAAAACATTTTATTAGAAAAACGAAGCGAGTCCAGCTCGTTATTACATCATAACTCTCGTAAGAGCATTTGAAATACAAAATAGGATAACAAAGAGGGAACTAAGGGTCCTACTCTACAGCTCCTCTTGCTTCTCCATCCTAGCCAGCTCCTCGGCTCCGCACGCCTCCAAGCTGAAGATCTCGCCCTGTTCGTCTATCAGGTCTGACACATTATACCGGCGTCGCCACCAATATAATATGCCAGGGTCACCAAAAGGCAACACCATGAGCTACAACGCTCAATAGGAAATCCTTACCAGCTAACCCATAGCTTACCAACAAACAATCATAGAAATCACATAAATGACGATAATACGTCCACATTCACTATCTAATGTTGGTGTCCAAGACTTCCCGATTTCTCCTACGCGACTCGTCGTAGACCGTGTCACTATTTTCATTTACAAATTATCCTTTCAAAAATCCTTAGCATTGGCTCCGTACCGCGGATAACCAAGCCACACACCCAACCTCGGTTCCGCCGCGCCGGGTTCCCGAGTATCCTCACAACGGTTCCGCCGCGCCGGGTTCCCGTTGGCACACAATTGCATTGGCTCCTCTCCACGGATAACCAAGCTATACCTCACCATGGTTCCGCCGGTCCGGGATCCCATGGGAACGCACACAACCTCACAATGGATCCGTTATTTCGGATTCCCATTGGAACACACACACACACTTACGTAATACCCTCGAGATGGTCATTACGTAATTTCGAAAATATTTTCCAACCGGGAAAACACAACTTCCCTGTTAACACACCCTAGGTGCCATGTTTCTACTTTCTCGGTTTTCGTGTCTCGTTCTCATACAAGACTCGGCGGTGTAAGACTTCACATGCAAACACGTATTCGTAAGATTATTTCAACATGATCATCCAACTCTAAGCTACATAGCATGCTTGCAACATCTTGAAAGTGAATCATGCATTTCCAACTAAAAGATAACATTATCTATGATCAAAGTAACTTCTAATCAAACATATGATACATAAAGTTTAAGTGCAAAGTTAAACGACTTATACTTAGGAAAAGTAGTAAGGATTTAACTACCTTAATCCGAAACTAGTTGGGGCCGAATAAGCTAGGTGGAATTTCTCCCGAATCTGGACCGAACTTCGGACGGCAACAACTCGGTCAATCTTTGGCCGAATAGAGTCGTTCTTGGGTTGAAATCGAAGATCTCGGAACCCTCTACAACTCTCGTGAAGGAAGTCGATCCTAGAAACGACTTTAGGTTGGAGAAAAATGGGGATGAACAAAGTGACAGTAAGCTGTCTGGAATTTGGAAATCCAGAAATTTTACTGAACTTCGGATGACAATATCTTTGTCATTTCTTAACCGATTGGGGTGATTCTTGAGCCTAACTTCAAGGTTTCGAAGTGCTCTACAACTTTCCAGAAGGAAGTTGATCCTAAAAACTACTCTAAACAGGAGAAAATGGAGGATTTCCGACGGGACAGTAGACTGCCCAGAAAATCAGAAATGGTTTTCTAGAGAGAAGGAAGAGCAAATGCTTTGAGGTGTGAGTTCAAAGCATGAAAATGGCCTTCTATTTATAGGCAAAAGCTTGGCCCTCTCCTCTCTCTCTCTCTAAGTCTCACCTTGACACTTGGCAAGAGATCATGGAAGATCAAAGGCAATCCTAGGCTTGCATGGCTACTTTGGTCCTTCTTGCAAGACTTGGGGGGCAAGGAGAATAGTTTGTACAAGATTCTTGTTTAAAGAATAATAGAAGGACAACAAAGGACTAGATTTTTGGCTAGGAAGAGTTCACACCAAGGATTTGAAGTACAAAGGAAGTTCAATGGCCAAGTACTAACCAAGTACTAACCAATTTCTCCCTCTCTCTCTCTCTCCCATCCGGCCTCACTCTCTCTCTCCCCCTCCATTCGGCTCTCTCTCTACCTCTCTCCTCTCTTGCTCTTTCATGGTACATATATATGTATATATATTGCAAGCAACAATAAAATCTAAGTACTTTTTGTACTTAAGATCAAAAATAGCCCTTAAAGGCTAGGATTCTCTCAACAACTAATAAATAGGCATGAGGTACTTAGGGTAATACTTTAACCTTCCAAGTACTTATATATTATATACATATGTACCCATGTACTTAGGAAGATCAAAACCCCATTAGAAAATAGTTTAAGGGTACCTTAGGAATCTTGGTACTAAGTACCTTCCTATTAAAATAATGTGTACTTAGACACATGGTTTAAAAGAAAATTTTAATTTAATAAAACCCCATGATACTTTGAAAGACTAAGCTTTTATCCATTGGGTAAAAATTCCCCTAACATCTATTATCCAATGGATAATAGTTATTAGGCAACTTATATATTAAAATAAATCCCAAAAGTACTTTAAAGAAATTAAAAAGTATTTTTCTTAATATTCTTAGTACTTTGACCAAGTATATATTTAATATAAACAAATAGGATGCTATTATCCAATGGGTAATAGCTTCCCTAACCATTATTGTCCAATGGACAAAGAATATAACCAATTTGATTAAAAGAAAAAGAATATTAAAATTCTAAGTCTAGGGTCCAAAAGGGTCAAAAGTTCCAATGAGGGGCAAAACGGTCCAATTGAAGTAACGAGATAGCTTTCCAATTTAGTTCTTCTAACCGGATGGTTAGAAGCTAGTTAGACTTGCTAAGTGGGGCTAAAGTGCAAGAAACGATAGTTCAAGGGCTAAATTGCAGTTATGACAAACTATCGGAAATTAAATCAATATAACCAATTAAAACAAATAACTTGAATAAGAAATAAATTCAAGGGGCAAAAATGTAATTACGACAAATTATAGGATTTTAAAAGTAAATCAAAACAAATTCAAGTAATCAATAAAAATTCAAATATTTAGCGAAATTTTTAACGACTGAAAATCAGGGTCGTTACAAATACTGGCTGGAAGTTGCAGCTTCCAATCATTGTTTAATAAGGTTCTTTTTTCTCTCTTGGTTAATCTCTCTCTCTCTCTCTCTCTCTCTCTCTCTCTCTCTCTCTCTCTCTCTCTCTCTCTCTCTCTCTCTCTCTCTCTCTCTCTCTCTCTCTCTCTCTCTCTCTCTCTCTCTCTCTCTCTCCCCCCGCCCTTGTATTCGATTCTTTCATAAATTGTATAAAAATAAGCTTCTTTTCTTAGAATATATATATATATAGAGAGAGAGAGAGAGAGAGAGAGAGTCTCAAATGAGGTGGTCCACATTTTAGTTAAAATGTGAACCTCCTCATTTCTCCCATTTTCCGATCGAATTTCGATGATCCGAGCCGCTCAATGTGTTCAGAACGTGATTTTAAGGGTACTCATGAGAAATCGGCAAAAAAAATGACTGGGAAGGGCTTCATCCGAGCAGTTTTTGTTTGAACCGTTAGATAAAAAACAAACAAAAATTGCTCGAATAAAGCCTTTTCTGGTCATTTTTTTTGCTGATTTCTCGATTGTATCCCTAAAATAACGTTCTAAACACATTGAGCGGCTCAGATCATCGAAATTCAATCGAGAAAGGGAGGTCCGCATTTTATTAAAATGAGGGGGTCCTGACGGACTGATATATATATATATATATATAGAGAGAGAGAGAGAGAGAGAGAGAGAGAGAGTCCGGATCCAATGAGGGATCCTGCAGGGTCTTACCTTGCGGGACTCCCCTTTCCCGAGCCAATCTCAATGATCTGAGCGGCTCAAAGTGATCAGAACGTGATTTTAAGGGTACACGCGAGAAATCAACAAAAAAAATTGATCGGATAGGGCTTGATCCGAACAGTTTTTTATTTAACGGTTCAGTAAAAAATTGCTCAGATCAAGCCCTTTTTCGATCATTTTTTTTGCTGATTTTTCGCGAGTACCCTTTAAAATCACGTCCTGCACACTTTGAGCGGCTTGGATCGTCGAGATTGGCTCGGGAAAGGGGAGTCCCCACAGTAAGACCGTGCGGAATCCCTCATTGGATAAACGATGGGTCGATCAAAGAACAGCTGAACGTGAATGCAAGTATGGACAGGGGGCACGGAAGAGTCCGGAAGAACCCCACACTAGTTTCCAAAAAAAAATAGTGCTGCAATTATAATTTATAATAGCAGTTGTTTTTTCAAATAAGTCCAGGTACTCTATTTACCAAAAAAAAAAAGGCTAGGTACACTTCTACCGAACAATCTTCTCTCACACATGTGTTGCATTTAAAATTGTATAAGAGCATCCATAGTGGAATAAGTAAAAGTGAATAATCAAAACATGCCACATGAGATTTTGATTATCCATTTAGAGGTTGTTAAAATTAGCAATGTTAAGTCTTACATTGGTTATTTTTTGCTCACAATCAAAATTAATGGGCCCATTGCTTTCTTCTCTACGTTTCCTCCAAACTTTTCCCCTTATATTTTTTGAAAAACTATTTTTTTTGAAAAAATAGTTTATGTTAAAAACAGTTTTTATTATAAAAACAAATCTGTTTTTGGAAAAAAAAAACAGTTTGTTAAAAATAGTTTATGAAAAAATATTGTGTAAAATAATAGTTTTGTGTAAATACAGTTTTTTTTTTTGTAAAAAAAGATAGTTTTTTAAAAATTGAAAAAACAATTTTTATAAATTAAAATTTTTTTTTAAAAAAAATAGTTTCTGAAAAAAAATAGTTTTTTAAATTATTTTTTGAAAACATTGTTGAGAGAGAGAGAGTGAATGTTTTTGTGTAATGATGGGCGTACTTGATTGAAAAAATGTAGGGATCAATAAATTTAGTTATTGGCAAAATGTTGCTAGTTTTGATTATTTAAATGCCAAAATTTGCCAAGAGGTTGTTCAGTTTGGTTATTCCAATATGAGCTCTTTTTTGAGCAAACATTGCTAATTTTAGCAACCTTTTAGTTTTGTTTATTCTACTGTGGATGCTCTAAGTTCGTCTCATTGCCGTTTTTCTAAACTATTCAACACCCACTATGTAAGATTTTTCGAGTTCATCTATGTTTGGTTTGAGTTTTGAGGAGAGGTTTTGGTGATAAAAAGTGGGGAACACAGCAGGTCACTCATAAAGGATATGGTCTAGAGAGCCAAAGCGAACACAGCAGGTCACTCACTGTGTTTGTTTTGTTGTTCAAAAAAAAAACAAACAAAACAGAGTCTACTCTAAGATTGAGATAGGCATAAGAATTCCCATGAAGAGATCTCGATGATATGCTGCATTTGTATCTAGACTAGAATTTGTCAACGTAGAAGAATGCACGTAAATACTAGAAAATCTCATCTGCATTAGAGGAGGGACTCCGGACTTGGCCGGGTTGCTTGAAAGTTGAAAGCCGTGGCAATTAAGGAGCAACAAAAAACATTAAAAATGTTTACTTAAAACTTTCTTCTGCGGGGTTGTGGTTTTTTTTTGTCTTGCTGCTTTGTTTCAAGCGGTAAAGAAAGGAAACAATACCACCGCGCTCTGGTGCATCCTAGTGGTGAACGGCTCGGTCCCCATCAGTTGTTGTCCCTCAGAAATTTGTTTTGTTTACAAGGTTGTTTGTTCAAGGTGTGCAGATGCCCCCTCGTATAGTAGTAGTACAGTAGTATTTTGCAACTCAATTACTGGCTCGTCTGCAATCTCAATTGGCCCGTCTGTGATATCTACAAATACTCGGTCGGTGGGTGCGTGACGATAAAAACACTTTAAGAGTGCTTGTTTTGCAACTCGATTGCCCCTTATGTGATCTACCACTAATTGGTGTGACGGTAAAAACTTATACTCTGTGATTGGTCCCTTACATGATGTATTACAAGTAGTTTGAAGTGGACGTTTATTTATTTATAAATTATACTCCACTGTAAATGTTAGCAAAACAAAACTGAGAAGAGATAGTCGATCGGATTTACCAATGTACAGAAATTGGAAAATGGCCGGTCTTGAATCGATTTAATTAATTTTCTCCTAAATAAAAATAGTACTACTGTATATCAAGACCAATTAATCAAAATCACCACACTTGACTTAATTTACCAAGACAGATAGATACTACAGTACTACACAACAAAATTCCCAACCAGAATAGTAGAGTAGTAATTAATTGAACCAATTAAAAACCATTTTTACTGCTAGCAATAATGGAGTAGTTACATTATACAGTAGCACTAGCAATGCAATCCTAAAACAGACCCATCACTCACTCTGATACCAACACTGCACCTCGCTCTGCTCTCCACCTTATGCATAAACACCTTCATAACCCTAACCCTCCCCACCAACTTCATCCGAGTCTCTATCTCCATCGTCCCCGCCGCCCATCCTCCTCCTCCTCCCTCGCTCACCGCCTCAACCCCCCCTCCGCCCCCCTCCCCCGCCACCGGATACTCCTCCACGTCGAACTTGGCCGACATGCGCTGGGTCCGGCCGCCGCCGATCTCGCCGGCGGGGATGGCGACGACGCCGACCTGGCTGCCGGAGTAGACGAGCTGGAGGGAGCTGTCGTAGTGGGTGAAGGAGTCGCGGTTGGGGTTGGTGACGGAGACGAACTGGAAGAAGGTTAGGTTGAAGGTGCCGTTGGAGACGGAGAACTTGGGGAACTGGACGGCGGTGACGGCGATCTTGGGGTCCTTGGGCTTGAAGAGGACGAAGGACACGGCGGCGGCCGCGGCGGCGAGGAAGAGGAGGAAGAGCGTGGCGAGTATGCATGAGGCCGCGTTGGCTCGGCCTCGTCGGGATCTGTTGTGGTTGTGTACCCGATAATGAGGCTCGTACATTTCTAGAGAGGGAGAAAGGGAGCTAACAGTGAACTCTCGTGAGAGAGAGTAAAGTTAGGAAAAGGTAAGAGAGAGACAGGGGTAAGAAAGGTTCCATTACCGTGCAGTAGTTTTTTTGTCCACATGTGTAACAAAAAAATCTACTCCTTCCGCTCTCATTTACTGCTCCACCCACCGCTCTTAATTTCACTGTCCAAAAGTAATTTCCAAAAAAGATGGAAAGACTTTATTTTTTGTTTTTGATCAACAGCAAATTTCTTTCCAAGAAGCCTAACTTACATGAAATAATCATAATAGTCAATAAGAGCTAAATCTATTGAAAACTAGGAAACGAACAAAACCACAAATGGGCATACAAGCTCAAAGACGTATTATTGCCAGAGCAGATCGGCGCGATGCAGCGTAGAGTCCATCCGAGAATCAATAGATGAGCAACCCAGAGCTCAAACCATTAGATCGGTTCTTTAAATGGCTAATTTTGGCGTTCACAGTGTAAATGACGGATCCCTCATAGCCGCAACAACAAATTGGTCTGCAGTCCAAAAGAAAAGGTCCCAAAGCAGATTTAATCCAGCTTAAGTTTTAGTGATGTGTAAAGTGCATTAATGAAAATGTTTTGAAGTTTAAGGTCCGTGAAAAGACCAAATTGCCTTTAATGAGACAATGGCCTTGTTTGGCTAATACAAAAAATATCTTTTTTTATTTAAATTGACTTTAATGAGACAAGCGCCTTGTTTGGTTAACACAAAAATATCCTTTTTTATTTTAAATTTTGACCATTGACCGGCATTGACCGACGTTGACTGGTGTATCTGTTCACTTTTGATATATCTGTTGATTTTTTTATTTTTTATTTTTTTGACCGTTGACCGGCGTTGACCGGTGTATTTGTTCATTTTTTGTGTATCTGTTGATTTTTTTATTTTTTTGACCGTTGACCAGCTTTGACATTGACCGGTGCATGTGTTCATTTTTGGTGTATCTGTTGATTTTTTTATTTTTTTGACTTGTATCTGTTCATTTTTGATGTATTTGTTTTGGTACATCTGCTGTTGATATATATATCTTGTTTGTGTTGGTGTATCTGTTGTGGTATATTTATTGTATCTGTTTTGGTGTATCTGTATGTGGTATATCTGTATATGTTTTGTGTTGTGGTGGTGGTGGATATGATTGTGGAACAGGAGTGGTGGTGTAATGGTTATAGAGGTGTGGGGGGGGGGGGGGGGGGGGGGGGGTGTTGTTTTGGAAGTGGTGGTGGTAGTGGTGGTGATGGAGTGGTGGTAAAGGTGGCTGTGGAAGTGGAGGTTGTGGTGGTATAGTGGTGGTGGTTAAGTGGTGAAGGTAGTGGTGGAAGTGGAGTTTTTGGCGGCGGCGGCGGAGTCGTAGTGGTGGTGGTGGAAGTGGTGGTTGAGTGGTGGTGGTGGTGGTGGAGGAGGAGGTTGTGATGGCGTGGTGGTGGTGATGGTGAAAATGGTGGTTGAGTGGTGGTGGTGATGGAGTGGCAGAGGTGGTGGAAGTGGAGGTTGTGGTGGTATGGTGGTGGTGGTGGTGGCATCGTGGTGGTGGAAGTGGTGAAGGTGGTGGTGATAGAGTGGTGGCATGGTGGTGGTGGAAGTGGAGGTTGTTGTGGTGGTGGTGGCGTCGTAGTGGTTGTGGTGGAAGTGGTGGAGGTGGAAGTGGTGGCATGGTGGTGATGGAAGTGGAGGTTGTGGTGACATGGTTGTGGTGGTGAAAGTAGTGGTTGAGTGGTGGTGGTGGTGGAGGATGTGGTGGCATGGTGGTAATGGAGTCATGGTAGAAGTGGTGGTGGAAGTGGAGATTGTGGTGGCATGGTGGCGGTGTTGGAGGCGTCGTGGTGGAAGTGGTGGTTGAATGATGGAGGTGGTGGAGTGGTGGTAAAGGTGGTGGTGGAAGTGGAAATTGTAGTGGCATGGTGATGGTGGTGGCGGTGGCGGCGTCGTGGTGGTTGAGTGGTAAAGGTGGTGGCGTGGTGGTGATAGAATGGTGGCATGGTGGTGGTAGAAGTGGAGGTTGTGGTGGCATGGTAATGCTGGTGGCGGCGTCGTAGTGGTGGTGGTTGAGTGATGGCGGAGGTGGAGGTTGTGGTGGCACGGTGGTGGTGATGGAATGGTGGTGGAAGTGGAGGTTGTGGTGACATGGTGGTGGTGGTGGTGGTGGTGGTGACGGAGTGGCGGTGGTGGCGGAAGTGGAAGTTGTGGTGGTGGTGGCGGCGGCGGCGTGGCGGTGGAAGTGGTGGTTGAGTGATGAAGGTGGTGGTGGCGTGGTGGTGATGGAGTGGTGGCATGGTGGTGGTGGTGGAAGTGGTGGCATGGTGGTGATGGAAGTGGAGGTTGTGGTGGCATGGTGGTGGTGGCAGTGAAAGTAGTGGTTTAGTGGTGGTGGAGGTGGATGTGGTGGCGTGGTGGTGATGGAGTCATGATAGAAGTGGTAGTGGAAGTGGAGATTGTGGTGGCATGGTGGCGGTGGTTGTGGTGGTTGAGTGGTAGAAATGGTGGCGTGGTGGTGGTGAAAATGGAGGGTTTGGTGGTGGTGGTGGTGGTGGTGGTGGTGGTGGTGAAAGTGGTGGTTTAGTGGTGGTGGTGGAGGTGGTGGCATGGTGGTAATGGAGTGGTGGTGTAAGTGGAGGTTGTGGTGGCATGGTGGTGGTGTCGTGGTGGTGGAGGTAAAAATAAAAAATCAACAGATACAACAAAATTGAACAAATACACCAGTTAACACTAGTCAAAGCTAGTCAACGGTCAAAATTAAAAAATCAACATATACACAAAAAATGAACAGATATGCCGGTCAACGCTTGACGACTTCCGAGAGTATTTTTAAAAGACCAAGTGTCAATTGTCTTGGAGACTATAAGGAAAAAAGTAGATAGACTAATTGTGGCATAAACCCCAAGACTATGTCCTCCTACTCAATTTACCCTAGCTGCAAAGGGATGCTCCAGTGCAAGTTTCTGTTGGCACTTCGAAACTCCGGAAAACCAATTAGAATAGAGACCAAACCGACCACCGAAAAAACTGAAAAACCAGTCCGAAAAAACCAAACAAACCCTACTTTATTACCCACCACCCGCCGGATCTGGGAGAGACTCAGACCGGAAACCCACCAAATCTGGGGGAAACCCATACTAGTAACACATTCAGAGCCCGCCGGAGGACAAAGAAACAGAAGAAGCAGGAAAAAAACCTACAACCTTTACACCTTCACCACCATTATTACGCCAATCTCCACGCCACACAACCTCTTGAAAACCAAGCTCCACCGCCGAACGCAAACCATCAGATCTGGAAGGCCCAGAAGGACCCGAGGTCGGGAGAGAAACGGTGACCTCCGACCATGGTCCCCCTAGCAGCCACACACACAGGAACCTCCAACCTGAAGGGTGAGAATAGAAAATTGAGGATTGGAGGATAAGGGTCATCATCGGGCCGGGCCGACCGGGCTTTTTCTTTTTGGCGGGCCGGGCGGGCCAGGCCACCTATCATAAATTGAAACCCAAGCCCGGCCCACAGGCTAACCCAATTGGCGGGCCGGCAGGCCAAAAGCCGGGCGGGCTTAAATTTCCTTGGGCAAAACTAAACTAAGGGAAAAAAGAAAGGGTTTTGTGGGATTTTGGGCTAATAGGCGGGCCCGTTGGCAGGCTTTTGGACGGGTACCAAGGGCGGGCCGCCGGGCAGGCTCACGGGCCGGGCATACGGGCGGACCGAGTAAAAATTCATAGGTCCGAGCCCACCCATTACAAATTACGGGCCAGGCTAGCCCGCCCGTTTTACGGGCTCGGGCCGGATAAAAGCACGGCTAACTGGGCGGGCTTTGGGCGGGTCGAGGGCCTCCGGGCTAAATGATGACCCTTATTGGAGGAGAAAGGCAAAAGAGGGGACGGAAAGATGGAGGACAACGGATGGGGGCAGAGGGGGAGGAGGCGGCAAAGGCGGAGGCCTCCCCCCCCCATCCAAATCCTAGTGGCGGCGCTTGAGTCTAGGAAAGAGAGAGAAAGTCTAGTTTAGAGAGAGAAAGGACGATGAGATTGAACTCTGGGATGGGATAAATTTTCTACATGTGTAAATATTGGAAAATTAGTACTATTGTTACGGAGCATCGTTACTTGGGAATCCAGAAGTTTTCTCCGCTACACATTGGTGTGATATTGGTGAGAGGGTCACATACATGTAGTGCTTGTGGAGTCATCTTCACCACACATTGGTGTACGTAGGAGTCACATATTGAAGCACCACGTGCTCCAAAAACACTGAATAATACTCGTAAATACACAGTGGTTAGGTTACTTAGAGCATCGCCGACCCACCCTCAATTTTGTCTACTTTTTCCCTTCAAAATTACTTTTTCAATTCTCTATTTCACCTTTTAACCTCTATATCACCGTTACGAGAATGAATAATGTCACGAAGTATTCGATCAACTCTCCAAAATGGAGGGTTAGACACCTTTTTGTTCCGCTATGCCCTCCAAATATAGAAGATGGAGGAGTCCAATCCTCCATTTTGAAGGGGGTGATGGGACACTTCATGTTAATCTCTTGAGATATGTGGAATAGATGATATGTTGGAACTGCTTTTTCTTTATATTTGAAGAAATGGAGGATGGATTACAGATGCCTTATACAAAGAATGGATTGCTTCGATGCCTTCGAACCTAAAATTGCATTGCTAAAATCATGTTTTGATTTGAAGACACAGTTATTTTGTCGAAATATGACTGGATTGTTCCACCAAGTGTAATTTGTCCTAATTCTTTTCTTTTCCTTTTGTAATTACCTTTATTCAAATTTTGAAAGTGATGTGACAAATTTTGTAATTATAAATTTGATGTATTTGGCACCAACACCAAGACTAGAACTGTCAAAATTTGATGTTAAATTTAGCAAAAAAGATTAATAGAATTTTGTCCTCTTTAATGTCAAATTTTGACTTCAGTATGACGTTTGGCACAATTGTTTTACCTCTAAAAATTAGTACTAGTATTAATTTGTTGGTATTAGATTTTTCTCAATTACTACCACATAAGCCAACAATTATGGTCTATCCTAAATTATGTCTCACCTAGCTTCGTATCCATTCGTTGTGAATTGGTTTTTACTTGGATATGCTATACCTTTTCTTTTGTTATGTGTCTTTCTCTTCATCTCTAAAAAGACATGCTAGAGCTCGTTAGTCGTCACCTCTAAAAATAGTTTACCACTTCTTTAGACGGCATCTCCATTTATTCAAAAAAAAGTTTACGTACAGACCTAAATAATCGTGTGGGTTCGGAAAACGTTTGGACAAATGTTTATGCTTTTGGTTTTTGAAACTTGTGTTGCCAAATGTCTCGTGTAGGAAAAAAGAAAAAAAAAAAACTCTTGAAAGGATTTGCTCTTTATTTGAAGCCTCTGAACGAACCATTCGTGGGTTGGAAATTGACACAAACAAAAAAGAAAAAGAAAACGGGATTAATATGAATATACTGTGTTCTCTTGGACTTAACTTAAATCTGAAAGTTGTCCTTATTTGAATTATTTTTGCATTTGTTAATTTTGCGCCAAACTTTTGTAGGTTATTGATTCGCCTCGACAAGAGGAATCAGAAAAGTAAAATTTTGGCACTTTTACTCAAGTATTTTGAGAAATAACAACTTTTTATCACAAAAATGATATTTTTACGCTAAAAAGTGATTATTTCTCAAAATACTTTGGTAAAAATAACAAAAAATTACTTTTCCGATTCCTTTCGTCGAAACGAATCAATAACCCACAAAAGTTTGGCGCAAAACTAACAAATGCAAAAAAATATAATTAAATAAGGACAATTTTCAAATTTAAGTTAAATCCAAAAGAATGCAGCCAGTTCACTTTAACATATGGTTAGGGTTTAGGGTAAAAGATAAGTTTGGCATAACTTGGATTATACTATAATTTCTAGTTAAGTAAGGACTACGTGAACTAGATGGAGCCCAACAAGGTTATGGATACCATTCCGTACCGTATCGGCCGGTATGTATCGGTTTGAGAGGAAAACAGTATTGTAACTCTCTAATACCATTCCGGCTCCAATACCAGGCCTTACCGGATAATACCTACCCGAAATTTTGCAAAACTGAGAAGACGAAGAAAATACAGAAATGTAGGGGGAAAAAAGAAACAGAAGATCGGAGGGTGAAGCAATTGTTCTTCTCCGCCGTGGGTGAAGCCGACTTACAGCTTGCCGGTTCCGACCGAAGTTGAATCAAACCAAAGCTAAATCAAAAACCAAATGTGAGAGAGAGAAGAGATGGGAAGGTTGGGGCAAAAATAGAGAAACCCAGCCAAGAACTCTTCAATAGAAGATCTCCTTCTACAAAAAAAATTCCACCAAAGCCGATTTCTTTAATCTCGACAAGAAATGAAAAATCATAAAACACAAACCTAGAGAGAGATAGTGTAGTGGGGTGAAATATCCGAAGGTTTAGAAGGTTCGGGTGGGTCGCAAGGGACGCGCTATGTTCATCTTGGTCGTTTAGTTGTCTCAGTTCATCTGTATCTAGAAGTACCCTGACACTACGCAATATGAGTTTTCCGAAGGATAACAGAAGTCAAAGAACTAGCCGAGCTACAGTGTATTTGCCAAAGGATGTGACATTCGTTTCGTTCGGATACAATTTCATTTGCTCGGTAAAGTGTTTCTTCTGTTATTGGCCGTCTCCTCGGCAATGAAGGCTTTGTTCGGAGACCGCCATTCCAGAACCTTCCAGAAGCTTCCAGGGATATGTGGATGAGCTTCTTTGATAAGCAAAGTGACATCTCTGATTGATGTGACCCCTCTAGCTCTGACTACACGGCTCTCCAATCCCCAATAGGCGGCAGTCATTTAATGTCTCTGACTCGTGACGTCACCCGAACGTGACTAAGTACGTGGGTGGCAGGGACAGCCTGTTCCACACTCTCTACATCCTTGCCTATAAATAGACAAGGACCTCCTCCAAGATAGAGGTTCAGATTTTCCAACACTACTCTTCTCCTTCCTAAGCAAATTTCTTACCAAACTTCTTTCCTCTCCCTCCACTTACTGACTAGTTCGTCGGAGCTTCTTCCCAGAGGAACACCCCCCTCCGGTTCTGCAGGTACACGAAGGATGACGCCATACTCCGCTAGTTCAAGCTGAGCAAAAAGAAGGTCCAAAAGGTCAACGAGAAATCAGCCCCCCACAGATAGGAGTAGGAAGATGGGCAACCAGCTTCAAGTTGCAAGAGACCATAGTTGTGAGCAACAATGGCTTCCAACAGTTGCTTTGAGAGAGAGAGAGAGAGAGAGAGTTGCAGATATGGCCTAGAAATTTGTGGAAATTGTATAATATTGGAAGCGAGTGTAAAAAACCTCACCGAGGGTGGCGTGCTACTGTAGCACAGAGGCTACCGAGCATTTAACGAGGCTGCTGGACATGTGTTTTTCGTAATTAATCCAAAGTACGGAAAAGTTGAGGCTATTGCAGATATTCTAATCTAAGTGAATAATGAACATCATCTACACGTGGCAAGAGAAAAAGTTGGAGTATTTTGAATATTAAAAATAAATGTCAACTGAATTTTTTAAAATTATAATAGTCTAATAGGAATTTACGTAACTAAAAACAAGGTTATAATTAAATATATATATATTATATTTTTAACAATAAATCCGAAAAGGTACCTGGTAACATACCGGTACGGGTACGTACCGTTCTAGTGATAAAATCGGTACCATGCCTGAAACGGTATTCACAACCTTGGAGCCCAATACAACCCGCTAGATGGAAAAAAAATTCAGTGCCAAGCGGGTATCACATAGTGCCCGCTCGCGTATCCGAGCCATCCATTCCGTGTTTAAATGGCTCAGATTTGGAGAGAGAAAAAGTGTTCGGGTGTGGTGAGAGAGGATTTCAATCCGAGCTATCTAAAAGTGTATCGGATGGCTCGGATGCACCGAGCAGGTACCACATAGGATATGCCCGCTCGGCACCAAAAAAATCTCTCAGCCAGATGAGGCCCTTTTTTCTTCTCCTGGTAACCATGTGAATATCTCCCAGTTCAGCTCCATTTGTTAAAAGCCCATGTTTATTCGAATGTATTGCTACGACTAATTTTCTTATACGCAAGCAATACAGAACTGGCCGTCTACCTTAATGGAAAATAAGTTTCATTTTTCTGTACTTAAGAGGTAAAAATCTCTTTTTGACTATATCCGACATTCAAGGATGACTAGGGATTTCACAAGCAATTTTTTTTTTTCGGCCTGACCAAAATAATCGAACAAAGAAGGGGCAATAATCAAGACTACAACCTCATTGTCACATTTCATCCATGTCTTAAAGGAACGTACCAAAAAACAACAATATTTTCCATTTAAAAAAAAAAAAAAAAGAGAGAGAACACAACATTTGCTAAGGACCAGCACGTATCTAGTATACCACCTGGAGTAAAAAACATTCTGCACGTGATCTAGACAAAGGAAAAAAGAAAAATGAAAAACAGAAGGGAAAATGACGGCCAAGGACATGTTTTGATAATTAATACCCGCCAAGGACATTTTGTTCATTAACAAATGTTCTTAACATGTCCTTAAAAGGTATTAATTATCAAAACACGTCCTGAGCCGTCATTTTCCCAAAACAGAACACGAACTAGCTGTAAGATATACACAAAACACATTACATTTCCTAATTGCTCTGTCCCTTATCAAATTTTTTTCAAGAAAAAAGGACTGACAAACGAATCAAGGGTATAAAATAACTGTTCAACGTCAAGTCATTTGCGCAACAGCTAAAAGAAATGAAAAACACACCACAATCAACTAGCAAAGTAAATAGAAGATATACATACATACGTAAACATATGTACCTATACACAAACACTTACCTAATTTTCTCCAAAGACATTTATTTGGTGATCTCATCAAGGCGGCGATCCATGATATCCGAGACTGATTCCATGAGAACAGATTCGCTTGTGCCCGGAAGCACAGAATCCAGTGCTTCTTGGACAATCTCCTCGATCACAGATTCCTTCTTCAAGGTTTCGCGGCACATGATGCTTCCAATTGCAAATGGAGTAAGCCCTCTCTCAGCCCCTTTCTTCAGAAGCATGGTGGAGATACGGAGTGTGCGTGCACATTCAAGCGGCAGATCCCACCCATAGAACTTCAGGAGGGCAATGTCTTCCTCCGCATCCAGTGATTTTATGTACTCTATAGTTTCTGCATCGTAAGGCTTGCGAGCTTGTGGCCAATACAGCCAGTCGAATGTGCAATCTTCAAACTGTAGAGATGAGGACATAGAGCCATAAAATTATTGAGGGGTATAAAACTACATGTTCTCAAAATCAAATCAATTTCCTTCCTGCCATATTTGAAGCTTCTGCCAGGAAATAATAACTAGAAACTAAAAACTTATCACAACTCAGTCTTCCAAATAACTATGAGTGCTATTTCACCTTACAAAAAACAGCAAAACAAAGAAAAAAGACTACCGATTTGTAACGCTTTTGCTTTGCTTTCAGCTCCATACCGAAGATTTATTCCGTATGGAGCCGACATCGGAGTTTGTATGGCGCGTGAAGGACAGAGAACATCACTCCCCTGCCCCTTTGATGACTTTAAGTGTGCTGGAGATTCACACCCGAAAGGCTATATACCAAGTTGCATCAATGAATGCTGTCTTTTCCTCTCCTGTGCTTCTGTTCCATGGGTCCCACTCAGAATCATCCCTACCCTCCTACTGGGGTATTCTATACTGGTAAACGACAAGGCTTGACCTCACTATTTGTCTACACTTCACCACTGTGCAACAGAAGACTATGTTCCTGGACTCTTACCATCTTGCTTTTTAGGGCTTAACAGATGGCATGTTGGTTTGATAGGTTGCAACCGTAACCGCTGTCCGACTCCACAGGTCTGTTGACCACTCAGAATAACCTTGTTTGAAGGGCAAAGCTCGACAAAAACCCCATTTAGAAGTGAGAAAGACCTACGTCATCTTTCTCTAACACAAGCACTGGGAAGTTGGACTGAAGTCTGTAAGCTCAAAAGAAAATAGTGTTATTGCTGCACTCTAGCTCAAACTAAGTTGGAGTGCCATTTTTCCATGGCACTGGACTGGGGTGGGCTGGCCTTCCAAATACAAGGCCGATATGTCTGCACAGCGGCTACAACATTGACCCCAGCCTCCATTTGTGTATGCCTAGTATCCCAACTCGATTCCATCTGACGTAGATTAATTGTCGAGGGTCAGATTGCCCCTTAACTCTTTCATAGTCATCGCGTCATGTCATGTCTCCATGGGTCTGTGTTCATTCTTCCTAGTTCAAGGAATTGCATTTACCTTAATATTCGTATTGCCCTGAATTCTTCGACTTGTAGGTCTAATATGTAGATTACAGTATATCTGTCATCCAATGCTTTCTATTTCATTCCTCAAACTAGTGTAGATAAACTTTGAAGCCATTAAACATAAAAAATAACCAAATAGTTCATACCATGTCACCATTCAAAACACATTCTCCAAGAGAATGCATGAGACTTGAGTTTCCATGAATAGTTTAAGTGCAATTCAATTTTAACAAAGAAGTAAAAATTTATTATAATCACAAGATTTCAGTAATAAAAAGCAAAAGGGTAAAAAAGCAATAGTTGACAAAAGTATTCACCAATCAATCAAATAAGTTTTAAAAAAAAAACAGCATAATGATAATGAAAAAGCTGTGATTAGTGCAATATATAAGAAACATAAAAATGCAGAATAAGAAAACTTACAGTCTCAGGCAAGCAATATCCATGGTCAATTGGAATTAGCACAGTCCGGCCATCTTCACCTTTGCTCAGCAAAATGTTCCCAGCATGCCGATCTGCATTAGCAATCCTTATATCCAACACAGAGATTTTATGTACTTCCCCAACTGGGAAAGCATTAGCACCCATATCCTCACAACTTCCATGGTTCTCCATGAACATCTGCAAAGACCCAATCTTGACACTTAAACCCTCTGGATGATTAAATCCATCATGCAAGCACTTGACCATAGTTGTAGGTGGGACCCCGGAAAATCCCTTTTCATCCCCGGAAATAAAGCGGCAACTGGTCTTTGGATGGTCCAAAATGTAGGCAGCAACTTCCCTTAATCCACCTTGCCCAACTCTCGTTCCTTTCTTTAACCCTTCACCGTCCACTGTAAAGGGCAGCCCCCGAGGGTTGTTCACAGCCATAGGCTCCTCATCTAAAGGCTTAAAAACAGATACATACCTTTCTCCCAAAGCGTCCAGCATAAAATATGCTCCTCCCATACCTTCTGAAGACCTGACTGGATAATTCCCTCTGTCTAACCCAGCAATTGTTGATTTAACTAAATCCTCGAGGACCAAAGGTACTTCAATCTTCGGATTGACAACCATGGGTTCCAACCATATACCTCTATCAGGAGGCTTTATAGGTAAAACAACACCATTCTCGGTACCAGTCCCACGCCCACTTTCTGTATGCACATCATCATCCCTCCTATCATTTGATTGCGGTGCCACAATGGATAGTTCATAATTTCTCTCCACAGGTTTAGCCCTAATTTTTGCAGATTTCCGGACAAACAAGTGAATCACCGCATCTTTATTTTTACAGATATCTGTTATGAGTCTCTGATCCTCGAGACACTCACCGTTGCACACCACCTCTTGATCGTCAAGATCGACCAAACCTCTCTTCTTGTTAGCAATCTGACGTTTGACATACCCTACGTCTCGACTCCTCTCAACATGGACCGTGAATTCTTTCCCACAACAAGTCCTAACACTGATGACTTGCAGGTCCGAAAGCTTAAGAACCAAATGCATAACATTCCCATCGGTCACCCCATACTCCCGAACGAGACTATCGCTCCGTGCCAGCTCTCTGCCTCCCCAAACCAGCTTCTGGTTCTTAACAACAAACCCTTTATGATTCTGAATCCGAAGCTTCAAGGACTCAATCGAATCAGACTCCAAAACCCGCATAGGAGTCAACGAGCCGGAGCCAGACACGGCCACATATATCACGATGTGCTGGTCGGGTATGTTACAGGGGGAAAGCGCATTATTCTCAATCGGAAACGGGCAGATCGCAACACCGCCCGACGACATCTTTACTACTCAAAACAAATCCAAGCCTAATAACTGATTTATTGAACCTCTACACCTAACACTTCAATACACCAACCAAAAGGCTGAAACTTTCTTGTCAGGACTCCAAACATTCTGTACAGAAATTACCTAACTAAACTGTACATATACACGAAGAACTTCAACAAATCCCCAATTTTGGCAAACCCTAGCGAACCAATTTTGTAGAGAACTGTACATATGATCGTTGGCGTCTAGTCATCGAAGTGTGCGAAATTGAGTGAATCGAAGAGGAGAGAGAGGGGAGGGGGGATTCTTACCCGATAGAGAGAACTAAATGGATTTCGTGGATATGGAGCAGATGTGTACGGGGATGAAGGCGATCAATCGGCGACGAATTGAAGGCGGGGGGTTTCCAACCCGAATCGCCGGCTGAGTTAGTGGACGCAGAGGGGTTGTTGTCTGTTGTTGTGCACCGAGGAGTGGCTTCTGGGGAGAGAGAGAGAGAGAGAGAGAGAGCGAGAGAGAGAGAGAGAGAGAGATCCGGTGGTTGACGAAGAAGAGGAGCCCGTAGCAGCCGCCCCTTTTATATACGCGTTGAACTTTGCAGGTGTGACTTGGACGATAATCCTATGTGCTGACACGTCAAAATCACAAAGGCAATCCCTGAGGTTTGTTCTATTTTCATTCCTACCTCTTCCGGAAATTACGTGCCCTCCCGAAAGTTGGGCCCAAATTGAATTTTCTTGTCCCTGAAGAGCCCTTTCTGTAGAACTTTGGAATTCTACCATCCGCCCCACTCTCTCTCTCTAGTCTCTAGACAACCACATACAGAACCAGATCTGGGGGAGGGGGGCCGCCGCCTCCCTCACCCTCCTCCCCCCTCAATTCGCTCCTCTTCTTCCATCTATCAGTTCAACCCTCTATTGTCCTTCTTCGCTTTCCCCGTCCGTTCTTCTCTAGGCCTTTCGTTTCCTGTCCGATGGTCCAGCTCAAGTGATGGGGTTCCATCCTTGTCGTTTGACGTTTCTGGCGCAGATCAGTGCTTGGAAGGCGGTCATATAGAGATTTTGGTCGAAGTGGCCCTAATTTGTAATCAAATTAGAAGAATACCCATCTTCTCAAACGTTTTGTAAAAATTGGTTATCGCGCCTTTTTAAAATGCTGTATAACTTCTATGTGGCAAAGAAGTCCAAGTCAGATTGTAAAGGCGTGTTTTAAGTATTATAACTCCTTTCTAAAAGGAGCTATAGGTTTTTTTTTTTTTTTTGATCAATAGAAAGGAGCTATAGGTTGAAAACCCTGACATAGATCAAACATTCCCCTTTTCCCCTCCTATCTAATCTTTCCCTTTCTTTCCCCACGTCGATCGCGATCTCCGAACCTGCGCAATCTCCTCCAGCCGCCTCGTGCTCTCCACCCTCTCTCATCTTCGGTGTGCTCTCCACCCTCTGTTGTCACTCACAGTAAGTCTCTCTCTCCATCTTCCTTGTCTCATGTATGTGTATATGTATATATGCATGTGTATACTAGTGTTCGGCTCAACAGGTAATTTTTAAGATGCAACTTGTCTTAATGTTGTAGTGAAGGTAGAGAATTGTACTTATTTTACTGTTGCTTAGTAGTTATGACATTTAAATTTATGAAATTTTCATGTTATTTGTTCATATATTTCTGTTCTTGTTCTGATCACCATATGTGAAATCAACTTAAACTGCGGTTACATATGGGGGGGGGGGCTCTCCCCCATTTCCTAGGAGTGGTATATTTCGCCACTCATTTATAAGAACGGTTTAAAATTTTTCTTTTGTGCTGCCTACCTGTGCAAATAGCGTAAATTATCATCTATATAATAAAACAGAGCTACTTTTGAATCTGATAGATAACCAACTCTCCAGATTTGTCCTCTCTTTCTACATAAATCTAGATCGTTGGCTTAGTTGATGTAGTGCTCTCTCTCATCAAACACTCTACGGAAAGGGGAAAAACGATACGGAAGGAGAAGCGCTCTCTCTCCTTTCCACCCTCTTCCCTCTCCGTCTCTCCACCTCCCTTCCGCCCTCTTATCTTCTTCTTCAATCACTGCCTTTTATCAAGTAGGAAAAGTTGAGCCCTACTTATTGTCTTTTTCTTCTTTCTAATCCAGGTATGCATCTCCTTTCTTCTTTATTCCATATATTGATTCTTTATGCTTTGATTGAGAATCTTCAATCTGACCCCTGATTGGTATGTTTTCGAGTGGTTACAGTGCTCTTCGAGTGGTGAAAACTGCGAAATGGTTTTTTTTTCTTTTAATGTTACAGTATTTTTTTTTTTTGGGAATATAAGTTACAGTAATTTTAAGAAGTAGTCTTTGGGCAAAATTTTTCAACCGGTGAAGAAGCAAACCGGATGTTCCTCAGGCAAGGTGTTTGTAAGAATGCCTCTTATAAGGTGTTCAAGAAAACCAAAGTCACGGAGAAGCATTTGTCAAGTAAACATGTTGAGATTAAGGTATTTGTCAAGTAAACCGGTGAAAACTACGGAATTTTTCTATAAAAAAAATTACATGCTATAGCCGTTCCTATGCAAACAGACTTGAGGAAGTTTTCAGGGTTATACAACTTAGATGTAACACATCTAAAATGGTTGAAATATTCACATTCATTTTAGGTATAATGTAAATATGGTCGTGAAAGACTCTACTGGCTCAATGGAAGACTTGCTAAAGGATGCGAATGCAGAATTTATCTCACAATGTGTCGCACTATATCTAAAGAAATTAATGTTAAAGGTAAATACATAAAAGCTAGATATAAATCACACTGTACAAAATTAAAATAATGTGGTAATACCTTTATTTGTGATGTTTTGCCAGGATAATGTTGTACAAATGCTCAAAGGCTATAGTTCTCAATATTATGGACGGTCATACGTGTTTATTATTCCTACTCCAAAAAAATGTGTGTCCTGACCATTGTGCCTCTGTGATAACTTTCGTATTAAAAGTTGAATGGTCAGAAGAGTGTTGACACCTTTTCAAAGGTAATAAACGATTACAAAGATTGTATGGGTGATCAGTTGTCCTTTTGATTTCATTGTCATACCTATCTTATACATAAACCAGTTCATATTTTGTGATGAATTTAATAATTCTTAATCTTATTTATATAGGAATGTCGAGAACTGGCAAAGGAACAATGGGGTCGTCGTGATAAGAGCTTTGTTAAGACATTGAGAATTTCATAATGACATTTTATTTGTTAGGTTAAGTTTCAGAAATATATATTCGGTTTGACTTTATTTAATTTTTATTACATGTGTTGGGTGATTTATGGATTTTGAAAATTTTTGACCTGCTTGAATATTTTTTACACCTCAATTTGTCTTGTGCATATACCGTATTTTACTTAGTTCCAATCAATTTATTTTACGACATGTCCTCCATTTGCTCATTGTTTGACCTGTGCTTTCAGGCACAAGCATTCGCTAGTATATTTGCAATCTTGGCTAAGCGAGGACTTCCTAAATGAGCCCTGGGACAATTGGGGATGGTTCCTCACTTGCATAAGAAACTTCGTAACCAACGACAAGGCTTGTGTCTCATTTTAGACAGGCACGCCGGCCTCATGTCATGGCTAGAGGATGATTCAGCATGTGATTGGACGCCCCCATTTGCTTACCATCGTTGCTATCTCTGTCATTTGGGATCAAACTATCATCGTCGATTTGGAAAATTAGTGGGAAAAGAAGTCAAAGTCTACGCAATGGAATGTCAAAAGAAAAAGTTCAAGGCCAAACTAACCCAATTGAAAAGGTTCGCCAACGAACGTAGCTATCAAGAACTTAACCTGCTCAACAAAAAATAATGGACGTTTGCATACGATGGAGGTTGGCGGTACGGTAGCGAAACTACCAATTGCTCTGAGAAATTCAATGGGGTCGTAAAAGAAGCCAGACACCTCCCGATCATGACAACTGTTATGTTTACCTTCTACAAGTGTGTGTAGTACTTTGACGATAGGCTGGTGAAGTCAATGGATTCAAAAGCCAAAGGGAATCATTTCAACTTATATGCAAAGAAAAAGTACGATCATTGGAGGGAAAACGCAATGGGACGCGACGTCATTGTGTTTAACCGGACCGCGGGCTTGTTCGAGGTACATACGCCAATCAATCGAACAAGCCCATACAAAGGAAATAACACGCACAATTGACTTGACTAACAAGATGTGCACTTGCAATAAGATTCAGTTGTGGAAAATGCCCTGTTTGCACGTTATTGCGGTTTGCAACAAAATGCATATTGACCCTCTTGATTACTTTGGCAAATATTGGCCGGTCGACACAACAATTGCCATGTATGGATCTCTCTCATTCAAGCCACTGCCTAACCAAGCCTACTGGCCACCGTACGATGGGCCAAGAATTCTTCCAGACAAAGAACGTCTCCGAGGCCGAGGCCGCCCAAAAGTGAATCGAATCCGAAATGAGATGGATGATTTGATTGAACACCAACCGCCACAGACGTGCTAAGTGTGGTCAACAAGGTCACAACAAGAGAAGATGCAGAAAATGAAATTCAAATTACATGTCATGTGAAATGATGTTTTTATATGAAAAGTTTGTACTCAACAAGTCTTTTACGTTAATCAATGTACTCGTGCACTCTTTTATATCCAATCTTTTCCAAATTAATAGTAATTATAATTTTTTTAACACAATCGTGACAATTTTTAATATATTTATGTCCCGTCTATTAATATCTTTGGACATATGATATTACAAATTCTCACACTTTGTGTTAAAAAAAATTGGGATAGCATAACGTATTTCAAGAATGTGTTTTAGGGTCAAAATTATAGCTCCTTTTCAAAAGGCGCTATTAGGGTTATAAATATAGCTCCTTTTCAAAAGGCACTATTAGGGTTAAAATTATAGCTCCTTTTTAAAAATCGCTACCTACGTGACGGTCACATGGCACCTACCGCTATAACGCATTTTGAAAAGGCGCGATGACCTATTTTTACAAAACGTTTGGGAAGATGGGTATTTTTCCAATTTGATTACAAATTATGGCCATTTCGGCCAAAAACTCGCGGTGAGTAGTGGTCCGGCTAGTGGCGGAAGATGGTGTGGTTAATAAATGTGAGGTTGGGTTTAGGGTTTGTTTTATTTTTCTTCTTGGCTAGATTTTTTTTTTTTTTGATCGGCTTCTTTATCGGCTGTTAGTCTTGGTTTTAACCGACTAGTCTCCCCAGTCCGGTCTCTACCGGTTAAGCTTTCCTAGATCCAGTGGGTGGGTGTTGGTGGTGGGTTAATAATCTTTTTCAGTCTAGGGTTTGGTGTTTGGCCAGAGTTTTCAGCTGTATTTGGGCCTCTTTCTGCATCTGGTTGTGCCGACAGCTTCGGTTGTGTGGTTGGGACGTAGCTGGGAGTTTTGGAGTTTGGCATGGTGTTCAGTGTTCCGCCGTGGTCTTGCAGGCTCGTCGTTCAACCGGCATTCGTGTGCCAGAGCCTGAAGTGTCAACAAGGTTCACACTATACCGCCATTGAGTTTCTGGACATCATTCCCCCCGGGCCTCCCCTTATGCTGACTGTGGGTTTGAGCTGGGTGTCTATTGGGATACTCTATTACCTTTCCTGTGTCGGGTTTTATGTCCCGACAGTATCATCGGCCTGCTTCTGTAATAGGTGCCTTTGAGTCAACGTTTGTACAGGTGCTCGCGTCTAAGTTTAGGTAGTTATGGTTCACTCCTATATCTCATGAGAAAATCTATAATCGCCTTCATACTTTCCATGATGATCTCTTCCATGACTAATGGATTGACATTTTCAAAAAAAAATAAAAAAACAAATGTTGTTCTCATAAATCAGATTTTAACCTATATATTATACATCAATAATGCTAGGGACACTACTCTCAATCACCCCCCCCCCCCCCCCCCCCCCCCCCCCCCCACAACCACTCCCTCTCACATGTGTGCAGGGGGCTCACATCTAATTAAATGTATAGGCCCCACACACATGTGAGAGAGAGTGGTTGGAGGAGTTATTGAGAGGAGTGTCCCTAGCGTTACCCCATTATACATGTCCAGAACCTGTACAGCCACCAATGAGCTCTTAGCTTAGTTGATATGCGAATGTGGAGGCATAGTTAGAGTCCCGCGAGGGACGGTTTGGGGTTCAAGACTATGGACAACCTCTAAACCTTTTGTGAACTGAAATATTAACACTTCGCTAACACCTACTAATTATACAATTTTGGCAACAAAAAAGAAAACCCTCATGTACAGCCACGCATATTTACGCAAACACTTATGCATGTATGTAAAATTAAACACATTACAACACTAGTGCGTGGATCTCACACCATTCGATGTATGTTTATGAAAATATATATAGTTGTGTAGCAAAATTATACATGTCACTATCTCTCATCTTACCAAATTTCAAACCATTTATGTCATTGTGGGGTGATGTTTCACTCAGAACCGATTTAAAGGGGAAGTCAAGGAAGTCATCACTTTGGGCCCTCAATTTTTTGGCCCAAGGAAGGCCCCAATAAATACAATTTATACTACTAAATACTAGTAAAAAATTTTGATATCCTTCAAACAACTTCTTGCAGCCGAAGCTCTTTTAATACTTAATATTAGGATCGTCACAGACACACGCACGATATACGAGTATAAACAGTAAAGAAATCAACATAGAGATATACGTGGTTTCTCAAAACCGGATACGTTCACGGGAGCGAGAGTGGCTGCTGTTCTTCATTATCACAGTATGGAATAGGGTTTACAACATAGAGTATTTATACCTACTCTATTCTAACCCTAACCCGTTGCGCTTCGCTCGACTCGTTCCGCTCCGCTCCAGCATCTGGCCTTCTTTCTAGAACTCCTTAGTATTTCTTCATACTTAACATATGAGCCACAATTTCAACACTTAAGGAGTTGGGGTTCTGACTGGCCGGCCCTATTTTGTCACCTTCTGCCCATCTAAGTCTTCCACGTGTCAAGCTTATCTCCCATAAACCCTGTTTTAAGTAAACTCATGAAAATACCGCAGCACATTCATTGTCTAGCGCACTTTTTAAGTTTAGGATTAGAAAAAATTATCATATGCAAATGGAACATTACATTGTAGTATCCTAACTCATGTATCATTGGCTAATATTGTGGGACCCATTGCCTTTTGTTAGTGCTTTGAGAAAGAAATTGACATTTGGCATTTGATGAGTGGTAGCGTATTGTTTGAAAATCAACAAATAGTATCTTCTAATAACTTTTTTCTCTCTAGTATTGTCACACTTTTACACATACATACTTATCAATACATATACATATATAAATATATCCAACTCATATATGGTTAAAAGTTTTAAACAATTATAACTTTTGTTTTACATAACAAATTTTGAAAAAAAAAATTTTGAAATCTACTCGATGAGATCTTTTAAACAAAATTCATTTTGAATATGAAATTATGTACAAATAAAAAAAATTATTTTGTATCCTTTTATTAAGAATTCATATCCTTCTTGAACATTCATACCATTCAAAATGAAAGAATTCACACCCCTCAAATGCATAATTCATACCTCATCTACACAACTTACTTTCCAAAAACACACAATTCACATTCCAAATTGAAAGAATTCACATCCCTCAAATGCAGAATTTCTATCCTCCAAAATGAAAGAATTCACACCTCTTATAAACATTTCACATCCTTCAAATGCAAAATTCATGCATCCTATACTCAACTCATTTCCCAAAATACATAATTTACATCCCAAAATGAAAGAATTCATACCCCTCAAATGCAGAAATCACACCCTCCAAAATTAAATAATTCACACCCTTAAAAATAAAAATAAAAAATTAACACCATTCAAATGCAAAATGCACACATACTATACACAATACACTCCCCAAAATAAATCTAAAATAAAAAGAATTTACACCCCTAAATGCACAATTCACACCCCTTTTGAACAATTCACATCATCCAAAATGAAAAAATTCACCCCTCTCAAAATGCAGAATTCATACTTCACTACTTCCTCCCCAAAATACACAATTCACACTCCAAAATGAAAGAATTTGCACCCCTTTTGAATAATTCACACCCTTCAAAATGAAAGAATTCACATTCCTGAAAATGCAGAATTCACACATCACTATACACTTCCCAAAATACACAATTCACACCCAAAAATGAAAGGATTCACATTGCTTGACGGATTCCTAATCCTAAAATAATAGGTTGCCCCAAGCGTAGGGCGGATACCGACGTAGCACAATATCCGGTAAGACCGGAGTCGAATCCACAGAGACAGTGATGTGTGCTGACTAAAAACTCAGGTTGTTACTTATTTAAACTGGCTCTTAGGTAGCCACCCCTTATCATTTTATGCGGAAATTAATTAAAACCTAGAAATTGATTATACTTTTCAGATAATTAAAAGAAAGGTACGGTCGTAGGGTTCATAGAACTCGCAACCGGCCCGAACTCACCTGCTCTAATTGATGTTCTTAAAAACGTTTGATTTTAGGCTGAAAAAGATATCCTGCAAGATGCGAACCCTTATGGTCGCCGTTTACCCATGCGCAACGGAGAATGAGTTTTGGACCCTCATTTTCCCATTCACATGGGCTCCAACAATGCCCGGGTTCGTCTAACGAATGTTCTTTATTAACCTCAAATAGCTTTTCTTCATTGTTTGAAAATAGGAGCAGTACCCGGAATTGTCACAGTGTGCTAATCGCCCCGCAACCCCACCTATACAACTACTAACTATGCATTGAATAATAAACGCGAGAAACCCTAATTTGAAACATGCTTCTAAATACAAAATAAACAAAAGATACGAATTAAACAAGTATCAAAGAACAACTTTATTAAAGAATGAAAATTAATACGAATTACCGACGTACGAGTAATTGAACAAAGCGTCAAAAATTTGAAGGAAAGAACTCCGAAGAAAACTAAGTATTCAAAGTTGCAAAAAAATCAATATTCGGAACCCCGTTCTTCGTTTCCTTTCGTCCGAAGATGCAAATAAAGTCGTGCGTGAGACCTGACGGCAGCCTCGTTCTTTCTTTTATAAGTTGTTGCCTACCAATAACAAAAACCCAATTGGCCCCACTTATTACTCCAAGTCTTAGCCGTGTACTACCAATTTTACTCCATGGCCCACTTAGTCAAAATAATCACTAACTACTGGGCTCATTTGGGTACTAAAGTCCAAAGCCAATTCTTATTTTTACTTCTTGAGATAGTCTTATTTTTTGGCCAATTGACTTGCAAATATTACTCCGTGCAGCAATTCCACTTGATTGATCCGAACGGCCGAGTATCAAATACCGTTTGATATTTTCATTTTGCATATTCTTTTATCAAATTCTCTAAATACCTACAACACAAAAATTAAGCATTAAAATACCAAGTAATAAAATAAAAAGACTTAGCAATGATAAATTACGAGGCGCTAATGTGAACATTTACGCGCTTATCACACACCCCTTAAATGAAAGAATTCACACCGCTTCTAAACAATTCACACTCCCCAAAATGCAGAATTCACACCTCTCAAAATGCAGAATTCACACATCATAACTCACTCTCCAAAATACACAATTCACAAACTAAAATGAAAAAATTCACACCTCTTAAATACAGAATTCATCCCCTCTAAAATGAAAGAATTCACATATTATTTTGAATTATTCACCCCTCTTAAATATAGAATTCACCCCCTCTAAAATGAAAGAATTCACACATTTTTTTGAATAATTCACCCTCAAAATGAAACAATTCAAACCCCTTAAATGCAAAATTCACACAGACTATACACAATTCACATCCAAAAATTTCACAATTCACTCTCAAAAACAAAAAAAAAATTTGGACATAATTTTTCTATTCAATATGGGTCTTGATTGATAAATCTATTTGAGTAGATTCTAAAAATATAAATTTTATAAAAAAACTGATATATATATATATATATGTGTGTGTGTGTGTGTGTGTGTGTGTGTATAATAAAAGATATTGAGTTTTAAACTTTGCAATGCAAAAAATAACAAATATGTCCACATCAGCATGTGTCAACATCAAACACATGTTCGTGGAAAAAAATTCATCAACTACATGTTTATATGTTATCCGCGTAAGGAGGTAAGGGCAAACTAGTAAAAACATGTTTCAAAAGGGCCTGGGTGGGGTAGTGCGACAAAAGAGGGTTGGCACGGAACCCAATACAAAATATGAGACTAGCCAGGAATTTTCCGTAAGGAGCTAGGTTTGAATCTCGGCCTGTTAAGCTTTTCTCAACCTCTTAGTTTTTTTCAGCACAGGGGCCCTTCTAACAATCAATTCAGGTAAAATTGAAGAGTGTGCATTTGGCGCAACTTTATTCCTGTTGTTTTTTAAAGTGCCAACAAGTTCAACTATATAACATTTTGTCACTAAATTTTGTTGAATTTCTCTAAAGTTTCTTTCATTAGACCATTTAATTTCTCTATAAAAGTGTGCGTCTTTCTATGATAAATTTTGCTCGAAAATTTAAATTTTAGATTGCTTTCTTTTTCACCAAATTTCCCCCAAAGATGTATATAGGCCTCATATAAGGACTTTACTTTGGGCCCCCATTATCTTTAAGCTAGCACTAGTTTCACTCTTCGGGTCTAACCGTTCTCCTTTTGTTTGAATGGGTTGAGTTTACCCTCCTCTTCTCCTTGGTCACTACAAGAAGAGCAACCCGTTAGTGCATACCGGTTGAAGGTGTCCGTTAGCTAAGTTAGTGTCAGCTTAAAAGAAGGAAACACAAGACTTAGGGGGAGAGAATAAGGCATACCTTAGGGTTTATCATTGTAGTATTTACAGGAGTGCCTTGCTTTGGAGGCCAAGATGGCGCGCATGTCATTCTGGTGTATAGGTGATGTCACCAACCACCACTACCTCGCCTGGATGTTGTCGAGATCGTGGAGCGGCCTTGAACTTGTTAACCAATGTGTTATCGCGCTGAGTGGATGCATCAGGCCCCTTTCACCCGTCCCAAAAATTATTGAATGCCATGCCGCTGCAACATGGTCAGACCGTACACTCACTGTGCATCATGTTTGTCATATGCTACATGGTCGCGCCACATGGTGGGACCAAACTGGTGCCACGTGACCGAGCCAAATTATTTCGGATTGAACCACTTGATTCCCACTACAGTTCTTGATTGTGATCAAACCCACCATCTCAGATCAATAGCTTCTCGGTCGGCAGTGGACCCTTCTATCATTAAAGGCTATGGGCAGTCTATTTTGGGACCGTCTGGGCAATTGGGTCATATAATATATTATGGCCCACTACATTTCATGACCCAATCACCATGATACTGCCATCATAACATCCTAACACATTGACTTCAGGTACCTTGCTCTTTCCAATTTTATCTTTTTTCTGGCACACGTAACTAAATATAAGTATATGGGTATTGATTATATCAATAACCAATCAATTTTATAATTGTTGTTTGAGTTAGATTCAAATCGTAATTATATTCCAAATAAGTGCGTACAACTTTAACATGTCTCTTTATGCTTAAAATACTTGAGCTCATGTATGTATTTAATTTAACTCTCCTTGAACTTTGTCTCTACATATTCCTACCTACCTCACGACTACCACTACTACCACCACCATCATCCCTCTTATTGCCCTCGCTACCTCACGCTTACCAATCTTACCTCCCTACACAGTCTCACGTCCTAGCGGCCCTCAAACCTCCAATCAAGATAAACAATGTATCAAAATCGATTTCAACACAGCTAATATCCTTTTCACACAAATGTGATCATGTTAACCAACTCCTTCATGGGCTTACTTCTTTCGATGGAAACATATCGATGAGTATGTAGCATTGATTCGTTACAACTTAATCATGTATTGCAGGAAAACTCTTAAACATATTCACACAGAAATGAACAACTGTGTTGTCTTATGTCAATATGGTTTGTGGGAGTTTGAGGAACTGTAACGACCCGATAATTTTTTTCTTATATAATAATAATAATAATAATAATAATATTATTATTATTATTATTATTATTATTATTATTATTATTATTATTATTATTATTAATATTAATATTAATAGAATTCAAATTTTATAAAGTCTTAATTCATTTTAGCATAATATACACACACACACACACTCACTCACACATGCATGCACCCCTCTCTCACTCTCTCAGCCATCTCTGTCCCTCTCTGCCGCTTTCTCCCTCTCCCACAGCTCTCAATCTCTATCTCTCCCTCTTTCTTTCCTTTCAAGAAACCATGTTCATCCCCCACGCAAATAGGAAAATTCCTTCGTACCCCGCAAAACATTACAACAAAATTCGGTTCTGGCAATGACAATACTATGTTGGCAAAGGCTTATTTGCGTCGGCAAAGGGTTTTTGTGACTCAAGTCCTTGCGTCGACATGCTGTCGACGTTGCTATGTCAGCAATAGCATTTGCCGATGCGAACACCTCCGTCACCAAAACGCAATAGATTTGGCGACGTGCTTTGCATCGGCAAAAGTATGGTTGATATGGGTAGGGCTGTAAACGAACCGAATCGAACCGAACCCTGTTAAGTTTGGCTCGGGTTCGTTAAGGTACTAATCTGGCTCGAGTTCGATTCGAGCCTGAATAACTTGGCTCGAGTCGGCTCATTAAAAATTTTCAAAGCTTGGGTCCGGCTCGGTCGGGTTCATTAAGGTACTAGTCTAGCTCGAGTTTGATTCGAGCCTGAATATATTGGCTCAAATTTGGCTTGCTAAACTCAAATGAACCGAGCCGAGCCGAATCTAAGCTCGAATTGAGCTATTCAAGACTCAGGTTTGATTTGGCTCGGCTCATTACACTCAACCGAATCCAAACTCTCTTATTGATCGTATAAAATTTGGGAGAAAAATAAGTATTTAATTATATATGTAACCTTAAAATTTTTTATATTTACAAATAGACCCCTAAAAAATTATTAATTATATTTAACTACAGGTTCACGAGCCTAACCAAGCCAATACTATTAGGCTTAGGTTTGGCTCATTTATGGAACGAGCCTAGAATCGAGATTCAAGTTAAGTTCGTTTAGCAGACGAATCAAACTCGAACGAGCTCTTACCGAATCGAGTCTCGAACAGTTCGCGAACAACTCAGTTCATTTACAACCCTAAATGTGGAAAACGTAATACACCTTTGCTAACGTGTTTTGCATCGCCAAAAGGTAGCCTATTGGCGACACCAGTTGTTGCGTCGCCGAAAGGTTACTTGACGAAAAAATACAACTTTGTTGCGCCTCCTAACCCAGGTCATCTGACTACACAAGCCTTTCCGAGCAAGGCTCTGACCAACTGCACTATACACACTTTTCGATATATATTTGGAATATCTAATATATATATATGGCTTGTTTGGATGGGGTATTGTAAAGGGGTGTTGTGTACGTTATCCCCTTTTAACACCTAGGACCCACCATTATACCCCGTTTGGCAGTCAAAAGTGGAGGGGGTATTCCCTTCACCCCGTGTTCCACTACACCACCTAATACCGCCTGAGGGGGTGTTGGAGATGGGCTACCTTCGACCAGTTGCTATGGAATCCCCCCAAATCCCCCTCTTTTTCGGACGAATCTACCCCTCCTAATCCCCATTTCCCACCCCGAGGTACCTATTTTCTTGTCTCAACTCTCGCTGCACATTTTCACCAAAAAAATATGTTGGCCACATGGGAATTTACCTAACAACATTGTTGGACACATTTTCAACTACCAAACAATGCATTTTTCTACACAAAATTTTTTTATCAATTTATTACTGACTTTTTTATTTTGAATATTATTAAATTAGTTTATTTGTTAGTCAAATCAAATATTACGGCGTAAAAGTGTGAAATATTAATTATATTTTTAATTATACATATAACGTAATACATATTTAAGTTTGGGACTACACAAGAGCAAAAGGGTCATTTGACAGCTTTTTACATCATCCATCCATCTTTATACTCCCCTATTAATCCTTCATCCAAACAAAGTATTATTTAATCCCCCTTTTCTAATACGTCATCCAAACAACCTATTATTTAATACCTCATTCATAAACATCACATCAATGTGGGTCATCCCTTATTAACCAATATCCTCTACTATCCAATCCTCCCTTCTTACAGAACACCTCCAAACCTAATCTCGCATCCAAACGAGCCCATAGTATATATTTAACATTAAAATAGCAATTAAAGTTGAATTGAACGTGATTTTGAACCTTTAAATATTAAAATTAGCAATTTTAATAAATATGAAAATTGTAGCCCTTTGTGTTATTGTTCAAACCCAATTTGAATTACTCCCAATCAAAGTTCATTTATTTAGTATTTCGGGCATAACTTTTTACTCATAATTGTGATTGAGGTAATTCAAATTGGGTTTGAACAATAACACAAAGGGCTAATAACTTTCATGCTTATCAAAATTTAAATTGGGTGAAGCAATTTAAGTATTTTGGACCAAAAAAAGAATAGGTCTTCTCGAAACGATGTCGTTTTATGTTATTGTATTTTAATAATTTTCTTTTTTCAATTGTTAATTTCTTTTACTCCCTCCGTCCCAATTTAAATGTCAACTACGGATTTTCTTTCATTTTCAAACCCAAAAAAATATTTTTATATATTATTTTTTATTTTCTTACACCAAATTAAAGTGAAAATGCACAAAAATTCGTAGGGGACATTTAAATTGGGATGGAGGGAGTAGATACTATATCTATGTATTAATTTCACGGGTTCATTAGATTTTTTTTTAATTTCTTATCATTACATACTTGATCAGAAGTAAAATACCATTCTAATAAAGAATCTATGTCCCGATGAAGGGACTTTCAAAATTGGATAGACCCACAAAATTTACAAGAATGATTAGCACAAGAACTTGGTTTAGAAATAAATAAATTCAATGTAAACCTTTTAAAGGTAGTGGTCAGCTATTTTTTTAAATGATCAATCTAACCCTTTAGCATTTAACGTCTTATCAATTATATCATTCTCGCCAAAATTGGTGATAATCAGATGTCAGCAACTATATGATCGTAACACATTCAGTGGTGCCTAAGACATTAAAGTCCTGCAGTATACAACTTGAGGACGCTTGAACTATTGTTTTAAATCAGAACCGTCTATCTTATAAATAAGAAGGATTAAACCATTTCTGCCAAGAATGAAGTAAATCTCTTATCATTACATACTTGATCGGACGTAAAATATCATTCTAATTATGAATCTGCATCCCGATGAAGGGGCTTTCAAAACTCGATAGACCTAAAAATTGACGAGAATGATTAAAACACTAGCCACAACAAAATGAACAGTATCGATCGTCATGATTGTGCTGTGGTCATCTGGCTACTGTACATTAGACTATAGCATGAGACATTGGTTTAAAAATAAGTAAATTGAATGTATAGATTCTAATAGTACGTAGTTGCTGGCTCATTTTTTCGAATGGTCAATCTAAACCGTTAGGATTTAACGTCTTATCAATTATATCATTCTCGCCAAATCGGTGATAATCTGATCTCGGCAACTATATGATCGTAACATATTCGGTAGTTCTGGAGGCATTAAAATCCTATAGTGCACAACTCAAGGGCCACTTGAACTATTTTTTAAAATCAAAAACCATCTATCTTTTACATAAGAGGGATCAAATCATTCCTGCCGAAAATGAAATAAATCTCTTATCATTACATATTTGATCGAACGTAATATATCATTCTAATAATGAATTTTCGTACCGATGAAAAACTTCATACCAAACAGCGACGCACTTCACGTCGCCAATTGCAAAGATGGTTGGTGCCAAATATCCCGCCAAAAAATTTGCCCTTTCGCAACGCGATTTGCGTTGCCGAATGTGAAGACTGTTGGCAACATCAAAGTGTGTCGCCAATACATACCCAACGGCGGCGCACGTCGCGTCGCAGAATGTGAAGACTTTTGGCGACATCAAAATGTGTCGCCAATACATATCCAATGGTGACATTTTTCTGTTGTGTCGCCGAATGTGAAAATTATTGGCGACATCAAAGTTTGTCGCCAATATACATACCCAACGGCGACGTATTTTTGGATGTGTCGCCAAAAGTCAAATTTGTTGTAGTGAAAATTCGAATTTACATTCATTCTTCTCCTCTTCATGTTTCCTCTCTGACCCCAAACCTAGCCCTATCCCTATCCCATCCATTCCTAATCCCAAGAACCCAACCTCCATTGATGTGACCTTATCATCCCTCTCCAAAATTTTCTATAAATTGCCATACGAAAAACACACTACATCCCCACACTCCACTGAGTCAGAGAAAAGAGAAAATCGTAGGCAATTTGAACTCCAAACATTGGAGTTCTAGAAAGAGAAAGGGAAAGAGAGAAAAGTGGGTTTTGTAGCTACACCCATCCGAAACTCCAATTGACCACACCGATCACCTCCCTTAACTCCTAGAATTACCAAATAACCATCAATTCGGTCCCAAGGCTCCCCCATAGCGAAACCCAAAGACATCTTCTCCAAATTCAAAGTTTTGGTTTTTGATTCAATTCGATCAATTCAAGGTATTATAATCCTATCCAACTCCTTTCTAAGTATATTTGCGTATTTTTAAACCTAACCATGACTCCCCCGTAGTTTCATGCATCAAACCGAAGCAAAACAAAGGAAAAAAAGAAATTTTGGATCAAACTTTGCGGCCGCAAGGTGCGGGCCGCAAGAACCAGTGCCAAGGTCACGGTAACTAGCCTTACCGCAAGGTTGACCACGTCAAAACCTCACGGCAGAAACCTCCAACGACAAACTCATTTCGATTTTATAAAATTAAAAAAGATGTTCTGAAACCCATTTTTTAACCCACCAGATCATGTTTTGACACCCTACATGTTTATTTAGGTTATTGGGACCCCAAACGATGTTACTCTACCAAATTATTATTATTTTTTATTTAGTCCTTATTTATTTACTAATTTTAAAATAAACTACAATATGAATATTAGTAATAGAAATAAAAGTTGTTTAGTTAAAGTAAACTAATACAAGCCTAGACTTACTAGTAATTGAACAAAATTATTGTTTTTTATTTAATAATAATTAAATAAAAAAATTCATGTATTAATTTTAACCTTTTGGCAATACAAGATCAAGGGCAACGGTTCGTTCATAAAAAGTTACATGATTGCCTTAGTTGTTATTTATTTTAATTATCAATTTGATAACTTGCATGTTGCTCTGAATTCTTGATTTATATATGTTAGATTGGACCCTAGAGATATGGGTTGGGTTGCGAATAGAATTCACCTAGACGTTGCTAGGTAAAGGTTAAATTGGAAAGAAGTGATATTAGAAATTGCCTGTAGGCAGGTTTTGAGATGTGAATTGAGATGGATGCTAACGGGGGTCCAATCTTCAAACTAGCGGGAGTCCAGTGGTGATTAAGATAGGTGAACCCTAGTTATGTCATGGCATGATAAGTTACCCCTTGTTGTAGTGAGAGGGATGCATGCTTGGTATATAACTTAGGTGTAATCCACGACAGTAAAAGGATCGGAAGTGACCTCATGGGACAGTGCATAACTAGCGGTTGGGGAGGAAGGATCTCGTGGATAAGATCTTAGATCACACTCAGACTAACGGATAGTAATAAATCGATTTATGTAAAATCTCTATTTTACTTTTTCACATCAATATTATCTTGTTTACTTGCTAGTTTTTAAGTAAAAGGGATAGTTAGGGTGGATTATTCTACTGGAGATTATTCTACTGGGTGAATCTCATCACTCATGGTACGGAGTACCCTCGCCCTGCGCCAGCCAGATTTCTTTTGCAGATGAACTCGTGGGCCCCGGAGCTGACCAGTATCTTCTAAGAGAGACGCGGAGACTGAGTTGGTGTTGCTTGAGATTCGTATCAAGACTAAAGTTGGCTCTGAAGTTGTTTGAAAAATTCGTCAGACTTAATGTATTTTGATTCAGTAAAATTTATTCAGGGGTTGTAATAGTCAAACCTCTATTTTTGATAAATTGTACTCAATTTGCTGAATTTTGACTAAATGAGCAAAACGTTTTCTAAGAAATTATTATTTAATGCCTCCGAAATTCCTTGAAAAATTGGGGCGTTACAGGAACTCCATTCCAAAGTCCATCATGTAATTTCAAGTGTGTGAAGCCAAGCGTAGCTTAATTACTCGATCATTTCTTCACTGAGTTGGGTACAAAGCAGGTGAGGATTTCTTCTCTAAAAAATAAACACTAAGGCTCTGTTTGTTTTGATATAAAATATTTTTCAAGTAAAATATTTTTTCAGAAAATCAACTTCAAACTTTTATTTTTCGGTGTTTGGTTGACACTTGAAAAATATTTTCAGAAATCAACAAAATAGTATTTAGAGGGGGGGGGCATAACAGTAGAAAGATTTGAGAATATTGGAATTGAATGTAAGTCAAGACTGACGATCAAGGAAACTGGGTAAGAATTGCAATAGAAGACAACAGATTCATTTCGGAAAATAACTTGCGCAAGATTTAAGGGTAAGTCATTTTCATCCAATTAATGAAAAATGTTTTACATCTAAAATGTTTTCCTCATATTTTACACAACCAAATACCGAAAAATAGGTAAAACATTTACTGAAAAATATTTTACGCCCAAACAAATGGAACCTAAAACAAAACCAAAAAAAAAACACAAGAAAAAACATGTAGGGAATAAGAGAGAGATTTTATTTTAAACGTGCATATAGAGATTTTATTTTAAACGTGCATATATTCTTTTCCTAATTGTTTCGCAGGTGAGACAATTGAGCTCGTTGTTGGATGAGGATCTAGCAATAATGCAGAGGCGCCATAACATAGCCAAGAGACTGGAGTTGTATAGAGCTGCCAATCGGAGATTGATGGAGTTGCCTGGTCGAAGTAGAGGGAGGGCCTCTCTCTCTCTCTCTCTCTCTCTCTCTCTCTCTCTCCATTAGTAAATACAGTAGTAGCTAGCACTAGGAGGGCTGTGATTTGTTTATTCATGAATTACAGAGTTGTATACGTCAATGGAAGGGAAGGCTTGTGGGTTATATGCATCGCCTTCCTATTACACTTAAGAAAGACAGAAACGATGAGATATATTATATCCACGCTGTTGTATCAAATACGCATTTTTTTCCAATTCTAAGCACTCTTTTGGTTAGAATGCAACGATATGGCTCATTTTCATTTCTTTGTTTTATTTCTTCAATATACTGTTTCCTTTTGTTTTGCTAATTCTACGTCTCCCACCATTACGCTCATGGGTATATTGTCTTCGCAGGAAAGTGGAACAATGCTAACTGTACTCTCTAACATCACCGTGTGGGTATATACTGTTTCCTTTTGTTCAGCTAGTCATTTCGTATGCAGGGTTTGATTTTGAGCTTGTCAAGTAAGGATGATTTTACTAGTTGTATGGAGCTTTTCTTGAGTAAGCAGAGAACGTACTTTGGTATTAGGGGCAAGCTAGGTTCCGAATATTCTAATTTTCTTCTCCCCGGAAATTAATTTGATTCTCTGAAAAATTCAGTTGCTGTTATACAAATTAATCTGGGATCACCAAACAAGCGGGAGTTCTTTTATATATGCATTCCAAGTTCAAACCTTTGATGATTCTAGCTAGCATGCATGGCTGCTTTCTTTTGGGACTGACGTAATTAGTAATTTAGTTGAAGAATCATGACCCTAGTTTTGGAACGTATATATATCTATCAGTTGGAGTAGGTACTATTTGAAGTTTTGCCAACCATAATCCTTTTTTCTAGGTTTTTGGTAAGTAATTAATGTCTTTTGATAGTTTTGTGAGGTCAATTGAATGTCAAAAACCCATCATGTTTGAATTGAATAATTTAATGAACCAGACTAAATATCAAAAGTTCTGGCTTTGTCATCCTGTAGGCCGGAAAGGTTGGCTAACAACATTGACATCGATTACCAAAGTTGCAAACCACGAATCTAACCATAGCAAGAGCCTGATTCCCTCTTCCTATCTTGTTCTTCTTTCGTACATAGCAATTGCTTCTAATTAATATCGCTGACTTATTGCCGAGTTAGAGAAACCCGAATCCTTTATAATCATATCATGTCGTCATGAATTGGGCACGATTGCACCATGGATTGAGTGTTGACCAGTAAAATTAGCCAGTTATTGTACATTTTTTTGCCAAGTAAAACGGTGGTGAAGTGGGCAAACAGGCGTAGTAATTCTCCCATGGCACGTGATCATAAGGACTCCAAATCAACGGCGGGGGCCGGCCCTGAAGGAGATCCGAAACCATTAAGTGCTCGCCACCCCACCCGAGCCAGTTATGGTACATGTCCTAACACTTCACAGTCCCTTTTTTTTTTCAAAATGAGCAAGTGATCAACGAAATCTGGTTGGGAGTAGCAAGCAACCATCAATCAATGAAGGTGTCTTAAGGCAGTTTTTTTTTTTGACCAAAAGAACATTTCGAAGCCCTTTTTTACAATGGATGGGATATGAAAATTGAGCGAGAGGAAAGATGCACGAAGATCATGGAGGGAAACCTGGAATGGGTGATATTTTTGGTCTTCTAGAATAATGTCAAAAGGAAGCCCCATATAAGAGCGAGACTCTAAAAAACATGGAGCTGCGGGGAATCGAACCCCGTGCCTCTCGCATGCGAAGCGAGCGCTCTACCATATGAGCTACAACCCCATTTGATGCTAACTATGTTATTTTAAATTAATTATAGTTAACAATCTATATCTCTCTTCTTACCAAACAAGGAGGCCAGCCTGCAAATTTAAGTCCATAGAGCTTCTAAATGCTCGCAATTATTCTTTCCCACGCAGAAACCTTATGCATTTACAACCTAGCTTGAAAACATGTATAATATGGGAAAAGTATTCAGCCTCCATTCTCCATAATTTTTTTATTTTTCTCGTCGAGATGAATGATTAACCTAAAAAACTACGACGAAAAGCTCAACAAAATGTAACAAAAAGTAAAAAAAAATACCGAAAAAAGTTTTAGTCAAAAAGTTTACACACTCAGCCTTTCAAACTTTTAGGCTCATTTTTCAAATTTGTGTGGCTCGTTTTGTTTTTGGTATACGGAACACTCTTTATGAATTTTGTGGCTCATTTTATTAACTTCGGTGGCTCAAGATATGAATCTGTGTTGGTTTGTTTTACTCCCTCCATCCCTTTTTTAGAATTCAGTATTCCATTTTGAGTTGTCCCGTAACTACAAGTATTCATTTTGTGAAGTTAGTAGATAAAAATTGATACATTTTTTATTTTGCCTCCAAAAGTAGATTTCATTTTGAAAAATTAGTAAGTAAAAATTTAATGATGATGTCTCCATAGAAGATAAGTAGGAAAAATGGAGGTAAAAGTTAATGTGAAAGGTGAAATGATAATATCTCCTTAATAAGTTGAAATTACGCAACTGGACACTTAAAATGAGATGGAGGGAGTACTAATTTTTGTGGTTAATTACCTTTACAAATTTTTATGACGTTGTTTATGAATTTTCTTTGTAAAAAAAACAGAACAAAGGTCAAAAGATGGCTCGAAGTTGCGAGTTTTTGTTCTGTTGTATACAAATTTTTGTAGTGTTATTTATGAATTTTTGTTGTCTAACATATTTTTACATATATATACATATATACAAATTATTTGGTATTTAATTACAAATTATTTGGTATTCAATTACTACTTACTATTTTTTGTGGCTGAAAATGTTAAGAGTACTACATACGGGTTTGGGTGGTTTGCGTGCTAGCATTGTGTCTCTTAGGGCATCTACAGTAATATAATCAAAAGTCAATTATTTTTAAAGTTAACAATATTGGTACAAAAGATGGCTTACAACGGTATAATCAAACTTAGCAACATTCTTAGAAATAATCAAATTTTAGACTTTGAATACCCAAAACTAGCAATCTTTTTTAATAATCAAAATTTGTGAACCACACACCACATAAGTTAACTGTTCTAAAATTTGTATACACCCGTGTTTCAATTGGTATTAAGGTATTTAAAATTTGTGTCTTCTTCTCTTCTTCGCCTGCTTTATGTATATCTTCTTCACCCACAAATTGTTTCTCTTTCTTTCCCTCCAAAAGTGAAGCTCATATCTCTCGATCATTTACAATTCAACCCATCGTCGCTGAATTAAGGTATTTCACTCTTTTTCTCGTTTCTATTTTATTCTCTCTTTTTTCCAAAATTAAGGGAGGGAATCGACGTCTTTGTTCGGTTAACCTTTTAGTTTTAGTTTTAGTTTAGTTTTCAATCATTACTCTATTTCTTTCTCCAATCATTACCCTATATATTACTCCAATTATTACTTTCTCATCTCTCTTTATCTATCTCTAATCATTACTCTATTTCTCTCTCCACCCATTACTAAAACTAAACTAAACTCTCAACCAAACAAAACCATCGAAATATTTTTGCCCAAAAAAAAACGTAATGGAGGAAAGTGAATGACTGAAAACAAATGGGGAGAGAGAGTGAAATTACAGTGGATCCCTTATTTTGGTTATGGACATGAAGTAACCATTATGGACCTCAATATTGTTAAGTTTAGCAACATCTTAAATGAATAATCAAAAGCTGATGTGTCAATTTTTAATTATCATTTTTTATTATACCATTATGAATTACCTTAGATTGATCAGTTATACGTCACTAGCTAGAATGAATTTTCCTTTCTTTTGGTTTCTTGGAACGCCAATACAGGTTAACAGGTGGGGGGTTGATGTTGATCGATTGCATGACCAACTACCTAATTTTTTATTGGGAAGAAGAAGAACGTACCTTCCTTGGTTTTGGTTGGGGAGTCTCCATATCATTAATTTATATATTGGAAAATGGCTTTCTCTGTCTCAAATCAAATAGTACCATAAAAGGAGTTGCTACCTTCCTATATAGAGATCCATAATTAATGAATGAGATGGCTTAATTACCACTCATTGTCGATTTAATTTACATGGGCTGAAATAAACTTTAATGTGGCTTAAGCACTAGCTTACGAAGAAGAAAGTCTCATATATATGTGGGGTTGGTGATCGGATAGGGCCCCTTGTTGAGTCCTCAAGTTAACCTTTCATGCGAGTTGCGACCTAGTTCCGTCCATCTTAGCCTGCATAGGTAGCACACTGTTAGTGCTAAATTGGTCGGAGGCCAACTGAAAAGGCACTCCGATGATCTAGTGAGTATATGCTCATGAGAGAGAAAATATAGGACTAGGGTTTGAGAGCCTAGTAGCACGTCTTCTTTTGGGGTTTATCATTATATCTTATACAGACTCCTCTGACTTGCTCTCCAAGTTGGGTGTGCCTCGCACGCTCGGTAACCGCCTTCGGCTGACGTCACAAGTGACGTATTAATAAGGTTGCAATTGTTCGCATGCGTGACCTGTCATCACATTGGCTCGTGCCAGCTCGTATTGTAACCGTTTGGCTGACGTTAGTCAGAACGTATTGAGCAAGGCGGTTTAGGTGCACATGGAGCTGGCACCAATGAGTTGTTCGAAGTATGGTGTCCGAACCACCGAGGCACGTATACACTTGTTCAGTGATCAAGACACGCTCTATCTGAGCATCGTGATGCCCGAGCCTCGAGTACCAAACTACGAGACTTTAAAGATTGTCCAGTTGAACCAGGTGAACGATGGGTAAGATTCAAACGCTTGTGCCAGTTGGCCCAACCGTCATGTTCGAGCCATTGTGCCGAGCCAATATGACATTTCGTAGAAGATCGTGTTGTGTCCCAAATGGGCGCTATGTTATTTGAACCAAGTTGTCTGAGCCTCACGACCCGAACAGCCGAGGATTAAGAACATCGATGTACTGGCCGGGAGGTCGGGCTGTCATTCTGGCCAAACAACCCTTTGTGCCCTAACTCTGATATTTCGGCCCACTACCAAGTAGTTTAATGAAATTAAGCTTGTTCTTCCCTGACCAGTGGTATAGTCAGGAAACTAATTCAAGAGTGTTACAAAATAGTTTAAACTACATTTGAACCTTAGGTAGTTTGCCACTTGTTACACATTGTAATGTTTGAAAAAGGAAATTGATATTCACACTTTTTTTTTTGTTATCACACCCTTTTTTTGTTTTTAGTGTTGAAAGTGTTTTTTTTTTTTTTTTTTGCAAAAAGACACCAAAAAAAAAAGTGTGAATATTAAATTCCTTGAAGAAAATGCTTCAATTTGAACTCTAGCCAAGTAAAATTACTGTAAATAGCACATGACCAGAAAGAGTACTGACAGAGCTAAGGAAGTGTAAACATTGATTTAAGGGACCAGAGAGTACAAAATGAAATTTTTAGAAGAGCTGCCACCTCAGACGTCACCTCAGTGAAGTAAAGGTGATCAAAAAATTCGTTAAACCGCAAATCCAATCCAAACCAAATGGTTTGGTTTGGTTTTTTTAGTAGGGTGGTTTGGTTTTGGTTTAAAAAAATTAAAAACCGCATTAAATGGTTTGGTCTATGGATTTACGTTAATGGTTTCGGTTTCAAACCGTATAATTATATATCTCATTTAATTTAAATACACCAAGTATACATCATAGTTATATATAGTCAACTACTACGTAATTTTCTAAATTATTAATAATCTATTCAATCCACCGTCCTATTAAGTATTTATTTACTGCCAAAATTATTTAGCATAAACTTCTATTTATCATAACTTATTTCTATAATTAAAATTTCCATTTTACGGGTTGTATTCCGCCCGCACTTAATTCTATTTTGATTAAGGACTTTTCCTAGTTTTGCTTGTTGTAATCCAGCGACGTTATAAAAAAAAATTTATTCATATAATTTTGGTACACCAAAAGTACATGGTATATAAATATATAATGCTTCATTCAGTGAACAGTGGTTCCACAGTTCAATTAATTCCTAATTTTTCCTATATTTCTATAAATGAAAGCCCATTCTTAGTTATCTCTGCAATTTTGAGTACTTTAAATAGTTTACGAAGATGATACTTTAGTTTTAAGTAAACCGTGGTTCAAAACCGAAACCAAACCATAGTCTAATGGTGTGGATTGGTTTGGTCCTATACTTTTTGTGGGTTGGTTTGGTTCTCTAAATTCATAATCCGTAGGTAGTGATTTGGTTTTTGGTTTACTATAAAATCGAACCAATTCATGCTCGATCCTACGGTGAAAAAATGCAATTAATAATGCATGAGCCTACAAATACATGCACCGACACTCCACAATTATGAATGTACTCTAACAGAGACAAAGAAAGCTCATATATATATATATATGGTGGTCCATTAATTGCAAGCTATCATTATATATATGCATCCACTTTATTGATAATTAAATATGAAAACCTGTTACCCTGAATGGTAGCCAAAATGGCGATGGGTTAGTCCAATCGGTTTTGGCTCTTGCGTGGTCATGGGTTTAAGGCGTGCCGACCTTCCTTCGCTCCGGTTTGAATTTCATGATCCGCCTATTGCATTCTTCGGCCTAGGGTGCAGCGGTGCGCACCTATGGGTTTTGGGTCTCCTTCGACAAGGCCCGGCGTGGGTCTGGAGGTCCTATGGTCACACCCAAGGAAAGGTTTCTACGCCTACTCTCCCCCACCCTTTAACTGAGGGGGGAAAAAAACAGGGACCTGTCTCAAATAATGAACGAACTAAGGCTAGAAAAGTGTAATTTTTTCCAAGTTTATACTAATGAAATTCAAAAACACCATCTAGTTGAGATTAGGCCAGTGGGGTGTCGTTAGTTGAAGGATTTGGCGGGAGCGATAATTACCCGCGGCCACCTCCAACCACCGCTACCACCACCACCACCAACCAATCAATCTTCGAATCGAAGCAACGAAAAAACCCATCTCTCTCACCAACCCACACAAAATCTAATCAATGCCCCTTCACATTCTACTTCACTCTACTACGTGCATCTCTTTCCCTCTTCCAATGGAGGATTCGAGATTGAGGGTTTCTCGCCTGGGGTTGGCAATTCTGATTGTTTTTTTGGGATTCACGGTTTCAGGCGCGCAAAATGGGGGCGGCGACAGTACTGGTGAGACGGCGGCTCGTTGCAATGCGGATCTTTCCACGTTTATCCCCCTGCCGTATAGTGATACGTCGAATATGGTGTGTAAGGCTGTTTGGAATACGTATGTTGTTCAGGTGAGTTTTTGTTCCCATCCTGTTATTTTTCTTGATTTTGGATTAGTACATTTTCAGAATCATATGTGCACGCAATAATCCAGTACTAGGTAATTAATGTTGTTTACATTTGGACACACTCCGTAATTCGGGCATATTAGACTGGCGAGCGATGCGGGATAAAGTCGAACATTCTCCCTCACGTGTAGCCCGGTAGTACGTGGAGGTATGGATTGACAAGGTGAGAGAATTGACTCCAGCGAGGCCACCCAATAAGTAACTCTGATGTCATGTTAGAATAGAGAGAGAAAATATTGTATTTAATTGTATATCACAAGAATAAACAAGCCAACTATTTATACAGGAGGTGGAATGGAATGGAGAGAAAAGTTAAAAGGATTAATGACGGGATTACAATCAACGATATCATATCATCTCATATCATAGATTGATATTCGAACAAGTATGATAATGAGAGAGTTACCAAAAAAAAGTATGATAATGAGAGGGAATATCAAAAGATAGTTTTCAGGATGTGTTTGTATCATGGAATTCTGGAGGGACTTTTACCAAGGCAAAGGAAATTGATAGGGAAAGAGAATAAATAAAATTTGGATACTTCTTTCTATTCTCAATTCATGTCTTCCATTCTCTCCACGAATATGTTATCCAATCCCAGCGTAAAACTCAGGAAGGCTTATTTGTTGCTGTTTTAAATTTCTATATTCAGATATTTTGATTAATAAAGATGACTGACTCTCTACTCTACCATTGGGCTATCACGGAAACTGACCGGAGAAAGTTAATAAACCCCGACTGGCAAGTTGGCAAGTTACCATGTTTCACGGCTGAAAAAGCTCTTTACTGTTAAATTTCTTTTGTTTGTTTAGTGTTTCAACGAGTGTGTTGTGGATGGACCGGGGGGGCGTGTTGCGCACCTAGTGCATAGCACGGTGCTGTGCGATCTCAACCATCCAAAAGTGTTATGGATGGTCCAGATGGTGCACAGCACAGTCCCCGCTTGCGCTGTGGACGCAAACAAAAAAAAATTTGGTAACTGTACTTTTATGGACGCAAACATTGACCATACGCTGTTGTAGACTTGTAGCTAAATCTCCTGTTGTTGAATATGAATACTTACTCGTGCAGTACTCCCAAACCAAAGACCATGTTGTGACCATTGTACTATCTGCTACATACACCACTGGATGGGTAGGGATGGCGTTTTCAAAAGATGGAATGATGCTTAATTCTAGTGCCATGGTGGGATGGATTAGTAAAGAAGGTCAACCACATATCAAACAGTATTATTTGAAGGGATTTGAGCAGAGGGATGTCGTACCAGATAAAGGTGATTTGCCACTCTCTAATGTCCCAAAATTTGTTGTCCTTCGTGAAGCCACGATCTACATAGCTTTTCAGCTCAACTTTTCCGCTCCTCTTGGTCGTCAACCGGTTCTATTGGCATTTGGCACCAGATATCCCACAAAGCACCATCACCTATATCAACACGACGCCAAAACAAGCATGATATTCGATTTCTCTGCAGGTATCTTCGTGTCCTCGTAGTCTAGCTTAAGCAGATATCTGTTGTAGGCTGTGCATTCCTTATTTCCAGCAATACTTGTTATTGGGTTGGATCAAGATTTCGAACACAAATCTACAGGTTAAAATAGTAGATTATGATAAAGTGAACTCAATGTCGTGAAGTATTCCCTTCTTTTTCTTGTTGTTTTTCATTGGTGTTCCACATCAGATTTAGGTTTGCAGATACGGTGGCAACCACACACACAGGCATATCCTTTCTGCATAAACCAAAAATACAACAAACAAAGAGGGCCTGCTAGGAAAAGTGAGACTGAACCAAATTGCTATCCAAGAATGATGGAGTGGATTAATTTGTGTCCCTTTATCGATCTCGGCTGGCAACGGATGTACAGGCTTTAATCAACAGTTTAGGTTATTCCCTAACAGGCTAACAGCTTTTGTGGCAATAGGTCTCTAACGAATGTGGAACCAGGAGCTATAGCTAATATTTACAGCTGCACGTTTTATCAGGACTCTCACTCTGGCCAACTTCCTTGGGCTATTTTGACCTAGTGGCAGCTCTCACCTGTATGAGACTTTCACCTGATCCAAGTTGTCCTTTCTGTACTAGCCGTCGTAGTCATATTATGATTTTAGCACATATGCATAAAATGCTGTAATGTTAACCCTAATTGTCTCGGGTCACCAAATGATACCATCTATGGCCAGTTACTGGGGAGGGAGACACTTCTTTTGAACAATCTACGTGTTTTTCCTCTAGGTCCTTTACTTCCTCCTCCTATGACTCCCTAATTCCATACGATTGTTATTACCGTTTACCAGGGGAAAAAAATACAGAAGGCCAGCTGGATTTCTGAGGTTTGTGTTCTCCTTGGGATATATGTCGTTGCAGTTTTAGGACTGTGCTTTCTTTGAGGCCTTGTAAATTCTGAAACCTGTGGAATCTCACAAGATTTCTGAATTCATTTACCAACTGTCTTTGCTGCACTCTAGATCTTATATACCATTTAATTGTTCATCGACATATTGATTTGGTCGGTTCTTGAGTAGGTGTCTTCATTCTTGTTACCTTGTTAATTGTTCGTAGAATAGCTTTGGGGTAGGTTGCACCTAAACGGTATACTTTCTGCTGCTTTTTCACTGAATTGAAGTGATAGACAAGCTATCCTAAGCTGCCTCATTTCATCAGGATTCAGTTCTTTAGTGATTTAATTTACACATAATGTGTTGTTCCAGGTTCTGTATCTGTATCTTCTTCTGCTGCACCTGATAAAATCGGGCAAACGAAGAGGACCCATGGGATACTGGGTTTGATTGGATGGGGTCTGCTTCTTCCTTATGGCGTGATTGCAGCGAGATACTTTAAGCACCATGATCCCCTGTGGTTCTACCTTCATGCTGGCATTCAGTTTGTGGGGTTTATACTAGGGCTCGCTGGTATCGTACTTGGAGTGTCACTCTATAACCAAATCCATGCCCAATTTCACACACACAGAGGCATCGGAATCTTTGTTCTTGTGCTTAGTGTTCTCCAGGTTTGTCCCTTATCTGATTCAACCTCGTCATTTATCCAACTTATTATGCACATTTCTGGCTAATCAATTTGTGAGCTATATTCTGTTTCTCAAACAAGAGAAGGAAAAAATTTGAGTCATTCTTTTTATGTTCAGTTCTATGCTTTTCATTCTGTAGTTTCTGTGAATAGAATACCAGGCTAGATCTGAAGCTTGTCAATGTCTGCATGCCATGTTTGGTCTGCAGGAATGAATGTAGTGAAAATTGTACGATAATCGGAATTAGAAGCTAGAATTAGAATTCCATTCCAGCGTGCGAACCTGAGTAACATGACTGCATGCACATTAAGGGCACAACTTCGGACACAACCTCTCACAACCAATAGGTCCGAAACCAACTATGAGAGAGGTCTGTGCCATGTACTGTCAGTATGGTGTGCATATATCTTTTCTCACCAAACATACCACAAGGGTTGTCTCTGGATTTTGGATTCGTTGAGGGATTTGCGGAGAAAAAAATAACGCAAATAGAGGATAAACGCTTTCCTTCTCTTCCCCCTCCAAGATCACATCATAAATACAAGATCCAAACACATCCTATGAAACGATAGGGGGGAAGTCACTATTCCATGATCAGAGATTCACAAACGTATTGGCTTTGTTCTTAGGACTACCTTTTTTCCCTTGAATTTACATCATTTTTCTTTGATGACATATAATATACCCCGTGCTAAATGGTAGGAAAGGATTTTTTTTTTTTTTTGAACTGCGGTAGGAAAGGATTAAAGTTAAACATTTTCATATACAGATCTTGGCATTCTTCGCATGCCCAGATAAAGACAGCAAGATCCGCAAGTATTGGAATTGGTATCACCACTGGATCGGAAGGATTGCCCTTTTGTTTGGAAATGTTAACATCGTACTGGGAATTCAAATTGGTCATGCGGGGAATGAATGGAAGGTTGGTTATGGATTTCTTCTGGGTACAGTTTTTGTTGCAATTATTGTTTTAGAAGTTTTGTCCATGAAACGAAGGTCTAAGGAGACAGATACCCATCCAGCGTTTCAAATGAACTCACTTCAGTGAAGCCATCTTCAAGAAAACCGATTAAAGGTCTGCTCTCTCTCTCTCTCTCTCTCTCTCTCTCTCTCTCTCTCTCTCTCTCTCTCGTGTAGCTACATATGAATCCATATCCAACGAAATAAACTAACCTCAAGGTGAGAAGGCAAAGTATTATTATCGGTACCTCTTAGCGTCTTCACTCACATATATCCATCACCGAGGCCTCGTCTGAAAAATATCATTGATTCATTGTTATATTGAGGGTTTTGTCTAAAGTAATAGATTTGAAAATCTGAAATTTGGGTTATTTTTGGTCAGGGGGGTTAAGACCTATGATAAATTTTGGGCCATGAAGCTGCGCTCTGGTTTGTCTTCCGGGGTTTGGTAGGTTACATGAATATCAATTCCTGAAAGTATACATGAAGGGGAATGGACGGTTCTGTGTGAATCTGGATTGAGATTGACACAGAACCGTCCATTCAGATTATTTCTGTTCATATTCACACAGAACCGTCCATTCCCCTTCATGTACACTTCATGGATTGAGATTCATGTGCCATACCATTTTCCTTGTCTTCCATGGCTGACTGGTGTGAAACTAAGTTTGAAGATATATGTTTTGCCTTCTCATCTACGAATTGCCTCCATCTGAAGGGGACAAAGTTGCAAGAAAAGCAAGATTATAGGTATGTACAATATGTTGCACAATATGACATACCAATGAGAGATCTTGCTTCTTCCCCCAATCTCCTCCTTTGTATCCTATTCCCACCTCTCTCTCTCTCTCTCTCTCTCTCTCTCTCTCTCTCTCTCTCTCTACAGACTTGGTTTCAGTTTTGGACGAGATATTCTTTGTTCATATTAATTCTTTAGGACTTTGTATGGTAATGGAGGTACCTTTGTATCGGATTTATAAGAATTTTTGTTGACAGACATTGTTTTTCGTCATCAACCCTGTTCTAGTCACACTTTCTAGGTACAAAAGTGATATGCGAAGTGGCTATTGTTTGAGTTGTCTCACAAGTCACAACAAACAATAATGATGCACTTTTTGCCCAGTTCATTGTTGCCGCAAACAAAAGAGCTAAAACTCACGATGGAAAATCAAGTTTCTATAAGAGAAATGAAGCCAAAATCCATCATGATATCAGCTACTTTTGTAGAGAAGAAATGAAGTCCAGATAGTTTTTCTCTTAAAGATTACAATGAAGTCTTCTCTTGAGCTAAATGTACTTTCTGCATCAACCGGTAACAGACCGAGGAAATATGCAACTATGATGCCAGAAACTCCAAGATCGTAGCGTCTTTTTTTGCATGTTGTAGAGGAATCAAAGTTTGCTGGAGTTATAGAAACAAAACCAAACAAGTAGATTTACCATACTTGGCAACAATGAAAATTTCCTCACCAAGCACTCACCATATAAATTTCACTTGAACTAAAGGAGAGAAGATATGTAACATCAATCTGTTATTTAGGGGTTTTGTAGGGTTCAGAGAAGTAAATCAAATCAAGTAGAACGAACTCACTTTTTTACATAAAAGTTCACAACAGGCAATGAAAAAAGCCATAACTTATATATATATAACTCTTGACCTCTTTGTGCTCTTTTATCATCTAAGTAGAAGGCAAAAGCGGGAGTCACAGAAAAGGGGCCAGGAAAAGTGTCAGATACACAACTTTGGTTCTCTAGCAAGAAAATCTGGGCCATTAAAAACAACAAACTCGTATTCCAAACCCATTTACCCCCGTGAAGAACATTATGGGACCCGGGCAGATGGAACTTCTCAGTGACTTGTTCTTGAAGTGCCAGAGACTCTCCAACAGGTGGTTGATCACCAAATGGGATATTCAAGGATGGTAAAAATCAGCATACTACCACCTGAGCCTACTTTTCGGTGGTTATTTGGTTAGCTTCAATGCTTCAACCTGTTAGAAATATGTTATCCCAAAATGTACATATTTCCTAATGCCGATTTACAACATATGATAGCAGACAAAGCATAAAAGTAAACCCGCATTAAGTGAATAGAAAGTAGGAAAGATTTGGCTTGTTAGACTGCTTACCTTCCTAGGTGACTCCTTGTGCACTTAGGCTCATCACCCTTAGCAGAAAGGATCCAGCTGCAGCAATAATCCAGCCCCAGGTAATAAAATCACTCAGTACAGATCTGGTCTTCCGTAGGTAATTGCTCAAGCATAAATTATATGCGAGGCACAGTAAATTCACTTTCATATAACTCACCACATTTCTTTAGGCTCTTTTGGTACAACATTCTCTCCAAGAGGCCCACTGAATTTCCTAGCAACCAACAAACATAGTCCGTTTCATAGGCAACACATAAATTTGGATTTATGATGTAAATATGATTCACTCTTTGAGGACGGGGACTTTTTAAGGCAACACAAAATAGAGGCACCTTATAGAATCATAGCATTAGTATAGTCAATCCATGAGACACAGAATCAAGGCAACACTTAATTGTGCATCAATGGGATGAAATCAGTACAAAAAAAGATTAACTGAGGCATCATATACTTGAGGCAACATTGCTTTTGGATCCACTATTTAAATTTGATCTAACTTCCAATTACAACATTAAACTGAGGCAACGTAAAATTGAGACAAGGAAGATTCTGGATCCAAACAAGGACACACAAAATGAGGTATCGTATATCTTAGTTTCCTCAAGTAAAATTTGTTAAAATGACCAAAAGAATCTTTTACATGGTTGACAGCAGTCTTACCACTAATTATCACAAATTAGTGATCAGAAGCCTTTTACTAGGAGCTACAATTAAGGCCAGTACTCTATTAAACTACTAGGAACCACGTCCTATTCCAAGCTATTAATATTTGTGCTTTCTTTTAAGGTCTTTAATTCCCAACCTGCATATGCCGCCGATGGTCTGAGACCCACTAGGAACTACAGAGCTACTTACTCTCAACCACATGGCCAGCAGTCTGCAGTCTGCACACCTACTAATAGCCACTGAGTCGTTATCTCCTACACTAGCCAGTAGTCTTGTGAGTACTAGGAGCCAACATAGCTACGTGAATATGCTTTGCCCAGAAAAACCTTTAAGCCCACGTATATCATGAAAACTTCCTTTACCACAATATCAAAACTCAAAACTTCTTTCACCACAGGAAATGAGGATGAAGAACGACTGACCAATGCTCCAAGAAAACTCTTTATAGAATCTAATAAACTAGCAACACAAGCATCGTAGCAATGCTCACAGCATCGTTATGGAGCCTTAGAATGCTAGCACAACAAACATCACTCTTTCCAACAGGGAAACCAACATTAGCTTGACAAAAAATTTACTTTAGGGACCAACAAGTCGAGCGCTTCAAATAGCTCAAAATATGTAATACTTACATGTTATGAAGCTATTAAAATGGCGGAGATAAAACTCATGCTGCCATCGCAAAGACAATAAAGAGAGGAAGACAGAAGCATAGGCTGCATAGCTAGTTAAGCATGTAGGTTAATTGTCTGCCACAGCATAACCCATGGCACCTGCTCGTCTAATAAGCTACTTATGGTGTTCTATAACATCTTGTTATAGGATAGAATGAAAATTCTTAAGGTTCTATCATCTAATCAGCTCACTTATGAAGAGAAGAATTTAGCATGAGGCCCACCAATCCATCGCAGAAATTCCAACATGAACATTGTAAGTTCTATTGGGATAGTAAGAGGAATATTATAACACAAACAAATCTAACCCTAGGGTCTAATTTTATTTAATTTTTTTGCTTCTGGAAAACGTGAAGGGTCACGCACTAGGTAAGTGGAAACATTGTTACATAGTCCAGTAAGTGAATTCCTATCATTTTTCTTAGTGCATCCATTAGTGCAAATGTCTATTACAAAGAGGAAGAGAAGGTAAAATAACAGAGGATCAGCATGAAGGTTTGATCAATGCAGGAACCATGATGGCAGTTGAGATATGATCCAAGAATGGGGTTTCAGTGTTGGGAGATAACTAGGTTAGCGTTCAATGCTAGAATGCAACCACGCCTTTAAAATCAACCCATCACCAAGCCAAAGCATGGTAGTTGTTATAGAAGAGGTTGCGAAAGTCTCAGTGTCAAAACTCAAACAAGGACAGGGGCCCTCTTCCTTCTTCCCATCTTTGTCCTATATCTCAATGCTGCCACCATCATATCATGCTCAGACCTTTTACTTTATTGCCATCATTTCCATTTCAACAACAAAAAGCTCATGCAACAAAAATAAGAAAAGCAGAGAGTACTTTTTAACATAAAAGTAAATTAAAGGAACTAAGCTACAGGTAATATAAGTAATATAGCACTTATTGCCAAAGCTAGTTGAAATACCTGAACAAATGCAAGTCTATCCTAGTTTACAGACACCAGCAGATTATATGAGGAACCAAATTTAGTGGTAGCAATAAACAAAAACCGAAGTGCTTCCCATTTATAAAACTTAATCTTTTGGAACATGAAGACTGAGCTCATTGCTTTCACGTTAAGATACACCAGAATAGTCTAACATCTAATATGATGCACTAATCTGGACAATTAATATGGCAAATTGTGAACTCAATAGGCATTATAAAAAGCAATACAATAAATCAACCATATACAAACATGAGCATATGACCACCGGCAAGGTATTAAATAGTAAGATACTAAATAAACCATGTCTCTCTGCGGAATTCTTCTAATTCATCTCGCTCACGACAGCATTCAAAACTAACTGGAAAGCTGAACACGTAGTATATTTCATTACACATCCGCTACTCGATAAGACTGATTACTTATCCATAATGCAAAGCTTGATTTACTACTAAAACTTTTGTACAGCAAATTGTGAACCCACATGGGCACAGATATTTGGGTATATGATATGGCAAACAAGGAGCAATGATTCTCGAGGTTTTGAAGCCTCTACAAATCATGAAACCCGAAAGTCGAGTTTTTAGCCCAATGGTTCAAGCCTTGAACTACTTGCATAAAACACTTCGTAAACCAAAACAATGACACAAAATAGTGCAAAGTCCTCTTTGTTTCCCATCCATTACTGATAACCATGTAATCATGTCACACAATGTTAAATTCGTCAAAATACCAAAACAAGGCCCCAAATCTGCATCTTCCAAACGTCATGAAGATTGAGCTAAACAGAAACGAAATTAGCAAACAAAATAGACAAAATAAGGCAAAACGTAAACAGCATCAATTAGAGCAGGTGACCGAAGAAAGGAGTCAACCCCGACCTCATAGTTGTCAAGGGCGAAAGGCGCACCGAGGCGCAAAGTTCCTTTGGGCCTGAGGCAAGAGGCGCAAGGCGAGGCCCACACCTTTTCGAAGAGAGGCGCACCTATGCGAAAAAATAATTATTTCTAAAAATAATTGTGTTATGTGTGCTTTTTTGAAAAAAAAACTCGCTTTTTGTGCACTTTTTCGCTTTTTTGTGTGCTTTTTCTGAAAAAGCGCGCTTTTTCGAAAGAAAGCGTGTTTTTTTACCGATTTGAAAGAAGCGCACTTTTTTGTGCCTTGTCGCCTTTTTGCGCTTTTTGCTCGTCTTTTTCAAGTCGCCTCGCCTGGGGGTCAGCAAGGCGCTGGGGGTGCGCCTCGCCTCACCTTGGGCCTAGGCGCGCCTTTGACAACTATTCACCTGCTATATCACACGTATAGCGGTAGAAAACCTAGATGCTAGAGATACGACGTGCATGCTTGTTCTACAGTATTATACAAGCCGTGTCATCTGATAATTTGAGAGGCAACAGGGAAGGGTTTATGGAAGGACGACGGTGGAAACTAAACCCTAAAAATGCTGTGTGAACTGCTGATTAGGCCCAAATTGGAGCAATTCCAACTTTGAGCCCAGAACCTAAACTTAAAGGGAAATTTGGAGGCCAGCCCTTTTTTTACGCTCCGTCCTCTCCTCGCATATTATTGCTAACATTAGCATGTTCTGCATTAGTTCGATTTTTCTTATAGTAAACTATGAATCAGATCAATATCTATGGATTATAAATTTGAAGAACATAACCAACCCACAAAAATTATTGAACCAAACCAATTCAAACTATTAAACGGTTCGATTTCGGTTTTAAATCACGATCTGCTTTGAACTAAGCTACTTAAAAAGTTAGAGTAATTAGTCTTGGTAGCGAAGGAATTATAGGAATTGGAATTGATTTTCATGCATAAAAATCTAGAGAAAATTAGGAATTGGGCCGTGAAAGATGACTAATCTGGTGATCTCATGTGATTTTTTGTGTATAATAAATTAATAATCATAAGAAATTAGAAATAGATTGTTATATTTAGAAATTTAGTCCAAATTATCTTGGCAAGGACGGAAAACTGAATATTGCAATGGATTTAACACAATCAATAAATTAGAAAAGTAGTTGACTAAAACTTCATATTTATTTGGTGAATCATAATCAAAATAAATAGATACATATAACTATAAATATATATGTACGAGGCAGTTCCAGGGACAACTAATAGGACACCTAAAAAAACACCTTATAGTTCCCGATCAAATTTTGATAATCCAAGTCACTCAATATGATCAAAATGTGATTTTAACGGTACTGACAAGAAATTAGCAAAAAAATGACCGAAAAATGCTTGATCTGAACAGTTTTTATCTTTGATTTAATGAACGGTTCAATTAAAAACTGCTCAAAATAAGCACTTTCCGGTCATATGTTTTGCTAGTTTCTTGAGAGCACCCTTAAAATCACATTCTGCATACATTAAACTGTTCGGATCATAAAAATTTGATCAGAACTATGAGATTGAGATTTTTGGGTTTTTTTTAGTGTCCCTTGAACCGCCCCGATGTACGTATTATACGGTTCAGATCGGTTTAGAACTATAACTGTGAACGTAAATTCACAAACCGTATCACGTAACACGATTTCTAATTTTTTTTAAACCATAATACAAAAAAACCTGAATCAAACCTTTCGGTATGGATTGGTTTGCACTGGATTCGCTGTTTGACGGATTTTGCTCACTCCTAGTCCCAACCTATTATTTCAGGCAAAAATATCCCTTGAGTTCACGTAGTCCACAAATACATTTCATATATTCACAAAGGCAAAAAAATTATTATGCAGTATAACAAAGCTTATCCAGGTTCCACGATAATATTTAGGGTTGAGATAAAACTAAATCTAAAAAAGGACCAACCTTTAAGTTTCTAGGTTGCTAAATTCCCCAAGATTATGCCGCCGAAGTTGTCTTCGATAATGTAGTAACTAGGGATGGCAACGGGCGGATCGGAGGCAGATATTGCAATATCCGAATCCGAACCTTCCACCCGCCCCCAAATCCGCCCCGAACTCCGAATGGATATTATCTTGGTCCTCCATCCCCTCTCCGAACGGGAAATGGAGATCCGATCGGATATCCGAATCCGAATTTGAAAAAAAAAAAAAAAAAATTAGGACATTCAAGCTTTGAAGGGTACTGGAAGATGGTGTACAGAGGTGAGATGCTCCCCATCGGCCATCGCGGTTTCCAGTGGCTGATTACCTAGGAATTAGGAAACGCCTTTACCACTAAAAAACACCCAAATCATCAAAACCCCCCTTTACTTATTATAATGCTTGACTGTTTTTGTACATGGCAAATAGAATTGGACAAGCGACTAGACTCGAGCTCTCAGTTTGACATTCGGTACACTATTGTAAGTAAAAGAAGGGCCTGAGATTCGAGAGAGAAAAAGAGAGATAGAACGAGAGAGAGAGTCAGAGAGAGAGATTTTACCCTGTCGACACTCGCGTCAACTGGGGTGGAGAGGTGGACGGTGGAAGTCGGCAGTAGAGCTGTAGAGCTGGGCTGCTGGATGTGTGTTGTTTTTGTGTTCGAACCCTAACAGGTAAAAATAAGACATATTTATCGTCGGGCATTCGGGCGAAGCGGATCGGATATGGATCGAGGTCGGATCGGAAGCAAATTTACCTTCGAATCCGATCCGATCTCCGAAATTTTTTTTTAAAAAGAATCCGAATCCGCTCCGATATCCGGAAAAATCCCCGAATATCCGATCTGTTCGAAGCGAATAACAGATCGGATTCGGACGAATCGGCCGAGATAGCCGTCCTTATAATGTACTGCTTGCAATTTAAGTAAGTTTGGTTAAAGTTAATTTATTTTAAAACTATTTTTAATGATTTCTTTTATGCTTTTCATCGTTATTTTTTGGTTAATTGTACGTTTCGTCGAGGGAAATCAAGAAAATATAAAAATTGGCAGATACAGTGAAATGTATCTCTGACTGCTTTATGAAATAGTTACAAAGCGTTAACATTTTGAATTATTTTTCTATATTTTATATAAAAATACATTGCCTAAAAAATGAGGATAGATAAGGATAAATTTATTAGGAGAATATTTCCTTTACCTTTTAAAAAAGAAATAATCTGATATTTATAAATTTAATATGACGTGATCCAACGGTCGTAGAGAATCCTCTTATTTATATGCCAAGGCATTTTTCAACAAAAACTGCTCTGTTTTATAATATAGCTATATAATAAAGTTGAAAAAACCTAGAAGATGGTGAAAACTTTACGTCACAATATTTTTTGAATCTTTATGAACTTTTTGTGACTTTAAGTAATTTTTCTTTTATATTATATTTGTCAAGACGAATGAGTGATACGAAAAACATTACTTTAATCTAAGTAAATTTAAGAGAAAATAACCCAAGAGAGATTGAAAAATTGCCGTTAATTTAAGCCAGATATTATATAATGTTGAGTAAGTTGAAAATCGTACTCTTTATCACACAATTTATATTTGGTTTTTCTACAATTGTGCCTTTAATCGAACGAACAACTAAGGCATCTTCGTGCATTTTTTGCCAATCAAAAAATCTCAAATTTATTAAATTGTAGGCATTGACCATAGTATATCGTCAAACAGTTGTACTCAATTGTTATTTCCCTTATCAACCACTTTGCATTCTCTCTGAGTACAAGGAACAAAATCGGCGCTGAGCGGAGTACTAAATCTGACATCAGCAATGAGTGGCTTTCCTTGTTTTATTTTGATATTTTCCTATATTTTATTATTTTCATACTAGTAATGTCATTCGCATACGCGCACCTACTTTATTTTATCCAATACATAATATGTTTTGCGGTCTAAATATTATAATAAATGATAGGCATACACCTACTATTCACATTTCCAATTACACCACTCACTGCATGTGGGCCTTATATTCCTATGTGTAACTTCCACATAGATCTCTCTTCTTTTTTTTTTCTCTCTCTCTCTCTGCACTTTCCAGAGCAAGGGTTTTTCAAAAGCAAGGGTTCCATTTCTAGGGGTGGGGTTGCCGCCTCTTCCGGCTCCACCCCCATCCCCCCCTCCTCCTCCTCCTCCTCCCTCCTCTTCCTTTCAGCGCCGTAGATCTTAGTTCTGCTTTCCCTCCCCTTTCCAGCTTCGTTTGTTTTCAGCCCAGGCGACCTTGGCGATGCAGCTTAGCTCTGGAGGCTCGTGTGCCGTGGTGTTTTCCAAAGCGAGCTCGGATCTGGTTCATGGGGTTTCGAAGGCAGCCGAGCTCTGTTGGTCTTCAGTTGGTAGGTAATAATTAGGGTTATGGAGGTTTAGTCTGTTTTGGGCCGTTTTTTGTGCCTTTTCTTCTCCGGTGAGGTCCTCCTCCATCTGGATTTTTGTCCCGGTCTGGTATCCCCAGATCCGATGGGTGCTGATGGTGGGTAATAATTTTTTTGTGTGTGGTGGCTGCTAGATCTCACTTTTCGGTGGTGGTGTTGTGATGTGGTCGGCTGTTGTCAGTGTTGTCGGCTGCCTCCGGTGCTGCAGCCGTTGAATGAGTTTTGGTGGTTGGTTTCTGTTCGGTCTGGATTCCAGATTCCGGTGTGTGTGCTTGCAAGAAGGTCTGGATTGTCGTGGGTTGTCTGGTCTTCTACCGCACCCGGAGTTTCGAAGTGCCAACAAAAACTCGCTCTGAAGCTTCCCTTTGCGGCAATGAGGGATTCATCCCTTTCGCCGTGAAAGTCAACATTAGCCATTAAAGGACCGTTCTAATGGTTTGAGCTCTGGGTTGCTCATCTACCGATGCTATGATGGACCATACGCCGCATCGTGTTGGTCTGCTATTGCAGTAATGCGTCTTTGAACTTGTATGCCCTTTGTGATTTGCTCGTTTCCTAGCTTTCAGTAGATTGAGCTCTTGCCAACTGTTTTGATTATTTCATGTAAGTGCCGTTAGGCTTCTTAGTATGAAATGAAATTTGCTGCTATTCAAAAAAAAAACTTTCACATAAATGTGAGAGGGGTATGGGTTTTTTTTTTTTTTTTTTTAACAGGAGGAGTGTGGTTGGAGATGTGGATAATTGATGTGCACTTAATTAGCACTCCTGACCAGTTTGTTGTTGTCCATTATGGTCTGGTACACCGTTAGGATTTACTTTGCAAAATCCAAGGTTTCACATGAAGCCACATGTGGCCTCACATTTTGATCTTAAAACGACAGACACTCTCGTTAACGGAAAGCCCAACCAAACTACTATCCATTCTCTCCTCTCTCCAAACCGCTTAATTCTCTCCATTCAGAAAATGATTTCTCTATAAATTTGTCCAAATCAAAGCTATTATCCATTCCACATTTCACTTGGCTTCACGGATGGAGACCCACCCCACTCCCCAATCTTCCTCCAGTATACTCCTCCTCCTCCTCCTCTCCTAGAGGCGTCGGAATGGACCATTCAACCACCACACCTGGCGCGGTGGAGACGAACAGACAATGGTCCACTTCTGTCCCCCACCATTTGGGCGTCTTAAACCGAAGCTGAAAGAGGCTTCCAATGAAAGAACACCAAGTAGATTCCTACGGTTGACTCAAACTAATAGTAATTCACAAAAAATTGACACAAAACTAATAAATGTGAAATAATGACAAAGTAATTTGGCTTAATTATTAAGGCTACGTTCCTTTGCACTTAACTTAAAATGAGTTGATTTGTTATTATTTGATTATTTTCTTGCATTTGGTAGTTTTGAGCCAAACTTTTGTAGATTATTGATTCGTCTCGACGAGAAGAATTAGAAAAATAAAAAAAATTGTACTTTTACCCAAGTATTTTGAGAAATAACCATTTTTAGCAAAAAAAGTTAAAAAAGTTGAATTATTTTGAGAAATAAGTGGTTATTTTCCACCCAAAATAATTGGGTAAAACTTAAAAGTACAAATTTTTTACTTTTCCGATTTCTCTCGTCGAAACAAATCAATAATCCACAAAAGTTTGGTATAAAACTAACAAATGCAGAAAAAATTTCAAATAATGACAAACCTACTCATTTTAACTTAAATTTAATTTAAATTTTAAAGAACGCAGCCTAAGCCAAAGTGCCCTCTATATATTTAGTTCGAGTCCTTCTGTTGGGGTGTCAATAAGTTATAAAGAAGACAAAAAAACATATTCTGATAAACTTTTTACATATTTTATACAACACTTTCACATACTTGGATATATTTTGACATGTTTTAATACAACCACGCAATGATTTGATTTTAACAATTTTCATATAGCGAAGATTGGACTGTCTTCCGTATTGTTAAGGATTGAGGATTGGCAAGCCTGGATGTTGAGGTGGGGCTCACAAGGCTGGGAGAAGGAGGAATGGAGTTTGTGCTTAAAATAATGCCTGTTGTTAGGGCATCTCCGATCCACGTATATTCTTCAAAAATAGAGGATGGATGTAACACATTGAGAGGAAATTTTATAATTTATGTTATTTTTTCTTCACTTTTTGTAGTTTTTGAAAAAATCTTTGAGAGACCCACCGTCATTTTTAGAGTTTGGAGAAATTTTGTACTCCAAATTTACCTTTGGTGCTCTATTTTAAGAGAACTAAATTTACTTTTGGAGGACCAAACTCTAAAAAGGACAATGAGTCTTTCAAAAATTCTCCCCAAAAGTACAAAACGTGGAGAAAAAAAAAATACAAATTTTTTCCCAATATGTCACATCCACCTCTATTTTGAAGGAATAGAGGTGGATTGGAGATGCCTTTACAGCACTATTTCACATGATTATATTTGTTAACTGGGGCTCAAGTCTTGTGAACAGAAGATAAAAAGTTTTGAGGTTTAATGCGCTCTCTATAGTTGAGTTGTAATATATTAGTGTTTTTTTACTTGGTCATTGCTTTTTTTTAACAGCAAAAAAAATTATATTAATCTTTAAAAATAAATTACAAAGATTAAAAGGATCCAAAATGTGGGACTCGAAAACATGTAAGAAAAGCAATGAAATTGGATGTTTAATGCGGTCTCTGTAGTATATATGTAGTTGAGATGTAATACATTACTTTTTTTTAAAAAAAAATTGAAGCCGTTCTCATTGTTCCTGTTAATTGTTGTAACAATTTCAATAATTAATAAAAAAAATTGCGTACCGTACATTTCTTTTTACATGGTCATTGCTAATCGATTTAATGATATGGGGCTCAAAGCCAAGTAAGAACAGCCGAAATTTGGTGCTTAATGCAGTCTTTGTAGTATGTAGCTGAGCTGTAATACCTTTTTACTTGGCATTGTTAATCAATTTAATGACGTGGGACTCAAAGCGAGGTAAGAAAAGCGAGAAATTTGGTGATTAATGCGGTCTCTGTAGCTATAGGCCCCGTTTGATAAACTTATTAGACTTTGGGATTGGACTATCAATCCAAAGGGACTATCAAATCTTTGTTTAGTAATCCAAAATGGGTTAGGAATATTAGTCCCTTGGGACTAATAAGGTGGGTTTAGGGGGTATTATGAATACCCAGGGGAGTTGGTATTACCAATCCCAACCCAACCCCCAACACATTCTCATTACCAATTTCTTCTATCAATCCAATCCCATCACAAACAAACATGATATTAATAATCCCATCATCCAATCTCATTTCAAACAAACATACTCATTATTAATCCCTTCTCATTACCAATTCCTTCTCATTATCAATTTCAATCATAATCTCATTTCCTTACAAATCCCACCCATCTATCACTATTATCAAACGGGACCATAATACATTACGATTTATGTGATCATTGCCAATCGAGTTATAATGATGTGGGACTCAAAGACATGTGAGAAAGAGTCGTTCTACTTACACAAATTTTTTTTTTTCACTGATTGCACAAAGGTCCTTGTGGGGCCAACTTAAGAGTCCCACAAAAATAATTCAAGCTGTGCACTAATTTAAAATATATTTTTTCAATTGACTCGGTAAAAAATCATTTCAGTCGGATAGCTTAAAGTGCTTGATCAAGTTTCATTCAAAATTTTGGATTAGAATTATAAATGAAAAGTTGTAAGATTAATGGATTACGCACTTAAAGTAATCAATTGAGTTGATTTCTTTGAAAATATATTAAAATAAATAAACAGCTGAGATAATTTGAATCGGATTCAGGGGTGGGCCTCCAAAAAATTATGTGCACAATTTGTGCAAGGCAGATGATAATGCCAAAACTAATATTGTTCCGGCCAAAACCAAAATAATAGTGATGACTCTTCATTGACTTACTTATTTGCCCCTGCTCTGACTTTTCAACCTTATCTTTTCAAATATTCTCTCTCTCTCTCAAACTCATACACACGCCGAAACACACCCACTCACACGCTCGCTCGCTCTCCCTCTTCTCCAAAACCCACTTTTTGACATTTCCCCCCAAATTTCTCCACATTTCCTCCCCCAAAACAAAGCCAAAACAACAAAATGACAGGATTCAATCCTCCGCCCTTAGTGATTTTGATTTCCGATAATGGCAAAAGAAAAAGATAGCAACAAAATGACGGGATTAAATCCTCCGCCCTTAGTGATTTTGATTTCCAATAATGGCAGAAGAAAAAGATAGCAACAATTTAATTCTTTCTTCTTTACGATTCCATTTTGCAGTCGGAGGAGGGAAAAAATTATAGGCCGAAGTAACTAAGCATGACCATCTAACATCAAATGATTTAGATCCCAAAATACAATTGAATGTGATTCCATGGTAATTGGTACCCAATTTTCTTCATGGAATTGATATCATATACATTCATGTTTTACCAAGTTGGGTGCCTATGCGAATAAAGAATATGAACTACAGCCTTCGTGAGAGAGAGAGAGAGAGAGCATGTGGTGGTCGATCAGGAGGAGCTTGTCACCATGTGTTGAAGTGGGGCCGAAGAAATTTTCGGGGGAGAGCTCAAAAATGGTTTTTTGGAGAGAGAGAGAGTGTGTTGAAGGGAGAGAGAAACTGAATATTACAGCCTTCGTGAGAGAGAGAGAGAGAGAGAGCATGTGGTGGTCGATCAGGAGGAGCTTGTCACCATGTGTTGAAGTGGGGCCGAAGAAATTTTCGGGGGAGAGCTCAAAAATGGTTTTTTGGAGAGAGAGAGAGTGTGTTGAAGGGAGAGAGAAACTGAATATTTGCAAAGATTCGGTTGAAAAATTAGGGATGTAGCTAGGGCAAATAACTAATTCAGTGAGGAGCCACCACTAATATTTTGGCATTATCAATTGCCTTTGTGCAAAAATAACTCTGCGCAAGTAGTGTTTTCGCGTAAGAAAACCGATGAATTTTGGTCTTTTTGTACCATGTTTGTAGCTGAGGTAAAAAATTAGTTTTACTCTGTTGGAATATATAGTTATAGATTTAGTTTTATTAAAAGCATGGTTCGACTTTAAATCAATTTTGCAGTGCTTTAATTTGTAATTAAACTTTAGGCTTAAATACTTAAATGGTCCTTACAAAATAGAGTCGGTTTCATTTTCGTCCTTATAAAATTTTTTGTGTCAATTTTGTCCTTCCAGTTTGTGACTCAGTTCAATGTCACCCTTAGCGTCAACCAGTGGATGGAATTCGCCTACGTGGATAACGGATTTGCAAGTTGTGTACTGGTTTTGGTTAATAACAATGCTAATGACATTTTAAGCCTAGGATGGCAAAATCGTAATTATTCAACTGTGGAATTATGCAATGGGCCATCATGGGTTCGATCCGAAAAGGCCCAACGGTCAATACACATGGCCATAGGCCATGTGCCGTGTGTTTTTTAGCTGTGTGATTATTATTGAATGAAAAGAGTCTAGAGAGCATTTTCTCTAAACCTATATTATTTGTGATTTTTTTGTCACATGTTCGTAATGTAATTGAATAGCAGATTGATCTTGTGCGCCTTTTTTTGGTAGAAAACGATGTGGGTAATATTGGGGGAAGGGACATGAGTCAGGTAAGTACCAAAGAAAGTTTCCGTTATCCAAGTAGGCAAATTCCGTCCACTGGTTGACGACAAGAGTGACATTGAACTGATTCACAAACTGAAAGGGCAAAATTGACATAAAAAATTTTACAAGGACAAAAATGAAACTGACTCTATTTTGTAAGGACCATTTAAGTACTTTAAGCCCAAACTTTAATAATTTATGGACCCTCAATGTAAATTTCTACTTGTAAAACAAACCATTCGAACATGACAAGGTTTCGTAGTATTTTTTTTTCTTCATATTTTTGCAGTATTGCATAATAAGAATATAACTAACCATTATATGTAAAAAGTGATACGTGTATGAGCTAACTTTGGGGTGAAATTAGGGTTTTATATGTTTCGGTTCAATCAATGAAATTAGGGTTTTGATGCATAGTTTCTGTTGGCCAAGAAGATGACTTATACTTGGAGGACGAAATTCAAACATAATCGACAATGGTTGTTAAAGTGATAACTTAACACGACTCACACCTATTACTCAACTCCTTGCCATTTTTTTTTATTCAAAAGTGACAAAATGATTTATTTAGAAATAGAGTGACTACAATAAAACTGGTATAGGTTCCATTTCACTAATTAAAATAAATAATATTTTTTTAAAAAATTGAATCTGATGTATTAAGAGAGAATAATTTGTCTCATAAAACAAAAAATAAATACTTAAAAATCAAAAACACTTGGCCGAAGAGATAGTCGAGGCTGGCTTTGTTCGGACTCCAACTTAGTTTTAGGCTCCGTTCCGGAACCATAAATAAGTACTTATTTTTTAAGAAGGTAATTTCAAGCTCAAAATCATGTGTTTACGCAAATAATTTTCCTATCACTATGGATCTTGTTTGATAGATCTCATTGAGATTTTTAATACGGTGCAAAAAAAATTAAAAAATTATTTTTCATTTACATTATTTTTGAGTTTGAAAATATGAAATAAGTACTTATTTTTTAAGAAGGTGTTCTGGAACGGGGCCTTAGTTTTAATTTTGTTTCTAATCATTATCCTACTTCTTTTTTCAATAATTACTTTATTTTTTCAATTATTACTTGCTCATCTCTCTCCAATCATTATCCTTATCTTTGATCAGTACTCTATTTTTCTTTTCACCCACTATCAAAACTAAACTAAACTCCTAACCAAACACTACCAGAACCGTTCAGGGAAGAAAGAAGGAAGAAGAAACGAAAAAGACACGGAAACTTCCAAACGAAGCCGTTGCCAGAAAATTGGAGTTGCAGTTGGGAAATGATGCCCCAGCCCGGATTGACGACATGAACTTGCTTTGGCCACGAGATCTCTTATAACGACCAACGGTAGCACGGAACCCTCCATACCCCCTCTCCTCGACCCCCGAGCCCAATTCCTTCGTCTCCCTCGCATTTTTCAGTCGCCGTTCGAATTTCGCAGCAAATCTTCGAGCCAAAACCCCTCCCAAATCAAATCACTCCAAAAGGTCGATTACAAAAATCAAACTTCTTTACTCATTTTAATAAATATATATAACCCAAAAAACCCCCACTTTATACACATGTACAGATAGATACACTCCAAACATATTTCACTATAAATTCCCAATTCCTCGTCTCCGACGAACAGATCTCTCTCTCTCTCTATCTCTCTCACACGCAACAGCTTTCAGTTTTGAATTTCTCTACGTCGTCGATTGCTTTGCTTTTTCATCGGACAATTCGTAATCGAACGACGAGATTGAATTCTCTGCGGTTCGGTTCGTCGAGGAACAGATTTGTCCAGTGATTGCTGAATATCCTCGGCTTAAACAGTTCCGTCAGGCGACTAGGGTTTCGTTGAAATTGCTTTGCATTAGGTTAGGTATCCAGAGTGGAGCGGCACAGGATAATTTTCGGCTAAAATTCGGAAAAAAAGGTTTCAGCTTGGTGGAGTCTTGGATTGAATCGAACTTTCGGGGGTGAAACTAGGGTTTTATGTGTTCCGGTTCAGTCGACGAAATTAGGGTTTTTTGATGGTCAGTTTTCGTCGGCTGAGGAGATGACTTATACTCGGCGGAACATGGCCGCGGGGAAGAGCATTGATTTCTCGGGAGAAGTTGAGGAAGAGGAAGAGGAGGAGGAGGAGGTGTGCTCCTTGAAGCCGAAGAGGCAGAAGACGAATGATGGGTATTACAACGTACCCATAAGGAGCTTCGATCAGATACGCTCTGGCGTTGGCAACTGCGACCTCGTGGATTCTCGAGTATCCTATTTCGACGGTGAAATTGGTTTGGATACGAAGATCCGTAGTGGTCGGGTTGTAGTGAATCAGAACACAGAAGGTGATCGTCCTCCACTGTTTAAATCGGCCCGAGGACGTGTTCAGGTACTTCCTCGTGTATTTCATTTGTTCACCTCAGGTTTGCAGAAAATAGTTTGTGAATGAGTTCAAATCAACTGTACCACTCTTTCCGCATGCAATTTCAGAGGCATGATCGCGCTTAGAGTCTTTTATGCGATCCTAAAGCTGAAATTGCACGGAACAGAGGGTAAAAGTGACCTGGTGCATTTGTGAAGTCACATCTTTTTAACCTCCTCAATTGAGTTTCTTTTCTTGCAAAACTTGTTTACAAAAAATGCAAGAAATTGCTGAAATCGTTTTGAGCAACTAGTTATCTACGTAATTAAACTGCATTGTACCTTCTCTACGACATTCCTTTGGAAAATAGATCGTGTACAAGAGGAAACACAGTTTTTTGTTTTAGTTTACTTGAGTTCTCTTCTACCGAAAATTACTTGACTGTACTACGAATTGTCAGCAACTAAATGGTGCAATGGGAATGCGTATTGATTTTCTTTGTCATACATCTAACTACTTAATTACCCAAAATGGAAAAAAGGTACTTCCTTCTCGTTTCAACGACACAGTTATTCATCCATGGAAGAAGGATTGTTCAAATGATTACAAATCTAATTGTGAGAATGGCAAACATGTAATGCTCAAGAAAAGGACGAGTAATGTTATGGCGGACAAGTTCAGCTTCCAAAAGCATGATTTGAATCTGTTTTCCGCAAAAATGGAGGAAGGAGAAATCGGCTACAATGGAATCAAGGATTTCGGCGGGAAAATGTATTCGAGTTCGCGTAGTACTGTGACGTCTGCTCGTGATGGGAGCAGTTCACCTTTGTTAGAAACTGACGAGTATCCACCCAAGTTGCTTGGTAGTAGTTTTAGAGCCGAAGAGAAATTGGTAAAAGAGAAAGCTGCAATTAAGGAGGACTTTTACAAGCCAGAGGACTTTATTCTGGGCGACATAGTTTGGGCAAAATCAGGGAAGAATTACCCAGCTTGGCCAGCTATTGTCATTGATCCCCTGTGGCAAGCTCCTCATACTGTCCTCAAGGCTTGTGTTCCTGGCACTATCTGTGTGATGTATTATGGATATTCCAAAAATGGAACACAAAGGGTGATCTCTCTCTCTCTCTCTCTCTCTCTCTCTCTCTCTCAACAAAAAAATGCAGACTCATTGTATAGTGGTTATAAATATACATCACATGCTTGCGCCACTATTTTTTGTACTCTGTTCTCTAACTTAATTGTATTTTGCAGGACTATGCATGGGTGAAGGATGGAATGATTTTTCCCTTCTCAGAGTACATGGACAGGTCTGTACTTCTTTTTAAACAAAAATTGCAATTTTATTCTGATTAGGGTATCGGGATTTCACCAAAATTTATCTTCTCAGATTCCGGGGACAGACAAAGTTGTATGGTAGCAAGCCTAAAGATTTTCAGTTTGCAATAGAGGAGGCATTTTTAGCAGAAAGTGGATACAGTGAAACGGGCCAAGGAACTGAGCAGGAAGCTCCGGCAGCAGATCACATTGAAATTCAGGAGGCAACTGGTTCGAACGAGGATCAAGAGTGCTACTTTCATAACCAGGCAAGTTGCAGTTCCCTATTTTATCTCCATTTCTTCCAACTTTTTTCTGATGCCAATAATATATCACACGTTAATAAATATTCTTTTTCGCCTTCTTTTGGTCACAACATAAATTGAACGTATTAGTCAGTCAACATGGATGAGCTCTTTCGGATGGTTTCATTCCAAATGCCTATGAAATTGATAATTCTTCATATTTTATAGTCCCAGAATTCACCATTTTTTTATGCTGATGTGATTTTTGTTTTCGTGCTAAATGTAGGTTCAGGAAAGATTATCTGTAGGTTCAGGAAAGATTATCTGGGCTTGTCATACTGATTCCATTTTACTTGTTTTTATTTTAGCAGGATCTATTTCTTTTTCTTTTCTCTCTGTTTATGGCCTCAGGCATACAATTTAAGTCCTTTTGTTTATTCCATGGTCATGCAGTTTTCCTGCTAAATGTAGGTCTAGGTGTTAGAGGCTTTCTCTGGTTTAGTCTCAACAATCGCTGTGACAAGCTAATTATCAAGAAGGTTTGGAAGCATCAGGACCTCATACTACTCAGAAAATAAAAGACTCGTGCCCTGGAAACAAGATTGTTGTCTGCAGGGCTCTTAATCTCATAGGATACCAATAACTTATTGATGGGGAATTAGAAAATAAGAAGTGCTAGAGTTGAGCATAAGTGGTATTATCTGGTGAAGTAATTTTGGAAGTTTTCATATTTTCCTCGTGCATTTAAGGACCCTGTACATTCTTTGTTGTCTCGCGGATTTTGTGTCCTCTAAATGAAGACAATGGTCTTATCAAATGCATCTCTTCCTGCATGCATTAGATAATTACTGTAATGGTAAAGATTATCGCATCATTGTAAAGAGATACTCTCTTCAATGCTGTAACAGCCAATACCATATTTGATATTGTACAATCTGCGGTCTTTGGTTTTATGAGAATCTAACTGGTTTTTGCTTCAGATATGTTTATCGATAAATCTGTATAAGTTCTTACCTTAAACAATATTTTGAAAAAGAAAAGAAAAACATAGACAACTCTTACCAGTTGAAGTCAACAAATGCAAAGTGTTGCATTAATGCATCTTCAGATGCCCTTGCCATTTTCGGTTGCATTGAGAAATCAATTTTTTTCCAGAAGGCATTAGTTAGACTGCAATACTTTCTAATTGTGGCTTGGCTTTGTCCAAATATCTGACTTTTCAGGGTTCATATGATAGGAAGGGCACAGGACTATGTGATAGCTGTGGTTTGATTATGCCATGCAAAACAACAAAGAAAAGGAGGGGTTTAACTTTTGAAGTTCAGAGTTTATGCGAACACTGCGCTAAGGTTCATATGAAATGGCTTACTTTATTTTTGGGAAATTATTCTTCAGTCACAAGTAGTTCTGTTTTTTGAGTTGTGCATGCATGGATGGTGTTTACAGTTATGGAAATCGAAACAGTATTGTGGTGTATGCAAGAAGATTTGGCATCATTCAGATGGTGGGAAATGGGTGAGATTATGGTGCCATATTTAGTTTTTTTTATTTTTATGATTCTTCTAACAGGATTTCTTAATTTCTTTGTGGGATTGATCTCTTATCAGGTGTGTTGTGATGGTTGTAATGTTTGGGTGCACGCTGAGTGTGCCAAAATTTCCAGCAAACTTTTCAAGGTTTGCCTAGTTTTCATGATTCAGAATCTTTAACCTCAGGGTCCATTTGATGAGGAAGGAAAAGAGATGGAAATGAGAATGATAGATAATGAAAGGAAGTGTTTTGTTTTTTATTCTAAAGATTGGATGCAACTATGCAAATAAAATCACAAGGAAATATATGCATTGCGAAAATTAAAGTTACATATTTAAATCTAGTAACTTGCTTAGAAGTAAGTTGGTGGGAAAGAGGGGTACATTTGAAATTTCAAACTGAAGATACTTTTTGCACGAGAGAATTAATTAGTTTACTGTGTTTTCCTTTTTTGGGAGCATAGAGACAACTTAAAATGCATGAGGGTTGTACTTGAATTTTTATTTTCAGACACTTTCTCTTTATGAAAATTTGACACTCCGTGTATATTTAGACATGTAATTTGTTCTTTTCATCACTTCGTACCCTTCTCTCGCCAATCAAATAGACCCATAGAGAATAATTTTTCCATTATCTTCAATTGGTTATGCGGAAGAGTTACTGACTGGATTATATTTGAAGGATCTGGATGGCTTTGATTATTACTGCCCTGAGTGCAAAAGCAACTCTAGCTATGAACTCTCAGTTGCAGAAAAAGGGCAATCAAAAGTCAGGTAAATTAGCATCCATGCAATTTATCTTGTCCTCTATCTATGTGCTATCAACATTTTATGAGGGTTTCCAAATGGTATCTGGCTTTCTTAAGAATTGAAAGCTCTATGCTTGGTAATGTGAGTCTTTTCAACAGGTCTACGGAAAACAGTGGACAAACCATGATACCTGACAAGATCACTGTAGTCTGTACTGGCATGGAAGGGTTCTATTTTCCAAGTCTGCATTTGTAAGTTTTGACACCTACTTTACTATTGATTTCACAGTTACCGTCTCAATGTTCTTTACCATCCTTGAAAATGCTTGCTCAACTTGGGATTGAGTTCATATTTTACATGTAGTCAACTTTGAGTTTTTCTAAAATGTGATTCTCCAATCTTATTAAAACCAAACCACGACAATGAACTCTTGTAAAAATAGCAGCAACAATTTTTTAAAAATGTTGTATTGTGTTTGCTCTATCTTTTGATGGTTTCTGGACCTGAACTGGAACCACAATAGTCTTTTGTGTGACAAGTAACGTTATGTGGCGTCAAAACTACTAAGTCAGCAAATCTACAACATCCATAGAGGAATCTATGGTCGGTATTAGCTTTTCAGTCCCAATGTTGTTCATAGAAACTTGGAACTCAAAAGTAAGTTTGGAAGGAATACACAAACTGATAAATTAGATAACATCGCTTAAAACAAATAGAAAGTTGTTCACATAGTGCTATCTTAAATTTGCATGATGAGCTATCAAGTAACTTCTAAATAAGCAGGAGAACCATCTCCTTTATAAAACATGCTAGTTGCAGAAATCGCCTTGAGCTTTGATGATTAATTGATTATCCTCCTAAACTGCGAGCCCAGTTTTTTTATTTACCTTGTTCCAGCCTGTAAAGAACCACATTAAGCTGTCAGTACGGATTTTGAACAAAGAAGAAAAAGTTACCAAGCCAGAGAAATTCATAGCAACCGTCACATGGTATAGAAATCTACAAACCTGAGGAGGGAGGATGAGATAAAAAGTGCAAAAGGCTGGTGACATGCTGACCTTGAAAGCGCCAAGTGTAGCATGTCAGAATCGATAGCTACTCTACCACAGCAGAGTGACTCCTAGAACTTTGTATTACATAATGTTTTCAAAGAACAATTGCAGCACGTTTTCAATATTTTTCCTTTTATTTAGACCATGTTACCACTTCAGAAATACTATTTCTTAGTTTCTATGTGCACACCCAATCTTAGTCTTATGTGTGTGTCCACTTTCCTGGTGCTGCTTTTTGCATCTAAGGAAAATGCTAGGTGTATGATTTACCTTTGCTTTCCCAAGCATGTTTTCAAGGTTGTGCTAAATTGTGGTGTAGTTGTTGGATTTATCTCTCTATGTTGAGTTGGGGTTGCAAACTTATTATCTGATATGGTGTCATTGGTCACTGGGAATTATTAGTCAAAGCGATCTGAGTATGTTTGTATGTATGGCGATAAGTAATTTAGCAGTCAACAGTAAGATACCATATGAAATGACGAACTGATCCAATGTCTCATGCTGATCTTGTCTGCTGTTCTACTTCTCATTGTATCTCCTATCATGTGTCTATAATCTCATTCTTGGCCAGCACCTAGCAATATGGTTTCTAATTATGTTTGATTTGATTGGGTGGAATTAGTAGTAATTTTAGGAGGAAAGTCAAGATATTGAGGATGCATTGGGGTCTTTGCCTTTTTTTTTTTTTTCCTTTAACCTTTTATGCTAAAACAAATAATTCAGAAACAGATTGTTTTGTAATTAATCACCCATTTGGAACTTAATTGATCAATCTGACTTGTCTCTGAGAACGATCTTAAGAAAATATTGAGTGGATCTCATTTCTTAAATTGTAATTATGAGTAATATTAATTTGGTTTTGTTCCCTCCTCAGAGTTGAGTGTACGTGTGGTTCATGTGGAACAAAGAAACGAACGCCTAGTGAATGGGAAAAACATACAGGTTCAAGAGCGAAAAAATGGAAGGTTAGCATCAAAGTGAAGGGTTCGATGCTTACACTGGAGAAATGGGTTTGTACTGGATCCTTGCATTCTAAAGCTGTACCAAACTATCTTGTTTCGACTTTCTTAGACAGCTTAATTTGTTATTTTGTTGTGATGACAGTGGTCATGTGCTATTGTGTGACTATCATTTCAAATGTTGATTTCTGAAATTCTTTTATACCATTTTTTCTTGTCTTGTCTGGATGAGGTAATGAACATATCATGCGCTGTAGCTTGATGTTGGACAGTGGTGTCTACTTGTTACTGTATTCTGTACCTAGATTATTGTTCTACTGCACGGTTTTAGTGCTAATTTGGTCATTTGTATCTCAGATTAGCTATTGGCACTTAAGGGTATCTCCGATGGAATAACCAAATTTGGATAATCGAAACTTGCCACCTCGTCTTTTGGTTATGCATTAAGCTTAACAATGTGAAGTCCACAATGGTCCATAATCAAAAACAAAATTCTAGTAGAGAGAGTTGGGAATAAATATAAAAATGGGTGGGTCCATTGCTAGTGATGGGAGGAGAGAGAGAGAGAGAGAGAGAGAGAAAGGAAAGAGATAGAGTGTGGTCCCCATTAAATTTGGTTATCCAAAGAGAAAAGGTTGCTAGTTTTGACTATCCAAATGCCAAAATTTGGTTATTGGTTAAGTGGTTGCTAAGTTTAGTTATGCCATTGGAAGCCATGTTTTGGACCAACATTGCTAGCTTGAGAAATCTTTTAGTTTTGGTTATGCGATTGGGGACACCCTAATAAAGAAGTACTAGTTATCCTTCCTGTACCGTAATTCTGTTGTTCTTAACTCGATAACCATCTCTGCATCCTTGAGTTGGTGATTGTCTCGTGATATTGGATGCTTGTATCACCCATGTTTAGGACCACGTATCAACTTTGTTGTAATTTTATTTTTGCTAGGATTATTTATGCATTTTGTGCTTGTGTTGGGTGCAATCATGTTTGATGTGGATCTTTGTTTCTCTGCCCTAATCAGTGCTATTGTAATACTTGTGAATATCCCAGAGTATTGGTTAGAAGCAAATTTATGAGAGTGTAGCATTGGTTAGAAGCAAATGTATGTGCATGAAACTTAGCTTATTGCTGTGGAACAATAAGCTTGTGACATAGGGAATTACAATGCATTTTTTGGTTCCCTTGATGTTCAACTTTTATGATAATTATTTTCCTTGGGTTGCTGACCCTAGTATGTTAATTGATAGTATTGATAAATCTGAATAGAATTGTAATGCTGCAGATTGAAGAGTATAATGCTCTTGGCTTCAATCCACTGAAGTTGAATAAACAGCAGCTACTTTCTTTTCTCAAAGGTAATAAACATCTTTTTCACTAAGTATTTACCGTTTGAAAGTATTTAATTTGTTGGTGCGTAGAACTTCCTGACCAAGGAATTGATTTTTTAATGTTTCCATGTAACAGAAAAATATGAACCTGTCTATGCAAAGTGGACTACAGAGCGATGTGCTGTATGCAGATGGGTTGAGGATTGGGAGTACAACAAAATTATAATTTGCAACAGGTGTTAACTCTATTTGCGAATCTTTATGCTCAATCTTCGTATTTCATGCACTAAATTATAGCTTGTTTTTGCTGGTGTAAGATTAATCATCTGAGTCAATATTGTATTTTAACATTTTGGTTCAGGTGTCAAATGGCTGTCCATCAAGAGTGCTATGGAGCAAACAATGTTCTGGATTTTACGTCATGGGTTTGCAGAGCATGTGAAACGCCTGATGTAGACAGGGAGTGTTGCCTCTGCCCTGTAAAAGGCATACCCACGATATCCATGTTTATCTGTTAAATACCCGGTTTCATCTTCTGTTTTTTTAATTCTTATGAATTTGAAAGCTGCTTATGCAGGGGGTGCTTTGAAGCCGACTGATGTTGACACCCTGTGGGTTCATGTCACATGTGCTTGGTTCCGGCCTGAAATTGCTTTTTTAAATGGCGTGACTATGGAGCCTGCAGTTGGACTTCTTAAAATTCCATCACATACATTTGTTAAGGTACTAGTCTTGTTTCCAAAATCATTGCAGAATGGCATTTCTTACTGCTGCAATGATGTTTATCTGCTTGCAGTGCTTGGTAAGACTGGAATGCAATTTTACACGATTGAGGAGATGAAAATTTCAGCATGTCTTCTTCCACACTGCCAAATATTGCAAAGCAGAATTTAGTTTTTCGTAGCATGCAATTTTCTTGAGATGGTTTTTATGCTTGATGTTCAACAGGAAAAAGGTCCTTAACTACACCCCAGCAGATTGGGTGAATGTAAGATAAGAAATATCAATCAATATGAAACTTGGAAATCGGGTGGCTTTCGTATGGTTGAACTAAATTGTTGGGCTATGACTTGCTTGTTTGTTCACTGATGAATGTGTAACTGCTGTTTAGGTTGTCAATGTTTCTATTCTAATTGTCAATCATTTGCTTGAACTGCAGACATGTGTAATTTGCAAACAGAGTCATGGTTCCTGCACCGAGTGTTACAAATGCGCCACTTCTTTTCATACAATGTGTGCATCTAGAGCAGGATATCAGATGGAAGTAAGTTTGCAGTTTTTTCTTTCTTTAGTTTTTCCGTTTAAGGGCATAGACTTTTTGAGGAACCACTCTATTTCCACAGGCTACTTAAAGTTAATTTAATGATAGTTTGCTAGTTTAATGTTTTCTTTATTTTATGAATTTCTGTATCATGCGCGCCAACATATGCAATTCATCATAATCATCTCATACAGAGTTCTTGTGTAGTTTTTTTTTTGTGAGACTAAAGATGCTAAAGCACATTCTCTCTGTTCTTTTATTTGATGTAAATTGATTTGTTTGTGATGTTTTAGTGTTCAGAATGCATTAAGTTAATCTATTCATTGGTGGGGTTTTTCTATTCTCTTTCCACTGGTTGGTATGAGACTTTGAATTATGGAGACATTTATGATTCCCATGTTTTATTTCTCAGTTGCATTGCTCGGAGAAGAATGGGAAGCAGATTACCAAATGGATATCATACTGTGCTGTTCACCGGTAAAAATTTAGTCTCTTTCCTCTTTCCTTCGGTTAGTTTTATTCGTTGTCATTGTCTTCTTTTTTCCCTTGGCAATTAATGGGGTTTCTCTGCAAAATAGATCATACTTTGCTCTGTAACAGAGGCTTATATAATGAGTCAGGTGTAAAGCCTATGCCTTTTGATTTAAGGTGTGCTAATATTAGTTCTGCTACTGAAAGCCTGGGTTTAAACCCAGGTTTTTTGGTATATGACATGCTAATATCAGTTGGCATAACATCTCAGCTGGATGCTTCCTTCCTGTATAAAGAAGCCCCACATGTGCTTGCAAAAACTATCTTTAGCCGGCATTCTGTTGTATGCATGTTAGTGCTATAAAGTTGCTTCCACTAAGATACAATAGATCATGAATTGCTCTCCTGAAGGAAATGACAAGGTTTATAAAGAGTTGAAATGTATGTTTACGATTGTAAAAGTAGGTCTAGTTTCTTGCTTGCTTATAGGGGAACTTAGCTTTGAAACTCGATTATTGTATATTGTCTGTGCATGTGTACGGTGGTGGTACAGTGCTTAATTAACTGGCGCTAATGCATACTTGAACAAAACATTTACGAGTTATAATAGCAAACAGTGATTCATCTAGCCGAGCTCAATGGAGGAAAAGGATTCATGTAGCCGACCCCAAGTGATTGGGACACAAGGCTCGGTTTGGTATTCACATTCCACCTATGTTCTCACTACCACTGGATCCCATGAAGACGAGAAAAGTTGAGGGCAAGTTCTTGTTTTACATTAGGTATTTCTGAGGCTGTCTTCATACTTCGTTTTCTGTGCAGGGCCCCAAACCCAGATAACGTCTTAGTTATACAGACTCCATCAGGGATATTCTCTACAAGAAGTTTGCTTCAAAGCCAGAAGCAAGAACATTTCTTCAGGGGCTCAAGGCTAGTTCCATGTAAGACAGCGGAAATTCATGATGTCTCAAAAGCTGAGACTAATGATGTAGAACCATTCTCTGCTGCAAGGTGTCGTATCTTTAGAAGATCAAATAAGGTTTGGTAGTTTTGTCCTTCTTATTCTTTTTTCGATCTAAGTTAACATGTTAAATAGTTCCTGTGTGTTCATAATTTATATTCTTTGCATTGTTTGGGCAATGTCCGTGTCAGTTTCTTGCATGTTTTCCAATCTATCCTGGCAAAGCTTGGTCCCTCTCTTTCAATGTAACTAGTCTTTTACAGTTTATTATTTGGTTCCAGTCCTTAATTTCCTCCTCTTTTTCTTTGGTAGAATACTGGAGCACAGCCAATATTCCACCGAGTGAGGGGGCCAAGTCATCATTCTCTCCATGTGATAGATTCTCTAGTTGAAAGTGCAGATCCAAAGGCTTTTGCTTCATCCTGGGAAAGGCTTAACCACTTACAGGCAAACCATCTTTCTCTAGCTTTATGAGCTATTGTTGTTGCCTACCTTACATATTTTTCTAATTCTATCGTTATTTTCTGATTTCTCCAGAAGACAGAAAGATACCGTGTTTGTTTCGGTAGATCTGGAATACATGGATGGGGCCTATTTGCACGTCGGAGCATGCAAGAAGGAGACATGGTACTGCACACACTAGGAAGTTCTGTGTGTGTATGTTTGTGTGCATGCACATGTGTTACCAATGTCGAAAATCTTTTCTATATTAGCTGCTTTCCATATAATGCCTACAGATTTTGCAGACATAAACATATTTCTTGGTTGATGCATTTATCCTTTTTGTTCATCACTGAATTATAATCTTCAAGTATTGTACTGGGCTGGAGTTTCTGTGTCACGCTTATTTGGATTAGTCATTAGTGTCTATTAGTCTTAGTCTTAGTCTTTGGATATGCTGTTTGATACTGTAACACACATTTCCAGGTTCTCGAGTATCGTGGTGAGCAGGTGAGGCGTAGTATTGCAGATTTAAGGGAGGCACGCTACCGGTCAGAGGGCAAAGATTGTTATGTAAGTCAATTGCTTATGACACTTTGCATGCATGCGTCCATGCATTTCAATTTCAAGCTGTTTTTCAAAGTTTTGCTTGTATCATTTTTAGATGTGACTTGAGCAAAGTTGAAGTAAAATTCCAAGTTGTCAGTGTTTCACTCCTTCAAGATTTGAATACTTCTGAGTGAAAACCACCGAGTATTATTTGTCTTGAATTTGCTTTAAGTAGTGGATGGTTCTATATTCTGTCAATTACCGAATCTTCTTCATCCGCGTTGTACATGGCATATAGCTATGTAAGTCTCAGTTTGGGAAGTGCTGAGAAACTCCCTTGCTCTTACTGTCCTTTATATGCCTTAGGTTGTTTCAAGTGGGCTTCCTTGATGCGTCAGTCCACCCTCTGCAACTTTGCCTGTAAGGCTGTTGTCAAAGTGAGTCAAGATTAGGGAAACCTATGTCTGTGACACCACCTGCATCATTGGACTTATAGGATACGGTCAACTGCTTATGTGCTTGAGATATTCTCGTAAAGCCATAAACACTTACCTGGCTGCAACCCTTTATTCTTGATTCTAATGATGTTAGGTTTAGCATTTTGCGGTATACAAGCTAGTATTTGATTCATTGTGTTCGGAAGACCCTTTACTCAGATGTTTATTTTTTGTGATGCAAGTTGGTAAGTCCGGTTTTATATCTTTGATGTGATTATAGAACTGTGATGGAATGTTTTTGCAGCTTTTCAAGATCAGCGATGAAGTAGTAATCGATGCCACAAATAAGGGGAATATAGCACGCTTGATCAACCATTCCGTAAGTTTTTATTTTAGATAGTAAACAGCGAGAACTTGTCAGTTTGTACAGATGTGAGAGCTTAGGCAGATTGGATTTCTTTTACTAGGGGACAGGCATATCACTTAATACTTGCCCATTCTATAACTTTGACCAAACACAAGTTTCCTACCCCAAGTACGGGTGGCTCTACACTCTACGAACATGGTGCCAGCTTTCTTAACAGATACAGAGACGGCTGGGTGTTGATGTTGGACTTGTGGAGGGATTCATGGATTAAACCAGAAGGCAAAAGGAGTTGTCAAACTAATTTTCTCTCTTTTCCGTTTACGTTTCTTTTTCATAAGACAATCCCTCCAAAGTCCAAGATTCAATCACATTTGTAGTCTCTGTGGAAGGATAAGGGGAATAAGGCCCGATGAATTAGTTTGGGCCCTGATTGGGTTAGGCTGCCCAAGCCTTTTTGCTCAATATTGTCTGTTGGAATATGCACCCGTGCCTCTGCCTTTGTCAAGCACTGGTTTTTTTTTTTTGCTTGGCGGAAGTCAGCTTTGTTAGTTGTAGTTAGTGAGGTTTGAACCCTTGTCAAATGCATGGGAATACATGGTGACTATCACTTGGCTACCACTTCACTTGCTTTGTCAAGCATTGTTTACACAACCGTTTTTTGTTATTTTATTATTGGTATGTATGGTTATCAAGAATGGTAACTGTATAATTGAAGTACAGTTGGGCTGTGTTCAGATATCTTGGATTGGGTAGGGGATTAACGGAAAGAAACGAAAAAAGGTGAACCATAAAGTAAGAAGATATTGACGTAATGTTATGAAGGAAACTTACCCTTTTGGGTCTCATTTTCCAAAATTCCTTTACACATACAGGATTTTAGCACAGGTTTTATTAAGCTTACTGTAGAGTCACTACTTGCTTGTATACCTAACATATAGTTTCCTTGCTGCAGTGCATGCCCAACTGCTATGCAAGGATTATAAGCATGGATGACGAAGTGAGTCGGATAGTTCTCATTGCGAAGTCTGATGTGGCTGCCGGTGATGAACTAACGTATGATTCTGTGCTTGATAAACTACATTCTTTTTTGTTATCTTGAATTGCTTGATGAATTACAACAAACGTTAATTAGCATTTCCTTTTTATTCTTTCAACTTCTTTCTTTGTTGACGAACAGGTACGATTACTTGTTTGATACTGACGAGCGTGAAGAATCTAAAGTCCCTTGTCTTTGTAGAGCTCCTAACTGTCGGAAATTCATGAATTAGGTTTACATACATGATACTCCTATAGACGAGAATGGACAGCATTTTTTTTCCCCGGAAGAAACAGTTGACCCATGTCACAACGATGAGATCTCATATGGTTATCATTGTAACTTTGTAATTCTTTTACACCCATAGAAGTTTTATTTCAATTGTTTTTCAGGAGCAAATAACGTGTAAATTTACCAGCTGTGCGCTGGTATTTTTGTAGATTACTGTATTTTTTCCCCATGTAATGAAATAGTATAATTCTTTGTCGGCCCCTTGTTGGCTGTGTGTTAATCTGTCTTCTCTCCCAGATAGTGTTTGGGTTGATGAATGAAGTTTTCGGGGTTGCACAAATGACGGGGCCCAGATGTATGTTTTTGTGTTGCTAAAAGTGGAATACATTGAATATATCCAGATTAGATAACTTATTCTATACACGTGATTGTGGAAGAGGTAGGTTATCAAATAAAAAATACTAATACATTTTTTTGGAAGATGTCATTTGAGTTGATGAAACATCGATATGCTATTATAAATTTTTGAATGCTATTATAAATTTTTGAATACTACCGTACTCGTTTTCACTGTAGCAAACAAAAAGGGAATTTATACCAAGCGGGATGAATTAATCCCATCAAGGGTAGGGGATGGAATTGTATTTTTATGGAGTATTATTATTATTATTATTATTATTTTTTTTTTTTTGATGTTTGAAAAAAGAATTGGGTATCTTATGGAACTCGGAAGTATGAGTGGATGGTAAGACAAAATAATGTGCGGAGCTTACCAAATCAGATCTTCTATGTCCAAAAATTCTACAGTATCTATCTTTGACGCAATGCGTTTCGTAAGGAGCAGAGGTTTTTTTTTTTTGGTTAGGAGCTTTTAGAACAAGAGAATGCAAGTTTTAGGTGTTGTCAGTAGTATTTCGATAGGACTATACTATATTCTAAAGATGATTATATAGCCGCTTGCTGGTGTTCAGTTACAAATTTTAATGTCCGAAATAAATATTCATAGCTTTTATACATCTCCTAACTTTTAGTTGCAAAATATAATGTCAAGAATAAATATTCATAAGATAAGATGACTATACGATCTCACAGTGTTTGTAACATACAAAATTATAATGGGTATTATACTTTTAAATGGATCCCGTCACTAGGAGTACCATCAATCGGATCTCATCACCTAGCTAGTCCACCGAATGAGATTATTTACACATCACCATTTCGTTTGTTTGACAGATCAATAAGACCCACTTTTATGTTAGTTTAAATCAAATGCGTACAAAGATTTTGTTGAGTGGCACTGCGATTGTAACATGCTCTTCGTCTTTCATTTTCTTTTGTTTTTCGCAAGTAAGTTTGCAATATCTCCACGAAACATTTGATATAGGTCAAAGTGTATGCTGTTAATTGAACGGTCCAACCAATAGCATACACATGTGCTCTTCAAAGAAGTTCCATACACTAGTTTTGTATTCTACTATAATGTAGCATGAAGATGATGGTGTGGAATACGTAGATTTTTCCCCCTTCTCCTTTCCTAAATGTGCCAATTAAATAAAAGAAAAATGAACATGGTAGGAATGAATAGAAGTGTTGCAAGAATATGTCTAAGTGTATTAAAGTGTTTTTTTTTTCCCCACCATTCGTTAATCCTAATCTATTATATCCTAAGAGACTTGGGGAGGGAATGAGTACTTGCGAGAATCAAACTCTGCCCATATGCACGAGAATACAAGTAAGGCACCAGCTACACTTCGCTCCTCTTGTGTGCTTCGCTCCTCTTGTGTTTTACAGTGTTGATATGGGCATTATATGATCTTTATCAGTTGCTGGGCAGTTATTAGCAAGACAGTAGAAGAAAACTCTATGAATGTGATAAGGTCTTGTTTGGTCGCTTATTTGGAAGGGATATATTATTGCCTACAGTAGTATTTGCTTAGTCAATGATATTTCAACATTATCTCTTTTCTTTTAAAATACAAAAACGATATTTTTGTTATACTATTAGTAGTTGTTTTTATTAGTAAATAATAATATACTCCTCTTGTTACAACTGTAAGAAAATGGGCAACCTAAAACCAAACAGGTCCCTATGCTTTAATTTTGAAATTCCGTTATAGTAGCGTACAAGTCTGTAAGTAACTTGTGAACTTACAATACAACCAGCCCAATTTCCCTTTTTGAATTTTTAACAAGTAGTAGTAATTAATTCGATTTGAAGCTGGTGTTCCCGCGCCTATAAATATAAAGACTCGCATTCAAACTCCGATCATAATACCACTTTCACTACTCTTTGGATTTGCAGAAGCGGAAAACAATTACTCCAATGGGAAAACGACTGCGACGAGCCAAGGCAATCTGCCCCTGCCTCTCTCCTCGGCACACCTTCCTCACTCCTCATTCCACTTTCTCCTGGTCCTCTCTCTCTCTCTCTCTCTCTCTCTCTCTCAAAATTTTCTGAGTTGAATTACGAAATGCATCTGAAATTGAATTGAATTTTGTAAGCTGCACTTTATCCGCATTCCAAAGTTGATCTGGAAATCGAGCTGAATTCTATAGAATCAAAATTTCCTCGTATATCAATAAGCAGAGATTTGTTGGATTGAGCTGCTCTGTGTGTGTGTGTTCTACGTTCGTATAGGTACTCTACATGCAGGATCAAATTTTCCGAGAAAAAACGAGTTAGATACGAAAAGCATTTGAAATTCTCTCGAGTTTCGTAAGCTTCTTTCTATCCGTGTTCTACATTAACTCTCGAAATCGAGATGGATTCGATAGGATTAGGATTCTTCGTACATCAATGAGCACATTTTTGTTGGATTGAGCTGCTGCTGCTGTGTGTGTGTGTGTTTGTGTGATCTACGTACATATAGGAATTGCTACATGCAGGACCAAATTTTCTGAGCGAAAATAGTAAATCCTGAAAGCATTTGAAGTTCGCTCCAGTTTCATAATCTACTCCACATTTCAAATTTAACCTCGAAATCAAGCGGAACTCGATAGGATTTGAATTTTCGGACATCAATTAGAAGGTATATGTCGGATTGAGCTGCTGCTGTGGGTGCATGTTTTACGTAGATATTCTTACATACAGGCTCAAATTTTCCGAGGAAAAATAAAATTAAAACGAACGGCATTTAAAATTCGGTTGAATTTTATACAGTTCTCCCTATCCGTACTTTGAATTCGATCAGGAAGTCGAGTCAAATTTTACGGCATTTCGTAATTTTGTAGATCAATGAAAGCATAAGATGTTGGAGATTGAGTTACTTCTGATCGTAATACTATCTAGATCCTCCTTTGACCTGCTGAAGAGGTGTAAACGATCGGTAGTGTTCGAGCTCGGCTACATTCCTAACACGGCTGATTTGCTAAATGAGCCTAAAACTTGAGCTCGGCTTGTTTTAAGGAGCCGAGCCCAGCTAATTTACTTAACGAGCCTATTTAAACGAGGAGAGCCTATAAAAACGAGCCGACCTGTTTGTGAGCCGAGCCGAGCAGCCACGAGCAGCTCTGTTCGTTGCAGCTGACTCAACAGCTCACTGGGTCTGAGAATTTAACTTGAATTTTGAACCTGTGATCGCTGTTCTTATTTAAACTTGAATATATTCGTCGATCTTAACAATGTGATCGCGTTCTGGATCATTCTCGGAGAAAATGCTGTGCTGATTATTGATATATTGTTGTTTAGACTCTGTTAGTTGAAGGTTTTTCATGTACTCCTGTTCCGCAAGGAGAATTAGAAAAAACTAAAAGCTTCTATTTATTTTTCCTTTTGCAACTGCTTAGAAAATAAGTGATTGTAACTTGAACCAACCTGGGAGTCTTAGTTGATAGCCAAGTCACATAATGTGTGTGCGTGAGCTACGGTTGTGAGCATGAAAGCACCTTTTGAGCCGCCGCTAAACGAGCCAGGCCAAACAGTCTTAATAGGGGGAGTCCTACCTACCAAATGATTACGTGACCTAGGGCTTGGTACTTCTTGAATTTCATTGATCATAACATACATCTCATACTTTTCACCTTCTTCGGTTTTTCGGACTTTGAATTTCCATTGGAAATTTAATAACTAAACTTCGAAGGTAGTTTCCATTGGTGACTAGTTCTATTTCATTGTAATTCCATTTGCTGCACATACTGATCGGTGTTGTTTCTATTCTGTTTACAAAGGTATGAGGATGATCTATGGACTGAAATTGCCAAGTACTTGGACGGTAAATCTCTGGTGAAGCTCGCATCAACATGCAGGTGGTTTAACCAAGTAATGATGGAGGAAAGCATATGGAAATTTGCTTGTTTGCGAGATCTTCAGGTCCCCTATCCTCAAGTCGTGGCTTCCAAATGGATCCACCTCTACGCTTCAGCATTCAGTAAATGATCTAGACTTTCCAAGCTTTCTTGACAGTTTCATTTGTAGAGCAATAAAGTTAGATAAATTGGTGTGTTACTGAGATTCTAATGATCTGACCAAGTTTGGTTGTTTAATTCAGATGGAAGTCACTCTTACATGTTCCGTCAGCCAGAGAAACATATTGGTAAATCTCCCCATTCATCCCCAACTCCAAGTAGTTCTATATGGGACTTTTGCAAAGATTAACAGGGATTTGATTGGTGAAAATAGATTTATGTGGTCTCAGAACATACCTGATTATGGCCCTGGATAAGGCTTTTCATAAATTGTTGCTTCGGGAAGTTATATTCCTTTGTTTATCGTGGGTACATAATCTGTGCACCACCTAGAGTGGGTACATAAGTTCTGAATTGTTAAGGGTAGTGTTTAGTTCATTTGAATGACATGGCCACTAAATTAATTGGTTAATGATGATTCATTTCTAACAAAGTAATTCTGCAACTTTTTAGCCAATGGACATCGTGGAATGACCATTTCATTCCAGTAAATCAAACGTTGGCTAAGTTGCTTAATTATCCATATTTGTTTGACTGAATGACTCTACCTTCTCACCCTGCATGTTAGCTTTAATTGTATTCCCTTGTAGCATCCATACACGTGCCACCAATAGTGCATAGTACAGAAAGATTGCAGAAAAGTAAAAACCATCATATTGGGATATTTTAGATCATTTTCCCGTCTAGAAAGACATTATAAGTTTAAGTGACTGGATGTATGAAACAAGCAGCTGGACAATGAGTGGCATGTGGATTATGTGTAGAGCACTTGTGCAGCTCTTGCAAAGGCCACTGTTGTATCCCTCTTGAATCTTTAATGAGAACTTGTGAGTAGAATGAGGTACTACACATCTATCTGTACACTGCTGAGGATGCATAACTATGTCTAAAAGCGTTTGGAATATACGCATCTCATTAATTGAGGGTGCTTTTAACAGTCAATTCCAAGCAGAAAGATGGCCTAAGGTTACTCTACCTTGGATTTGATCTGTTCTCATCTATAGAGGACACGTTAGTAGCGAAGTGACTTTATGTACTAAACAAAGAGCTGAATATTCCTTTAAATTCCAATCTAAATCAATCTCCATTTATAGAAGTTAATTTACAGAGGTGCTGCATGAGGGGATAGGAATATAGTGGGGGATGTTTTTGTTCTGACTACTTTTCAGCTAAACAAGAGCGAGTGAGATACATGATCTATGCTGTAACTCCAATCTATTAAAAGGTTCATGATTATATACACTTCTGTTTTGATGGCTGGATCAGATTGGATGCGAATCGGAGCATTTTTCTTTGATTCGCCAGTAGCATTTCTGACGGAGAAGCTGATCCTTCCTGTGAGAAAATCACAAGAAGAAACCACAGAGAAAATGTTGCAGTCGAGCGGCTCTTGCAAGTTAAACAACATTAAAAAAGGAATCTGGATAGCCGGTAAGTTTTCCAAGTTCATGCCACTACCTCCGCAACTTCTTAGTGGGCATTCAAAATTCCAATCACTTGTCCTAACCGCATATTCTCTTTGTTTATCTTTTCAGATTTACAGCTAGTTCGATGCCCTGTCTGTGACCTCAACACCTGTGATGGTTAGTGAAATTCTTTTCTTTTTCTTGTGAATATGTTCACCATAATAGAAGTTCCATGTAATCAATTACGGCTAGTAAGATGGGTGGTTGTGGAGCATGGTTATGATGCATATGGAAGGCCATCAGTAGGCCTTGTAGGGAAAAGGGCACATGCACAAAGTTTTGAAGTGTTGTCCTCATGCCTTGCTGAAGTAACATAAAAAGGTTTGGATTATGTTTTTCATGTTCTTGTTCAGTAATAGCAAACAAAGAGACCACATTGTTTCCGTTTCTTAGATGTATTGAATTAAAATTATAACCAGCATTCTTCTTACCGGTTGTAAAGAATTTTGAATGAAATCAAACTAAAGCGTGAGACACAAACCATTAGTAATTTCCTGATGACTTTTAGAATTTGACAACTTGGTTCTCAAGAGCTCCATTTTCGCTCAAATTGCCGAAAATTTTCCTCTAGTACAGTCTCAGTACATTTACATTTGTTAAGTACCCGAGTACAAAATGATTGTTAGTTCAGTAATTGTCATTTTGAGCCCATAATAACAATCTCATATAAAAACAGAAGGTTGAATGAGGCTGGGGAAGTAATCAGGACTAAAGTTCGTTGTGTTTTGCAGGAACAATGCAGACACTGGACGCAAGGCATATAGAACTGTTCTTGAGCATGGGATACCAGGATGGGAGTTGGGAATACGAGGTGTTAGGATCGTATGATATCAAAAAGCATGCTGATGGAGCTTCTGGTGGCATTTTTGACGTCAAACATATTAGGGATCCATCTACGTCTGGTAACTTCTGTTACTGAATTTCAGTTTTAATCTAAAACAGCACTAACTGTGAGTCAGTGACTAATAACAATGTAAGCTAACCAACATTGTGCGAATCTTGCAATGACACCTGCTTCGTTTCAACTAGAAATTCATTTATGGAATATGTACTTGAGTTTAATAGGAACAAGTCTTGAGATCCCTTTTGGAAAAGGAAATACTGACTTAGTTTTTCTTTTGAATACTGCTGTAGAGAAGTTGGCTACTATATACAATTTGAATCATCTAGGAAAGATTGCAGAAATTCTTTCTGATGAATCATAAATCACTATATTCCCCCAACAAAATTTCCTTGTTTTTGAAGACCTTAATTATCTTGCTAGACTGGTTGCAAGTTCATTGAGCATTTGTAAGTTGGAATAATCTGTCACTAGTTGTCAATATCTTCTCTTAGAAACCTGAATGTGACACAGTCTATGATTGATGCGTTTTACAATGGCTTCAAAATATGTTAAAGGACTATAGTATCAAATTGTTCATCCGATAGATAAACATTTAACCAGAGGAAATAATGAGTGTTGAGCTGTTATATGTCCCGCAATTCTTAATATCCATCTAGTGAAATGGGTAGTTACTTCTGTCCATTGATGTACGAACTTCCTAATGCATTGGCAGAGGTATTTGATCTCAAATCATGGGTGGGGAAAACATATGACTGGCAGCCGAAAGCTATCGTAACACTTCATGGAGTAGCAGTCAACACCAATTTGCAAGAAAATGAAGGTAAAAGAGCCTCCTGAATTATGAATCTCCCTTTCATATATTATTACTTCTGCACAAAGCATTACAAATGAATCATTGTAGTCGAACGGCTCACTCGTATCGAACATTTTTATATGCATGGCACTTAGATCTGCCTGTTTTTATAACTCTACATGGCTAAACTTTGAAAGAATTCAGTCCAACATAAGTATCTCCATGTCTGGTTTTTTTGTGGAAGCAGGACTCCAGATAAAATACCATGCCATGAGAGCTGGAACTGATGGCGAAGTCGTTGCGATTCGGATCTCTCAGCAGCTCCTGTAATTCTGCTCAAAATCTACCCTCACTATTGTGAGTCACTGTACGTGTGTGCAGTACATTGGAATTTTCTTCCACATCATTTCTTCTGAATTTTGCTGTTCAGATGGCGGTTTAATTACATCAGCAAATAAATCAATTTGGTGTAGTTGTAATCAGTCAGTTTGTTCATCATAACCCTCACGAAAATAACAATTAATGAAGTCCAGCAAGCTTTGCTTTCTCTTTGAATTGCAATTAATGCTTGCTAATGCTACGGTGTTACAATGCCAAAAAATTAGTAATCGAACCTTTGGCTGGATTTCCCTCCCCTCCCCCTCCAACTTGATATACCCTTATCAAGTTTTCGTAATAAATTGTTACTTTTGCCAGAAAATAAGTACTCCAATGTTGTTACATCAATTTGGAAACATTTTGCTAGAATCTTAAAACAATACTATTAGATTAAACTCATGTCATTTTATTGTGCAAATCAAATGGCTTAGACGATGTGAGAGAGATGACAATTGGCTTGGCAAAATCCAATTGAAAAAATGGATATTGGTGGACTTGGATTTTGCCAAAAATAAAAAGTCAAATTATGGCTTTTCGCATCCTAAGTGGCAATAAGTGGACCTGCTTTGACAAATTCTTTAACAAATCTTATTTCCTGTGATCAAAATTCACAAATTTTCTTCAGCTTCAAATTTGTTTTTTTGTTAAAAATATTTCACATTCAAACAAACGGAATCTTAGTTTCCTATGCTAAATTTCTTGCTTGGTTGGGATGGCCGACAAAAACAATAAACTAGTGTTTCGCTTTTTTATTTTTTTGTTTTCCATTTGGTGACCAACTAGAGAAATAAATTGAATAGAGTTTGTTTTTGTTCCTACGGCAGTTAGAATAAATTGATTCTCCTTGGCCCTCCCTAACAACTATAGGGACCACCTCCGAGGTGCAAGTTGACCAACTCACCCTCTCTGCATTACCAAAAAAGAAAATCAAGTGCTCTCTCTTCATATCCATTTCCTTTTCGTTTTTTGTCTACTATATAATCAAATCGAGTCCATGATTCGCATAAATCTTTGGTCCTTGGGGACGAATTCTTTTTTTTCAAATAAGAGCTTCCATGTGAGTTGCTATTTGTTACCATCTTTGCTGGTCTCCTCCTTCTCAAGCTTTCTCTCTCAAAAAGCTATGGAGTTCTATCTCTCAAGCTTAGGGTTCCCTTACTCTCTGTGACTATGCTCTGAAAGTGTAGCTAGGAAGACGGACGAAATTCAGTTGTTTAAAGAGAGGAGAGAGAGAATTGCATGTGCTTCAATTGGGTTTCATGGAGGTGAGAGGAAAGTGGCCATGGGGTAGTGATGGGACTAGAAGAGGAGTGTGGCAATCCATTAATGGTGAAATTGATTTGAGTGTTTCCAATCATTTTACATGGTCTAGACTCTAGAGCAAGCGAGGACTGCAACGGTGGTTTGAGAAGAGGAGGACGTGGTTTCGGGCTGCTGTGATGCAACTTGCATTATTCAGCTGTCCATCTCGTCAATAAACGGTTTAAATTTTAAGCTCCGTTTGTTTCGATATAAAATGTTTTACAATGTAAAATATTTTCTATGTAAAATGTTTTCTTTGAAAACAAACTTTAAACTTTTATTTTCCGATGTTTAGTTGGCACTTGAAAATATTTTCAAAATTCAACAAAGTAGTGTAGAGAGATAGATGGGGAGTTTAAACGACAGAGAGATATGAGATTATTGGAATTGAACGTGGGTCAGGAGTGATGATCGAGAAAACTGAGCAGTGAGAATTGCAGTAAAAAGCAGCGGGTTCATTTCGGAAAATAATTTACGGAAGATTTAAAGGTAAGTCATTTTCATCTAAATGATGGAAAATGTTTTACATGTAAAATGTTTTCCTCATTTTTTATACAACCAAATACCGAAAAATAGGTAGAACATTTTACCGGAAATATTTGATGAAAAATGTTTTACTCATTTTTTATACGATCAAACACCGAAAAATAGATAAAATATTTTATATCCAAACGAACGGAGGTTATTCGAACAATAGATGTCTCGGGTTTTGATCGTGGATTAGCCCTGGCAAGAATATCTTCAGTCTTCGAATGGCTTATTCTAGATTAGAAGGTTACCCAAATTATGATGAGCTTAGGTTAAGTCATGAATTCTACTAGTAATAATTGTGAAGTCAACGCATATCTTCTTGTTAACACATAGTTAATCAAAGTTTTAATTTTCTTTTAAACACATTACGAATTTATGTTTTAAATATTTGGAATGTTACAACTTCAAATATATCACCAAAACATTGAAGAAATTGAAGGAATTAATATCGTTGTACATTTAAACTGCACTTCATATATATATATATATGTATATATATTTTGGTCATACGTTATACATCAGGGTATTAATATGTTAGTTAACGGGGAGTTTAAAGGCTTTCCGTAACAAAAAATCCCAAACTTTCTTACCGTGAGACTCGAACTTAGATCGATCACCACTGAAAAGAAAAATGAAACAACTAACCTAACAAGCTTGGTTTCTCCGTATTGTTGTTTGCTTGTTATATAAACATGGGATAAGAATTAATGGCAAGACTTTACCTACTGAGCATGTGGTTTGTTCTACCAGGGATCTTAAAAAATAAATATTTATTTGTAATTTTTAAATTTAAAACAGCAAATTAGTCTAAAGTCCAAAAGAAGAGGTACCAAAGTAGATTTAGTCCAGCTTAAGTTTCAGTGATGTGTAAAGTCCATTAATGAAAATATTTTAGAGTTTAAGGTCCGTGAAAAGACCAAATTGCCTTTAATGAGACAAGGGCCTTGTTTGGCTAACACAAAAAATGTCTTTTTTCATTTAAATGATTTTAAATGAGACAAGGGCCTTGTTTGGCTAACACAAAATATGTCTTTTTTTGTGTTTTTTGATTTTGTTGCACTTTCATAGGGTACCCTAGGATTTTAGACACTTTCATAGGGTACCCTAAGGTTTTAGGCACTTTTATAGGGTTTTAGGGTTCATTTTCCTATTATAGGATTTTAGCGGTTTAGGCACTTTCATAGGGTACCCTAGGGTTTTAGGCACTTTCATATATAGGGTACCTTAAAATTTTAGGCACTTTCATAGGGTACCCTACGGTTTTAGGCACTTTTATAGGGTTTTAGGGTTCATTTTTCTATTATAGGGTTTTAGCGGTTTAGGCACTTTCATAGGGTACCTTAGGGTTTTAGGCACTTTCATATATAGGGTACCCTAAGATTTTAGGCACTTTCATAGGGTACCCTAAGGTTTTAGGCACTTTCAACGCCGGTCAACTTTGGTCAACGCCGGTCAACGCCAGTCAACTCCGGTCAACGCCGGTCAACTCCGGTCAACGCCAGTCAACTCCGGTCAACGTTAGTCAACGCCGGTCAACGCCGGTCAACGCTGGTCAATGCCGGTCAACTTTGGGGGGGCTATTTGTAAATCTTGGACATAATGTCCTTTAGACTTTAAAGGAAAATATTTATGTCCTTATCATGGTAAAAACTATTGTAGTATGTCCTCCTACTCAATTTACCCAATTTAAAAATAATATATTTGCAAAAAGATAATTATTTAATTTTTTTTACATTGTTCATCATTAAAATCTATTGAATAAAATTCATATTTATTAAAAAAATAATTCAATAAATTTATTATTTTTAAGCTGAAAAATTATAAATATAAGTAATTACTTTGTTAAGAATGAACGGAAACGAGAGAGTTTCTCTCATGGCAATCTTCTCTCTCTCTCTCTCTCTCTTCACTTGACAATGAGATGACACGAGCATAAAACTGTTACTGGAAACCGAGAGAAGGCGATGAAGAGCAGCAATATCATGGCGGATAAGGCTCGGATCTTGCCTGTTGACCCGAACCTCCAGACATGGGTCTGCCAGAACTGCCGCAACTACCTTTGCATCCTCGACGATACCTCCTCCTCGTCTCGCTCCGGTCTCTCTCTCTCTCTCTCTCTCTCTCTCTCTCTCTGTTGTAACTCTCAAATCCTCATATGCTCTTTCTTAAATAAAATTGACGTATAGCTGCTTAATTTTGGATGGCTAACCGAATTTGTTTCGCCATAACAAAACAGCGTAGAATAGTCTTTTTTGGCCATCTATATACATATATATATATATGTATACAATTATACATACATGTATATGTCCAATGGTGAAACCAACTTGATTGTTTGGTTGTGCTGAATGAATTTGATGGTTTTGCCTCCTCAAATGTTTTAAGGATTTGCCAATTAAATATCGTCTGGTTATATTTCTGAAGTGTATGTTCTTGTAGGTTGTATGAGAGATTCAATAGTTTGGTAGACTAGTAGTGCTTGGAATGTATGGTTGGAATAGGGAACTAGTCAGTAATTCTGCCGAGTGCGTAGCTAGGCTATGTAGTTTTTGTTTCTGGTGTGACTCAAGGTGTTTTGAGTGTGTAGTTATAGTTAGGGGTTCAATGGCTACCCCCTTCCCTTCTTTTTGGTTGTTCTTTTTCAATGCTAATATCTTGCTAAAAAGGGGGAAAAAACAGTAAGGATGACACAACGGAATTAACAAGAGATTAGTTGTGTACCAATTCAAATGAAGGTAAAACTCAAATCCACGAGAAAGAGACAAAGTCCGAGAGTATTATTGATTAAAGATACTGCATAATGTTGTTACAATCCCTTTTATAAGAGAAGAGGCCTAACCCTAGTAAACCCTACCATAAAAAATAAAGTATCTTGAAAATTGGGGAAACTAATAAAATTAAAAATTAGGAAGAATAATAAGACTTTCTTAAAAAGAACAAACTGAAAAGGAATTATACGCTAAGAGTTATTAATGTTCTAAAACTTTCCTAAAATGGCAAAAATATCAAATGGAAGGCCTAAACGAAGGAATTAGGCCGAAATCCACCATCGGTCGCAACTTAGGGTGGTGAGTCTTGACCACAATGCAAAAATAAGTCAGCCCACCTGGTTTGGGCCCATTCTGAGCTCGTCCGAAATTTGCCAATTCGGGAAATCCACAATTAAACATTGTTTGGCCTTTCAAGGCTTCGACTGGTCCAATTGATCAAGGAATTGGGCCGCCACTTGTTCTAAAGCAATGCGATAGTAATATCATTGTTAGTGAAAATGCCAAGACAGGAGAAGGCCTAAATTGGCATGGAAAGTTTTGGTAAAAAGGAAGATGGATTTGTCATATGGCTCCTGACATATCAGAATGGCAAAAAGGGATTCATATAGGTGACACCAGTACATTGAAACACAAGAACTAGTTTTGTTTGGTTTGGTTTGATTTTGTAATAGTGAAGTGTTTGTACTTTGTTGTCATTTATAGATATATTGCTGAGAATAGTACTCAAAGATGCAATGTTCTAAAAGTTGCTCGGAATTAGTCGGGCGGTCAGCCACCTTCGAGCGATTAATCGGCAATTAATCAGCGCATATTAATTAGTACTTGGTGATTAATCGTTAGTCGGACCTAATCGGATAGGCTCTGCTAACGATTAATCGGCTGTTAATTGCCGATTAATTCCTTGTTTTAGAACACTGCAAAGATGTGTTTGAGTTTATGAATGAGTTGGGTATTTTGTTTATGGAGCTTTTCAATTTTCTATGTCTCTTAATGTATCTAATGTGAATTAAGCTTCACAGGACTTCAGTTTTACAGCATGACCGTTGTTTAAAGGAGTTAGGTGTTTATTCCACCTCAAATCCAATTGGGATTACAAAGTTGTGCCAATGACGTCATTTTGAGTTTGTATAAGAAAAGTAGTGTTTTTGTCAAGTTATATATGATATTGCTTCTTTCCGTTATTTGAAGATGTTGGAGTTTATGGATGAGTTAGATTTTTGCTAAAAAATATCACTTCATAGTTTTCGTGTATTTCTTCAGTTTGTCTTTCTCATTGAACCTATCTATTTCTAATCTTAATTCGTAGGGCTACATTTTTGTAACACGACGAAGATTTCAAAGCATTGGCTTTTAATTCCTCCTCAAAAATAAAACGATGCAGGAATGCAGGGTTCTTTGATCAACGGTTCTGGAAGTGTGTTAGGGTCCACAAGTATGGACCATTCTTTTGTTGTATTGCCAAAGCAGAGAAATCAGGTTCAGGGGGTTCCTCCTCGTTCTCACAGCAGAGGGTTGCAGCCCAATTCAAGTCAGTCTGGGAAGGCAATGGAAGAGTCGTTCGTGGTGTTGCCTCCACCGGCTGCGTCTGTCTACCAGTGTGACTCTACATCTGATGAAGGTGGGGTTCATTTATCATCACAGGGAGGAACGAGCTCTCCTATGCAGTCAAACAATTCTGGGCTGCACTCGACCATAACTGTCTTGAAGCGTGCATTTGGTATTGCTACAACCGAGATGCAGGTATTCATGAGTATTATCATTTCCATGATGGAAGAAGGAGCTTCAGTGGGAATTGTATTGCTTTCATATTTTTATTCATTCAGAACTTAACTGTTGGAATTGTTATTTTTTCTATTTTTCCTTTCCAGGTTGCGCAACCATTATGCCTGGAGTGCATGAGAGTGTTATTTGATAAACTTGATCAGGAGGTTGAAGATGTTGACAGTGACATCAAAGCTTATGAAGCCTGCCTCCAGTTCTTAGAGGGGGAGGCACCCAATGTTCTTAGTGAAGCTGAATTTCTCAAGGAGAAATTAAAGGTGCTTTATTCCCCATCCAGTTCCCATGCTTCGATCACTTTGCTTTTTCTATCATAAAAACAAACCAACAAATGTTTTCTATGGAATGAGTAAAATTACAGGTAATTGATTTTGTGGGTTTTCTTTTTGTTTTCCACTAAATTATTTTCTTAGCAGCTCGAGAGACATGGTGTGCCCAGTGGGTGTTGACCATGAACCACTGCACTACCATTACCGAATTTTTTCATTCTTAGGTATTTAGAGAACTATGCCCTTTAGAGTATTGATTTTTGTAATGTAATGTTGATGCTGGGCAATCTTTTTGATTCATTATTGACTTATACAAGACATGCAACTTGCAAACTGTTTATTCGATTGGAACAACTGAGATTGTAGTTGTTGATTTAGTCACTGAGACCAAAGTTTTAGGGTTGTCATTTGTTCATTCATGATTAAGAAACAACAGGTGTGCAAGATGAGTGTAGCGGGAATGAGAATGTTGAGGTGGATGTGTGGTAAGACTAAACGAGACAGGATTAGAAATGAAATGGTTCGTGAGATGGTAGGTGTAGCACCTATAGAGGAGAAGTTGAGAGAAAATAAGCTAAGGTAGTTTGGGAATGTCTACTGTAGACCTGGAGATGCAGTAATTAAGAGAGCTGATAAGATAGCTTTGGGTAGTAATGCTATGGGGAGGGGAAGACCTAAATTGACATTAGATGTTGTTGTGCACAAAGATATGAGTCTAATAGGTTTGAGTGAACAAGTGGCATTTGATAGAGCTCAATGGAGAAAAATGATTCATGTAGCCAAACCCAATTGATTGGGACATGAGGCTCGGTTTGGTTTGGTTTGTATGATTTGTATTTTCTTTTCTGCAAGAGCTAATTTTGCAATAGTTTTATTGTTCTTATTTTTCTTTAATACAGCAAGTAAACACCAAAATATATCTAGTTTAGGTGGCGAACATTACGGTAAAAACTCATGCTTCTTGGAGCTCTTTGCCCCTTGAATGTTGGCTATTGGCTAATTGTTGTACAATTTATACTCATTCATCTAGTTGAGGCAAAGGGTTTGCCGTACAATTTTTCGAGAAATCGCAAAATAACGAGCCCTGTGTGGATCTATGTTGGATGTACTTTTATGTATGTTGATAAGTACATCAACATCAAGTTTGTCTGAATCAAGGTTTTGAATACCCTACCATAACAGCCGGTACGGTCTGGTATGTACCGTTTTACCTGAAAACTAGTACCATGAACTTCCAGGTTCGTTCCTCCATATTTACAGGTGATCCTTGGCTGATCTCGGCCATACTGGCCATTCTGTGTAATTTTCGTTCCTTTTGGGTGGGCGCCAGCTGCTTAATCTCTTTGGCAGAGAGACGAATATATGAGTCGTTTGTGAGAATACAGCTGGACAAGTTCAATGAAAGCCTGCAAGAGGTAGTCTGATTCGCTACACATTGGACAATGAAGTTGATGCACTTCAATTTTGAAGGAAAGAGGATACATAGTGGGGTACACATTTTCATGGTTTTCGTTTTGCCCAACCAAATGTATGTATAACTTTCACATTTTAATCACCCGCTTGTTTAAGTAAGTTGTTCATACTTCATACATTGAAAGTCATGGCTTATAGGTGAAACATATTAATTACTCATGTTAATCCAAACAACAAATGTAAATACTAATCATGTGATTTTTACATGATTACATCAATAGAACGGAAACGGTACCCGTAAAAAAACCGTACCATAGCTGGTACGGTATTCAGAACCTTGGTTTTGATCGTACTTGCTATTGATGTATTTCTCCTAAACCTATAGACAGTAAGAGCTTTTTATTACCTATTAAGAGAGAGAAAGTAGCTGTTAGTTTTAGTTGAAATCTCATGCATAAATTGTGGCTTTGGATTCAATATGTTTGTTGGTCATATTATCTTCTGTTGATGAAATTTAAGATTGAAGAAGAAGAACGGAACCTTGAAGCAGCAATTAAAGAGACAGAAAAACAGTATGAGAAAGTGACTAGCGAACTAAAGGAATTGGAGTTGAAATCTATCCGCTTCACAGAGTTGGAAGAGCGGTAAATTTTTTCCCCCGAAAGTTTGTGCAAAACTAAAGTGCCTATTTGAACGATTTCTGATGAAATGTGGAATGGGCCAAATGGCCATCGACTTTGTAGGGTTTTTTTTTTTCATTTTGAAACATTCTATTTACTGTGAATGATATCAATCAAGGAATTTTTCGTTGCTAATTCTCCCATTTTTTTAATCACATGTATACCAGGTATTGGCACAAGTTCAACAATTTCCAGTTTCAGCTCATTTCACACCAGGTGTTTGCTGCTTGTCCTTTCCTTAGGACATCATTTACCTCTGATGATTTTGCATGCATAACATTTTTGTGGATTTTGTAGCTTTGTCCTCAATAGATAACTTCTGCTTGTTATAGGCCAATCACATTATCTTTGAAATACTTCAAGCAAATCCTCTCGTGAGTAAATTACATCCCTTAATTGCACCTGTTCCCGATAGTCCGATACCCTTCCAAGGGAAAGGGGAGACTGGGGGTGGGGGATTTGACAGTAATAATGTGAATTGATATTAATGTTTATATAAAATTTGCTGCTGGACAATGACCTTTTCCATGTCATGCATGAAAATGGTATGTTGCCACCCGGAGTATGTCTTAATCTGGTAACTCTAGCTGGGCATCTCACTCTCATCTGTCAAACGTTCTGATTATCTTGGAGAACTTTTAGTTGCACTGAAGTACTAAGAACCGTAGTGCTTTTTCCACAACTTAACTGGGTTTTCCCCCCGGCAAACAGGAAGAGAGGGATGCAATTTTGGCTAAGATTGAAGTTTCGCAAGCACATTTGGAGTTATTGAAGAAAACCAATGTGCTTAATGATGCCTTCCCAATCTTGAGTGATGGAGAATTTGGAACAATTAGCAACTTCCGATTGGGTCGACTTCCTCAAATTTCGGTGAGAATACTATTTTTTTTTATATAAGATAATATTACCAAAAAGGCATTAAGGATTTGTTGCCCGTATGCAAAAAAGGGTTTTGCTAGTTACTGCCCAGTGGGCATCGCCTTGATAGAGGGGTAATCCCCCCAACTGTACAGAAAAGTCTGACTTGGCAGCCTTTTACTCCCGTTTATTCTTTTTTTTTTTTTGGTCAACTTCTATGACACTTGTTCTCATATTTCTCTAAATGCCGATTTTAACCTTAGAGAGTATATGCGAACTTTGAAAAGCACTCCAGGCTACTTTTGGTTGACTTTTCTCTCTCCTATTTCTTTCACTTTTTAATTTTTGGACGGTGCTATGGACACCAATTTTACTTCACAGTTTATTTTTTGTGGGACTTACCTAAGGTCTTACAAAAATGATTTGAATTGTTTATTTTTAAATTTTTTGTTATGAATTCCTATAAAAAATGAACTCAGCCGAATATTGAGAAGGGTTTCTTCAGCATTCGTAGTGTGAAACTGGGTGGTTTGCCTTACAAATTTTGAAAAGATCCTTACTGATATTCGATTGAGCTGAATTTTTTTATTGGACCCCCACAAATTTTTTTTTTATAAGAAAAATGAATAGTTCATATCATTTTTAGGGACCCGAGGTGAGTCATTCAAAAAAATCTGTGCATGATCTGTCTAGTAGAATCCATGCGCAAAGACCTTTTGTCCATTTTTGCCTTGAAATCACAAGAACCACATTGAACATACCACAACAATTCTAGACTTGAGCCCTTGTTCTTAACACCTATAGTTTTGTTTTGTTTTGTTTTTTTTATATAGCAGACCACTCAAAGTTTAAACCCTTGTTTCCAGCAGCATTTCGAAAGCCTAAAGCAATAAAAACAAAGAGTACAAGCATTAGGACATCTCATGCTACTTTACTATGAACGCAAGATTTTTTGTGGCACCCACTTTTGTGTCCCATACAAATGATCCGATCCGTTTATTAATTTTAAAATATTTTTTTGAGGGACAATGTAAAGAATAAGGTTAATAGGATACATGTAAGTGCTTGATCCAATCTTACAATTTTCATTCAGAATTTTAAAATATTTTTTTGAGGGACAATGTAAAGAATAAGGTTAATAGGATACATGTAAGTGCTTGATCCAATCTTACAATTTTCATTCAGAATTTTAATCCGAAATTCTGAATAAAAAGTTATAAAATTGAATCAAGCACTTACATATATCATATTGAGCTGATTTTTTTTACAGGATCCCTTAAAAAATATTTTAAAATTAATGAACGGATCAAATTATTTGTGTGAGATCCAAAAGTGGGTTCCGCAAAAAATTTGTACACAAATCTATGCAAACTTATCTGTGTTGATGCTCAATAGCATGGTTGGTTTGGAAACTAGTGAAAGTGGGAAAAGTAAAAAGTTGTGAAGTAACGGGAAAAAAAGTAGGGAGAAATTGCTGCCTAGTATTGTGATTTAAAATAAAAATAGGGCTACTAATGTCTTTTTAAGCCAAGCTTTTACATCATGTCCCACTGCCATTTTACTATGCATTGCAGGCACATGTGTCAAAGCCATAATCCTTTAGGGTCCACATCTAGGATGCCCACTGGGTGGTTTGTAGATATTTGCCTAAAAAAAAAGGCCACAAGACAACAGGCCCTATACACTTAAAACTCCCATCCCATGAGACTGAAAAAGCTCAAACCAATCTAAAAATTGGTCAAAGAGACGGATAACAATCTCTCTTGTCCCAACTATACAAGCTATTCAACAAAAAACATTTGATTTTAAACAAAGGCGTTTCGATCCCTTTAAAGCATCTCGAATTTCTTTCACGCCAAATCACCCTCGTCAAACAAAGAGAGATCATGAAACCCGCTTCCTTCTTTTTCCCACTCTAGCACCTTTTGAAGCAATCCTAGTTCCATTCATTTGTTTGAATATTAGGAAGCGGCATAAGCTTATGTTGATCAGGAGAGGGTTCGGATGGCCAATTTGATGTCTGCACTCCTAGTATCCTATTCATTATGTTTTAATGAACTGGTATTAGGAAGCGGCATAAGCTTATGTTGATCAGGAGAGGGTTCTCACTAATGGGGTTCTCTGGATTGAGCAATTCAACTTGAGATCTATCCCATTCTCTTTGCCTCTGCTGCAACATGCAATTATTAGGGAGCTGAACAAGTATATTTGCGTAGTTGTTTGTCCTTCTCTACATATTCTAGGCGCAGTTGACTTGAATGGGTCCTTTGACCACCCATCAACCCAATGTTGTGCTTTGATAGAGAAAAAGAACCTAATTGCAATTTGTTTGAGGGATTGATAGTTGGGAATCCCTTAATGGGCAATGAGCATGATTACACGAGCTTACAATTGCAAGCTCCAATGGTTTATTGGTCAGAAAAATGGCAGTTGATGGCACTCTTGAATACAATCAAAACTTTGTTCTTTATATTAATTTTCCGTATCTTGCAGTAATCCCTCGATTACAGAATTTCCATGTTTTGATTATAGGTAGGGTGGGACGAGAAAAATGCTGCTTGGGGCCAAGCTTGCCTTCTTCTCCATACCATGGCTCAATATTTTCAGCCGGAATTCTCGTATCCTTTTTATGGGAACATGCATCTCTATTGTGTTTCTATGGAAACCATTCTGCTGTTAAAATTTAGTTGTGTCAGTCAACTGAAGGTGATGCAAATATCTGATTTGCCTTGTAGCAGTGTATGTACACCTGGACAGACAATGTTGAGAAACATAGGCACAGAGTTGATTGAGCTTCCATTAAAGTAGATGGATTAGTACTTGGACCAAAATTAAGAGTAAGATCATGTATGTGGTGCATGGGTAATGGTGGGAAGTTAACTTGAAGGGGCTTGGAGGCATTTTGTTACCAAAATTCCCACTTCTAGTTCTAGTTATGGCGGTCTCTATGTTAAAACACTCGTGGAATCTTTTGTGTGAAACCTCTCATACATGTGCCTCTGTGTGGCATCAAACTGTGCTGGCACCACAAACGCTGTATCATCACTACGTGGTTCTTGTTTTTCTCTATGAGCTGCATTTTACTATGGAGATTGCAACACTTATCATGTCAATGAATTCTCTTGGCGCTGTAGTTGTATAAGGGATGATCCGGCTGGATATACCATTGTAGTCGGCTAATGAGATTTGCAGAATGGAGTCAACCTTGTTTTGAAATATATATATTTATAAGTAACCTTGTTTTGAAATATTGATTTAAACTGCTTTCCTCCTTGAGGAAACTGCAGGGAATTTCCCTCCTAGAACCTTTTAAGCATTTGGTGCTGAACGTGTCATTGCTAGATAGATCTCAACATAAGTTGTTTTTTCTCAATTATGTTTCGGGAAAAAGATCTTGCTGTTTCTACTACCAAGGCAATATAACCTGGGAGTCTGGGACTTAAGGTGGGCGGTGCCCAAGCTGGGAAATGCCAGTTGATCTGAAGCTACCTTGTTTCCACTTAACTCTATTAGATGCTGTCCTTTTGAATAGTTTTTATCCTTAATTTATTTTTGTCAGATACCGGATAAAGGTTCTTCCTATGGGGAGTTATTCTCGAATTATGGACAGCAGGAACAATAAGTATGAGCTGTAAGTACATGTAGTAATGATTCTTTGGTCATTCTAAATTCATTGAGACTTGGAAATCAATGCAGCTTAGCCTTGTGAAGTTGGTGCTTGAAGGGGGGATTTTTTTTGCTTATTAATTGTTCCCTACTTTCTTAAAATTGCATAAATACCTAATGGGTGGATGTGTTCTCCTCAATTGTTTCCACAATAACTTCTTAGAACCTTAATCCCTACCAAAACATGGCGCATGAAGGGGTGTTTTGTTCTGCTCCTTAATTGTTTCCCCAGTAACTTTTTAAAATTGCCTTGAACCCTCTTTCATGACACATCTTTCTTGCCAAGGAATGGGAAGCCTTTCTCCTGGTGACCCATGCCCCTTGAGGTTCTTTAACCTATGTGGGTGGTGTGGATATCGAGATCAAAGTCAATTCTCTTTCCTAACCTGTTTACTATTAAATCAATGATATAGCCTCGAACCCAAGTACTTTGTCTCGGATTTCTTATTCTCTCTCTTTCTTTTTCTTTCTTTTTTATGACCATGTTTATGAAGGAAACTTGTTTCATAATATCTATTCTGTTTGTGTCATCACACAATTTCATGGCCAGTCAGTCTCCTAATCTTGTTCATTATATCTGACCGTTCAGGTGCATTCTTTCGTATGGCCTGGGTTCGCATTGGATATTTGGGGTCATTTTTCCTTTTCCCATTGCATGTAATTTCTTTTTTCCCTATTGGAGTGTATAACTGATATTTTTTCTTAGGTATGGTCCGGTGAACTTGTTTTGGAGCACTAGATACGACGAAGCAATGAAATTGTTCTTGACTTGTCTTAAGGAGTTTGCAGAATTCGCAAATTCCAAGGATAAAGAAAACAACATCCCACCTGAGAAATGTTTCAAGCTGCCTTTTAAGTAAGTCCCTCTGATACTTGAAATTTGAATTGAGCAGATTTCCATGTTGTGATATTGATATAGCTATGGTCGCTCTCTTGTAGAAAATCAAAGACTTCGTTGTGATCATGCTTGTGTGACCATGGCATATAATAGGATGAGTTTGACTTTCAGAGTATGCTGGTAACATTGTTGGATGCTATATAGCACTGACACGGATACTACATCGACACTCAGACACGTTGAGTTTTAGGGGAAAAAAATAGAGGACATGACATGTTGGGAGACACGTTTAAAAAAAATAGAGAGGTTCAATTATATGAATAAAGAAGGTTCTAATTTTGTAATATGTAACACCATAAATACCTTAAATCTCTCATCCCATCATTCACAAAAGTACTAGAATAAACCAAAGGCTTTTCATCATCTATGTATCTTTACTACTAATAAATCATGTATCACAAAAAAAAAAGACTTTCCTAGTCTTTAATGAGAATCTACTTATCGGTTAACATCCCCAAGGTAGTGTGAGTGTCCCTATAGTGTCCAAAGCATTTTTTGGAGTGTCCAAACCAAAAATGCTGAGAAAAATTAGGACACTTCAGCTTTGAGTGTCAGACACATGGCAGGAGTGTGTCGATGTCGGACAAGTGTCTGACAAAGTGTTCGTTCTCCATAGGTCGGGTGTATTGAGACTACTGCAGTTACTTTCTTCCCCTCTACATGAATATCTTGTTGTTTAGCCATCAAGACAAATTTTGTAGCCAATCTTATTGGTAATTTATTTCTATTCTATCTACTTTTGCATCTCCAACTGGATGGAGGACTTTACATGTGGAACAACCTTTTAGAAAAATGTATGCGAATTGTTAACAACAATATTTAGAATGGTTTGTGAAAATACATGTCACAATTTCTTGGTTTATGGGTGCCATAATTAGCATGCAACCCAGACTCATTTATTATTGGACATTTTCATATGTTGCCCTTCTCAATTCGTTGGACGGGAAAATGGCACAATGAAAACGGTTCTTCGTGGGTGTTTATAAAAAATTCTGTTAGTGTTCATGAAAAATCGTAGGAGCAGCTTTTGAGATTTTAGCTTTTAAAAAGTTGTGTGGGGCAATCGATAAAAGATCTGGTTACCTCGCCCGAGCCTCTAGTTTGGATGGATTCTTGCCTAGCCCTTCGTCTGAACCTCTTGGTTCAGCGACTGGGTTCGCCTAGCCCTTCACCTGAGCCTCCTGGTCAGCTACTGGGTTCGCCTAATCCTTTGTCTAGCCTGCACAGTGAAGCACGACAACAAACCACACCAGAGGGACTCCGGAATGGTCCTCTGGTGTGAGAGTGAGATAGTGCAGAGCAAGAAGGTAAAACACTAGGGTTTTGAGGGTAGGATATGTTGTACCTCTTTAGAATTGCTTAGCTTCCTTTATATAGAGCATCCTTACATGCTCCCCAAGTGGGCACACTTCAGCTGTTACCGTAAGAGATAAGGTTGCCAACAGCCTTACGCATGAGCTGGCACACTCACGTGCGCTCGTGATTATCTCTCCGCATAACCGCTTGGATGATGTCACCTTCGTCATACCAGATAAGATGGTTACATGTATATGAATAAGCCGGCACAATATTCACCGCCTTTTAGAAAAATGTATGCGAATTGTTAACAACAATATTTAGAATGGTTTGTGAAAATACATGTCACAATTTCTTGGTTTATGGGTGCCATAATTAGCATGCAACCCAGACTCATTTATTATTGGACATTTTCATATGTTGCCCTTCTCAATTCGTTGGACGGGAAAATGGCACAATGAAAACGGTTCTTCGTGGGTGTTTATAAAAAATTCTGTTAGTGTTCATGAAAAATCGTAGGAGCAGATTTTGAGATTTTAGCTTTTAAAAAGTTGTGTGGGGCAATCGATAAAAGATCTGGTTACCTCGCCCGAGCCTCTAGTTTGGATGGATTCTTGCCTAGCCCTTCGTCTGAACCTCCTGGTTCAGCGACTGGGTTCGCCTAGCCCTTCACCTGAGCCTCCTGGTCAGCTACTGGGTTCGCCTAATCCTTTGTCTAGCCTGCACAGTGAAGCACGACAACAAAGCACACCAGAGGGACTCCGGAATGGTCCTCCGGTGTGAGAGTGAGATAGTGCAGAGCAAGAAGGTAAAACACTAGGGTTTTGAGGGTAGGATATGTTGTACCTCTTTAGAATTGCTTAGCTTCCTTTATATAGAGCATCCTTACATGCTCCCCAAGTGGGCACACTTCAGCTGACGTAAGAGATAAGGTTGCCAACAGCCTTACGCATGAGCTGGCACACTCACGTGCGCTCGTGATTATCTCTCCGCATAACCGCTTGGATGATGTCACCTTCGTCATACCAGATAAGATGGTTACATGTATATGAATAAGCCGGCACAATATTCACCGCCGTGCTTAGTGTCCGAGCACTAGACCGATCGTAGCGACTCTATGTCTATTGCAGAAAGGCCAACAAGCCCAGTTGCCTGCCCAAGCATCATCATTGCCGAACCATAATGTCCAAACCAAAGAGAGGAGCATTGACCTCAGTATAGTTGGCCAACCTTAATGTCTGAACCATAGAGAGGAGCATTGGCCGAACCATAATGTCCTAACCATAGTGAGAAGCGTCGACCTGAGTATGAGTTGGCCGAACCTTAATGTCCGAACCTTAGGAGCCCTGACCTCAGTATGAGTTGGCGATTTGATACTCCATATCTGAATGTTGCTGCCACCGAGCCTGTCTATCCGAACCTAAGAGTTCAATGCTCGGCTTGACCTTATTAAAAGTTGGCCGAACCACCATGTCTAAGCCTAAAGAGAGCTTGAGTGTCAACCTCAGCATAGGCTGATCGTCATACTAACTTTTCCGAACACCATTTGTGCCGAACTGAGCCCGACCGGACATAGCAACCCAGTCAATGCCTCGATCGGATCATATAGAATCGAGGAGTTTAACTCGGGCTTTCGCTGAACGTAGTGACTGGGGCCGAACCAACATATTCGGCCCACTACATGTTGTAAGTGTTCGTCATAAATTCTTATCAACAGATTTTGAGAATATATGGATTCCTAGAAGCTGAAAGAGAGAATACAATTTGATTTTATAGAAGCTGGGTTTGTGTAGACACCCCAATCTGGGCTTCTTGATTGCTTTTTCTTTCGTTTTCGGTTTTTGTTTCCCCAATAAAGAAATGGATCAAGAACACCCCGAGAATGATTAGTGGTTGAGCTTTGAGTGTTTGAAACCCCCCAGTTTAACCAGAACGCTATTGGCACGTGCTGGTTGAGAACCAGCGCGCTGGGGTCAAAGTGCCAGGTATTGGTCAACAGTCAAAGTTTGACCATTGACCCACGTGTGTTGGTTTGTCTCGCGCGCGAGTCCATTACCTGCGCGCACCGGTCAAAGTAGTGTCCCATCACCTTTTTGGCTAACTTGTAGTAGCCATGATCAGGGGTCTGCGGTGCTTCATGACTTACTGGCTAAGTCATCTCGCCTCCCACTCCTATATACCCCTCATATGCTTCCATTTGAAGGGTTACCAAGTTTTAATTCAAGAAGAGTTACAAAAATCCTAACCCTAAGTCTCAAACTCAAGCAAAAAAACCCTACTACCACTCAACAATCCTCAACATCAACCTTTCAACCTCAAACAACAAAGCTCAAACATCCATTCAAACTTAGCCAAAGGTATAAACACCTACTGCTTACTGTTCTGATCCCTGAGAGAGGCTCGTGTGCCTGTTCCAAATCCGAATCTTGTGGCTGGTGAACCTGTTCAAAATCCTGAAATGGCTGCTTTGATAGCCAAGATGGCCAAGCTCGAGGAGACTGTCTCCAAATCTGAAAAACTAGGGGCTAGAGGTTTGGACATGGACCAGTTTTCCCTCCTTTCGAATGCCGAGCTGCCCGAAAGGTTTAAAATGCCGAACTTCTCCAAGTTCGATGGGAACGGTGACCCGAAGACTCATCTGTTGGGTTATCATGCTGTTATCATGCTACTATGAAGCTGCACGGGGTCAAGGATGACGCAATGGCCCAGATGTTCCCTCAAATGCTCTCTGGCCAGGCTTTTCAATGGTTTCTGTCTCTCGACGTCTCCAAAAGAAGAACTTGGGAGGATATTGGAGTAGCTTTCGTCGCGCAGTACAATTACAACTTTCAACTCAATATGACTACTCGAGGGTTGGAGTCTACAAAGATGGAAGCAAAGGAGTCCTTTGCTGATTTTATCAAGAGGTGGAGGGCCAAGGCTGCCAGAATGACTGGTCGCCCGAGCGAGAGGGATCAGATTTGCATCATTTCCAGAAACCTACAACCTGACTATGCCAAGCATCTGCAAACTTTGAGACTTTCTTTGAGTCTGGTTTGGCCATTGAAGATGCATTGCAGAGTGGAATCTTGCCTAGGGGAGAGTCCTCCTCACAGAAGGCAAAGCTGCGGTCCTATTCTGGAAATATTAGCGCGTTGTTTAGTAACAACAACTACTCCAATACAGCTACAAGTGGGAGCGATGCTCCGGTTTTCAACTCCAATCACACTGCCGGCATCAACCAAGTTCAAAACGCTCAAAACAGTCGATTCCGAACCCAACCTCGGAACTTCTCTTCCTTTGATGCGTCTTTGTCTGCTGTGACGGGAGAAGCTTTTTCAATCTGGGTATCTCAAGCCTTTGACCCCAACTCCCTTACCCAAAGTTCTCCCTACCAACTACTATGCTTACCACTTCTGTGCCTTCCATCAAATGCCTGGTCATATCATTGATAATTGCTTGCGTCTCTGCCACGAGATATAAGATCTCATTGACAATGTCACTGTTTAAGCTCCACCAAAGCCCAACATCATTTCCAACTCCTTGCCTCAACACAAGTCTGACCCTCTAGTTGGTCAGATATCTATCACCTCCACTCAGATCAACCCGAGCTCCATCATACTAAGAAGCACGGATACGGATACGGATACGCGGATACGTGATTTTTCCAAAAAGAAAGATACGATACGTTGGGAGATACGTTGAATATAAACGTAAATAAAAATTATATTATATGAATGATTTTTAATTCCTAAAATTTCATTAATGATTAAAGTTTTCCATTGCACAAGTTCACCATTTAACATGTCGAGAGAAATATATTTACATATTGTTGCATATAACTGTACCTATGTAGTTATATATATATATATATAGTCATTTTCAAATGAGGAGATCCTTATTTTAGTTAAAATAAGGACCTCTCCATTTCTCATTTGAATTTTGATGATCCGAGCCGCTCAATGTGTTCAGAACGTGATTTTAAGAGTACCCGCGAGGAATTAGCAAAAAAAATTGACCGGGTAGGGCTTCATCCGAGCAGTTTTTATTTGAACTGTTCGATAAAAAACAAACAAAAACTGCTCGGTTGAAGCCTTTCCGGTTATTTTTTTTTGGTTGATTTCTTGCGTGTACCCTTAAAATCACGTTCTGAGCACATTGAGCGGCTTGGATCATTGAAATTCTATCAGGAAAGGGAGGTCCTTATTTTATTAAGTTAAGGTGGTTCTTAGGAGAATGGGACTCTCTCTCTCTATGTGTGTGTATGTATGTATGTATGTATCTATATATATATACACATACGGGGCAGTTCAATGGACAACTATTTAGACACCTAAAAAAACACCTCATAGTTTCCGATCAAATTTTGATAATCCGAGCCGCTCAATGTGATCAGAACGTGATTTTAAGGGTACCCGCGAGAAATCAGCAAAAAAAAAAAAAGACCGAAAAGGGCTTGATTTGAACAATTTTTAGCTTGGATTTTACTGAACGGTTCAATTAAAAACTGCTTAAAATAAGCACTTTCTGGCCTTTTTTTTTTGCTGATTTCTCGCGAGCACCCTTAAAATCATATTCTGCACACATTGAACAGTTCGGATCATCAAAATTTAATCGGAAACTATGTGATTGAGATTTGGGATGTTTTTTTAGGTGTTTTTTTTGGGGTGTTTACATACACACTTTTTGCGCGCGCGCGAGAGAGAGAGAGACGATATCATCGGTGTGTTTCTGCCTTTCTGATGTCGATTGGTGGGGAAAAAGGAAAAATCGTCGTAATTCCAATTTTAACCCATACATTTTAGGGAGAATTTTTGGGAGGTCCACTATAGCATGTTTCTAACCCCACTAGTCCACTTCTAAAGTTCATAACCCCTCTAGTCCATTAATAATTTCAATGACAAAACTACCTTATGTAAAAGAAATAAGGTCCTTGTTTGGCTAACACGAAAAATGTATTTTTCCATTTTTTTGATCTTGTTGCAACCACGTAACCACCACCTCTGCCGCCACCACCACCACCACCACCACCTTGAAGCCAATATATAACGTTGCGTAACAAAAATTTCTTTTTTTTTTTCCCGCCACCACCACCACCTCCGCCGCCACCACCACCATCACGCCAACATATAACGTTATATGTGAGCCCTCCCCTTCTTGAACCCGTCACCCCTTAACATATAACGTTATATGTGTGACGAAAATTTCTCTCTCTCTCTCTCTCTCTCTCTCTCTCTCTCTCTCTCTCTCTCTTTTTCTTTTACTTTTTTTGAGCCCTTCCCTTCTTGAACCTGCCACAACTTAACATATAACATTAGCTGTCCCAATCTACATTCTTGTCTTATGTTTGGTATTATATCAACAAGAGTGTACATATAATCTTATATGTCCCAATATGTCCTCTGTATGTTATAAAAAACGAAGATAGATTTGAGACATATAAGGTTATCTCTTGATATCTAGAACGTATTTTTTGCCAACACAAGCACATATAATAAATATTATACGTGTATATCTGATTTTTGTACCATGCCAAATATGTTCTCTGCATGTTGAAAAAGTGTACATATAAACTTATATGTCACAATCTGCGCTCTTACCTTATGTTTGGTAATACATTAACAAAAGTGCACATATAATCTTATATGTCCCAATCTGTTCTCTCTACGTTATAAAACGAAGATAGATCTAAGACATAAAGTTATCTATGGATATCTGGAATATGTTTTATGCCAACACAATCACATATAATATTATGTGTATACCTACAGCTAAAAAAAAATAAAATCAAATAAAATCAAATGCTTAAGCTTTCTCCTTGTAAATGGAAATGACTAATGACAAACAAAATACAAGTAGGCCTCGAGCCAGTCTAGTAGGCATCGCTTTCTATCGGAACCGTTGGCCTCGCCCCATTAAAAAAGCTATCAATTTGAACGTAGTAGGCTTCGGTTTTTTCCTCATCGAAATCCTCCGATTTCTCGTCGAGGAGTTTGGACAACACCAGATGATAGTCGCTCGTCTCGTACCATTAAATTAATACTCCATTATAATACAATCATCAAACAACACACGGACGCAAAGAATGAAAAACAAAAATGATCTCATAATTTGACTGAATCATCACATACACGTAAAGTAATCAAGCTTCCCGACCTGGCAAGAGTGAAACTCTCTCCTTGACGTATTGATGGTTCCATCCTCTTTTAGCCACTTGGAACTGATTATCGATTTCCCCTTGGATCTTGGCACTATGTCCCAAACATCATTCTTAATGCTGGAAGGTGTACTCCACCATGGCATCCCGCCAAGCCTGTTGATCTATTGCCCTCTTGAAAACTGGAAGGCTCGGAATCTATGATGCTACTTTTCTCCGGCGGTAAAGAGAGAGAGAGGAGGAGACTGTGCTCCAGATTTGTTTTTTCTAGGGTTTTTCTCTATACGATAGCTTATATCGGAGGATATTATTGTCTTGGTTTAATTTCTTTTTTAAAAGAAGTAGACTTAAGACCTTACTAAACTATATTAGTGGACTAGCGGGGTTACAAATATTAGAGGTGGGTTACAAATTCTCTATAGTGGACCCTAGACCAATTTTTTATACATTTTATGTAATAACATATTTACCCTCGCGTGTATTGAAAACGTATCCAACACATATCCGTGTGTATCCGAAACTTATCGGGATACCAAAAAATAATTCTAATAGCGGGATACTTTAAAAAACAGATTGGGTACATATCCGGAGAGTATCGGTATCCGATATGGATACGATACGTGATACGGAGGCCAAAATAGAGTATCCGTGCTTCATAGCCACCATATTCAACCCTAGCCACTATATCGTCTCTCAAAACCGACCCAAACCAACTGTGTTTATCCCGACTCAACCCGAGGTTAGCATGATGGCCGTAGGTTGCGGAGTAGAAGATGGGGCTGAAAGCTGGAAAGCATTGGCTGATGATTTGATCGATTAGGCAAAGGAGCGAGAGCGGACTGACGGGTTGTGGTCCTTTGATCAAGGGAGCACCGAGTAGGTTTAGTTGAAGAAGCTGAGGAAGCCGAAGTGCTGTTGCTTGGGCCTGATATCCTCTAGATCTTACCCCTCTGTGAGGAAGTCAAGGGTAACTATAAAAATTGCATTTTCAAATTGCGTCTAACTTGCATTGACGACACTTCTAAATCTGACACGGAGTCTTTTGAGTCTAAATCTAGCTCTGAGTCAGAGTTTGTGCCTTTTGGCCCTCCACGTTGCAGCTTTTGTTTCAAGTTTGAGTCTGCTGTACTTGGCAAATCCTGGGGGCTTTTATGAAATGCTTTATCCTGCTTCTAAGGAGAGGTAAATTATGCAATTGTCGAAAGCTCGCTAGACCGAAAACCCGAATGGGCGGTACTAGGCAAAAGAGAGCGTAAAAGGAGAGGTAAATACTCGAGAGTAACCTTGGCCTGAACTACATTTTGACCTGATTCCCCAGAATGAGATATGTAGGCAGTCTCTTTTCGATACTCGGTCACAATCTATCAATTTGATCCAAGGCTTTGGTGCATTGCCGTGGTCGAGAAGAAGACAAGTTCCATCTGTTCAAAAGGGGGAAAACCCTTCGTCTTTCAACCTTATTTCAAGCTACTACTTCAGTTTCAAAGCTGAGCAAAAGCCTTAAAATATTTGGAGCCTAAAAAATAGAATGAAACGCTTGCGAGGCCCAGTGAGTCCATAGCTTATTCTAAGTTCAGCGAAGTCTGGTGTGAACAGCTACAGCGGACTTATAGTCATGCGCGCTAGTTTGAGGTTCACGTGCGCTTGTTCAAAGTAATGTGCGTTGGTCTCAAACCTGCGCGCGCTTCTTCAATTCCTGCAACAAATATCAATAGGCAGCCTCTGGTTTCAAGGGTCCGTCTTCAATTCTAAAGGTGTCTTCACACTTCTATCAATTCCAGCAAGTCACTATGTATATGTGACTGTGTCGAAGCATCGAATCTGGGGCATCACGCCTAACGAAGATTTTGGATTCCCACGGGGGTATTTCAAGTTCAAATCAAAGTTTCAACGCCTCGAAAGTTGTTCTATGGTGTTTGCCAAAATTTCTCATACCGTACAAGTCATGTGGGCCTAATGTGATTGTACGGAGGTATCGGTTTTAGTCCGAGACTTATATGCGTCATCCCTTTGCTTCTTTTTGTCCATCTTTGTGGCATTTTTCGAGTTTTTCAATCTGTTTCCCATTCTGGGGCTTTCTTCTCGATTTTGTTTGTTCGTACAGGTCTTTGTACATATTTGGCTGTATGTGAGCGTCAGTTTCACCTGTCTATGGATATTTTAGATTTTGGCCCGTCAATGCCCAAAATTTCATTATTTTTCATGTCTAAAAGTCCATGTCGTATCTTGGGACTCTTTTTCCTTTGTTGCCCGAGCTAGGCAAGTCTATACGTGTGCGTGTGTGTTGACTCATTTCGCTCGTCAATGCAAGTTGGATATTTGTGGTTGGTTTGTACTCTCTTTCAAATGATTTCATAGAGGGTCAATGAACCAAGGTACTGCAACTTTTGCAGCACTGCTACGGCATCCATAGTCAAAACAGCAAAACATCTAGTACAAGGGATACATTGGCCCAACGCAAAAGCAAATCAAACACGTCAAAGGGTGCTCTGACCTGCGCAAAAGTTATCTACTTGGAAACGCAGGCCCGAATCTCAACTCAAAGCAGTAAAGCGAAAGTGTGGCTCAGTGGTAGCTCTCAATCGTCAAGCTTGTCCTAGTTGTCGTTTGTATCGTCCCTTCCCTAGGAGCCGCCCTTCTCTATGCTTGCATTTTCAATTTGTACATGTGTTTAGCATACATTATCGTTGCATATTGTATATCAAAATGTCAAAAGTAGGAAATCAAAAGCACGTTGAGGCGTTCTACCGTCGGTGTTGAGGCATTGGCAATTCAAAAGCACGTTGAGGCGTTCAAAAGCACGTTGAGGCGTTCTACCGTCAGTGTTGAGGCATTGGCAAATCAAATCAACGTTGAGGCATTCTACCGTCGGTGTTGGGGCATTGGCAAATCCAATCAATGTTGAGGCGTTCCAAAGGAGGCAATGAAAATCTTCTGCGGAGTTGTTACCTATGTTAGTAGAGGCAATAGAAATCTCCCTAGCTTCCGAAGGAGGCAATGAAAATCTTCTGCGGAATTGTTACCTGTGTTAGTGGAGGCGGTAGAAATCTCCCTAATTTCCGAAGGAGGCGATGAAAATCTTCTACGGAGTTGTTATCTACGTTAGCGGAGGCAATGGAAATCTCCCTAACTTCTAAAGGAGGTGTTGGAAATCTCCTTGGTTGCGTTTATCTTTCCCCCAGCTGGTCTGACAACATCCCCGACACTTGCAAGGTCATCTTCGATAGCTTGAGAGGCAATGGGAATCTCTCATACCACCCCAACGATGGTCTGCTTGTCCTCGTCTGTTTGTCAATCGGTATTCTATTTTACATGTCTTCTTTTCTAGTCTGTTTTTTGGATGGCCTTGTGGGGGTGTCTAGAAATCTTTGATGTTACCAAGTGCTCTAAGTTCCGTCAAATAGAGGCTACTGTAGACAACCCAATCTGGGCTTCCGGATTGCTATTTCTTTCGTTTTCGGTTTTTGTTTCCCCATTGATGAAATGGATCAAGAACACCCCGAGAATGATTAGTAGTTGAGCTTTGAGTGTTTGAAACCCCCCAATTTAACCAGAACCCTACTGGCACGCGGCTCAACCAGCGCGCGGGTCAAAGTGCCAGGTGTTGGTCAACAGTCAAAGTTTGACCGTTGACCCATGCGTATTGGTTTGTCTCGCGTGCGCGAGTCCATGACATGCGCGCGCCGGTCAAAGCAGTGCCCATCACCTTTTTGGCCAACTTGCAGTAGCCATGATCAGGGGTCTGTGGTGCTTTGTGACTTACTGACTAAGTCATCTTGCCTCCCACTCCTATATATACCCCCCATATGCTTCCGTTTGAAGGGTTACCAAGTTTTAATTCAAGAAGAGTTACAAAATTCCTAACCCTAAGTCTCAAACTCAAGCAAAAAACCTTACTACCAATCAACAATCCTCAACATCAACTTTCAACCTCAAACATCAAAGCTCAAACATCCATTCAAACACAGCCAAAGGTATAAATATCTGCTACTTACTCTTCTGATCCCTAAGGGGGGCTGACAGGGTCAAGGCTGGTGATCAATATCAGTCCTGGCCCTAAGGCTAACAGGTTACAAAAACCGTGTGGGCAGGGGACCTGCGCGCGTCGGTCGCTTGCTTGAGCGCGCCACTCCGTGGTTGTGCGTGCGGATCTGCGCGTGGACAGGGACCTTGTTCTTTTTATGTTGTTTTCTTCATAGATCATCACTGTGAGCATGCAAAATCAGTTTACTGCGTTCCTATGTTAAAACTGCTAGCTTGTATTTCAATACTTATTTCTGTTCTGTTGAAACACCAACTAGGTATATCTAAACATGTCCCAGAGCCCCACTCATGTGAGAACAAGTACTGGAAACAGCCTGGATGGGCACGCGCAAGTTACCAACCCGCGCGCGCAGGTGTGCTTGATCCGTTGGCTTTCCAGTGCGTTGCTCTTGCATGGGTGACTTGGCCTTAGGCCACTGTTTTGTCTCCACACTGTTTATGGGGTGTTTTGTTCATTTGTTGGGCTTTTCAAGTTTTAAACTGTGTAGTGTGAACACTATAAACTGCTTGGTTTGGTTCTGGGTGTGCACTGGTCCTGTCAAATTGAAGAATTAACGCCAGAATTGAGACCCAAAAACTTAGGGTTATTTTCCTCATTACGCAAGATTTATACAAGATTAAGAAAGTAATTACAGTGAGATCGTTATCTCCTAATCTAATTACACAAAGACTTAATTATACACTAATTATACATACACCCATAACGTAACACTCCCCCTCAAGTTGGTGCAAAGATGTCAATCAAGCCCAACTTGAACACAGCGGGGTGGAAACTCTTGCTACCAAGCCCTTTTGTGAATATGTCAGCTAATTGATCCTTCGATTTCACAAAAGGCATACATATCAACCCATCACTCAGCTTCTCCTTGATGAAGTGTCTATCAATCTCTATGTGCTTCGTTCTGTCATGTTGGATAGGATTATGAGCAATGTTGATGGCAGCTTTATTGTCACAGTAGAGTTTCATAGGACCACTACTCGAAATTCCCAAATCACGTAATAAGGTTTGGAGCCACAAGAGCTCACAAACACCATGAGCCATAGCTCTATACTCTGCTTCTGCGCTTGATCTGGCAACCACTGATTGCTTCTTACTTCGCCAAATAACCAAATTTCCTCCAAGAAAAGTACAGTAGCCCGAAGTAGAGCGTCTATCATCCACAGATCCAGCCCAGTCAGCATCAGTGAAAACCTTTAACCGCAAGTGACCATGATTAGAGAACAGAATTCCTTTCCCTGGAGCAGACTTGAGATACCTCAAGATACGATAAACTGCGTCCAGATGTGGAGTATGAGGATCATGCATAAATTGACTAACAACACCCACTGCATAAGTAACATCCGGTCGAGTGTGAGCTAAGTATATCAGTCGACCCACAAGTCGTTGATACCTCTCCTTGTCAGTGCGCTCTCCCACATCTCTACTAAGATGATGATTTGCCTCAATAGGAGAATTCGCAGGTCTACAACCCAACATACCTGTTTCTTCCAAAAGATCAAGTATATACTTCCGTTGGGAGATAAAAATACCTCTATCAGACCTCGCCACCTCCATTCCTAGAAAGTATCTCAGTGATCCCAAATCATTAATCTCAAATTCTTGAGCCAGATTAGACTTAAGATTAAGAATCTCGTTCACATCATCGCCTGTAATTATTATATCATCCACATAGACAATAAGGACAGCAATCTTACCAATAGCTCTTTTGATGAACATAGTATGATCTGCATGGCGCTGTTTGTATCCAAACCTTAACATAGCCTTTGAAAATCTGCCAAACCAAGCTCTAGGTGACTGCTTCAACCCATAGAGAGCCTTCTTCAACCTATAGACCCTTCCTTCAGTCTCAGAGGAAGAAAAACCTGGTGGTATATCCATATACACCTCCTCTTCTAATTCACCATGAAGGAATGCATTCTTCACATCAAACTGTTGTAGAGGCCAATTTAAATTTGCAGCACAAGATAGTAGAGCTCGTATAGAGTTCATCTTTGCTACCAGAGCAAACGTCTCCTCGTAATCTATACCATAAGTTTGAGTAAAACCCTTGGCAACAAGTCTCACCTTGTACCTCTCAACTGTACCATCAGCATTCTGCTTAACAGTAAAAACTCACTTGCATCCCACTGATTTCTTCCCTTCTGGAAGTGATACTAGCTCCCAAGTGCCGTTCTTTTTCAAAGCTGTCTTCTCCTCTACCATAGCTCCTTTCCACTTAGGTATCACATGTGTATCCTGCCAATTCTGTGGAATAGATATAGAAGAAAGAGACGAAACAAAGGCATGGTACGAAGGAGATAAACGATCATAAGAAACAAATTGGGAGATAGGATGTAGGGTGCATGACCTAACACCTTTTCGAAGAGCAACAGGAAGATTATCAATAAAAGTGGGTTCAATGGGAGAAGATTCATTACCAGATGAGTCGGAGTCAGCCGAGGAATCCAGAACTGGAGCAGGAGATTGTGATTGACAAGGTGGCATCACACAGGAGAGCTTTTCATTTTTCCGTCTAGTTCTAGTACAGACCTGCAAGTCAGGCCTTTGCCACCGTTGTGATAAGTTCTCGATATCACCACCAATGTCATGTGTTGCTCTTTCGGCAGATTGTGTTGCTCTTTCGGCAGATATTGGTTCCTCCTCAGAGTTTTCCTTCTCCCCCTGACCATGATTAAAAAATAATTCTGTCTCCCCCTGACCATGACCATAAACCTCCCTCATCTCTTCCTGCCTATGCTCCCCCTGAAGAGATGGAGCGGAGGAAGCGTAAAAAGACTTGGTTTTCCAAAAAGTGACATCCATAGAAACAAAAAATTTTCGAGAGTGAGGATCATAACACTTCTAGCCCTTCTGGGTAGGAGAGTACCCAATGAAAACACATTTATGGGCTTTAGGACCTAACTTGCCACCAGAGGGGTGAGGAGCATGAACAAAACATACGCATCCAAAGACTCGTGGAGGAAAAGTCGTGATGCGAAAACTACCAGGAAGACACTCAATGGGAGTTTTGAAGTGGAGAACACTGGATGGCATACGGTTAATAAGGTAAGTGGCAGTCAAAATCGCTTCGCCCCATAAATATTTGGGAACATTCATGGTAAATAAAAGAGAGCGAGCAACCTCAGCCAAATGACGATTTTTACGTTCAGCAACTCCATTTTGTTGTGGAGTGTCAACGCAAGTCGTCTGAAAAAAAATGTCATTTTCATCTAGAAAGCTCCTAAAAGTCCTATCAATATACTCAGTGCCATTGTCACTACGGAGAATTTTGATATGCGCATCAAATTGGGTGCGCACCATCGCATGAAAAGATTTAAAACAAGAAAAAACTTCACTCTTTGATTTAAGTAAATACACCCAAGTAACACGAGAGTAACAGTCAATAAAAGTGACAAACCACCGATAACCCTTAAGAGAGGTAACAGGGGAAGGACCCCAAACAGCATAATGAATAATCATAAAAGGAGAAGCACTCCGTTTATTAATAGGTGCATAAAAAGATTGTTTATGTTTTCCAAGCTCACAGGCTTCACAAAAAAACTGACTCTGAGAACAATGTTTAATTAAATGAGGAAAAAGTTTTCCTAAAATCCCAAAAGAAGGATGACCAAGTCTACGGTGCCACTGATGTAACATAGAAAGATCTGGACTCGTATCTGTTTGCTGAGCTAGACCACATGACACGGGTGAATGAGTGAACAAACTCCAGACTCCAAAAAATAGAGGCCACCCTGTGCTTTACTACTGCCAATCACCTTCCCCGTATCCAGTTCCTGAAAAATACAATGAGTAGGGAAAAAAGTCACGGAACAATTTGCAGAACGAGTGAGACTACTAACAGAGAGAAGATTAGTAGCAAAGTTTGGGATATGTAGAACTGAAGAAAGGGAAATAGAAGGAGAATAACGAACGGAACCTTTCCATGAGATAGCAGAGAATGACCCATCTGCTATTCTAACCTTATCCTTACCGGAACAAGTAGCGTAAGAATCAAACACAGAGGAACAACCTGTCATATGATCTGAAGCACCCGAATCTATGATCCAAGGAATAGCAGAAGAGGCAGTAAATGCACTAACTGGAGTACCTGTACTGGTGTGAGCAAAATAGGATGAAGTGGAGGCTACTGTGGAAGTAGGAGGTATAGTAGATGGAGAATCAGCCTGAGCCATTAGGCGCCTGAGAACTTGCATCTCCCCTTGAGAAAAACCACCAACATAATTGGATGACGCCTTAACCTCAGTAATGAACCCAAAATCAGGCAAAGTGGACTCAAAAACATGAGCATGGGCTTGAGAACGCACGGGACCACGACTACGACCACCACGTACACCCCCTCGCCCACGAGGGGGACGACCATGTAACTTCCAACAGAAATCCCGAGTATGACCGACGTTGTTGCAGTGATCACACCGAAGAGACTCACGATCAATGGGCCCGCTGCTAGTACCAGATTGTGACTTACCACTCTGCAGAGGAGGAACAAGTCCACTACGAAAAAGTGATGGACCCTGTGGAATGGCAACCAAGGCAGAACGCTCAGGAGTAGGAGTGCCTAACATAGCACCCCTCCTACTCTCCTCCTGCTGAACAATGGCATAAGCCTCGCCCAACGACGGAAATAGAATACGACCCAACACCTGCACTCTAATTGGATCATATTCTATATCAAGTCCAGCCAAAAAATCATAAACACGTTCCTTCTCCAACCGTTTTAACCAAGCAGCAGTATCAATAGCACAAACAGCCTGAAATCCCTGATAATAATCAAATTCTTGCCATGCTGCATTCAAATCACAGAAATAGAACGATGATTTTGTTCCAATGTACGGATCCTCTTCCTCAACTCAAAACACTGTGCATCATTACCCTGCTGAGAATAAGTTTGGGCTACAGTAGTCCAAATCTTATGTGGAGTATCAAGAAGCAGAAAAGTATGACGAATATCAGCCCTCATAGAATTAAACAGCCAGGTCATAACTAACGATTTTTGAGATTTAAATTTTTTCAGTTCAACAGCCTCAACAGGTGGAGCAACAGGACTCTCAATAAACTCTGACATCCCTTTGGCCTCAATAGCCAAAGTAAAAGTGCGAGACCAAATCAAATAGTTGGTACCATCCAACTTAATATAGCAAATATCTAGGGAAAAATTATCATGAGTTCCACTAGCAGAAGTCTGTTTTTTCTCCTCAGACATCTTAAAACCAGAACAACAATGCCAAATAAATAAAAAACAGTACTCGAGCAGCTTTGGAAGTCCACAAAAAAACAATAACTAAAGTCCAATAGCTTTATAACTTCAAAAAAGACTACTGTATACCTTCGACACTTCAAAAACTACTGTATACCTCCAAAATCCCTTGTACCCAGCCTTCAGAATACCTTCGAAATTTCATACCCAGCCTCGGATCTCCTTCGAATTTGACCCCTTTCACTGCACAAGAAGATCTAGAGTCCAAAACGCGTAGGAATCTCAATGAACAAGGGCAGATGTATTCAGAAGTGGTCGAAAACCAGCCGGCGTGCGTCGGTGACGGTCAGAAAACCAACGGTGGTGGTCGGCGACGTGACACAACGGCTGATGAAGGTTCGTATGGTTTGGGTCCGGCTAGATCTATTTGGGTAAACAATGATCGGCAAAGAAAAAAGGATTGTGGCTGGTCGTCGGAAGCTAATCGATTAGAAGGGCCAGCAACAAGATCGTCGGAATAGGTTACGCAGGTAAATCGTTACCATGCTCTGATACCATGAAGAATTAACGCCAGAATTGAGACCCAAAAACTTAGGGTTATTTTTCTCATTACGTAAGATTTATACAAGATTAAGAAAGTAATTACAGTGAGATCCTTATCTCCTAATCTAATTACACAAGGACTTAATTATACACTAATTATACATACACCCATAACGTAACACAAATCAAACAGCGTAGAAAGCGTTTCAAGTTCGGTTCATTGGGTGTCGGACCTTCAAACCCAAGTGGCGACCTTGAATTGAGCGCTCGTCTGCCTGTGCTCCTTGATCCGCCTATTTTTTTGAGGGCATGTTGCCCACAGTTTGAAGTGCTTTTTGGATCAGATTTTTTAGAATCTAACTACTTTGCAAGCTGATTTTCACCTTTTTGCAGTAAACGATATCAGCGTTTACTACAACTTAATTATAATCCCACAAGGGCCACAACTATAGTGAACATGTATTTATACTTCTGCTAGACTCTAAAATCTAGAATCTGAAATCTGTAGCCACAGCTATTGGAAACGCGCCTAAAAGTTCCGTTAATTTGGCATGAAACAGAAACCTGGAAGTACTTGGTTCTTGTAATTGTCTTTTATCGCACAAATTGTTGAAAATGTTTTCTGGTAGCTTGGAAGTCGGGGTTAATGGAAATACTTGTTAGTTGTTACAATAATATAAAGTTTTGAATTATTTGAATGTTGATAGTGTAGTAGGCTAAAGAGCAATACTGTATTGGGCTAAAGAGCAATACTGAATTATTTGCCTGAAAAGTTTTGAATTATTTGAATGTGAATAATTTGACCATCAATTGCTCATCTATTGTGCTAGAGTTTGGTTTTCTGTAAGCAATTAACAGGTAATTTTGATAATAACTCGGAATGCCTATTCTCACGGTGCTTAGCGGCGGCCTCTAAGAATTTTGGGCTGCCTTTTGCAGGATTGAGAATGATAGAGTTGGAAACTACTCTATCACACAAAGCTTCAACGAAGAAGAAAATTTTACCAAAGCTCTCAAGTACACTCTCAACAATTTAAAGTGGGTTCTCTTCTGGTTTGTCATGAACACAAAATTCCAGCCTCTTTCAGCAAGTCTCTCCAAATGAAGTTGCACCCGGCTCTTGGCACTCGAAACAGTGTGCTGACTGAACTCGAATCTCGAAATTATTTATACTCGTGAAATAGGTGTATGCATAGAGTTTGATCTTCTTCTGCTCATGGCCAATTATAACTACTTGTACAGCATAATATTACCTGCCTGTGATATTTGGTACGCTAGAAAATAACGTGTTTGTTTTTCTGGTTCTTTTCAGAAGTGTTGGGTTTTGACATGTATTGAGATGTATAGAAGTAGAAGATGCATGATTTCACCTTCACTCTCCCTATTGCTGTTTTATTTTTTTGCATTTTCCCATCCGTTTCGCAAGTTCATGCAACGCGGTTCAATTTGTGAAGTACTCGTGTGAGGCACTCTTTAACATTTGGTTAACAATTGTTTATCCGACTTGAGATAAGCCATGCTCAAGGCCTGGCAATGGAGCTGCATCAACTTATCTTTTTCATTAACCTCAATTTTGTGTTGTATTGTTTGGTCATTCAGGGGTAATAATGCTAGGAGGTAAATTTTGATGCGTAGCTAAATTTTTGACAAAATTTGATGGCCTTATACTGATGTCCAAGTTCATTTGATTCTAGCAAGTATTTTTCTGGGGTTTCAGTCTTTTTATGGCATGGAACAAACTTATCAATGATTAACCGACTCTTTGGATCCATTCGGTTGGAAACTTATAACCCCGACTAAGTACGTAAACCTATTTTTAGTTTCCGTGAGTTGATAAGTTATTAACAATACCGGAGCTTTTCTTGGGGACAGGTGAAAACTACTCTAAAAAAAATTTACAACCGGAGCTTTTCTTGGGAGACATTATAACATGGCGGTGCTCAGTGCTCTTCTTGTGGTGGTGTTGTCCGTTGTGTTCAGTGTCTGGCAGATCTGATTGTGTGGCTTGGTGGGTTCCTGGGCGATGGTGTGGTGGCAAGGAGGGCGACCGGCAGTGCGGTGGTTGTTGGCCAGTTTGGGTTTGTTTTGGGCTTAAGATTGGTTAGGGTATCTTAGGTTTTGGTGGTTGTTCGATAGGTTACCAGCAGATGGTTTCCAGCTGGCTGTCCTCTCTACTGTGGTTTGGACCCGAGCAAATTAGGGATCGGATGCTGCTCCAGTGGTGGTGGACTGTTTAGCGGGACTCAAGTTGCCGATGGGCTTTTGATTGCAGTAGGCTTTTGTTTTCTGAGATGAATGTATTATCTGGGTTTTTAGACCCATAGGGGTGTCTAGGCTTCGCCCTATTAAGGTGTACTTTGTTCTAAAGGGTATCCTTGATTAACTTCTTGCCAATCGTAGATTTTGGGTCTCGAATTGGGCAGACAATTGCTCTTTGAGCATGATGTGGTGTTTTTACTCCTATTAGACTTGTGACATTTTCAAGATTAATAATATACTCCGTAAAAAAATTGCTGTTCAAAAAAAAAATTACAACTAGGATAATACTCCCTCCCTACCTCCAAAAATCAGGAAGCTCAAGGAACTTGTCCATTAGAGCCATGCTCCCAAATGAAAGGCGGAAAGAAGAGGATATGCCTAGAGACCCAATTCAATTTTTGTGCTCATTACGGTACATTGGATAAGTTATTCTTAGTTCACTGGGTTGCATGAGAAAAGAAGATAAAGTGGACGGAAACAAATGGATTAGATTATGCAATAATCTGACTAATGAAGGATATAAAGGAATCCTGTCTTCAGACTGGCACAAGTAGTAATAAGACATACAGTTCCTCCATAAATTAAAAAAGGTAACAAGACAGACACTTGATTACATATTACGACTGTCAAGCTTTCCAAAAGATAATTCAATATCCAATAATGATTATGAGAAATTAAACTAACATTACAAATCATGAACAGCGAGGAAATATAGATCTCACTACATTACAGAACCTCAAATGCTCGAAAAGGTTAATAGCTAAACCTTGAATACCTAGCTAATATATGTAACATTACAGTTTCATCTCACTTTTTATTGTACAACAAACATAACCTAACCTAAATAATTAGAAGGCCCACACGCAATCAGATTGAGGGTTTCTCTTCGTCGGATTGAGAGTTTGGTTGCCCAGGGGCTGAATCAACAAAGAACTCCTCCACTGAAACATAGACAGACTGAGAGTGTAAGAACTATTTTGAATAAGGAGGGAGCGGGAAGTTCAATTACAATTCTAACTGCGTAGAATTTCAGCTGTTTTCCGGTGTAAGGAACTATTATCCAATAAGCAACAGAAAAGCAACAATCAAAATGTCAAATCAATTCAATTATCCCAAAACTGAAATAGAGGTGTTTACCAAAAAAAAAAAAACTGAAACAGAGATTGCTTGTTACGTATTTCTTAGAGTTGAAAGTTGACAATACACGTGACTGGATGCTATATGCGTCCATTGCCTTGTTTCTGGATAATCATATGTAGGATATCGCTCCCATGTTTAGAAAGGCTTACAAGCAAAAGCTCTTTTAAGCCTCAAAAGTCCCTGTTCCTACAAATTCTGTAGGAGGCTGTACATTTTAGTGTTCTGAAGTATGGGAGTCTAATTTTCTAGTCTCTAACAGAAATAATTCTGTCTTATTTTACTTTAGTTGTCTAATTTTCTTCCCCCGAGATGTTTTAGATGACATGGAAATACCCAAACCCAAGTGGTTTGAACATGAGGCTCATTGGCAGCTACAGTGTACTACTACTAAATTTGAATAGCTTCTAATCGTTTCTCTTAAGCAAGAAAAAAAAAAGGAGGAAAATTAGCATCATTTTATCATTTTCAGGAAAATGATGCAGAAACTTTAGGAAGAGATAAGATTCTGCTTTACCTATATCCTCTGGCTCTGGGGAATCAAGTAATATATCTGAATCAGAAGGCAAAAAGGGGGAACCAGGATAATTTCCCAAGGCTCCTAGATCTGCAAGTAATTTAAAGGTAAGAAGTACAATTTTATGAAACAGCAAAAATTTACAAAAAAGAAGAGGGCGGGAAACTGAAAGAAGAACGACAGAGAACCAAATCAATAAGAGAAGTCCTCTATGCAATCGAAAAGTATTATATGCTCCTTTCGTATTAGGATGATCTTAAACATGGTATCCATGAATGCAGGACATTGGCTGCCTAAATCCCACCATCAAACCAAAAATGTTTAAAGCAACTGTTAAGTCAGTCAGAGGGTTAAGACAAGTTCATTGAGAAATAGTCATTGGATCCTAAAAACTACGTACACACAAGCCACAGTTTCCACCAAAAAGAAACGGGGGTCGTTTTAATTGAACTTGTAATCTTTTATGGACGTCAATAATTGCAGATAACAGGCTTGCAATTTACTGACACCACAATTTCCTTTCTGGAAGAAATACCATTGCTTATGAAGGAATTTTTTCCTAAATAGTTTTCATTCTAGTGTCTATTGGAGAAAAAAAATTACCAATTAGTGGGACCAAATAATTTAAGCTGACAAGCTCTAAGAGATTTACTTACAGTTACAGTGGATTCTATCAAGACCTTGAAGGTCTACTAAGATAATCAGAGACTCAGAACCACAAAAAGCCCTTCTTCCATTACATTATTACAAAGGCATATAACAGTTGAAAAATGCTCCCACTTACCTCCCAAGTTTGACAAATCTGCTGTCAGATCAGAAAGACTAAAATTCCAGGGTATCTGAGCCAGTGATCTGAGGGACTCTCTTGAATTCCCTGCCCCATTATCTGGTGGAAGCTGCAATCCTACTGAACTCGCAACATCAGAAGTAAATGCTGTGTCAAGGGCTGAGGTGTCTACTCCCATGCCTGATATTTCTGAAGCAGTAAAGGGGAAATGGCCAGTAGATGCCACTGATGGAGGGCTCACGGCCATGTCTGACATGGCACTGCTTGGTGGGAGAGCCGGGGGCACATCGGCTGTGCTGCTGTCCATTACCATGCTTAAAAAAGGGAAAAGCAACACATATCAGCCGAATTTATGGCAAGTTCTATTACTGGAAGTAGAAAGAAAACTCTGGTGATTCTACACTGAGCTAATAAAAGTTTGACTTCAGCATAATATAACTTCAGAGTTCAGACTACTAGGTCATTTTTTTCTCTTCCTTTTCATAAGTTTTTTGGCATGGTAACAAGATAATAAGCCTTGAAGGAGGTGGCCAGATCATTAGCTCAATTGGAATTAAAGGATCCTTGTTAACGTATCTAACCAACCTACTCAACTAATTATATTACCGACACTCAAAACGGCATCATGTGCAGTTTGACTATCCATGAGTCCTTTTCTTCACGTCAATGTGTTATCCCATTGTAACTGCCATCACACAGGCAAATATATGCCTATCCTATGATACTCATTATATTACATTGCAAACTCGACTTGACAAGAAATAAACCAAGTTATGTGATAAGTAGGAGGGGGGAAATAAATGGGGAAAGGGAAGAAACATGCTTTCATTTTATTGATTATGCTGTGCTAACTATTGAATGGAGTATCAATGAGAATAGAGGGTGGTGAATATGGGGAAGGATACTCACTCATTCCCAGAATGCATCCGAATGGGATGGAAATTTCCTGGTGCCGGCACGCCATTAACCACGTGACAGCTAGATATTCCGCAGCCCATGGAATCAAGATGAGGTTGACCTGTAGCTGGGATCGGAGGGTGCTGTAGGACAGGGTATCCCATAGGTAAGTTGTTAACTGCACTGGAACACATGGTATCAAATGATGATGAACTCAATAAATACTCCTGACAAAACCCCTAACTAAGAGCATAAAACTTTTTAATCAAAAGATGAAAGAAAGAGAACTGGGGAAGGAAACCCCTATTTTGAGGACTTAAGCATCAACATCGTCTTCTCCAAGTGAGAAAACGAGCTCACTGCTGGTAATGTAAGATCCTGTAGAGGAATTAAGTCCCAGAGGTAATCGTAAGAGTTGATTTCATTAGACATCTAAGAGGAATCTGGGATTGAAGTTGAAGAGATCGTCAAGATACAAGAAGCATAAGATCCATTCAGGGTTCAACAAATTAAACTTGGTACGGCCTGAAATGAACAATCTTCTATTAAAGCTAAACTTGGTGATTTTGGCAATTTAGCATCTAGCTTATCACATCTTCATGCATGACATCAGTTTTGCCCCACCATCTGTATCAGGAGTTGGTGAAAGCAAATCTGATACAGATATTTTCTGTAACAGTTTGTTATCTAGGTCAATGAAATTATTAACAGTGTCCACTGTCCACATTTTAACACAGGGCTGAAGAAATATTCCTGTGTTAAACGTCCATAACTATGGGAGCTACAATTGTACAACTCCGTACAAAGAGTAATAGCTAGCAAAGAATGACTTTGAACATGAGATCTTTTTTAACACAAAAACATGATAACTTTAGCGACCAAAAACCAGTTTGACCACACAGACAACATTTCAAATCAATAGCTCGTTAGAAAATTTCAGTTGAGCAACTTGTGATTATTCTCTACGAAAGAACCATGAAAGTTTAACACATAATCTGAAATTTCTGCAGTTTCTCTGCAATCCTGTTATTATTACAGTAACAGCATTTTTTGCTTTTCTGTGTCAATTAAAATGTAAAACGAAGTTTACCTTGCATTGGGTGAATACCATTCTGTATCGGAGCCAAAGGGACCTTCGGAGGTACAGGATACTTCATCAGGTGATACTGATGCTCAAGCAAACTATTGAACAAGATAATTTGTTTCTTCAATTTTAGCCTTATGTAATAGGCCCTGAAAAAGTCAGCATTCTCTTCTTCCAACTTCTGCCACACTGAATAACCAAATAAGAGTTTAAATTGAAATGTTATTTGGTAAATAGCTACATTAGATGACTGGCACGACAGAGCAATAGAAAAAGTAAACTGACTGAATTGGTTCAAAAGGAAAATCACAAAATTTGGGAGTGACATCAACAGACATAACAAACTATAGATTTGAAATTCATGGGCTAATTGGTCATCTTGGATGGGTTACATGAAGAATTTATACAAAGAATAAATTGGTAAGCAACCAAAATACAGTTAATAATTAACTCAAGGACAATAAGAGAGAACTACAAATGATTTTTCCAAATGTCTGAACATGCTCACCCAAAGTTGTAAATCCAGGATCTATCCTCGCACGATTCAAGAGGGTTTTTACCACCTCATCTTTATTCATATACAACTGTAGACACCGTTCTATCAAATTCTGGACCTGCAACAAACCATGCAAAGTTTGAAACTAAGAAACACCATTTGAGATTGAAGAAATCACTCTTAAAAAGAACAGACTATCTTACAAGTTCAATGTCCTCCCGGGAAACTTTCCTATTATCATGACTTGAAGTGGAGATTGAACCCGAGTCTCCAACAGGAACCTCTGCACCATTGTTCTGTTGGTCACCTTGGGACTCTTGTGAAACCTGCGTTGAGGATTGAACTTCTGGTGTATTCTGCAGATCCTGGAAAAGTGTAATTAATTTGATTATGGAAAAAGGAACTAACCAAATCAAATGCATTCAGCATTAATATAGGGAAAACATAAGTAGCAGAAAAAAAAAATCAGGAAATTGGACAGAAGCCGCAACATGACTAGGGTTAATAAAGCAGGCTCTCAAGTTAAGCAGACTGTATTTTACAAAGTCAGATGAAACAAGAAATTACGAAGCGAAGATGAGAAAATGAAAAACACTCAAGCATAAAGGCTAAACAAGCTTTTGTTAAAATCTTAACATCCGAACCTGTACGTTCTTCATTTCAGTTGAGTCCAAGCCAACTGCATCTCTTCGTCAGCTCTGGTATCTTGCCACCACAACTTTTTCGCATCAACTTCACCAAGGCCAAAATGTTTGCTTTTCTGACCTTACAAGTACAAAGTTGGGATCCTTGACCTGAAAAGCGGACATCAAAGACCTTAAAGTTAAACATCAAGAAATATGGTGATGTGACAGCAAACAATACACAGTGCTACGCATCTTTTATTGGATATGCAAAACACCCGAGAATACACATCTATATATTTTAAAATATACAGGGATACTCAGAAAACTCCAAGAAACATCCCAAGAATATACATCTACATCATCACAAGACTATGAAACATCATGCATCCTCTGCCCCGTGAATGCATTGATATATTATATTCTTTCATGCTAAAATTAAGTGGGATACTCAGAAAAAACTATACAGAAGCTATCATGAGCACAAACCACAACCATACACACATAGGGTGATAACATTCAGACTTATAGTCAAGTTCTAGTATTGCCTTTTTAAGATAATTCGAAAGCGGGGGAAGAGAGCTGATAATTAGGAGCATCCCAACGCAACATGGTCATTGAGGTGGTGACAGCAGATAACTTCTTGCAATGGCATTGCTGTACTGCTAGTCTCATCAGTGATCAGATATGGCTGGTAGCTAGATTGTGCAAAAATGGTCCACTTCCACCAAAAAGCAATCAAACTAGGCTACTGTCTTTGATTGATCTAGAAGCCTTGAACTGCGACACAACGAACCAAAGACAAGTGCAGCCAATTTTACATGAGCATGTGAAGATGAGTGCAAGAGGACAACTGGGAAGTTCCATGTGACCGTTTGCCAGCTGAATCCCTTGGAGAAGTGAGTAACGTAGTTCAGAACACTTTCCTAGAGCCCTAGACATGGATGGCCACCTGAACGCTGCTCAAACAAATTGCCTCAACTCTAAACAGGATCCAATCCCTGTAACAGCCAACAAGCTACAAAAGCTTGACGTCCCGTTGTTTCCAAATAAGGATATTCGACTCCAACCAACCAAGTGGGCTAATTTTTCTGGAACAGGAAAACCTAGGGACAAGAATTGCATTACCAATCCACAAAATTTTCCTACATTATTGCATCATGGAATCCGCAGCAGTGAATAAATGTTATTGCGTATATAAATACCAACAATCCGAGTGGTAACTCTATATTTGCAGCTTGATTCTCTTCCGAGGAAGAATTAGAAGCAAAATTCCTAAATCCTATCAAAAGACAAACAAAAAAAATGTGAAAAACGCAATCACCAAGAGGCAATGACAGATAATCCCGACAATACAACAAATAATTTAAACCACAAGAACTCCTCGCCTTAAAAACAGAAAAGGCTCAAATGCTGCTAATCACCACACTAGAACCTATTTCCAGTTAACAGACTTAAAATCGCTCCACGGTTCGGGTCATTCAAACTAGACAATGCCTTAATATTGCTCTATGGCTAACAAATCAACTCACAGGAATCATGAATTAATTGGGAAAAAGAAACCTCAATCGAATAGTAATCTTAACATCACACATCAGATTATGCACACTGTCACAAAAACACAACACCAAACATACAAAAATCTTTCAAATCTTCAGCACTTCGAAGGAACCTACATAACTGTATCCACACACACACAAAGAGAGAGAGAGAGAGAGAGAGAGAGAGAGAGAGAGAGAGAGATCATCTACCTTACAAAGAGCTTTCTGGAACTCGAGAATGTCTAAGACGTGCTTTATATCGGCGAATTTGGAATCCCTAAAAACTAAAAAAATACAAAAGAAATAGAAAAAGAAAATCGAGATGTGCTCCGGTAAATATGAGTTCAAAAGCGCTGATTTACGAGTCCAAAGTCGTAGAATGGAGAACCTGAAGCGAGATTTCAGCGAAATGATTTAAGAGTTGAAAAAAGTGGAAGAGGCATCATTCCATTTGAGACAGAAGAAGTGGAAGTGACCGACGGACGTTGAAGAGAGAGAGAGAGAGAGAGAGAGAGAGAGAGAGAGAGACTGAGACTGGCAGAAACCGGGGGAAAAAAATCTCACCAAACTACACTTGTTTTGCTACAGCGGATCATCTCCTTTTTTGCTCAATTTGAATTAGGAGATTGATTTTGACGGTAGTAATTTTTGGAGCTCAAAATCAAATTTCTTTGAACTAATAAATGAACTAAATAAAGTCCACATGAATTTTTAGGCAAGTCATGAGGCTCCCAAAGTCCTTAATTTTTAAGTACTTATTTATGTTAGTAGAGCATTTTATACTCACATGTATTAACTAAAATTTCATTTAGTGCCCAAAAAATTAGTGAAAACTCACCTTAACTTTTTGGATAATCATATTATTATGTATTGGTGATGAGAATGTCAAAACTATTTTTGTTAATATCAAAATTTTATTCCGTAAAAGGCTTATGCCATGTGCAGGGTATAAGACTTTTGATGCACTAAAATTTTGACATTAACAAAAATAATTTTAGTATTGTTGTTTTCCTTATTATGTTTTGGGTTTTTTTTTTTTTTTTTTTAATTTCTACTATCAAATATGTGTCAAATTTTTTTTGTTAAATCATTTATTTAAGTCAATAAAAGGAATTATAAAAGCATTACATTATGAGCAAAAGCTCCCAAAAATTCACCAAAGACCAAAAAATTCAAAGGGACAATTTTTATTATCTTTTATTTGTCTTATGTGCACTCTTTTTAATTTCGGTTCATATTTACGTACCTTTTCAAATCAGGAGGGTTGTTTAATCCTAAAAATTTGAGTCAAAATTAAAAAATAAATCATTAAATATAAATAATATCCACAGTCATTAAAAAAGCGAGGATTCAACCGAACAACAAGTGTAGAAAATGGTTTATAACAAACACCTTTTAATTATTGGGTACTCCGAGGCAACATGCGAAATTACTCATAGGTACTCTCTATAACTTATCGGAACAAATATTATGTTGTCCCTTCTTTTTCTCATTGTCCTTTAACAACCCGTTGAAAAATTGTCGCTACGTGATTTGTTTGAAATACCACGTAATAATACTGGATGATACTCCAAGAGCATTGAGTAATGTTGGAAAATTTCCAGATATTGTGAATTAAAATAGGGGCATTCGGAGGGTATCTCGGGACAATCGAAATGCCTCTCGTTGGTTCATTGTATCTGGACAAGGCTTTTGTATTTCCAGAGGTTATAGGTTGTAATTACCCACATAAATCAATTCCAGAATTCATTGCGTAGAATTCATTGTGGGAGTTACCTCTAGGGCTTTTATCTCTCTCTCTCTCTCTCCCCCCCCCCCCCCCCCCCTTCTCTCTCTCTCTCTCTATATATATATATATATTTATTTATTTATTGGTGTATCTCATTTTGTACAAGACACTAGAAATTCACAACTCCAAAAAGACTGAAAAATTAGTTCTTTGTATGAGACAGAGGCAGACGGTAGTCAGTTCGTTAAGGCAGTTGACGGTGGTATTTCGGAGGCTTGTAGTTTAGCCGAGTCAACCTTGGGAGGAAGACGCCTACGGGTGTCAAACGGGCCGGGCCGGCATGGCACGACATGGGCACGACACGTTTAAATGTGGCACGACATAGGAATGGGCACAGTCGTGCCCTGGCACAGCACGACACGGCACGGTCTTAGTGAGCACGTGGACGGGCACGGGCACGGTCTTGGCTGGGCACGGCACGACACGGCACGGTTTTAGTAGGCACGTGGACTGGCACGGGGCACGGAAGTGGGCGGGCACGACACGAGCACGACACGAAAGTTGGCCTGGCACGGCACGGCACGACACGGTTTAGTCGGGCACGGGCACGACATGGTAGTTGAACGGGTACGGCATGACACGACACGGTTGTAGGCCTAGCCGGGCACGGCACGACACGGGTTGATGCGCACGAAAGGGCACAACTTAAAGCACTGAAAAAAAAAATTAAATTATTTGACTTGTGACTTATAAATATAATGTGATTAATTAACAATAATTTTAATTACAAAATAAGGCATTTTAGTTTCATAATTTATAAAAAATAAGCTTTTAAATTGGAACAATCAACAATAAATAAGGAAAAAAACTAATTTTAAAGAAAAAACCTTTATGTGATTCGAACGGTCAAACCCAAGTCATATAGAACTTGTCACACATCACAAACCACCAAGGCCATTAGTAATGTTATGTTTTTACTTGGAACAACTAATAATAAATAATAAACAAAATTGGTTTTAAAAAAATAATCTCTACGGGGTTTGAACCCAAGTCCCTAACATGACACACATTTCAAACCACCAAGACTAGCAATCTTGATGTGCTTATAATTGGAACAACTAATATATATATTATAAAATTTTATTCTCTAAAAACGGGCCTCTTGTACAGTAGCCACGCAATTGCAACACAATTATGACGATCCATACCGTTCATTTTGTTATTCTTCGTGTTTTAATCACTCTTGCAAATTTTCGGATCTTTTGAGTTTTGAAAGCCCTTTCATCGGGACGTAGATTTATTAATAGAAATTTTTTTTTATGTGCGATCAAGTATATAACGATAACCAATTTACTTTATTTTTTGCACGAATGATATAATCACTCCCACATAAAAGGTAGACGGTTCCGATTTTCAAAAAACAGCTCGGGCGGCCCCTCAAGTGGTGCATTATAGGACTTTAGCACATTTGGAAGCACCGAATGTGTTCCGATCACGTGGTTTACGACATCCGATTATCACCTATTTAGGAGAGAATGATAAATTTAATAAGATCTTAAATCGTAACGGTTTAGATCAAACATTCGAAAAAATGAGTTTGCAGCTACCTTTCAAATCTATACAACCAACTTATTTGGTTTTCAACCAATGTATTCTGCTATAGTCTAATGTATGCTAGCCACACGATTGCGATACAATTATGACGATCCATACTGTTCATTTTGAAAAATTGTACGACATGACACGATCAAGTAAACGAGCTGGCATGGCATGACACGATTAAAAAACAGGCCAGCACGGCACGACACAATTTAAGTAAATGGGTCTGGCACGGCTCGACACAATTGAAAAATTGAAAAACCACACGACATGATCAAGTAAATGGACCGGTACGGCACGACACGATTAAAAAATGGGCTAGCACGACACGACACGATTTAAGTAAATGGGCCCGGCCCGGCACGACACGATTGAAAAACGGCACGGCACGACATGATTTAAATAAATGGGCACGGCATGGCACGACACGATTGAAAATGGCACGGCATGACACGACAAGATTTCAGTAAATGGGCACGGCACGGCACGACACGTAACACGGTTGGCACGGCACAACACGCACGTTTGGCACCTCTAAAGACGCCGATGAATCCTACAACACCCTCGGTAGATGGTGAATTTTTTTTAAGGAGACTGTAGTATCACACATGACTCGATTTTGATTCAGAAAATTCTGTTTGTATCTCATTCGTTTAATTTGTTTCAATACATGTATTCTGTAATCGTGTACTTATCAATGAAATATTATTATTTGAAATTCCTTTATTGCCGTAATTTTTCCAACAAATAATTCACTTTCATTTAAAATGGGTTAGTAAAGAAAGTTTTATACTATTTTCAACAAATAATGTATTCTGTAATCGTGTACGCTACAGTTTTTTTTTTTCTTCCAGCAAACTGCGCGCTTCAATTTTTGTGTGCAAGTGGTATATATCTCTATCTCTGAAACAAACAAACGATCTCTTACTCGAAATCCAAATTCCATGTAGCTTGCTTCTTCCTACCGGCATCCATATTCCTCTGCCGTGCTATAAAAGTGCACACCATTTCTTTGCTGCTGTCCTCCTCTACTCTACTTTAATTTCCTTCTTCAAATGCATCTAGGATCATATAATAATAGTAATAATTACTGTTTCTTTGGTCAGTGCCGGCTCATATATTTTGGAGGTCCGAAGCAAATTTTCTATATTGAGCTCCTTATATATTCATGAATTTCTTTAAAAAATGATAAAAGTACAAAAAATAACAAAAAAATCAAACTAAAAGGATACAATTATGACTATAAATGTAAAGGTGCATGAAAGTCGAACCACACACTCCCAATAGCATGACAATATTATGTGACCACTAAACCAAGTATCTGGTTTGTGTTTTTATTTGGAAACATTATAATATTAATATGTAAGTTACATTATAGTGGGGCCTCAATTTTAGGTCAAAATTCGGGGGCCGGAAGCGGTTGCTTCCTTGGCATACCCTATAAGCCGGGCCTGTCTTTGGTTTCCATGTCAAGTGTGAGGGGCGCGCGACGGCGTATTAAACGGACAAAGTACGCTAGTTTTCCTCCTTTTGGACGTGGTAGACTAGGCATTGATTTGTCTTTTTTGGCGAGGTAATTAATATGGCGGTGCGGCAATTGATTTTCTGTTGTGGCTGCCCTGCGGCTTGGAGAGTTTATTGTTCCAACGGCGGCGGCCCCGTTTCTGTGATCTCTATTACAATGCTAAAACTCTATCATTCTGACGGCGACAGTTCTATTTGGTTCTTAATTGTATATATAAGGTGTGATAATTTTTTGTTGAAGTATGCATGAATCCATGTTGGGTTGAGAAGGGACAATACGGGACCCTTTGGTTGTTTTTGATGTTTAGAAGTTGAATTACCAATTTGAGTTCAACAAATGAATAACAAGTCACCATTATTATTATTAAAAAAAAATTAAGAATTTGAATTCACTATTATTGGATGAAGTTTCCTTTGTCCTCTATTGACTTCTCTCTATCATGTGCACACACTTTGTCTGAAATCCTATAATGAGGCTTAAATACGTCAATGTACGTATTCCTTAGAGCAAGTCCAAGGGAGGATGAAAAATGAGGGGATAAATAGTTATTTTAGTGTCAAAAAGTGGTTAAAAATTAGTTAGATGAATAATAGGTTTCCCTCCTCTCCAATAGAGGGATGAAAAATGAGGGAATAAATAGTTATTTTAGGATAAAAAATTGATTAACTAACTATTTTTCTATTTTATTTTCCCCTAAATTAATTCAACTTAATTTAAAAATAATTAATTTATTTTCCCCCATTTTATTTTCCCAGCTACCAATGCCCAACGAGCAGGCTGAGAATTAAAAAAAAAAAACCAACGGCCAGATTCGGCCCCAACCCACCCACCCCACAAACACGGGGCCGGATCCTGTCCATTTTCCTTAGACCAATTCAGTCCATTTGGTGTATCCGAGTCGTCCAAAGTGTTTTGGACAGCTCAGATTTAAAGGTGTGTTTTTAAAAAAAATAAAAAATAAAAAACACTCACTCTAAATCCAAACTGTCCAAAACACTTTTGGACGGCTCGGATGCACCCAAATGGACCGAAGTGGTCCATGGAAAATGGACAGGATCTGAGTCCCACAAACACACACGCACACCCATTCTCTCTCTCTCTCTCTCTCTCTCTCTCTCTCTCTCTCTCTCTCTCGATCATCCAAACCCTAGCAGATCCAAACCCTCTTCCAAATCCTTGTGTAGACACCCCAATCCGGGCCACTAAGATTCTTTAAATTCTCCGATGATAAAATAAAGGAAACAAAAACCTTCAAGAACTCGAATGTGGATTCCTACCACCTCGAAGCCCAAAGAGTCCAACAAAGCCCAAAAAGCCTAGCAAAGCCCAAAAGTCCGGAAAAGCCCAGGATTGAACTTGGAATACCGCACAGTACGCTTCTACACCGCATGGTGGAATGAAATTCATTACACCGCATGAGATCATGAGGTCCCCCGCACGACATTTCAAGGAAAAATTCTGATTGGCTTAGAAAGCTGTCGGCTACGCTAACTTGAACCACAGCTCAAAGTCGGCTTGGTAGGGAATACACTTCTAACCGGCCTAGAAGTCACCTCCCCCATTTGCATTGATAATCGTTGTCTCTTGCCTATAAATACACCACTCCTCTCGAGAGAAAGGGACTCCACACACTATATGCTCTTAGCATTTCCCCTCTCACATCCATTTTCTAGCTAAAAGTTTAGAGAAAGTTATCACTAACATTCTCTAGGCATTTCTCATTCTACCAAACATTCCCTCCTTTTCCTCTTTCAAATCTTAGTATTCTACTAAACTTTGGAGCTCTACCATTCCAATACCTCAAGTTCTTCAACCATCCACACTTGTTCACCCATATCCGCACTCATCAACACTTAGTCATTCCTCGTTCAAGCTTAAAACCAAAGGTAAAAGCAAGTTTCCTTTGGGCCAAGTTTAGCCTTGGCCTTGAGGGGGGCTTTCTCCAGTCATACTTGACCATTTTGGTTAAGTACTGATTTAAAAAATATTTTCAGAAATAAAAACTAGCTACTGCACTGAACCCACTAAATCGTGCAGTGTAATATTACACCGTACGCTTTAGTGGGGTACCACGCATGGCATTGTAATATATGTTGTTATTTGTTCTGACTGTCTTGATCACATCCATTAGCTGTTGGGTCTATTAATATTGCTCAGATAATAATACAGGTGTATCTCAAAAGTTAGTTTATCTAAAAGCCATGCCTTCGGTTGTCAAAACAGTTTTTTTTTTTTTTTTGCAATCATCCATGATAATCAAGTGCAACAAAAAAGGGTTTTGAAAATTATTTCTCAGTAAAAACAACAAGAAAGGTACCAAGATCCGTGTCTGGTTCCAATCTAAAAATACAAAGATGTTCTGAAGGGTCACACTGTATGATGTTTTAAGTAACATCGCACGTTGTAGCTGATACATCGCGTGAGTATTTGAGCAATAGTGGCGGACTGACAACAAGGAAAGCGCACCGCGCGATACATCATAAGATCGTGCAGCATAATATGATACACCATGCAGTGCTGTTTATGCTCAAGGCAGTATGTAAATAATGTTTTATTTCATTTCTGCACATCATCCATTATCATTCACTGTACAGGAAGTACCACGAGCACGTTAACGTGATATATTCAATCCGTCCCTTTCCCATATGTGCTTATTAAAGAGTTAATCTTCCAAAAGATATTTAAAGTTTTCCCCTTTGAAAATGCTAAGTAGAGATCGGTTCCAACCGGCCCAGTGGGGTGTTTTTCAACAAAACCTAGCTTCCTCATTCGTACTATGGCCTCCGAACCCAAAATCTCAACGTTGTTCACTAGCTAGACCAAATGTCTTTCTTTTTGCTCAAAACAAAACATTCGGTTCCTCGGATCATTCATCTCAAAAATTCGGTGGCAACTCTCGCGCGCGAGCGCATAGGTTGGGGAGCCCACACCTTGCCATCCCGATCGGAACTTGTGTCTCCAACCTCCTCACCCTTTTATCCCAACCCCCTACTGGCGTCATCCACCACCAGCGCCCTTATCTCCCGCCTCCTCACCTCCATATTCAAGATTTCCAAATTCCAGCGAAGTTCAAGCTTTTCCTGCCATTTTCCGGCGACTCAGGTATACTTCGGCCGTCCATTGTTCTGGTAAATTAGTTGATTTGCTGACCTGGAGGGGATGGAAAGATGCATCTAGGGATGGATATATCCATCTCCATATAACTCAAAGCTATTTTCCATCCTCGAATCCATCCCCCATTGGAAATCTATTTTCTGATTTAGGGCTAGATAATAACTATGGCAACCCCCTTTCTATCCCCCATTGGAGTTGTTCTTAGGAGTTGGGAGTATCACATGTGCTTCTTGGTCTGCTAGGAAATTCTATTATGTGTTTGTGTAATGTACTCCCTCCGTTCCAATTTGTTGCCCCCATTGTGACTTTCACGTAATTTAAGGAAAGATCATAATTACATCGACTTTGTGTCAATTTTACCATTTTACCCTTTTGTAACTTATGACTTTTTGTCAACTTTCTTATTATGTCGTTAATTTGGTCCATTTTTCTTTCAAATCAAGTTCAAAATTTGGATTTGAGAGGGAGAAATGAGGGGTAATATGGTAACATGGACATCCAAAATTTGAAAGTTTTGAAACAAGCATATCATTTGTGGACATTCCAAAAAAGAATAAGGGCACAACAAAGTGGGACGGAGGGAGTATTTTAGTGCGATATTAATTCATATTAATTTGCGAAACTTGATAAAAGACTATTTAGGTATTATGCGAAGGCGGTGGAAGCGAGACATTAACTAACACTAGAGGTTGGGGCACACGCGATGCTTGTGCAAGTCAAGTTTTGCATATTTAGCAAGTCGTATTATGCACAATAGCTTCCCGCTTATTGTTTGATCCAATTTTGTAGACACCCCAATCTGGACTTTCCAGATTAGTTTACTTTCGGTTTTTGATTCTCCGATGATGAAAAAGATCAAGAGCACTGCTTCGCCCAAAACCTAACCGTTGAAACAGGTTGATTTACCCCGAGCGTAGGGCTAGGTCGTTGTCAGCATAAATACCGGAAAGTCCAGGATCGTACCCACAGAGATAATTCCTAATAGCTTGCCAGGATTTTTAGGTGTAAAGGGTTTGCGGCGTTTAGACCGCCAACTTTTAGTTTTGCTTTGACAGTAAAGAGAAAACTCTAATAGAAAGACTAGAAATTGATTTTTACTAAGTTAAAACAAGCGGCAAGGCGTTGGAATGACTAGCGCCCGGAATTTAAGTCATCCAACTTTTTTCAACGAAAACTCGGTTGAATCGCACGGCATAGGCTATCAATCGGAAGATTAAGCGGTGAAACCAATAAAGACTAGAAGTGTAACATGGAAAAATGAGTGAGCCCTTTCATTCTTTTGGCAAACACAAACCGAGACATCGCTCCGAAACCATATGAGCGAGCACATGATCACCGGAGATTAACATTGGCAAGTTTTGTTACATAAAGGCCGAACTATGCTCATTTTCCATATTAAACTTTAAGTCGAGAGTTGAGAAAGGCTAGATAAACATAAATCTCGAAGCGTTAATCACCTCGATGCCAAGCCTATTCGACTACTCACACATATTTAGAAAGCTAGAATACATGCTAAAAGTAACAAACATTTTTAACCGATAGAAAAGAACATAAACTTGATTTATATAAAGATCCAAACCGTACGAACAACTTTAACACTTGAGAAATTAATGAACAAAGAGTACTTACTTGAGTTTAATGGAAATTACACTTGAAAAGCTCTAAATGACATTAATGGAGGAAAACGTAAGAAAGTAATGAGCTAGCTACCAAGGAGGGAGAGAGGAGGTCCTATTTATACATAAAAGACTCTCTCTCTCCTCAAAAGTCAGGAAATAACCCAAAAAGTAACCTATAAAAAGAAAGTTTCCAAAAGTGGAAAGTCTGGAAAAACAAGAAAAATATCTTCCCGGACACATTGTTATCGATAACAATGAATTTGTTATCGATAACATTACTAAAATGGTCACCCGGGGAGAAACATTATCGATAACATGAACAAAATGTTATCGCTCTCCTTGCCTCTGGACAAATTCTGGCCAAAGATAGTGCAAGGGTATCGATAACTTCACTTATGCAATCGATAACAATTGGACTATTGGTAAGCTTGAGGGAACAGGAGGAAAACGTTATCGATAACATTGCTTATTGTTATCGATAACTTCCTGCAGAATTTGTGGAACCAGCCTGCTGGACTGCTATAAACTCCTTGCCACCTTCTGAACTTCATCCCAAAACTTCTCTCATGACTGCTAGGACCTGGTGGTAACACTCTCCATATATAGCTTTGCGTGCTTAAACACCCTCAAGGGTCGTTCTCGATGCGCTTGGCGTGATTCTTTCCTCATGACTTACGAAAGACTTTTGGTGCCTCTCGTGATGCCACCAAAATCGGGTGATATTGAAATTAGTGCCGGCGACACTTGGAACTTGGTGCAACCCGGAGCATCCCTTGATATGCACAACTGCCTTATTAGGGTGATTAACCTAAAAAGCTTGACAAAATACCTTATGCACAAAATTTGACTTAAATGATCAAGTTAACATAGAAACATCACAATTTGAAGGATTTGAGCACCCAAGATCATGCAATCTTGTGTGCTTATCAAGCACCCCTGGAATACTAGTGTGTTTGAGCCTCGGGCATTTAAACCCCTTTAAACTCTTTAAACCTAACCCAAAAAGCCTCAGCTAAAACCCTACATGCACACGCCGGTCCAAAACCAGCGTACGCAGGTCCATTTGCCACGTGTCAGTCATTGGTCAATTTTGACCGTTGACCAGGGCAGGGTAGTCTGTTTAAAACTTCCACAGGAGTCTGTTCTCATCCTATGTTAATTATTTCAATAAAGCGAGCATGCCATTTTATCACATCTTGCCAACATGTTATAGTTTTAATCCCTTAAACTGTTCCCCCGCCCTAATTGGCAAAAAAATGATCAATGAGAGAGAATCGTGAATGTTTTATAAATGCCCGTATAGAGACCGATCTCCGGATTGGGTAAGAGGGGTGCCTTAAAACCCTTCTGCTCTCGTAACCTGGCTCCCGAACCTCAGATATTAAGATGACAACAGACTAGTCTACACCTTTTTCAAAATCAAACAACGTAACAAACGTTTCAAGTTCGGTTCCTTGGGTGGCATACCTTCAAAATCCAAGTGGCGACTCTGAATTGAGCGTTTCGCTGCGGTTTTCCATAAAGAGCGCACCCGACAAACATCAAATTTTTAGGGACGTGTGCCCACAAATTTTGACAAAAATTTAACTTGCTCGTGCATCGTATGTGCCAGGCATCCAGTTATATTATCTCCCACCAAGAAAAAGGAAATTGTGGGATGATCCAATCTATTTTCCGGTCACGAGGCACCCGTTTACGGTAGCACGTGGTATCCATGAGGAGGTTTTAGTCTTCACCCACCCAAAAACTACTTTACTATGAAGAGAACAGTGAAAGTGCAAATTTTGTAATTTGAACAAGAACAAGAACCACGGATCAAAAAAAGGAAAGAAAAGAACAAGAACCAATGTTTTTCTTTATTCAGCAACAAATTATGCAATAGAATATTTTCCGGTCCATAATACAAACAAACTTCTTACACTCGACGTGGGAACAATGAAACCATACTCAATTTTTTTGCCCTTGTAAATAAAATAAAAAGACACATCTTTTGTTTATTTATGGGTAACTAATGCAAGGGCGTCTGGTCCAGTTTGCGCATATCTTAGACTATTCCTAGCCCCTCCCACAGTCATTTCATACGCGTGGGATGAGATGATCCTAAGTGTTGTTGATAAGAGGAATTAAACATGCGATCTTAGAAAGAAGCAAACTCTTAAGTCCCTACATACATCTACGCGTAGACATCTTGAAATGGGGTCATCAAGTTGTTCTTGTTTTAGCGAAAGAGTAAGAAATCCATTGATAATAAAGAACGAAGAGAGACGGTCAGAACAAAGACCAAACAAGTTCTTGGTACTTTGGAATATTAGGCCCCGTTCCAGAACACCTTCGTAAAAAATAAATACTTATTTCACATTTTCAAACTAAAAAATAATGTAAATGAAAATTAATTTTTTAATTTTTTTTTTGCACCGTAAAAGATTTATCGAAAAAGATCCATAATGATAGAAAATTTATTTGCGTAAGCACATAATTTTTGAGTTTGAAATTATTTTCTTAAAAAATAAGTACTTATTTCTCTTTCGAAAACGTTAGAGTCATCAAGTTGTTGTTTGTTGTTATACACACATTTCTAGCACCAAGAACATGGTGCACAATCTCATAAATTAATCACCATAAGTGTAAGGGAATGAGTGATATAATTGGTGATACGAGTTTCACAATCAAATCAAAGTGGTCCCACAATTTAGATCTACCAGCCCCATCGACCAGATATATATATATATACTTATCCCTTTGATGCAACGGATTCTCTGTTGGGTTGTAGTAGCAGTAGTATTCAGGAATCAGGACCACACCCGGCCCCAGTACTGCTCCTAATTCATGCTTGCCCGGCCAGTTTTATCATTTTGGGGTTGATGAACAAGTGCATGTTTAATTTCTAACGGCCTCTTTGGCTTTTGGATCCACATGGAAATGCCAGGCCATGTTCTAGGAAAATGTGTTGCCAATTTCATCACCAAGAGATTTGGATCCTCTCCACTCCCTTGAGAATCTTGATGACAATTCTGTTATCATGCACCGTTTGTGGCCGGGCTCATTTAGTTTTAGAGTTTGTTGAGAACATATAAAAAATCATGTTGATCAAGTATCGTTTAATCCAATACGACTTTGGTATAACCACTTATCCTAAGATAAAAGGATTCTAATCCATTTTTGCCAAAACAAAAAAATTAAGATAAGTGTAATTTGATCAAGGTAACCTTTGATGTGGTTGATGTTTTCAAAAGCTCTAAAAAGTAAACGATTTTGGTCATTAAAGTAAATTAATGCGGAAAGAACATGGTCTTTTAACGGCCGGAAACATCTAGTCCCTTTGAAATATTGAAGAGAATACAAAAAAGGAAGAGAAAAAGCAGGAGGAAAGTGGAGGAGGAATAATAATGAAAGTGAACGTAATACTAATAATATCTTCTTTCTTTGGTTTTACACAAAAAAGAAAGAGAAGTTGAGAAAAATTAACTTTTAATTCCATATTGAATTTAAAAAGAAGAAAGAAAATAGTTTCTTTACATAACAAAGTAAATAAAAAACGTACAAAAGAAAACAGAGGAATACTTCAGAAAAAACTGAAAGAAAAGGAAAAGAAAAGTTAGAAGGAACATTATTATTCTTTATTGACCTTGAATTATTTCGTTATTCTCTCTCTATTAGGAACAAGACATATATGAAAGAATGAAAATTATTTTCTCTTACTTTCTTTGTTTTTCCATATGTTCCGAACATATGGGGCGGTTTCAAGATTTCAGTTCAGCAGCGACGAAATCGTACAGAATTTTTTTGTAAAGCAAAACGTTCTATACAATAAGATTTTTTATTCACCTATAAATCTAGTGGACTTGATTTCTGAAATTTTGTTGAGCTATATAGTATCTATTTATTTATAAATTGAAATAAGTTTTTATTTACTTTGCCTACTCATGAATGGCCCAGTGACCAACAATAGATCATAAACATAAAAGAATATAAAATTTCTATTTTTTCAAACTCTGGGTGTGATTCGCTAGCTTGAATCCCCTCATCTACTAAACATTGTCTTTTGTTTCTATTTTGCCAATTGTAATCATAAGATTAAATTTTCTTTGTTTACTAGTTGTACATGTTAAGATGTAGAGGTAAGCATTACAAAAAGACATAAATTAAAAAAAAAATTGACCCTTTTAGATGACTTTTGCATGTCTTGAAATGATTGTCCATTTAACTTTTCAGAAAATTGACGGGTAAATGTTGATAAATAAAATACTTATAGGTGCAATTATTGTGTTCACGGAAAAAATTGAATTTTCAAAATTGGACGAAAAGAGTAGAAAACAAGGAAGCAAAAGTTTGTTAATATTTTTGGCGCACTATCACTTAATACCTCAGACTCCTTCTTCACTGCACAATGAGGTATGCCCGACTACGTACTGAGATTTTAGATAAAAAGAAACACAAATCACCGCACTTTTGCCGAGATTTAGGTGCGGTCTTTTTTATTGCTTCTCGTAATTTTTGTTAGATTTGAGCCAAGTTTTACATTATATCGTTCGTTTGGTGTGTTCCACTAACTAAAATAATAAGTACTTATTTTTCAAATAAGAAGCTATTTTTTGAATTAAAAAGTAACGTATTGTGAAAAAATGACATGTCTCGTAAAATAAAAAATAAGTACATAAAAACTAAGAACTTTAGTAGGAAAATAAAATAAAATAAAAATAAAAATTGCTCCATCCGTCCCAATTTAATACTTATTTTTAGAGTTTGTGCAACTTTTTAATTGATTATATCTTGTAATTTATAATATTTTATGTGATTTCGAAAATATTGTATTATAGAGCTAATCAAGATCTATCAAATAAGATTCATATTCGATATGAAATTTATTATGATTTTAAAGATATAGCTAATTTTTTTTCCAACTAAAATAATACGAGGGACAATTAAATTGAAACGAATGAAGTACTTACTAAAATAAAACAAGGGACAATAAAAATGGGACAGACGAAGTACTTACTGGTAATTGATTGGAATGGGATCAAAGGAGCCAATAAAGAGGGGACAGGTTAGTGTAACCTTGTACACCAACCAATGAGAGTAAAATCACATCACCCATAATTGAATTGAATAGTCCTGACATCCACGTCAGCAGCGTGTAGACGAGGAGTCGTAGTCAGCAGTTGGTGAAACACGTGTCTACTCAGAAGTGGCGTATCGTGGCCGCTGTTTTAGCCCTTCATCGCCTTTGGCTTTGCTTTGCCCGCGGAACCACAAAAAAAAAAATACACACACACACCTAACTCTCTAATCAAAACACGTTGAAGACAAAAACTATGGGTATACAGTTTTGGCTACACCTGCAAACGAGCCCATCTTTACAATGCTTAGGTTCATTCATTAAATATCTAATTGTATCAAGCCGACCTCGAGCTTGATGAAAATTTAACAAGTCAAGCTTGATGTCTTTTTTGCTTTGGGCCCCATTCTGCTAAAGTTTCTATTTTTTAAGTATTTATTTTTTGTTTTATAAGACATGTCATTCTCTCATAATATATCACTTTTAATTCAAAAAATAAGTAATTATTTTAGTTAGTGGAATACATCCTAAGTTTGAGTCGAATTTGAATTTGTTCACGACCTTAACGAGTCAAAAATATTACTCCCTTCGTTCCTTTTTATTTGTCCACATTTGGAAATAAAACTTTTAAGGAGAGACATAATTGTAGTTAAAAATTGTCACCTTTGTTGAAGGATTTTGATTTTTGTGCTTCACTTTTTATTGATGGCGCCGCACTTTATTCATGAAGTTACCAGTGAAATTTAAAAGTTGAGCACCATCAGTAAAAAGTGGTTCGCGAAAATCAATTTCCTTCTTGAAATACCATTTATTTTAATTGATGCATTCAATTTGATTCTTTGGACTTTGAAGGGTCAATATAAAAGAATGGGCTAAATAGAAAATTTATCAAGTTTTACCTATTGAACTTTCAAAATGGATATTTTTAGTGACAAATCAAAATAGAATAATGGAAAATTTATAAGGAACAGAGGGAGTAGAAATTTATGCTCTCATAAAGGTATATACAACTGGAAATAAAATTTTTTTCCACATAAATAAGTTCATACTTTTATAAAATCATAACAGCATATTACTCCATCCGTCCTAATTTACTTATCCCAGTTCTATTTTAACTGGATAAAAAACTAGTTATATCTTTAAATTGGTAATTAATTTTATATCAAATATGGATATTGTTTTATAGATCTCGATTTGTTTTATAATATAATATTTTTGAAATCACCTAAAACATTGTAAATTACAAGATATGATCAATTGAAAAGTGACATTAACTCTCAAAAAAGACAATTAAATTAGGACGCAGGGATTAAAATTTAAGTTTATACCATTGATAAAAGTTTTATACATGTACATGTTAAAATTTTTTGATTATGTGCACGTAAAAATTTATACATATTCAACGGGTTCGTGAGCCTAATTGAGCCGAATAGTGTCAGGTTTAGGTTCGACTCATTTATTAAAGGAGCCTAAAATTGAGGCTTAGGTTTGGTTCATTAGTATCCGAACCAAACTCAAACGAGTCTTTACCGAGTTGAGTCTTGAATAGTTCGCGAACAATTTAGTTCATTTGCAGCCCCAGCCCCCAGGTACACCAAATATATCTAGATTGTCTGGGACTCATATTAAAGTAGATTCCATACAAATGATTAGAACTGTTAAATATGTTTAAAATATTTTTATTAAGATTTCTATAAAAATCAGTTAAATTGAATATCTATAATGGCTTGATCAAATCATTCAATTTTTTGTTAGTAAATTTGTAGGGACCAAAAATTGAATGAACTAACCATATTATCACCGATTTTCGATTGAGATAATTTTTTACAAGGACCTTCAATAAATATTTTAAAGAAATTGAACGGCTTGAATTACTTGAGTGGAATCCCAAGGTGGATTGCACGCAATTCGGTGTACTTTTGGTGTACGTAATAACCCAAAAAATAAAAGAAAAAAAAAGCTAAAAACAGCCCAAGAACTATTATCATAATGTTTGAAAAGTGTATTGAAATTTGTAACAAATGTCTAGAAGTATGTTAAAACTTTTTAAATATTTAAAAGTGTATTGAAAATTGTAAAATGTAAAAGTATGTATTTTTGTCATTGTCTTTGACTCGTTAGCGGCCCAGTGGACCATTAATAGCCCAAAATGAAAAAGACAAATCCAAAAAGTCTTAAACCTCTGAGATAATGGAAGGTTGCCCATACCTTTGACCGTTGGCTTTTTGGATTAGTCATCTCCCTCTCTATGCTATGCTATGATGCCAGAGCGGTTGCTCAGTACCACTTCCCCTTTTCTTGAATCTAAATCTAACTGTAGAAATCCCAATTCCTAGCTCTTAATCTCAACTTTAGATGGAGCTTGTACTACCTTAACTTATTTTCTTACCAAGTTTTTTTTTTTATTGTTAGTGATTTTGTTTCAAATCTCGACGAAATAAACTAATATGTAAAGAACGTGAACAAGACTTGTGAAAAATTCAAAAAATGTCCATTTTGAACTGATTTTTATTTATTAAACTTTTATTTTTATAATGGTTTTTTTTTTTTGAAAACAGTTTTTGAAAAAAAGTTGAAACGATTTTTTTAAAATCATTATTTGAAAACATTGGAGAGAGAAGGGAAGAGAGAGAAGGTTTTTTTTTTTTTGTGGTAGTGATGGGTTTCATTAATTGAGATGATGTGGAGTCCATTAAATTTGATTATTGTGAAAAAATTGCTAGTTTTGATTATTTAATGCCAAAATTTGTTTATTGGTGGTTGCTAAATTTGGTTATTCCAAGGGAGTAATTTCTTGAATAAATATTGCTAACTTTAATTTTGGTAATAGGTCATTGTTTTGTTTTTCTTAGGAACCATAAACATATTCATAAATAATAAAACATATTACAAGTAAACCAAAATTAAAAAAAAAAACCAAAAGAATAAAAAGATGCAAAGAAAGAAAAGAAAAAAAAACAGATTCAGGTGTCGGATCCATCGATCTGCTCAAGGAGATGGGTGGAGAGTCCATGGATATCTTGAGTGGGAACCTTGTTCCCGCCATTGAATCATCATATCTGCTACAAACGCCTCTTCATCGTCCCCGCCAAAGAGCTCAGAAACTTATCACCAAACTAATCGGATTCAAGAGTCAAAATCCAGACCAAACCAGACATTTCGACATGGACATTCTCCAAAGTCCAAACCACATCATACCAAAATTTAACAATTCGGTTTTGTAACCCATATATTTTCTCTTGAACTAAAAAAAACTAGTAGCAATTGTAGCAATTAACAACAATTGCTTTCTAAGACAAAAATATAGCAGCAATAGACAAATTGATTCTTTTTGCCTTGACTGCAAATCAAACCGGATCAAGCCGGGGTTACCTTTAGAAATCAAACCAAGATTTTGATTTTCAGTTTGGTTTATCGGTTTATTTTTTACTAGCTGCCCACCTCCCTGCTCCATTTCTACCAAACTCCATTCTTTTTATAAGTCCCACCGGAGTCCTAAACCATTAATTTCAACGGTTCAATTTGTAAACATTGCATAGAAGAACATTTAAAAACAAAAAATCACTTTAATTGGACATCCCTAAAACGTATTTCCTTAGATGTAATTACAATTTTAAACTTAAGCCATTCATTTGATAAATTACAGTATGATTTGTTTGCAACACTATCTATCGATGTCTAATCAAACCTTTTTTCCAATGATTTCTCTTCAATGTCTCTGAACTGAACAATTTATATTAAAATTTTAAAATCGTAGTGTGATCCGCAAAATTTGAGTTTGGAAGGGTCTTGGAAAATTGGGTCTTGAGGTGAGTTGCTCCTTTCAACCTATTGAGGATCTGCGGATCCTGTAGGGCACTCCGTCCTATAGGGGTTGTAGTGCAGTGCACAGCCGTTGATCTCATCAATCAATAGTGCAGATTAAAAATCAATTATGACCGGTAATAAATGATTCTTATCGGTCATAATTAAAAATTATATCTCAACCATGCATTCATTGTCAAAATCGATGGCTCTTGTGTGCCCCATAGGGTGCCTTGCACTACAAGATTTCCCAATCCACCTATTCAAGCAATGTTTCATAGTTTTTTACAAGGTTCTGAATACCGTGTCGGCTAGAGTACCGGTTTTCTTACTAGTACGGTATGTACCGGAACTGGTGAAATACCAGGTATCGTTTCGAACTGATCGCTATTAGTGTTATTTTCCTACCTAAAAGAATTTATAGTACAATATACACTTTTTTTAAAAAAAATATTTCCGATATTTGTTTGGTACCGTCCTGTATTTGCCCTGGTATTGACCGGTATTGTTCGGTACTTGAAGAAAAAAATAAATTTAAAAGTAATCCGGTACTATCCGGTATTGGCCTATATCTCTGGTATAGACCGGTATTTGAGCTGAGACGGAATTAGAGGTATAAGGTATCAGATTCTGTCAAAAACGGTACGTACCGACCGGTACGGAACGGTATTGATATCCTTGATTTTTTTTTAAAAACAATAATTATATAATCACACACAAACACTTACACACACTCACAAATGGGGTTGGCCCACACACACTGGTACACACTTAAAAATGGAGTTGTACCAGTGTGTGGGCCTAACCCGATTTGCGAGTGTGTGGATAAGTATTTGTGTGATTGTAGCATCATTGTTTAAAAAAAAGAGTCTGACTATGGGCTGGTATACACCAAATGCACACTACGTTATATTAGACTCATCTTGTGGTCTCACACAAATAATCGGAGCTGTTGAATTTTTTAAAAATATTTTAAAGAATTCCTTTAAAACACAATGTGAATTTGGTGTACTCTAAATGCTGTATCCACACTCCAAATGCTACACCCATATAGTAATTCAGAAAGATTTTTTACAATATTTGTTTTTTTTAATAATCGAATGTGTAGGTCAGCTCGCACGCCTCATTTATTCCAAATGGTTAAATCACGAGGGTCAAAATCACGTGTTTATATGTATAGATAGATACCCTTAGCTTTTAGATTCAGGTAATTCAGACATAACCTTACATATGCACAAGTATAAGTTTATTATGAGTCTATGACACTTATAGTTTACGACTCAATTAATGATTTCGTCTCTCATTTAATTGGCCATCTGAAATCAGACCAAGATTATTCGAATTGGTAAATGCACAGTTTTTTTTTTTTTTGAAATGACAAACATTGGAAAATGCAATGTATGAACTTGGAAAAATAAATACTCGGAGGACTAAAGTAGCTAATTTTTAAGAACCATAAGTGTTGTTTATCCTAATTAATCGTCAGCTTAATTATAAGAAACCAGGCCAATTTAGACTATGTAGTTGCTACTACTGTAAACCTTTTCTTTATGGTATCCCAAAAGAAACTAATAAAGTGAACTTTCCTCCTGCCTATGTGGGTTTCAATTAGTCTAATATTTCAACAATTCTGAATATACAATAGAACAATATTTCTAACTAATAAACGTTTTTTCTACTATAGTTCGTGTAAAAATTAACCGAACCCAACCAGGTTTGGTTATCGTACACTAAAAACCATCCCCGTCACGTATCGATTCGGGTTTGGAAGTTGATAAATACTTTGAGTTTGGGTATGGTAATCAAAAATCTGGTCCAAATCGACCCGTTGCCATTCCTAGCACCGAAGCACGTTTAGTCAACTTCAGCCATTGATTGTAAATCCTTAGTGGCTGCATTTTGTTAACTTTTTTTTTTTTTTTGAAAATGTCATTCATATCATAACAAAAGCCCGAAGGCAGTACAGATTCCATAAAAAATACAAGAATGAACCAAAACTACCAAGACTTCGACACAGGCACCCCCTGCAAAACAGGACCGACGAAACGCATAGATTAGGAACTAATCTAGGTCTAGGTAGTAAAGAACCCCAACGGATTCCCAACTCAGACCTGCAATAAACAATAAGCACAGCTGAAATCTGATAAAACAACAACAACTAAGAAACAACAAAGAAAAATACAGATCTTTGACAGGAGCAAAACACCAACAGTTTGATTCATCCATCGCGCCGAAGACTTGCACACTCCTCTGTTGGATCGAGCCATTGAAGCCGAACACAACCAGAATTGATTGCCACCGCCGCAGACCGCCGGATCCAAGGAAGACTCCGACCAAAACACAGAGCACGGACAACAACCTTATTGCCCACCAACCAAACCCACCAGATCTGGTTAAGCCAGATCGGTACACCAAGCCGGACTGGAGAAACCCAATCGGAGAAAAGGCACAAATGGCCCAGAAAACCTACTGAAAACTACAAGCAACCTACCTCTCAGCCACCACGATTATTAACACCACACCCCGATGCCGAACGATCCCCCACAACCAGATCTGGAAGAACAAGGAGGAGCCGAACCAAAAGGAGGCCAACTGCCCAAGGCGGTGACCCACTTCGCCGGACAACACATCACAAAGATCTCCACACCGGAGAGGAGCCGAGAAGCAGAGCGGAAGGAGGGGAGAAGAGGGGGTGGGAGAGAGGAGGCGCGGGGGAGGAAGAGGGCGCAGCCCCCCAACCCTCCCCCAACCCTAGCTGATGGGAAGAGTTTCTAGAGAGAGAGGGAGAGCGTGTTTCTTCTAGAGAGAGAGGGGAGCGTCACAATCAAGTAGCCAAAAAGCCCCTTCTTAACTGCCTTTTAATTTGATTTGTCTCAAAAGTTTCGAGAAATTCCTGGCCGGTCCCATTTTTTGTCTGCTATCCATCCAAACCCCTTGTCGTAGAGTTATTTCATTCAGACCTTTTTTAACGATGCTCTTATTATTTTGCCCTTGTAACTATTTACACCCAAAAGTTTCTCTCTCTACATGAGAGTTTCCCCTCTTCGGAGGTATTCTTTTCTCCCATTCTCTGTCATTACCCACTAACCCTATTTCCCCCTTCTTCCTACCCAGATCAGTCCACATTGCATCCCCTCTCTAGTCTTTCCACTTTTCTCTTTCTTTCTCCTTTCTTCTTGGGTTTCGTTCCTGAAGACGGTCTCCCCTGTTCCGGAGAGTCCTTCCTTTTGGTTTTCCTCGGTTCTCCATCCCTAAATCTATGGAGGAACCTTTGATCATCTCTCTAGACAATAGCTTTGAGGAGTGTCCCCAGACGGCCAAGTTTGTTTTGGTCAGCAAAATACTTGCTTCCAAGACGTTGAATAAGGTTGGGGTCCAAAATATAGTCGAGAAAGCTTGGCGTACCGAAGAGGGTTTTTCTATTTCACCATGGAGAGACAATGTCTACGCTTTTGGTTTCAAGAATGAGGAGGATATGTGCCAGATTATTAGCAGGGTCCTTGGTCTGTTATGGGCTCGTTGCTCATTCTCAGGCGATGGGATATGAAGAAAGCTTTCAGTGATCTGGATTTCAACTTCAGTCCTTTCTGGGTTCAGGTTCATGGCCTCCCGTTGGGTTTTCTTAACCCTAAAACTAGTATGGTGATATATAGAGGAGTCTTTGGGGGATGCGATAGCGGTTGAAGACCCTAGTGAAAAGGGCAGTATGACAAATTTCCTACGAGTGAGGGTTTGGTGGGACGTTTCAAAGCCACTTAAAAGGGGTTTTTTTCCTTCGAAGGCCAAATGAAGAAGATATGTGGGTACATTTCAAGTTTGAACGTCTGTCAGACTTTTGCTATGGCTGTGGTCTGGTCAGTCATACGGTGAATGATGCAAGGATAAAGAAGCTTTGATTCGAAGAGCTGGAGCTTTGATGGAAGCCTCAGAGCTCAAAACGTAGTGATTGATACGATTTAGTACGGAACGAACCCTATACCAAAGCTGGTGTATCCGGAGAAAAAGTTGCGGGTGGATAGGGACGAAGGTGGTGCGTGTAATGGCAATTCTGAGGCGAGCGTGGGGCAGATTGCATAAGATATTTCAGATTTGGTGGTGAATCAGGGGAAACGTGTTACGGATAAGGTATCAACGGAATCAAAGGACGATGACACGTCACATAAGGGGACAAGCTTAGGGAGCGGCTCGGTGAGAGGAGTAGGTGCAAGAATAACTTGATTGTGAATGGATCCCTGGAGCGGGTTGAAATAGTGGGCCTTCATTATTAAAGTTACCAGTGGAAGGTGGGCCTAGCTCTATCATCGGTGGGCCTCAATATTATGTGGAGGAACTATATAGTCCACGAATGGAGAATCGGCCCAATATTACTCTTTTTGAAGGATCATCTTTGACAATGGGCTTAGAAGTAGAATTAAGCCCTTGGTCAAACCAAAGAGAAGATGGTTTATCCTCTGTTTTTGCTAAAGCTTTGAATTTGAAAAGGAAGAAAGGGGATTCCTCTGAGGAAGAAGAGCTTTCGAAGAAGCCTATAAGAATTGGGTGGAAAAATGAAGGGGTCTCTGATAATGAAAGAGTGGTTCCTCAATTGAACAAGAAGGAGTATGTTCATAAAGGAAGGGGAATCAGAGGAAGAGGAAGGCAAGGAGTCAGAGATAGAGCCAGAGGAAGCATGGAGATGGTTTGGGAAAGGAAAATTTTGTCCTCGGATGCGGGACTGGTGGATGTAGAATTGGAGGCTGTGGTAGATGGGTTCAATTTCCAGAGTAAGGGAAGTGAGCCAGCAAATTCTGTAAATGTGGATGGGGGTGAAAGGGCGGTGGTGGCTGGCCTCAAACAGCCACAAACCAATGGTGATGCTTAGTTGGAATGTTTAGGGGATAGGACGACCTTTGACATTCCAGATCTTACAAGGGTTATGTTTGGCCCATCGTCCTTTAGTGGTGTTTCTCATGGAGACCAAGAATAAGAGAAACACCCTAGAAATAATAAGAAGAAGTCTTTGTTTCAACAATAGTAGTTACGTAGATCCAGAAGGTATTTCAGGAGGACTTGCTCTCTTATGGTCCGATGAGGTATCTTTAGATGTTAGATTTAAATCAAAAAATTTACTTCGTTGTGTAGTTAAATGGCCTGGAGTGTCTCTCCATTGGATGGTGACTTTTGTCTATGCCCCAATTGTGTGGAATCAAAGGTTACTATTTTGGGAGAGACTCAAATCCATAGCCCGCGAAAATAAATACCCTTGGTTATGTGTTGGTGATTTTAATGATGTGAGTTCTCAAGTAGATAAGTAGGGTGGAAATTCGTGTGGAAGAGGGAGATTGGATAGTTTTCATAGTATGATGACTGAGTGTGAATTCATGGACTTAGAGTTCAAAGGTCCGAATTACACTTGGTCTAACAATCAAAAGGGTAGCAATAACATCCGGATCAGGTTGGATTGAGCAATGGCTAATGTGGATTGGCGTAATCTTTTCCCTTTAGCACAGGTGGTTCATGAGTTGAGAGTGGCGTCCAATCACTATCCTGTGGTGATTCATAGCAAGATTCCGCTAAATTGAGTTCCTTACTCTTTCAAGTTCGAATCTAAATGGACTACACATCCTGAGTGTAAGGAATTGATTACAAAGGAGTGGGAGGTTCACCAAAGGGGATCAGATATGTTCAGCTTAGTTCAAAAGCTGAAGAGGTGCAGAGAGGCTTTAGTGAAGTGGAGTAAGGCAGTGTTTGGGAAAGACAAGATGAGACTGAAACAACTCCAGAATAAACTCAAGCTCTTCTAGTCAATTCCTTTCTCCGAGGAGAACTTTAGAAAGGAAAAGGAGGTGATTCAAGAGATTGAGTTGATAATGTTGAGAGAAGAAATGGCTCTTCATCAAAGGTCTAAGATTAATTGGTTGTCCTATGGGGATAAAAACTCTACTTTTTTCATGCAACTATTAATCAAAGGAGGTAGCGTAACCAAATTGTTATGCTGAAGGCGAATAGTGGAGATTAGATTAGGGATGAGGAAGGTATTAATGACCTGATACTGGAGCATTTCTTTAATTTATATGAGCATTTTGGACCAAAGGATTTCTCAAATATTTTGTCAGTGGTGGATAATGTTAACTTAGAACAGATGAATTTGAGTCCAATAAGGGATGTTTCAGAGGATGAGATCAAGAGGGCTACTTTTGAATTGGGATCTCAAAAGTCTCCAGGACTAGATGGCTATCCGGGTTTCTTTTTCCAAGCGTTTTAGGACAAGGTTGGTAATGGGGCATGCAGGGTTGTGAAGAGTTTCTTTTCTAATGGCTTTCTTTTAAGAGAGCTAAATAACACGAACATTACCCTCATACCAAAGGTGTTTTGTATGGAAGCTTTGGGACAGTTCCGACCAATTAGTCTGTGTAATTTTGCTATGAAAGTGATTACCAAAGTAATGGCGAATAGATTGAAGGGTATACTTCAAGAAGTAATATCCCCAAACAAGTTAGCGTTCGTCCCTGGGTGTCTCATTCAGGATAATATTATTGTGGCTCATGAAGCATTCCACTTTTTGAAGATGAAGAAAGGTACAGGTGGATTTATGGCTTTGACGTTGAATTTTAATAAAGCGTATGACAGGGTGAAGTGGGATTTTGTGAAAGCTTTAATGAACAAGATGGAGTTTCATGCTTCCTGGATTAATTGGGTGATGCAGTGTACCTTTACTGTAAAGTTTTTTTATTGTGGTGAATGGGAAAGCTAGGGTGCAAGTGAGGCCTGAGGCAGGGCGACCGCTATCACCATACTTGTTTGTGTTGGTAAAGGATGTGCTCTCCAAAATGATCTCGAAGGCCTGTGAGGAGAAACAACTTTCTGGGGTTAGTTCAACCGGAACTGTCCATCTCTGTCCCATTCTTTCTTCGCAGATGATGCCCTCTTATTTCTCAAAGCTGAAATTCAGAATTGTCAAGTGATCAAGGATATTCTGTGCACGTATGGAGAAGCTTCAGGACAGAGGATAAATTTTGACAAATCTGGTATTGCTTTTTCTTCTAACTTGAATGATGTTGAGAAGCAACTTGTTTGTGATTATATGGATATTCCTTTAATGAAATTAGATCTAAATACTTGGGGCTTCCGTCTTTTTGGGGAAAGTTAAAAGCTGAGGCTTATTCGTATCTTGTCGAGAAATCTTTGAGTAAAATGCAATGGTGGAAAATCAAACATATGTCGCAAGGGGGTAAAGAGATTATGTTGAAGTCAGTGGCGCAAGCTATTCCTTGTTATGCCATGTCTTGCTTTCTTCTTCCAAAAAAGATTTGTCACAAGTTAAATTCCCTTGTGTCTAATTTTTGGTGGAAAGGAGACCCGGAGAAGAGAGGAATTCATTGGAAAGATTGGGATACGATGACCTGTGTCAAGTTTGAAGGAGGGATGAGATTTAGGAATTTCAGAGCTATGAATGAAGCTTTACTTGCGAAGCAGGGTTGGAGGTTGATAAATAACCCTCAGTCCTATTGGGCAAAGATTTTAAAAGGGTTGTACTTTCCAAATTGTTCGTTTATGGAAGCAGCAAAAAGGAGTAGGGCTTAATGGGTATGGTTAAGCTTGTTGCATAGAAGGGGGATTCTACAAAAAGGAGTGAGGTGGCAAGTTCAAAATGGGGAAAATATCAAGTTCTGGGAAGACAAATGGATTCCGTCACTTTCTGGTTTCAAGATGGTGTCTCACAAACCTATCAATTGCGGTATTGAATGGGTGTCAGATGTAATCAACAAGAATAGAGGGGTCTGGGAGGAAGATAAGCTGAGGCAAGTGGTGAGTGAACAAGAATGGAAAACGATCATTTCTATTCCAATTCCATGGCTGGAGAGAGAGGATTCTTTGGTTTGGCACTTTTCTAAGAATGGTGACTATTCGGTGAAGTCAGGGTATTGCTTTGCTTTTCAAGAAAGAGTGTGCAAAAGAGACAGCCAACCCTTAGCCTCGTTCATGTCCAACAAAAATCTCTGGGATGTAATTTGGAAGCTGGAAGTCCCTCATAAAGTAAGGCATTTTTTGGTGGAGAGTGTGTAGTAATAGCTTGGCAACGAAAGAAAATCTGGTGCAAAGGAAGTGTAGTAACTCCAAATTGTGCCCCGTCTGTGGTTCATTCGATGAAACTATTGAACATATGTTATTTGATTGTTGCTGGACTCGTGCTGTTAGGTTTGGGAGTCATATAAAGCTGAATGTAGGTCATGGCCCCCTTAATTCAGCCAAGGTATGCACATCTCAAGTGGTGGATGCTTTGAAAGGCAAGGAGCTCAATCAGTTTTTGAGTAGAATGGTTACAATAGCGTGGTATATTTGGAAATCAAGGAATGAATTTGTTTTCTCATCCAACCTAGTTGATCTAAAGAAGACGATGAGAAGAGCTGGAGAAGCCCTTCGAGAATTCATGGAGATTAGGGTCCCAAGTTTGGTTCGCATGGATAACCCTCCCATTGTGGACAGTCCTTCCCGGTGGAGGGCTCTGAACCAAGGTTGCTGTAAATTGAATTGCGATGTTGCTATTAAAAAGAATGGGAATGTTGCAGTTTGTGCAGTGATGCAAAGAAATTGGAAGGGACAAATTCTGAATGGAAGTGCAAATCATGTTAAAGTATCCAGTCTTATTCAGGGAGAGTTGCTAGCGATTCGGTTTGCTTGTGGAATGGTCAAATCTGTGGGCTGCAAAAGGCCGTGTATAGAATCAGATAATCAACAAGCCATCAATTTGAGTGTGTCCGAGTTAGTTCCCCCATGGGATGTGGCCTCCATTGTGATGGATATTAGAGAATTGAGAAATGAGTGTGAGATAGCTCTCAATTGGGTTAGGAGGGTTGCCAATGGACTAGCACATGTTGTGGCTTCCAAGGCGCTAAGAGGTTTACTTCCTTGTAACTGGGTGGCTTGTCCTCCTCCTTCTGTTTTTTCTGTTCTAGCTTTTGAACTTTTCTTTTTTATGTAGCCATATGGGCAAGATTTACTGTCAAAAAAAAAAAAACTATTTACACCCCTAAATTTCACACTCTTTGCAGAATTCACACCTCTTTTTAGAATTCACACCCCTGAATATACACCCCCAGAATTCACACCTCAAGAATTCACACTCATGTGAAGAATTTACACTTCTTTGCAGAATTCACACATTTTTTCATAATTCACATCCATTTGCAGAATTTTCACAATCCTTAGAAACACACCCAAAATTCTTGGGGAGTATAAATTTTTGAGAGTGTGAATTCTAAAAAGATTGGTGAATTTTTGGATTGAAGGAGTCATCAAGGCAGCCAAAACACACCTAATTAAGCAAAATTCCTAGTAAACAAAACAAAAACAAAAGACATTTAACACGAAGGTTGAATATACACATGTATAGAGTCCCACCACCACCATCACATTTCAAATCCTCCCCCACCTCCTCTCCTCATTCGTTGACTTCTCCGTCAGCGGTGAACCTTAACCCACCTCCATAACAAACCATGTACCCCTTCCCAAACTGCCTCATTGCAATAGGGGATCTCCACGGCGACCTTCATAAGTCCTAACAAGCCCTTACTCTCGCTGGCCTCATCAACGGGTCGGGTCGGTGGACAGGTGGCGCGGCGACGGTGGTCCATGTCAAAGATGTGCTCGATTGAGGCGGGGAGGAGCTGAAGATACTTTACTTTCTGGAGAAGCTAAGGAGGGAGGCGGAGAAGCGTGAGGGGTTGCTAATAATGCCGTCGACGCGGGAGGAGTGGTGTAGAGACTTGTATTTTACGAAAATAGTTTAAAGGTTTTAAAAATGCTATATAGTATTGGATAAATAAGGAAAATTGTGAGTTTATATGATTTAGGGCCCAAATGATAGGATTGTTATTTGAGTGAGTGTGAGTGTGAGTGTAATTGGCTTGGATGCTAGTATATAAGGGGTGTGTATGTGTTGTAGAGAACAAAATTCCACACCCATCTCTCTCTCTCTAACTCTCGGCTCCCTCTCTCTCTCTACTCCTTCACTCTCAAACTCTCTCCTGAACTCAAAACCCACCAAGATGATCCACCAAATCGTCTTCCTCAAGTGTTCTAGACCTCGGGTTGTGTTCGTTCAAGCTCGGAGGAGGTATATTTCGCTCGGTTTTGAATCCCTTGGAGTTAGAACTTGCTCGAATCGCAGGAACTTCGATCTTTGATCATTGAGGTAGGGATTTCTCACTCACTTTATGTGTTTATGAGTTAATTTTGTGCTTTAATCGAGCTTTGATCGTCCTCATTTGGTCATTTGAAAAGCTGTCAAAATCTGCATAAATCGCCCAAAATCGCCTAGGGATCGATCCCTAAGCAAGAGGGATCAATCCCTCATTCAAAATCTGGATATTTCCTTGGGGGATTGATCCCCAAGAGAGGAGGGATCGATCCTTCTCATCTCTGGAAATTCTGCTTAATTTATGGGTTTCAGCGCAATTTCAAACGGCCGTAACTTTCTCGTCCAATGTCTGATTCATGCAAATTTTATATCTATTCGAATGTGTTGAAGTAAGCTTTCATTTTCCACTAGAATAACCTTAAGAATCTTAGTATAAAAAAAGTTATGATTATTTGAGTCGAGGTGTATCAGTCTGCCAATGTTTATGGCTATTCCTAAGGTTGTTCTTGACCCATGTTATGATTCCTTATATGATTAGGATATGTTTAAGTCAGTCTTAAGTATGATTTCTTATGTCCTAATGACTCGTCATTTGATCTTGTCTTTTAGTACTCATTAGAGCATAATATCAACGGCGCTGGTTAGGAAAATGTACCGTAAGGTCGATAGGAGTACTATGGGCTATAAGGGATAAAGTGGTGAGAGTTATAAGTAGACATGAGCTTGTCTAGTGATTCGATGGGTAGTATTGTGAGTCGTATCCTCGTGCCTCGTGTTATCGAGCTCCCTAGGTTCTTTTGACACTCGTACTATAAGATTCTCGTTTGAAACCTAGCGGGTGATGTGTTGAGAAGTTGATTGTGGTTTTGATATGTAGAGAAGTATGTTGTGATACACTTAGAGAAATAACATGAACTTAAGGAAATTATCAATGTACGATGTGACATGTTTACGAGTTTGTATTACACTGTGAATTTGGGAAATGTTGCATGTTTGTACATTGAACGATGACTTATATGTGTGTATGCTTGAATTGAGAATTTGAATAAAGGGCCGAATTTGAATAAAGGGCCCGCGACGCATGGTGTGGTAATGCGAGGACTCTAGAAGACCCGCAACGTAAGGTTTGATAATGCGAAAACCCAGGTGGAGAGAGAAGTCACTGTCATGCAAAGGGTGGTAATACAGTTGAATGTCTCTCCAGGATGAATAGAATTTTGATTGATTTTCGAAGTCTATGTTAAAGTTTGGATTGTTTGTTGCTTGGGATCGTGGCTGTTGAAAAAGAGAATGAACGGTTGATTCTATCAAGGTTTTATTAAAGAAATGATTTTGAATTTTGAAAATAGGATTTTTACTTAAAATCCTCTGGTATTCTTAAGCGAATCAACGGATCCAGTATTTGGGCACAAATCAACGGATTCTGGCATTCAAGTTTGAATCAACGAAACTTGACCTGTGATGGTCTTGAGTTTTCTCTAAATTGTTTTGGAAATCAAAAAGTTCAAAAAGCTCTATGGTGAATGGTATGAAATGAGGAAGTGGTTTGTGGCATTCAGTCGAAAAGTTGTGAGATGATTGAACTATTGTTGTTATTTGTTTGGTTAATGTGAGTTTTATTGCAGCTTCAAGTCGACGTGTTGATGGTTAGGGTCTCTAAGATGTTCGAAATCCCTAAGTCTAATCGTCTGTTCATTTTGGAAACCCCTCTTGTGTCTCTTGTCCGTTTGTTGAAACCCATCCATTCTTATTGCATGCTTCATCACATTTTCATATAACTTGAGCATAGATTTCTCTACTGGGCTAGTGTAGCTTAACCTATCATTTTCAGGTAAAAAGCATGGAAGTTGGCTTGGGGTGCATCTTGTGCTTGCTGATCATATGTCTCAAAAGTATAAAGAAGGAATTAAATTTTCTTTGATTTGAAAATAGTATTCGGAAGAATGATTAATGAAAACTTTAATATTATTTTTGCATTTGTATAACTTGAAATTTGAGCCAGGATTGTAACTTTGAATTTGACTTGAGAACAGGGAAAGATAGGTCTTTTGGGTATTATCGGTACTTCAATAATGATTTTATTTATTGTAAACAATTATTATTTATGTTGAAAATAGAGGGCGTGACAAGTGGCAAAGGAGGCGGAAGAGAACATGTCGGCAGGGACTTTGAGGGGATGCCGGAAAAGTCAATCTCGTCGGGTCAAGAAGCGAAGGGGATCGGGGGCAGCAGAAGTTGCCGGTGAGACACGACGGTGGTAACGACGGAGGAGGAGGTGGCGTCGTCGGGCTTCTGGACGATCTGTCCATGGCTGATTCAAAAGTTGGGTGGCTTTATGAGCTGGGTGAGGTCGACGATGAGTTAGGGTATTTTGGACAGATAATTTAAAACGGGGCTTGGACGGGTATGGTTAGACGCGTACTAGGTCCGAAAGGGTAGACACGTACAAAAAAGAACCGGCCAGTAAGAGGCCCCAAAGGTTTTCGTACTAAAAGAATCTGGGGTGGCCCAAGCCCACAAGAATCATTTGGTTGGCCCTACCCACTAACTGAATTAAGGGTGAGCAAAATAACCGTCAAACCATGAATCCAATCCAAACCAATCCAAACCGACTAGTTTGGTTTCGTTTTTTTGTGATGTGGTTTGGTTTTGGTTTTAAAAATGTAGAAACCGTATTAAATGGTTTAGTCTGTAGATTTACGTTAACAGTTTTGGTTCCAAACTGATCCGAACCATATAACACACACATATACTATAATATATTTAGATACATTAAATAAAATTATTTTTCTAATCTAATTCTTTATTCCACCACCATATTATTTTACTTCCAAATTGATTCCCTAACTTCTATACGCGATAACCTATTCATTCAATTTCAATACACTAAACATAGGTGCGACTAAATCAATTGATTTTTTGATAGGCAACACAAATTTTATTAAGAACACTTGAAAAATAGTACATCAAGTGGGAGGAGAGGAGGAGGGGAATCGGTTGGATGAAAAGAAAAAAATGATGGGTCAAAGCCCACCAACACCCAAAAGGCCAGGCCCCAAAGATAAACCAAGAAACCACATGGGCCTGGCCCAAAAAGGGCCGAAACAAACCCTAAATCAATTGATTTCTCACTCTTTTCGCTCGGTTATGAATTTTCTAATCTAATACTCAATCCATGAAATACAGACTAGGATTGAATTTTCATTTCAAAATCGTGAATTAACAGGATTGTGAGATATTTTTTAAAAATATATAAATAATTGTTAGTAACCTAGCTTAGTTTTGATACCTAAAACTAACAGGTTGCTAGAACGTGGCTTAGTTTTGGAACTTGGATAGTTTTCGTTTCTTTCCTTTCTAACAAATACTTTGCTTGGACACTTGATATAATGTTAGTGTTTCTTTTCAAACTTGTGGAATTTGATACCTGTTTTAGGTTTTTATATTTTTGATACATGGCTTTTGTTTTTACATTTTTGAAATATAGAATCAAGTATTTGGTTCATCTAATGTATGGATAAAATTGGGACCGAACCGTGACTCAAGTTCGGATTGGAACCAAATCGTGAGAATTTTGGTCCGGACACGGATTGCATTTTCAAAAAATTGTGACTCGCAAATTAGGTTTGGATTCATAGCAATTTGAACCGATCCAGACCGTGCGCAGCTCTAATTAGTATGTGGTCCATTGCCAGCTCTTCCAATATGTTTACTTCTTTTATAATTAGATGTCTGGATCACCTTGCATGCACCTCGATTAATTTCGGGGCCCTGAAGTTGACAACCAGACGAATCCTCCAATAGCCCCAAGGTTTGGAATGTTTGGCCTTTATGAAATTCAAACATGCGAATTCATGGAAGATAAACACTTATTTACTTTTTTTATGTTCACTTGGCCAAATCCTTCGGGTTCAAATATACTTACCTTCTAGAATCCTATGCTACAACTTGTGGAAAGTTTAATATGGATGCAGTTGTCCGAAATCCTTTTTGAGGGGTCAATTGTGTTGAGCTTATTATGGAAATTATTAGATGGTTTGAACCATGGTATATTTATAACTATTTATCATTTGACTGTTTATTTTGTCACTCTCTTTTTTGTTAATGCCACTTTCCTGCAAGTGTATTTTTTGTGCAAAAATACACTTGCAGGGGAGTGACGTTAACAAAAAAAGGAGTGACAATATTATTTCCCTTATCATTTTCATCACACCTTTTTAGTCACAGATTTGTGCATGATGGGTCATTGGGTATAGATCGTGTTAGACTTAATCCCACATTGCTTATCTAAGCCACACAAGCTTGGTTAGTATATTTTAGAGGTTACTCCATTTATTCCTAATTGGTTTTAGGTTGGAACCCTCTAAGAAATCTAACATGGTATCAGAGCTAGGTCTTAGGTGGTCTCACCTCGCGTGAGCAAGTCTCCGTCGCCCGAGTCACCTCATCAATTCATACCTTCACGTGCATCCGGGCTGCACGTAAGGGGTCACCCGAATCAAATTTCCTAATTTTCTTAATTCGTACCTCCACGTGCATCTGAACTACACATGAGGGGGGAGTGTTAGACTTAATCCCACATCGCTCATCTAATCCACCCAAGCTTGGTTAGTATATTTTGGAGGTTACTCCACTTATTGCCTATTGATTAGATTGGATCCCTCCAGGAAATTTAACAGATCGTACCAATAATGATGACGCACCTATTCAGAGATCTAGAGATCGAGGACACAAGCGATGCAAATGTAGTTGTCGATCGACAAGACTACATACCTAGGAGCATCCCCAATGGGGATGTATTTTGGAACTGGATGGATAGTTATTTTAGAAGAAAAAAGTGGTTAAAAGTTAGTTGAATGTAAAATAGAATTCATTCCTCTCCAATGGTGAGATGTAAAAAAGGGATGGATAATTAACTAACTTTCCCTCCCTCTTAATTTTCCCCTGGTGAGATATAAAAAATGTATGGATAATTAACTAACTTTCCCTCCCCCTTAATTTTTTCCAATTTTCTTAACCCTAATTCAAGTACTACTTTCATTGAAAAATAATTTTGGTATCCAGTAATCGAGGACTTAAAAAAAAAAATTTATTCCGAAAAAGAAAATTACTTCTGTCCCAATTTTTTTTTCCCTTCTCAATCCACTTCAATTATACCATTTACTTTATCCCATTTACTCCCATCAACTCTAAACCACATCATTTACTTCATCCATTTACTCCCCACTCTCAACGACACCATTTATTTTAGTCATTTACTCTCATCCACTCTCAACTACATCATTTACTCTCATTCACTTTCAACTACACCATTTACTTAAGTCATCTATATATAAACCTATCCTCCCCATTATTCATTCTCACGCTCAAATCTATATACAGTCTACTCTTTTAAAAAAAAAATCATCTTGAGCAGTTTAACCCAAAGAATATTACTGGGAGAATTTGACGGATCTTCCTCCGATGACAATGAGATTGCAATGGCGTAATTGATCATGACCAGGCAGTACCGAAAATTTCAAAGAAGATGCCAACAAGGAGGTCATGTTAGTTCTACAAGCGGTCGAGCCTGGATCCCCCGTGACAGAGTTGCTGCCGACCAACGAATCAATGTTGATTACTTTTGTGAGTATCCGCTCTATGACGAAAAGTTGTTTCAGCAACGTTTTCGAATGAGTCGACCCTTATTTCACAAGATCTTGGGTAAACTCCAACAACATGACGTGACGTTTGTCGAAAGGAATGATGCGACAGGAGCTGCAGGTCTTTCTTTTATCCAAAAGATGCCAGCAGCTCTGAGGATGATGGCATACGGGATGCCTGCTGATAATCTTGATGAGTATCTCAAGATTGGGGAAAGTACAGCAGTTGACTCTTTCGAAGCTTCTGTAGAGGCGTTATCTCCATTTTTGAAGCAGAATACCTGAGAAAACCAAATGAAGCAGATACCTGCAAGGCTCCTTCATGTGGGCAATCAACGTGGTTTTCCAAGAATGCTAGGTAGCTTGGATTGTATGCATTGGCAGTGGGACAAATGTCCAACTGCACCATGGCTTCTTTAGCGGCCGCAGTAGAAAACCCACTATTGTACTTGAAGCAGTTGCATCGTATGATTTGTGGATTTGGTATGCTTTCTTTGGCATGCCTGGGTCATTCAACGATATCAACGTGCTTGATCAATCTCATCTCTTTGATGATCTCAGTGCCGGTCGTGCCCGTCCAGCGCATTTTGTCATTAACGGTAGTCAGTACGACATGGGGTACTACCTTGCTGATGGTATCAATCCAAAATGGGTGACTCTTGTCCAAACCATTTCTCAACCACAAGGAAGAAAGAAGCAACACTTTGCGAAGATGCAGGAGGCATGTTGCAAGGATGTTGAAAGGGCATTTGGCGTACTCCAAGCTCGCTGGACAATTGTGAGAGGATCAACGCGATTCTGGAATGAGGAGGATTTAGGCTACAACATGAAAACATGTGCCATTTTGCATAACATGATAATTGAAGACCAACGTGATCACGATGCTAGTGATGAAACTACTGAACTTCTTTCTTCCAGCCCAATTCAAGTCTCGAGAGACGTCACACCCGCATTAGTTGATTTCTTTAAAAATAACTGCAGGATTCGATCAAATGAGGCACATCATTTGCTCCGCAATGATCTTATTGAACACGTATGGGCCCGTAATGGAGATGAAGACTGAGGTTCAAATGGTTCTGCTTTAGCAATCTTCTAACACGTTTCCCATGTCGTGGACATTAGCTAAATAAAATGAATTTCATTTTTGAGTTTTGTACTTCATTTTCGAGTCTTGTACTTCACTTTCAAGTCTTGCACTTCATTAGCTAAATAAAATGCATTTCATTATCGAATGGTACCCAATGATTACATCAAAGTCATAATTGCTAAAGACTACTAAAATCAATAATCGGGAAAATCAAAAAAATAACCCCTCGAACTTGAGCTAGCCGTCCAGCCAAGATTTCACCCTTGCGATATTGGTAATAAGCCTTCATTTGGGGGTCTTGAACCAAATCCAAGTCCATTTGCATAATCCTATCTTTCTTCTCTTTTTCCTTCATTGCTGCCTTCCTCTCCTTAACCGCCACCCTCCTCTCATCATTTGCCGTAGTCCTTTCCAAAGTCGCGACTCTTTTTGCTTCCATTTCATCTCTCATACCTTCCTTGTCAAATGTAGTTTGGCTGAATTTTCCCATCAAGTTTATCCATTTACGTTCCTCTGTTTCTATTTTTTTGGTCTTCAATAGTTTTGCCTTTGATGCTTTATATCCAGGAGGCATCTTTCTTGTAGACTAAACACTACCTCCACTCGTAGGATTGCTATCTTCCAATGTAGTCGCTGTGTTTGGAACTTGAGAGAAATCAGGAGACTCTGCGTTTAGATTTTGAGAGAAATCAAGAGATAGAGGGAGTGAACTCGTATCCATTTGTGAAGATCTTGGGTTAGACCGGGCGGGGGTTAAATCCGCCCACTTCATACTGTGTTCTAAGATTGCCCAGCAACAATCCAAATTGGCGAAAAGTTTCTTCTCAGTGTCTTTGTAATGTCTCTTCGCTAGATCAATCTATACACATGAAAACAAAATAATTTAATTAATTATCAAAATAATAATATTAACATATTATTATCAAAATAACAATAATAATAATATTATATGTTTATTACCTCATTTTGTTCTGACATTCCACTTTGATGTTGCCTTTGAATTTGCCTTAAATGTCCACGATATTTGTTGCAAGCCTGTTGGATGACTTGCCATCGAGACTTGATAGAAGCATCCGAACATACATCACCTCTGATGTATTTTTTTGCAACTTGATCCCATAATTTAGATCGTGCTTGGTTGGTACTGACAATTGGGTCTTGACTAACGCACACGTAAGCAATACTAATTGTTTCATCTTGATCAGAGTTGCATGAATTTTCTCTCGCACTATGACTTCCATCTACCATAATTGATGCATTAATTTTTTTTGGAGGGTGTTTGTGGAGAATGAAAAAAAAATTTGTTGTGTAAAATCCTATTAAGAACACACACATATATAGGTAGGGAAAAAAAAAGACCATGGCAAATTTTTTTTTATCAACAAAACATCTGTTGGGATCAGCCAGCGGTCGGATCCTAATCAAAAAAAAAAAAAAACCAAAGCCAACGGTCGGATCAAAGACCCGTTGGCTGAGATGTCACGCCCAAGTTACCCAACCCAACTTTACTCTTTCATCTGCACTCTCTCTCTCTCTCTCTCTCTCTCTCTCTCTCTCTCTCTCTCTCAAGATTGGGGAAATCTTGGTTGGAACTCGATGAGGGAAAAGGAAGGAGCACAGCTGAGTGTTTTGGAAGGAGCATAGCCGGCGGAGATGGTGATCTCCGGACCTACGCCGTCCATGGATCGTCAACAAACGGAGTCAGAGACGATGATCTCCGGCCCTGGAATCAATTTTGGCAAGCTTCTGGCGTGTTCTTGCAATTCCAGCGTGTTCTTGCAAATTTTGACGACTTTCTGACGAAATTAGGGAACTCCAACTATCTAAAAATCTGGTAAATCAGTTGGGTGATGACCTGTCAATTTATAGCTGTAGCCAAAAGGGGATGAAAATATACATCTCCTTTTCCATTTGTGCTATTTTATATCTCAGTTTTTGCTATTTTACATCCCTATTGAGCCTATTTTTTTTCCATCCGAGTTGTATTATAGGTATACAACCTGGTTTTCATCCCCCAATGGAGATGCTCTAAGGGGTTCCCATGTGCCATCTTAACTGCCCTATCCTCGATGAGGACTCAAAATTTTATATATCCAAATAATATATATATATATATATATATGAGATTAATTTAATTTTGGGAAACTTAAATATTCATACTCAGATCTCATCCCACTTAAGAATTCATCCCGGTCATTTTGAACTGTTATGTTTTCATCCTTTTAGATGGTGAATTACCTATCTTACCCTTTTAATAATATATTCATATATGTTTTATTAAATTGACATCCTAAATTAGTGGGATTCAACCATTTTTTAATTTAGTAGATTTCAACCATTTCCTAATTTAGTGGGATTCAAAATCAATAATTACGGGAGGCAATTATGAAAGATGATTTCAAAACTTAAAAGATTTGTAATAACCAAATTTCACTGATTTCCTTCCATTTTTTCTCACAGAAGACTATTGAATCTGATCGAAGCAAGCGTTTATTTTGTACAAGGCAATGAAGAAACAAGCAAATCAGTTAGGTCTGTAAATCGACCGGATTCGATTCGAAAAATCCGATTCGAAAATCTAAATTCGGTAATCCAAATACGGATCGGATTAAATCCGTTATCACTCCGATCCGAATTAAAAAAAAAAATTTTTTTTAAAAAAAACTATAAATTTTTTATTTTGAAAAAAAAAATGTTTAAGAAGTTGTATTTATATTTTAAACTTGTATTTTTATTTTAAATTAAATTTTTTTTTGGAAAATAATATTTTTTTTGAAAAAAATTTGTATTTTTTGCTAAAATTTTTGAAGTAAAAAAGTTTTCGGATCGGATCGATCCGGATTTTTCGGATTCGGATTCAGATTACCACTATTGAATTCAGATTACCACTATCGAATTCGAGTCTTATCGGGTTTGGATCGAATTTGAGTCTTATCGGATCCGAATTGGATTTGAATTTGTCAGATCCGACCCATTGACGGGCCTAGAATCAGTAGAAGAACGTGAAAGAAGCCCTTTGAAGACACCTAAACTCATTCAAGCTGATGAGCCATGCATCCTATTCTTGTCTCTACTGCACACTAACGGCCTGTTTGGATGGGGGAGAAGCTCCCGAATTTGTGAGGCCCCTGATTACCAATCCTCCTCCTCATCATATCCGGTGTTTGGAAGAGAAAAGGGACGCCTGATTTGGAAGGGGGATTTGTTACTGTTGGGATTACAAATCAGGGGGAAGGTGGATTTGCTAAGAACTGGGTTACCCCTATCGTCGCTATGGCCAGGTTCCCATTTGACTGTTCTGCCCTCCCCTTTTCTCTTCCATCACCAATGGAGAGATAGAGAAGACGAAGAGAGAGAAAACAAGACAGAAGACGGAGAGAGAAAGAGAGAGAAGACGAAGAAGACTACCTCGTTGCCAGAGCTACTCGTTTTCCAGTTTGGATGCTTGATCGAGAGAGAGAGAAATCTGTGGATTGTTACACGGGGTTTTAGATCCGGAACAATTCTCTTCTGAAAGCATATTGGGTTTTAATCCCGTACAATTCTCATCTTTCTTTTTCTCATCAGAGAGGGCTTTGATCCAACGGGTGGGATGCCACCCCTTTGATACGTAGGAGTAGTTTTCTTTTTCTTCTTTCTTTTTTTTAATCTTTTTTTTTCTCTCTATTAAAATTGAACCTTTTTTACAATTTTCTAAAATCTTCTCACAAATTAAAAAAATTAATGGTTAATGGTATAAAATGGGAGTCATACGAAAAAATAACTCCATTTTTTTTAAACATATAAGGTTTAAACATTTTAAAGATTTAATGAATTTACTGTATTTTATCCCACAATTAATTATAAATATGTATTTATTCTAATTATAGTGAAATTAATCTAATTTGTCCATTAAAATAACAAACTGGGGGCAATTAAGTCATTTCACATCTTATCCCATCATATCCACCTTCCAAATCCCCCTTCTCAAAATACCATCCAAACACCTCATTATAAATCCACATTTCTTAAGAGGTGGGGCCACCCTTCTTAACATATCACCCCTTATTACACATCTACCTTCAAATTCCCCATCATTACAAATCCACCCAAAACAAATTCTCCATCCAAACGGTCCGTAAGGGGCCTGGGGCCGGATTCACTTTTTTCTTAGGATAAATTACGGGTCAGTTCAAAAGTGCGCCAAATCAAAGAACACTTTCTGTTCACCATCTTGTTTATTTAGCAAATCGTAATAATACTATATATGGGCCTTTCTGTATTAGTGGCATTCCACCACAAATTATCACCATACACACCAAAACAAATCTTAAAATACATGTATGTATAGGATCTAGAAAGAATATACAAACGGGGCGGTTCAAGAGATACCCAAAAAAACACCTAAAAAAATATCTCATAGTTTCCGATCAAATTTTGATGATCCGAGCCGCTCAATGTGATCAGAACGTGATTTTAAAGGTATCGGCAAGAAATTAGCGAAAAAAATGATCGGAAATGGCTTGATTTGAGCAATTTTTAGCTTAAATTTAATAAACGGTTCAGTTAAAAACTGCTCAAAATAAGCACTTCCTGATTTTTTTTTTTTTTCGCTAATTTTTTGCGGCACCCCTAGCATGTTTCTATCAATGATTTGTCAAAATAGCATAATCTAACGACAACTAACTGCAATTGATAATGACTTTAGCTTATTCTATAAAAACCCATTTCACTATCTTAGTCTAGAGCATTATTGGGTTAATTAGGTTGTTTTGTCTTTTCCTCTGAGAGCAAAAAATGGAAGAGCAGGTATGTTATATCCCGAAGTATTGTCCCGTCACACCACGTTATTAAGAGACTCCATTGCATCTATGTCGGGACCAAAGCTAGCTAAAGCCCCTCCACATTACCTGAAACAACGCCTTGTCCAACCAAGTTCGAATTTTCACCACTGAAACAACGCCTCACCGGTAAAATTCTTCTTTGTTGAAGTACACATGAAAGGTACTATTTTGCGTTGGACTAGCCATTTTTTATGTATATACTTTCAAACTACTCTTTATTTTCGCTATGCATTCAAGCATACTTATGCTGTGTTTGGATGAGTTTTTTAGAAATTTTTGAAAATTTTTGTAGGATTATGAGTGGAGAGAGAAATGATTGGAAGTATAAGTAATGATTAGAGAGAGATAGAGAGAGAAATAAGAATAATGATTGAAGATATGTGTGAGTAATGATTGAAAGTATGAGTAATGAGTATTTTTTGAGTTGAGAATTTTTTTTCAAATCACTATCCAAACAAAGCATTAATATATATGGATGATGAAGTGGTGTATTCTCGTTACCTGAGCCAATGTACCTAGCGAAATTGGTATTTGGTAAGATAAAAAAAGATTAGCCAGTCATTCCAGCCTCTGGGAGACGTGAAGGAAAAAAAAAAAATTAGTTCGGTATTTTGCCTAATGTATATGCCTTCTTTTCTTTTTTCTTTGGTTTTTTTTTTGAGAGTGCTAGCTTGTTGGTGATGTTTACAAGACTTGCCGAGCAAAAAAAATGTTCACAAGACTCCATCAAATGTCTATGCAAAAGCAAGTAATCATTCACTACCAGGGGTGGAACTATTAGTGGAGGTGCCACATGCCACTCCTCGTTTCAAAAATACTGTTCTTTTTTAGGAAGTTCAAATGCTTATTAAAAAAAAAAAAACCGGAAAACTTTAAATAAAAAAATATGAAAACCTACCAAGAGGAATGTGACCCATTTAGACATTAAATTTTTTTCACCAAAAGTTTAGTATTTTTATTGCATGTTTCTTTACGGATTATAGTGGGTGTGTATAGACATCTAAATTGGATTCACAAACATGCCAATTTATATACTTGTATGAATAAGTTACGGTGTCACCCCCGTATCCGAATCCTAATTCCGCCCTTGTTCACTACTCTCCAAATACACCTAACTTATCTCAAACTAGCTAGTGAGATTACTACGTGAGAATCGATGTGAGTGACAGTTGACATGATCTATTTAGCATTGTCATGTGGCACTTCTCGTAAATAAAAAATTGCCACCATATCGTGTGGGTCACTCCTTATCAAGGGCAGAACCAGAATTGATTATGCCTCGGGCTAACGCAAAAAAAAATTTCGGTGGGCAAAACAGTGTATATAATATGCATACGGGCAATCTCTAAGAAATAAGGCATGTAATCCATTCTATGCACCCCGCGTATTGCTAGCATATATCATCATACCCTTGACCTCGTATTGTGTATATTGTAACGAGTGAGGATATCAAAAATATGTTTCTTATGAGTTAAGAACATTGAGCACCTGAGGTTTCATGAAGTTTCTTGAGTCGATGTAACTGGGTTTTCAGCTCTTAACAATCAACAAGTCCCCAGCCCTTGACGGTAGTAGAGAGGAAGAGATCACAGAAATGAAAGAATGTAGGAGAGAGAGAACGTCTGTCAATAGAGAGACTGAAAGGACTGGGCCAAAATGGCTTGGTGGGATGGGTTGGGCTAAAATTATTTGGGATTTACGCTTACACATATTTTTTTCCCGAAAAATCACATGGGCTATAGCCCACCTTAGCCTTAAGGTGGTTCCGCCCTTGCTCCTTATCTCCTGTTCCTCACCCATCAAGAGCGAATGATAAAATCCATACCAATATATATGTGTGTGTGTGTGTGTTGTTAAGTAAATGGTTGGAAATACCATGTACGTAGCAATGGCGTGTGATACTTTGGGAGCGCTGAATAATTGCTTAACAATCGGAGCGCGCCATTGTGATTGTCTGGGAATGCATTATAAGGCAGAAAAGTTTTAAAAAAAAAAAAAGGAACGGAAAGGTCCAGGTACCCTTTTGATGTGTCTCGTGAAACTTTTTGATCACTCTTTTTTATAAAGTTTAATGCTTTAAGCACCATATATAAATATATATGGTTATGCATTAATTAATGTTGTGTCTAATCATACTGCAATTAGTGGATTGTCTGTTTGGAGCCTACAGTTTGTACTGCTATATACTACTCCTATACAACTAAAGAAATTATATTAAGGAAGTCGACATCTGGTTGCCCGCCCACTTAGGCCCCGTTTTAGAACACATTTTTAAAAAATAAGTACTTATTTCATATTTTCAAACTCAAAAATAATGTAAATGAAAAATAATTTTTCAATTTTTTTAACCGTATTAAAGATGTCAATAAGATCTATCAAATAAGATCCATATTGATAGGAAAATTATTTACGTAAACACATGATTTTTAAACTTGAAATTGTCTTTTTAAAAAATAAATACTTATTTTCCTTTCCGGAACGAAGCCTTAATACTCTAATAGGGAATGGATGTGGTAATTTTTGGTGTTAATGACTTGTGGCCTGTTTGTTAAATAATACTGTACTGCATTAGATCAATTGGTAAGTGGAGAAAGCAAACTAGCTTGTCAACGACTTAGCTAGTTGTTTAATTCTTTTTAGTAAAAACATTTGTCTGAAAGGAAAAAAAGTGAAGAAGAGGGTGACTGACAAATAATTATTATTTTATTTGGTGTGATTATAGAGACTCCAAATTTGCAACAAATTTTGATAAAAAAAAACCAATCACCCTTCAGTTTCTGCCACCCAACCACCGTGCGAGTAGAAAAAAAACCCTCTGTCACACGACGTTTGGTTCACAGGATTGAATTCGACCTTGTGACTGTGTGAAAAAGAACAGATATTTAAGTCCACCTATTTTGCCAACAATCATTCTACATCCACATCCACTTACACACCCATTTACACACTCACATTCACAATAGAGGTGGAGCCTGCACAGATTACATATCCAGTGTGTGTGAACCCCACCTCTATTGTGAGTGAGTATGGGTGTGGAGTTAGAATTTTTGTTTTGCCAATTGCCACTTGTCTACCACGGAGGTGGTTTTTCAACCAGTGGCTATATCATCCCAAATGATCATATGTATGGCTCTCGTGAGCGGAACAAAACAACAAAAATAAAGACAAATTGAGGTGGGATGTTGTGACCGCGGATCGATGACTTAAATTTTATTAGGTAAATTGTCTGTTTGGAATTGTTTTATTGCAAAGAAATGGAGTTTCACTTAGTTTAGTACCATATCAGATATGGTACCGTTTTGTCACCGAACGGCGAACAATATATATTAATGCTGAAAAGTTGAAGTAAAAATTTGACAACTTAAATAAAAGGACACATTCCGTACGCACGATGGACTTTGGGCACGAGGACCAAACCGACATCAATAGCTGGTAAGCCCTCGCGACTACGTCGAAAACTGGACACATTCTGAGAACCGGATTTCAATCCCTCAGGTCAAAAACTCAGCAAACGTAAACAACACCAAAAACTTTATTAGCCTCCAGATCTGAGGAGCCGACTTTTTTTCATTACAATTTGTAGATTATAGTTTTTTTTTCTATGATAGTCAAAATCATTGAAACTGTTTAAATAATAACGTAAAAAATAGATCACAGAAGAGTTTTATGTGTCAAAATATAATGAGAATTTTAAAAAAAAAAATCTCTACAGATAATTTTTGAATTATGTATTCTCCAGTTATTGCTGGTAATGCATTCTGAGTTTGGCCCCCGAACAGCCAAAAAACAGAATTTCAAAACTCAAAAGTAGAGTGGCCAAACAGGCCCTTGTACTCAGAATGCGATAGCAGTGGCTAGTTCCCCTGGCAACCTTTTTGGTGTTAATTACGGATTTGGCAATTTATTAAATAAGGGATGAACTAGTCTAATTAGGAATTTCTTCCATTGAGTTTGCTTGGAAATTTCTTATACATGGTTACGGGTGGATACGCGGAAGCACTAATGCTTTCGTAATCATGCTTACAAATGTGGCACATTTTACCAATACAGCAAGGGCGATACCAGGAATTGATTCTGCTCTGGGCTAACTCAAAAAAAAATTCGGTGGGCAAAACACTGTATATAATATGCATATCAGCAATCTCTAAGAAATAAGGCATATAATACACTGCGCACATTATTGGTAGCACCATCATACACTTGATCTCGCAAGTGTGAATGTCCAAATTGTAACGAGTGAGGTCATTAGATGTTTATTTCTTAAGAGTTAATGCAAGTCTTTAACATCCACAATATGAAAAAAAAAAACGCTCCCGTAAAAACTCTTGGACATCAATAAATCTCAAAACAAATCAAAAAACGCTTAGATTTTTTGTTGTTGTTCCCTTATAATTTAAATCCAAAAGGGTACGATTGTAAGAACCAATATTTTATAAAATTTAAGCACACAAGCAAGCGTTCTGCATCAATTAAATCAGTAAAAATCTAAACAAATTGATAGGCGCGCAATGTTCACATAAGCGCCCCCTAATTTATCTTTGTTAAGTCATATTTATTTTATTACTTGGTGTTTTATGCTTTTATTCTTGTGTTGTAGGTATCTGGAGGATTTGATAAAAAAAAGCACAAAGTTCAGAACTTTAAATGGTGTTTGAAGCGGACCTTGGAAGGTCATATGGAGTCAAGGGTTCATTAATTAATCCACGGGCATCACCGGGGAAAATGATTTGCACTTCCAGTGACTGGGCCCAATGTTTTATTATTCTAAATTGTGGCCCAGTGACTGTGAATATCAAAAGAACAAATCGGCGGAGAAGCGAACATATTCGGAGGAAAGAGGTTTTGTCTCAGAACCCCTGAACCATTTCTCTGTATATGTATAAAGAGTATATCCAGATGTATATACAAGCTAAGAATAAGAAAAAGACTAAGCTACCCTTAAAAGAAAAGGAAAATTACAAGGCAACTAATAAAAGGCAAATAGACAAAAAACACCCATTTGATGTTTTCTCTCACCCCCCTTCAAACTCATGATGTGACAAAGACAACATCGAGAGTTTGCTAAGAAGAAATTTAAAGCGAGTGATGGTATGAGCCTTGGTGAAGAAATCGGCAAGTTGGAGGGATGATGGCATGTATGGGAGAGAGAGAGTGCCATGTTGCAAGTGTTGACGAACGAAGTGACAATCAATCTCGATGTGCTTTGTGCGCTCATGGAAGACGGAGTTGTGAGCAATTTGAATTGCACTTTTATTATCGCAAAACATTGGTGTCGGAGAAGACACGCGAACACCCATATCTTGCAACAAGCACCGTAACCAAATGATCTCAGTAGCTGTATGAGCCATAGCCCGGTATTCAGCTTCTGAGCTAGATCGAGATATGACACTTTGCTTCTTACTTTTCCAAGATATAAGAGTATCTCCAAGAAAAATACAAAAACCTGTAGTTGACTTCCTATCAGTAACATCACCTGCCCAATCTGCATCAGAGTATGCTTGAAGTTCCATATCTGGAGAAGAAGAAAGGAGCAAACCTTGGAACAAGGTTCCACGAAGATACTTGAGGATACGCACTACGGCTGCCCAATGAACTGAACGAGGGCTAGAAACAAATTGACTAACAATATGAACAGCATAGGCAAGATCCGGTCGAGTAATAGTCAAGTAAACCAAACAACCAACAATCTGACGATACAATGTGACATCTTGCAATGGGATACCATCAGTTGGGCGAAGTTTGACATTGAGTTCCAAAGGAGTATCAACTAACTTTGTATCGGTCAACCCAGAACGATTAATAATATCGATAGCATACTTGGATTGGGACAAAACATAACCTTTTGGAGAGTAAGCAACCTCAATACCCAAAAAATATCGAAGATTTCCCAAGTCTTTCATTTCAAACTGGTCATATAAATACTGTTTCAAAAGGGTTATAGATGCTATGATCCTATTGCTAAGAAGCTTCGCACTTCTAGGCATGTTGCATTTTTGGAGCATCTTCCTTATTATTGTCTTCCTTCCTCCTCATCAAGTCTTTCTAAAGAAGATGTTCTTATGTTTGATCCCTTTTCTAGCTCAACTTCTTCATTTGGTTTTGACTCTCAACATATTCTTGATGAGGGAACTGAGTCCATTCGTGTTTCTGAGACTGTTGTCGAGCCAGAGGATGCTTCACCGTCATCTACGTTGGTGCAGGATGAAACCCCCTCTCAATCTGATCCCCCTGCTATCTTTGATGATGTCGATCCTACAACTTCACAAGTTGAAATCAGGTATCCTTCTCGTTCTCGCAATCCTCCTTCTTGGCTAGCTGACTATAAAACTTATTTTTCCTCGTCGTATGAATCTTTTCTTGCTTCTGTTCATTCTTATCATGAACCTCGGTCTTATAAAGAAGCTGTTGTTATCCCTCATTGGAAAGATGCCATGGATGAGGAACTTAATGCCCTTCACAAAACTCAAACTTGGGACTTAGTTACTCTACCTAAAGGGAAGGAGGCCATTGGATGTAAGTGGGTTTATAAAGTGAAAACTAAGTCAGATGGATCACTTGAGAGATACAAAGCTCGGCTAGTGGCCAAAGGCTATGCTCAAGAGTATGGAATTGATTATGAAGAAACTTTTGCTCCCGTTGCCAAACTGACATCAGTTCGGACATTGATCTCTGTGGCTTCCAAACTACAATGGCCCTTGTACCAAATGGATGTCAAGAATGCATTTTTAAATGGCGATTTGCAAGAGGAAGTTTACATGAAACCTCCTCCAGGTCTTTGTTGCCCTTCGAATCAGGTATGCCAATTGCGTCGAGCTTTATATGGTCTTAAACAAGCACCACGTGCTTGGTTTGAGAAATTCAGTTACACTATGAAAAAGTTTGGTTTTTCTGAAAGTCATCATGATTCTGCTCTTTTCTGTCGCACCTCCGAACGAGGAAAGATTTTACTTCTTATATATGTTGATGACATGATTATTTCTGGGGATGATGCAACTGGTGTAAATGAGCTGAAACAGTATTTATATGACCAGTTTGAAATGAAAGACTTGGGAAATCTTCGATATTTTTTGGGTATTGAGGTTGCTTACTCTCCAAAAGGTTATGTTTTGTCCCAATCCAAGTATGCTATCGATATTATTAATCGTTCTGGGTTGACCGATACAAAGTTAGTTGATACTCCTTTGGAACTCAATGTCAAACTTCGCCCAACTGATGGTATCCCATTGCAAGATGTCACATTGTATCGTCAGATTGTTGGTTGTTTGGTTGAAAGTACGATCAGAACTAGCAGCAGCGGAGTGTGAAGAGAAGGCCGAGATAGGTCCGGAGGATGATGGCTTAAAAGCATTGCGATTATAGTGTGAAGTTTGATGTGGAGAAGGTAAGATGCCTTTGTCCTTGTTTCAAAGCTTGGGACAATCCTTTTTCCAATGCCCTTTCTCATGACAAAAACTGCATTCATCAATAGCTACTCTTTGGTTTCCATGACTTGATGACTGAGGACGAGACTGAGGACGTTGTGTTGCAACTAAAACAGTCTGAGTTGGCAAAGGAGGTAACAAAGAAGTTTTGAGTCTAGTCTCCTCTGCAACTAATTCACTCAGGATGTTTTCCAAACTAGGTAGCGGAGAGCGATGCAAGATAGATCCTCGTAGAGATTCAAACTCGGTTCGCAAGGCCATGAGAAATTGAACAAGTTTTTGCTCTCCTCTAACCTTTTGGTAAATTGCAAGAGTCCGCAATTCTGAAGGATCCATCATATCCAACTCATCCCAAATACCATTCATCACATTATAGAACTCTTGAGCCGATTTATCATCTTGTCGCATGCTTCTTATGATATTTTCTAATTCATATCTCCTTGCGAAGTTTGACTGCACATATATACTTTCCAGATAATCCCAAACTTCTTTTGCGGTGGTGAATTTTGCAAAGTGCATACCAATAGAAGGCTCTACTGTAATGTTAATCGAAGAGAGAACTTGGGCATTGTTGACACTCCATACTTTCTGTAATCCCTTATCTGTTGCGTCAGGAGCCACAATAGAACCATCTATATACCCCCATTGTTCTTTCCCAGTAATATAGACTTTCATCAAATAGGACCAATAAGAGTAATTTGATCCATTCAACTTGATTGGAATAGGTCGATTCGGCTCAGTACCCATATCTCAAAAATACAATATTCACCACAAAGGAAAACCCACACCGAAACGCACCAAAACACACCAAACGACAACTCCACACAAAACCCTAACCAAGGCCCAAATACACAAAGAGAGCAGATTGGCAAAGAGATAGCAGGTAAGAATGATTAAGGAATTTACCTTCCATAGAGAAAAGAGAGACTGATGCCATTCAAAATGGAGGAAATCGTACCACAAAAAAAAGGGGAGAAATCGCATCAGTTAGAAGAGGATATCAAACCTACACAAGAGTTACGGCTGCACCCGAATAATCTGCTAATCAGTGGTGAGTTTCAAGCCTTGATATCTTGAGAGAGGAGCTCTGATACCATGTGAATATCAAAAGAACAAATCGGCGGAGAAGCGAACATATTCGGAGGAAAGAGGTTTTGTCTCAGAACCCCTGAACCATTTCTCTGTATATGTATAAAGAGTATATCCAGATGTATATACAAGCTAAGAATAAGAAAAAGACTAAGCTACCCTTAAAAGAAAAGGAAAATTACAAGGCAACTAATAAAAGGCAAATAGACAAAAAACACCCATTTGATGTTTTCTCTCAGGAAAGAGGTTGAAGTCGGCTGGAACAAAAGAAAAACTAAAAAATGGGTTTTTCTCGGCCGTGAGTAAAAAGGCTTTTTTTAAAAGCTTACATAGCAAGGGTTTTACAACACCCTATAAAAGGAGAACAGAAAGCTGCGCATGAAAAGGGGAGAGGACGGAGAAAAAAACAGAGAACCAGGGCTGCCGAGATCTGATTTCCCACTGACGAAACAGAAGAAATTGCGCACAAGAAAAGTTTCTGACGTAAGGAAACAGAGAACGGCGACTGCAATATTGGTTACTTTTCTTCTGCGTCTTGTTCTTTGAAGTTTTTTTTTAATGTTTTGTTCAAGTATTTACAGTTCAGTAAATAGTTTTTATTTTTGCTCTTAATTAAAGTTGTTCATTGGAATTTGATCAGTTGATATTTTTCTGCATATTTTTCATCTCGTTTTAGTTTTAATCTTTTGTTTAATTTTGATTCCAAGCATGATGCAAGTTAGGATTTCTTTTGCTTTTTGTTTAATAATGTGTGAGTAGTCATTAGGTAGGGTCGCGGGATGATTAGCACACCGTAGCCAGTTTGGGTACTGCTCCTTTTATCAAACAATGAAAAAAATGATTTTAGATTGGGAAATACTTCCCGCGGACGAACCCGGGCATCGTCGGAGCCCATGTGAACGGGCGAATGGGGGTCCAAAACTCATTCTTCGCTGCGCATGGGTATACGGCGACCATAGGGTCTCGCATCTTGCGGGGTATCTTTTCCAATCCAAAATTGAACGTTTTTAAGAATATCTAAAGGAGCGTGTTAATCCGGATTGGTTACGATTGCTATGAACCCTACGACCGTACCTCTTTTTTAATTATTTGGAAAGAATAGTTATTTCCTAAATTTTAGCTAATCTTTCATCAAAAGACAAGGGGTGGTTACCTGAGAGCTAATTTTGTTACTACAACCCGAGATTCCACAGCACACACTTCACCGTCCTTAGTGGATTCGACTCCGGTCTTACCGGGTATTGTGCTACATCGGTCTCAGCCCTACGCTTGGGGCAACCCATTATTTTAGGTCTAGGAATCGGTCAAGCACAAATCAATCAATATTCTGTACTTAACAACATAAGAGCAAATCTAAGTACACCAGTTAGTGCTATGCATTTAAGAACACAAGTAAAAATTTAAACACACCAGCTAGAGTTCTGCATAATAAGAGAATACTTACGCATCTAGAGCCTACTGATTCGACGTACTTGAAAATCGATTTAAGAATATTGAGCACATGAGAATATTTCATGAAATTCCTTGAGTCGATTGAACTAAATTTTTAGCTCTAAACAATCAATAAGAACCCAACCCTTGACGGTAGTAGAGAGGGAGAGAACGATAGAGAACGCAAAAAAGAAAAAACCTAGGAGCGACAGAGAGAGGGAGAGAGAGAACGATAGAGAACGCAAAAAAGAAAAAACCTAGGGGAGAGAGAGAGAGAGAGAGAGGCTGAGAGGGGCTGAGCCAAAATGGGTTAGTGGGATGAATTGGGCCAAAAGAAAAAATGAATTGAACTAAAGTTATTTGGAATAAATTAAACTTTTACATATAATTTTTTGGGAAAATGACGGTCTAGGGCGTGTTTTGATAATTAATACCTTTTAAGGACATGCTAAGAACATTTGTTAATGAACAAAATGTCCTTGGCGGGTATTAATTATCAAAACACGTCCTTGACCTTCATTTTCCCTAATTTAAATTAAAGGCCGGTCCTCCTTTTCAGGTTTGGTTTGATCCCAACCCTAAATATTTTTTACCAAACCTAGATGGCTTGGTTATGTTACTTGAGGACTTTTTTGCCCCCCCAATATATTCCACGACCAAACATAAAAACTGAAACCCCCCCCCCCCTCTCTCTCTAGATCTAAACCACTGTCACCGACACACCGACCCGTCTCTCTCGCTCTCCCTCCACCGATGGAGCAGCGCTAACCACGGCCGTCGGCTCCTCTCCAACAAGAATTCGCGTTCTTCGATGGGCGAATCGAGAAGGTTATCCGAAAACATATCCAGCTGCTTCTCTGCGACTTTCCTCGTTGTGCTTGATCGTCTCCCATGAAAAATCTGGTCAATGTTGTCGATTGTCAAAGGAACGGAATCAGGAGACGAGTTTGATAAATCTGAAAAGAGAAAATCATTTCATCAAAGACTTGAAAAGAGAAAATCACGGCATCGAAGACTTGTTTGTCGTGTCTTTAGGTAATGGCCGACTTCTGGTGTGGATGTTGTTCTTGACGGTGTGTCTGAAACCATCAACCAAATGCTTGGGAACTCTTTTTGTTGGAATCTCGCAGATTACTTTTAGGATTCAAGTAATTAGATCTTGTGTTAGGATACTTTGGCTTTATTTATTTTATTTGAATTATTATTTTTTTAACTTAATTTTTGTCGAGTGTGTGTTTCCAATCGAATAGTCCAACTATTTCGTCATCCGTAACTCCAGATTACACTATATTATGGCTGCTGTAATTTAATTTTAACGTTAGGACTTTACTCTCTCACTAATTTCATGGTTAGAAGTTTTGTTCATGTGTGTATTTTTTATAAGAATTGCATATTTTTCTATGAGAACTCTATATTGTCCATAGAACTGTCTATTAGAACTGTGTATTTTTTATGAGAACTATATGTGAACTGTGTATTTTTTAGTTTACACAGTCAGTTCACATAGTACAGTTCTCATAACCAGTTCACAAAGCTAGTTCTTAACGAGAACAGTCAGCTCTCATAGAACCGACTAATTTCAAGGTTAATTTCAAGGTTAGAAGTTTTGTTCGTGTGTATATTTTTCTATAAAATATACAGAATTGTGTGTATTCTCATAGAATTGATTTTGAAAACTGACAGTTCTCATAGAACTGACTATAAAAATTAGCAATTCATATAGCCAATTCTCATAGCTCAGTTCACATAGCCAATTCTCTATGAGAACTGAGCAGTTCTTATAGAACTGACTATGAGAATTGACAGATAAAAATTCAATTCTAAATCAGTTTATTTCCTATGTGAACTATTATTTTTTTATTTTGATTATTTTTTTAAGACATGGCGGTTAGAATATTTATAACTATATTTGATTTTGATTACCTTTTTGTTTTTGTTCAATTATTTCGTGCGTGTATTTTCTATGAAAATTGTGTATTTTTCTATGAGAACTGTGTGTTATTCATGAGAACTGTCTATGAGAATTGAGTACTTTTCTATGAGAATTGTGTATTTTTCTATGAGAACTGTGTATTATTTATGAGAACTGTCTAGTAGAACTATATATTTTCTATGAGAACTATATATATTTTATGAAAATTGTGTATTTTAATGTGTGACAAGACTATGTAAATTGTGCATTTTACAATTCACATAGCCAGTTCACATAATCCAGTTCTCATAATCAGTCCACAAAGTTAGCTATCTATGAAAACAGTCAATTCTCATAGCCAATTCTCATAAAAGTGATTATGAAAACTGGCAGTTCTCACAGAACTGACTATGAGAATTGACAGTACTCATAGCCAGTTCACATAACTAAGGGTATTTTTGTCCGAAACAGTTTTCATAGGAACAATTCTCATAAAAATAGTTCTTATAGACAATTTTCATAGAAACACTTCTCATAGAATTTTCTCATAGCAAATGGAATTTTTTAAATCTTTCATAATTTCATATTCAATATGAATCTTGTTTAATAGATATCGTCGAGTAGGTTTCAAAAATATAATTTTTTTAAAAAATGAATATCTACAACAAAAGATATGACTTTTTGAAATTTAAACAATGTTTTAATGGTGCACCAGTGCTCATGGAGCATTGGATAATTTTTCCATAGAACTGAATATAAAAATTGGCAATTCATATAGCCAATTCTCATAACTCAGTTCACATAGCCAATTCTCTATGAAAACTGAGCAGTTCTTATAGTACTGACTATGAGAATTAACAGACAAAAATTCAATTCTAAATTAATTTATTTCCTATGTGAACTATTACTTTTTTACTTTGATTATTTTTTTAAGACATGGTGGTTAGAACATTTATAACTATATTTGATTTTGATTACTTTTTTGTTTTTGTTCAAATTTTTTCGTGTGTGTATTTTTTATGAAACTTGTGTATTTTTCTATGAGAACTGTGTGTTATTCATGAGAACTGTCTGTGAGAATTGAGTACTTTTCTATGAGAATTGTGTATTTTTCTATGAGAACTGTGTATTATCTATGAGAACTGTCTATTAGAACCATATATTTTCTATGAGAACTATATATATTTTATGAAAATTGTGTATTTTAATGTGTGACAAAACTATGTGAATTGTATATTTTTCAGTTCACATAGCCAGTTCTCATAACCAGTTCACAATGCTAATTCTCTATGAGAACAGTCCCTTCTCATAGCCAATTCTCATAGAAGTGACTATGAAAACTAGCAGTTCTCATAGAACTGACAATGAGAATTGACATTTCTCATAGCCAGTTCACATAACTAAGGGTATTTTTGTACAAAACAGTTTTCATAGGGACAGTTCTCATAAAAATAGTTCTCATAGACAATTTTCATAGAAACAGTTTTCATAGAATTTTCTCATAACACATGAAATTTTTTTAATCTTTCATAATTTCATATTCAATATAGATCTTATTTAGTAGATATCGTCGAGTAGGTTTCAAAAATATAATTTTTTTAAAAAATGAATATCTACAACAAAAGATATGACTTTTTGAAATTTAAACAATGTTTTAATGGTGCACCAGTGCTCATGGAGCATTGGATAATTTTTCTATACTAGATGCTCTCTAGTTCTGTGCGCTGATGCGTGTGGAGGGGCATGGTTGGAATAAAAAATACAAATAATCGTACAGAACTAAATGAAGACCGAGCCTAAGTTTTTGAGCCGGCCTAAAAATTCCCCCCCCCTTTTTTTAAAGTTTCCCTGAAACCACCTGGGTATAGCCCACCTTAGCCATGCATAAGGTTGTTCCACGCGTAAGATACCAACCGACAAGTTGTGGAAAGAGTAGGAAAAAACTAAAGAAATAAAGGTCCACATGCAGGGGTCGACGAAACTGCAACTCTTTTAAGTACTTTCCAAAACACAAAGTCTAGAACCATGGAACTTTTTCCACCGCATGGCCACCATACGCCGTGTGGAACCCGGAAAGTCTAGACCACGGCACTTTTTCCACTGCATATATGGCCACTGCACGTTGTGTGAATCCCATAAAAATACAGAAAAATATTCATAAATTTTAAAATAATTATTAATGGAGCTCTATAAAACAATCAGTATGTATGTTTTCTGAATTTATAGAGGTGAAACTATGAAATTGACGCTTTTCCAAACAAGTCATTGTTGAACTTAAACCTCCTCAAAATTTCGTACAACTGTACCATCATACCCAGAAATTTTACACACAAAAAAAACCCACCCTTCGTGAAATTCTTGCATCTGCCAACCACATCGATTAAGCCATGCTTGTAAATTGGGTATTCTCGAATGATTGGCTATTTTTGAATTTTGTATATATTTAATTTCTGTATCTATACCACTTGTTCTTCAAAATGAAAAGAAGTTTCGTTAATAATTTTTGTTGATTTACGAAAGTTAATATTATTAGAATAGTTAGATTAGCATCTTAGAAGAGTTGAACTCATGACCACCTAAGTTTCGTTCATTAATATTGAAGAAAACTGAAGTTAAAATAAGGAGTCATTGAGTCTTCCAACAACTAGTTTTGCTTGAAGTTTAAATTATATATATATATATAATATTTAATATTAATAATATAAAAAAAAGGGGTTCAAGTCTAAAAAAAAAGTATAAATTTGGAGATCAATGTGTCGTGTGAAAAGTTAAAGGGTTGACAAAAAAAGACTTAATTGATTTAAGGTTTTTTACCGTTAATAAACCTTTAAACCCTTTTGGAAAAGTTACAAAAGCTGAATAAACTTTGGTTTCATCAAAAAGGGGAATTTAGAACCCCCAAACATATACATATATATATATATATATGTATATGTATATAGGGGTGATTTTTCAAGAGTACGTATTGCATGCATGTGCATGGTCAGTAGACAATAATCTTGACTGGCTAATTTAATTCTAGTCACGTTTTCCATTTCCAATTAGCAGTGAACAAACTTCCTTGGGATGGTTTGAGATTGTAATATTGCTATGGTTAAGATCTTACTTACATTTTTATTCGATTAGGAAAATGAAAGATAACAAGTAGATCAGGTGTTAATTAAAAACAATTTTTGTGTTTTGTGAAAAATGACAATTTGTTATAATTTTGTTGTAAGAAAACAAGCAGATAAGATGCCTCGCATGTCGAAAACAATTTTTGTGTTTAATTAGTCGAAATTTGGAAAAGTACTATTGATTATAATTTGTTGTCTGTCATTTTTCGTCAGCAAATTGAACTATATCTATAGTATTTTAAGTTTCTGATTTCATCAACTCAACTCCTTCCAAACCAAGATCTTGATATGAAGTAAAATGTTCAATGATATGCTTGTTATCTCTACCATGTTTTAAGTGGCAGCGGTGGGTTGTTGTACTTGTCTCTCTCTCAAAGATTTAGTCGAGGTGCACGTAAGCACCCGAGCACCTCAGTTACCAAAAAAAATGCAGTGCTTGACAAATGTTAAAGAGTTATGTGATATTTCTGATAAGATTTTTCGTTATGATCTTAACAAAAAGAGCATTCAAAATTTTACAGTTAAGAGCAGTGTACATGTGGAGCATAGTTATTTTTTAGTAAGTTGACTTGTACTGAACTTGAATTCTCATCTTGGCAATGAATAACTGAGAGCCATTCGATCATTGCTAAGATGAGATCTAAACTGTTAGAAGGCCGAACGGATGATCTAGATTGTGCACAGCACACATGCTGTGCACGTGTGTACAACATGCCCCCCAGGTTACTAGAACTAGCTAGCATGCATTTCAAATACTTCTCTCTCTTTTCACATGATAGAAGAACTTATTTTTACCTGATCAATTCCAACTCAACCAATCACAATGGACATCAAACTCCTCTTCATAGGATTTGAACCCGCAGCCTTACAGTGTTTAATACTTGCTATACAATCACTAGGCCAACTACCCGGTTCTTCTTATTCATCTATTATTTTAAGTGAACCACGTCTGTTTGTCAATTTGTGTATGTACGAGCAGTGGCGGAGGGAGAACGCGCCCCCACTCAATTTCTTTTTTCTTTTTAAATTTAAATTTAAGATTTTAAAATGTATATTTTGTATTTTCTCTAATTACTTGTATTTCATAATTGTATTTTCTCTAGTCGAATATCATTTCATTCTCAATTTCTTTTCCACATATTTGAACATTGTCATTATACCAGCGAAATGAGATGTCTAATGTGAAAAATAGCCGCCACTTGCTATTTGAAACTCTCTAATGCATAATGTCGAAAATTCAAAAATGCCTAAACCATGGGTTATATGTTTTATACTTTAGCAATTATTAACAATGGGAGCAATAATGCTAAATATTGTGTAGTGAATTGCTCTTAGACTTGATCCGCTGAGACAATTCAAGTAGTTCGATTGTTTTTATATTCTATGTAATTTACTATATTAAAAAATTATGTTAGGTTTTTCAATTCTTAGCACAAATGTTTTAACGTTGCTTAAAATGAAATTTTGTGGTTGAAATCTGTTTAAAGGTGCCCCCACTTACATAGTTTTCTGGCTACGCCACTGTGTACAAGCGTATATTCAGAAAATTTTATTTACGGAGGGTTCTGTAAATAAATTTTTATACGGAAGTCAACCACGAGTGTCTAAAAGTGTTTTGGACGATTCAGATTAAAATTCAATTTCTACTGGTGAAAGATATTTTTTACCGGTCAAAATTTAAAAGCATATCTCATGCCATTGATTGCCGAAATAGACAACTGCGATTGCATGGTTTCATGAATAACTTATTCACGGCTCCTCCGTGAATATGTTATTCTCGCGTATAATTATTATTGTGATATTCTTCCGTTGGCCCAGTGGGGTGGTTGTAAAAGTCCAAGTACCCAATAGCAAACCTAAGTAGTCCGCTTGGTTGGTAGATCAGGGTTCAATTTTTAGAGCCAAGCTACACAATATTTTTTTGTGAATTTCCTAATTTTGGGCGAATGGCCTTGACCTGACGAGGGAGAGAATTTATTGATGTGCGTGTAAGCTGATACAGACACTTTTGGGCAAAGTCCATCTTCACCTCCTGTGGTTTGGGCCATGTACGGATACAACCCCTATTGTTTAAAAGTGTGCACATAACCCTCTATAGTTTTGAAAATATGCAGATAGATCCCCTTATATCATGTTTTCTATCCATATTAACGGAGGTGTACTCACACACCTCTAGAATCTAATCTGAGCCGTTCATAAGCTATTAAATACAGAATATAGCATCTCTGTAAAAAAATTATCTCAATCAAGCATCAATAACTTAGTAATCTAATTCTTGCGAAATTCAAATTTGAAATTTTTATTTCATAAAAAATTCGATTCGGCCATGAGGTGTTCATTTTTTTGATCGACTTGAATTTTGACATGAATGTAGTATTCATCGAACTCTACAATATCAACAATTCGGATCCAATTTTTGGTGTAGGGGATGGATTAGTTAGATTTAAAGAAAAAGAAGAATCAAGGGAAAGGATGATGATTTATCGGTTTTTTAATGTTGTGTCCGTTAATATAGATGGAAAACATGACGGCAAAGCATCTACTCACACATTTTCAAAACCACAGGGAGTTATGTGCACATTTTGAAACCATAGGAGATATATCCGTACACGATCCAAACCACAGAGCGTAAAAGTTGACTTTGCCCTACTATTTTTCTAATCCAAATAATAGTACACACTGCTTTAGGGAACTTGACTCACTAAATTCATTTGACTAGTAATTTTCTCCTGGCATTCATAGGTAGTTTCTTGAGAAGTTGAAATGATTGACTAGATATTCCTTTATAAGATTCGAACCGCGTTATTCAGAACCCACCGCGAAAATTCTTCCGCAGGGAAAGAAAGTTCACTCTAGAAGCCGGCCCCCTGTTTGGTTCGATCGAGACTTACGAGCTAAGGCAATCGAAAGGAGTACTGTGTAGTGTGTAGTAATTTTAATTTACCAAACAATAAATTAAATTCTGTTAAAAAAAACAATAAATTAAATTAAAATGAAAAGAGTATATACTATATACAGTTCTTATTCAATAAGGGATTCTGCACGGGTTACAGTGCGGGACTCCCCTTTCTTGATCGAATTACTATAATCCGAGTCGCTCAAAGTGATCAGAACGTGATTTTAAGTGTATCCATTAAAAATCAACAAAAAAAAATTATCAAAAAGGGCTTGATCTGAACAGTTTTTTATTGAACGGTTCAGTAAAAAACTGCTCGGATCAAGCCCTTCCCGATCTTGTTTTTTGCTGATTTCTCGCGGGTACCCTTAAAATCACATTCTGAACATATTGAGCAGCTCGGATCGTCGCAATTCGATTAGAAAAGGGGAGTCCGGCACGATAAGCTCGTGCGAGATCCCTTATAGGATATAAAGTGATATAAATAAATAAATATATATAGTAGTAAACTTTTAGAAATGAAAATGGAGACTGAATTACAACTGGGACTAGCCACTAGGCGTTCCATTTATCGGATCTTTTGCCCAACACAAAGAGATCTCTATGAGGAAGAAGATAAGGCATGCACTCCCACAAATTCATCATCAGAATTGGTTGAGGTGCATGTAAACTGACTCGAGTAACTGAGTTATCAAAAATAAGGCACTCTCATGTTTTTTGTTGGTGAAATAGATGCCCAAAAAATTGCAATGAATTATTATGTTAATTAGGAATATATCATATCATAACTAGAAAAGCCATTGTTATTCACCTATTGGCAACGACATTTGGTGCTGTAAACACATCAAGTTGAATTTAGTTTTGAGTTCTTTTAATTAGTTTCATTTCGAACCCTAACCCTAACCAACGTTAAAATGTATTCCAGTCTACATTTTAATTAGGAGCTGGTTCGACAAGCTATGTAAGCTTAAGGAGAAAGATTACAATATACCCCCCTTATTTGGGTGTGTATCATATTCACCCCTCAAAATATTATGAATTACAGAGAAAATGTTATGAATCGTATTGTTAAAAAGTTACGAGTCGTATAAAAGTTACGAGAGATACACTAAAATGTTATGAATCATAATGAAAATGTTACAAATCGAACTGCTGAAAAGTTATGAATTCTAGAACAAAAGTTACGAAACACGCTAAAATGTTATAAATGAACCATAAAATAAATGAATATGGTACACTCTTTTAAGAGATGTGTATTGTAGACTTTCCCAAGCTAAAGTAGCTTGTTTTTCTTACTTACAACTTGTTGAAAAATCTTGAAAAAATGACAACTCGATCTCCAAGTGTATTTAGTTTGAATTAGTTATCATGATTATATTTGAGGCAATGTAAGGAGGTCCAACAAAATAACTTAAATAACGAACTTATCATCTCAACGATAAGAACTTAGCTCAGTCACTAGCTTCCGATCTGATCTTGTTGGTCGAAAGGAACTCACCGTCAAGTTGTCTTGCTTTCAGGGGCAAGTTATTTGAGTCAAGTAGGTTTTGAAGATTAACGAATTTCAAACTATACTTAATTATGTATGAAGTTGTTCTAAAATAACATTTTAACGAGCTAAATACGAGTTAAACTTGATTTATTACATTGTCCCATAATTGGTAGCCACTTGCCACAAATATAAAGTTTGCTGCGACGCAAATAATACAAGAAATAGATGATACAAGTGAGTGATAGTTGTTTATATATATATGCGTGCACATTTTTTTTCCCGAAATAATTAAACTTGTCACAAAAGGGAAATGTTAGAATTTCAAAATCGTGGATTACTCAAGATTAGTTTGCTGGTTCATTCAGCAATCTATATCAATTGCCTGAAACTCATTCACCTTATTTGGTTGTCAATTTTAAGATAATTTTTTGAATAATTTTTTTTATAGGTTTACTTATTTTTTCTTCTTTATTCAATTTTTTTTTAACATTTTAACAAGCTTTTTTACTTTTTGTATAGAGGTATGCATAACGCTATACACACCTAAAAAATTAAAAATTCTATAAACAATAATTAAAGAAGGAAAAACACGAATGATGAAAGAGTCAAAAATTTTGGACATAAAGACAAAAATTGAGCCACTTTTCGGGCCCAGGTTGAGCCTTGTTTTTGCTCAATAAGTTAAGTGACTTATTTTTTTATCTTTATTTTTTTTATTTTTATGCATTTGTTTGTTTTACGTTAAACTTTTGTAACTTATTGATTCGTCTCAACGAGAGAAATCGAAAAAGTAAAATATTACGATTGAAACTACTGACTCTTTCATCATTTGTGTTTTGAATAAAGTGGCTCAATTTTTTACCAATACTTCAAAATTTTTGAATAGAGACAAAATAATAATAATAATAATAATAATAATAATAATAATAATAATAATAAGAAGTCACTTAAAATGGATATTTTGCAAGGGGATGAGTTTGAAATTATTTGGAACTGGAAGGATCCCTTTTAAAATCTACTCCTTCCCTCTCACGCACTCAAACCTCTATATATACCTCTTCCTCGTCCACCACTCTCTCCGACTGTCTCTCGAAATCCCCTCTCTCTCTCTCTCTCTCTCTCTCTCTCTCTCCCCTAGCTCGAGAGGACTCCTCTAATAGGTGACCAACGGAACTGACGCGCATACAAGAGCAGCATCAAAATTACGGTAAGCCATTGTTAATTATCGCGTAATTGCTCCTTCAAATGCACATTAACCGTCTACGTTTCTGGACCCTCTCTCTCTCTCTCTCTCTCTCTCTCTCAGAAGCTTACATTGTCGGAGTTCCTCTGTTTCTGACTAGTACATGCATTGTGTTCAATCTTAAATGTCCGGGAGAGCTTATACTTATCTCGATTAACTTACTATGGTACTTTGTACAAATCTCACGGTTCATTAGGCGATGTTTATTTAAAACCAGAACAAAGTCTCGTACAGTAGCTTTGAACTTGATACTTTAAGACCGAACAAATTCCTATTTAGGCTAAGTTCTGCTTAACTTTTAGCATTTTTTTTTGGAGGTTTTGTCCTTATTAAAAAGAAATTGCTTTTGTTAGTTCTGAGCTAAATTTTTGTGAATTGTTGATTCGTCTTGACGAGAGAAATCGAAATTTTTTTTTGTGCTTTTACCCAAATATTTTTGGAAATATCCAATTTTAAGCCAAAGAAGCCAAGTTTTTTTTTTACCTTTTTTTGCGTGCTGAAAAATGGATATTTTGCAAAATATTTGGGTAAAACTTTTTTTTTGATTGCTCTCATCAAGACGAATCAATAATTCACAAAAGTTCTGTACAAAACTAACGAATCCTAAAAATTAAGGAGAACTCAGCCTAGTTACTTACAAACAAACAAAAAAAGGCAAAATGACCTATAGAGTTCTAGGAAATAGGAATAGTAAAAAATTTGCCTTGCTAAGTTCGTTTTTTGAAAGAAAAAAATTTAATTTAAAAAATAATCATTATTTATATTTTCAATCATTACTCTCCACTTATTATCCCTATCTCCAATCATTATTTTCATTTATCTCTCCCTCTTTCTATCTATCTCTACTCATTATCCCTACTTCCAATCATTTCTCTCTCCACTTATAATCCCAATTTTTTTTTTCAAAAATTCATCCAAACACATTATTTCAGCCTAGTTGATTAAGAATTTGCGGTTTTTCCTTTACAACATGCTGCATTGGCTTTTCATTTGCTATATATGAGCCTATGAATTATTTGAGCAGCTTCATTTGCTACGAGCCTATGATGTACATTAATAATGAGAATTGGGAGCAGGAGATACAAAGAATTTTAAAAATGGGTTAAAATGTATAGGTTCGGGGCGCGAATATTAAATTGAGAGTAAATTACTCAACTGTGCGTGCCGTCGCTCTTGAATCAATACCCTCCCAAATACTCCAGAAGAATCTTAAAAAGGGTCAGTTCTTTTGGTCCAAGTCAATGTTTTTCCTTCAAGATTCCGTGTCTGTACGGCAATTCGCAATCAGAATACCAAGAGGAGGAGAAGATTTGGTCCACTGCAACTGCAAGGACAATAATGCCCTTGCAATGTCATGCATATTACCTATTAGGGAGTCATAGAAGATCATAGGTAGTGTTAATTTCATGGTTCCGGCATATATATAGTTTATATTAAAACTTAGAATAAGTCCACCCAAGTGCCAAAGCCAAAATCTGGCATCAAGAATGGCGAAACCCTCTCCGCCCTTGTGCTAAACTCAATGGCAAACTTTGACAACACCATTCTCGGTGCCAATTTAATGTGCATCGAAAAATGAGATGGGTTTAATTCAATGGTTTGGATTGAGATTATGCTAAAATGGCACTAAACCGGTGCGGTGACATTGCTATTTTCTTTTTGACATTGTAGCAAGTAAAAGAAATTACTTTAGCAATTCCACTTTGGCAGCAACAGGTGGGACTTGCTCTTGGAGATGGTGATTGCTTTTGGGGGGCCATAAGCCGATTAAGTGGTCGATTACGATTGGCCCTAGTTTTACGGGGACACCTAAAACTAAATGGTGGTTAAATGTAACCAAAAGCGGTATCAATTAACAACCTTAGTTTAGATTTCAAACCCTGGCTCAAACCGGTATCAGCTGACTTGGTCCATATTAATGCAACAACGACAATCACATGTAGATTCATTGAATTTTGCCTCCCCAAAGCTGTGAGATTTGTTCTTCTACGTCTTTATGGTGCTATGCAATCCTGTGTGATAAAAAAACCTCTCTTAACACGGATTTCTTGTGCATCATTCTAACTCTAGTTGCGAAGCCAATAGGTTTAACTGGTGCACTAAACCCCCCAAAAAAACTTGTAAGTTTATATCACTGGCTTTTTGAAACCCCACAATAAGTAGGAAACTAGGAATTCCTGTATATGCCTATGCTATTCGTTTTTACAAGTTTTTGCCATTGCTTCTTGTTCATTATAGTAGTAAATTGAGACATACTAGCATTTTTGCTTATCAATTTCTCTTCTTTTGAGTCACCAAGTACCTATCTCAACTACACTGCAAAATAGTTTTATTTTAGCCCCCCTTCATTCAATTAATTTACAGCTGTTATTTGAGGCCTCCTTTCTAAAGAATGAGCTTTATCAACTTAAATCTAAGAAGGAAAAGTTCTTACAGGCAGAAGTGTATTCTGTGCTTGATCGCTAAGTGATGGGGTTGCCACAATTACCAGCAACAGAGGATGAAAGTTCTGCTTTGGTTTCTTACAACTCATGGCTGGTAAGTTGCTCATAGTGATACGATTTGCCAGTCAATCCCGCAATTTACTAGCTATATCTTGTGATTTATTTTATGCGTGATTAGTTGTCACCACCCGAACTACTACCACCCTCGATCTAGCTCTCCAACCTTGTAAATCTCATAATTTACTTTTGTGAATCGTGAATCAAGTTCTGCATATCCGTTTTTTTTTTTTTTTGCTTTTTAAGGTCTATATTGATCCCAAGTTTTTTCTATTTGTCTATTTTGTTGTCGTACAGTTAAAACATCCTTCTGCCTTGGACACATTTAATCAAATGATGAGCATTGCGAGAGGGAAGAAGATAGTTGTATGTTTGGATTACGATGGAACTCTATCAAATATCGTGGACAACCCTGAACAGGCTGTTATGACTGATAAGGTAAATATTAATTCCTCACGAAAACATTGTACTAGTAGTCTTGGAAGTTTCTTTTCTACACGGTTTGTGTTGAGGGCTCAGTGTATCATGCAAGATCACATATTCACAAACTACTCCTGTCCTGTAAAGAATTAAATGACGGTTCTGACCATATTAGCGAAAATTGTGTGAATTACAGATGCGGATGGCATTGCGTGAAGTTGCGCGGCATTTTCCTACTGCAATTATAAGTGGAAGGGGAAGAGAGAAGGTAATTAGTTTTAATCAAGAAACAAATCAGTTGTCGCAAAAGCAGTGTGTCGGTACGTGTATGTAATTGTGCATCTCATTTCTTCCCTCTTGTAGGTGTCTGATTTCGTTGACTTGGACAATGTTTACTATGCCGGAAGCCACGGGTTGGATATAGCAGGTCCATTGCGGTCCCCAACCTATGGAGATCCCAAGCACCAAAGTAGAGCTCTTGACAGAAAGGTGGATTTCACTTCCTTCACCCAAATGCATTTGGTGAAATTAGTTTCAAGTTCTTTTTTGCTGGAAAAACAGTGTCCCAAGAATTGTTTGCTTTGAGGCCTAAGGTTTTTTTTTTTTTTTCTGGTTGCATCGAGTTGAAATAAATTAACACGCTGGATAGCAACTCAAATAAACCAATTAGTACTCGAATTTCATTCCATAATATGGTTGGTTCGTATTTGTAGGGTAACGAAGTAGTTCTCTTCCAACCGGCAAAGAAGTACTTACCTGCTATAGAAAAGGTATAAACATTACCTGCATTTAAATGCTACTACTAGTTGAACCTTGAGCATTTCAAGAGTTTCCTCACGACGGATGTATCTCGTTTGCTAATAGATAGTAAGAACGTTAAATGAGAAGACTAGAAGCATACAAGGCGTGATGATTGAAAACAACAAGTTCTGCGTTTCTGTACATTTCAGACACGTGCGAGATGAGGTACGTGTTATTGTTCATCTTCCCTAATGAAAAAGGAAGAGTCTTCTAGTCCACCATAGTACTAAAACATCCTTTTTCGAAACTCCCATTTACAAGTATTCCTGTATGAGGGCATATAGCTAATTGGTGCAGACGTTCAAACGCAGGATTTTTGCACCCTTGAGAAGCTGGTAAATTCTGTCTTACAAGAATATGAAGAGTTTCGCATCTCCATAGGCAAAAAGGTAATTGTGTTTCTTGTTCTTCATGCTGCATTTAGTGTTATTTCACATTTTGTTTAGAAGTCCTAAGATACAATGATTAATTTTCTTATTTGCACGATTCATCTTGATCTTTGTTTTTCCGTAATTTAACAGGTTTTTGAGATACGCCCAGATATGGAGTGGGATAAAGGTCATGCTCTAAATTATTTTATTGACACATTAGGGCTCGGCAGCTCCAACGATGTCCTTCCTTTGTACATTGGAGATGATAGAACTGATGAAGATGCATTTAAGGTACTAGTTTGATCTCAAAATTGCATCAGGAAAACTACAGAAGTAAAGGTTTCTCTTATTTTTGCCCCACAAGTCATAATTCTCGATCAACCGAGGATCAATATTACTAGATTTTTGTTCGGCAACATACCAAGGCTGCAAGGCAGATGATTCATTCATTCTGCGTAGAAACAACCGTAAGAATATCATTGAGCAATATGCACAACAAATCAATCAGCTGAATGCCAAAAAACCGTTGCAGAGAATTTCATCGCAAAGCAAATTGACTTCAGTTCCCCCAGTTAATCATACTCGTATCATCTTGGTGTGTCATGCCAAACAAAGAGAAAATTCACATCACCTAACCTTGGAAGTTGGAACCATTTTCTTAATCAAACTGCTTACTATTTACGCATCAATTTTTACTTCCTTTTCGTCATTTGAAGCCTTATCTTTTTCCTTTTTCACTGAAGTACTGATCAATTTTATTTTCTTTTGTATTTGGTTGCTAACAGGCCATAAGAAATAGAGGAGAAGGTTTTCCAACTGTTGTTTCTTCCAGTCCAAAGGACACCGCGGCTTTATACTCTCTGCGGAACCCATTGGAGGTCAATAAATTCTTGACAAATCTGGTCAGGTGGAGGAAAAACTCTTCTTCCAGCAAGTCTTTTCGTCAGAATTTCGAGGGGAAAACCCAAAAGGACTGGCTACTAACGACTATAAGCTGCGCGGAGCAGAGTCTCGGTCGGAACGCGATACTGGGACTGTAAAACTTGATTTGTATATTTAACACATTCATACAAAGAGGAACTTACAAAAAGGAAAGAGGAGGAAAAGAAGAGCAAGAGATTTGGAGATTGTTGAGCAAATTAATTGATTCCTTGTAAACATTTGGTTTTGTGTTATTGTTTTCGTTTTCCTTTTCTGTGACTCACCCAGTGTGAAGTTTTGTTAATGAGAAGATACAATTGGTAATATCATCAAGCGGATTTGAAGAGTTTTTTTTTTGAGAAATTTGAGTTACACCCTCTCCTCTGTATTCATTTGGTACGTACATCTTTGCCTTTGCACATTTGTGAAATGCCAACAATGCATTAGTGTTTGCCATCTCTGATTGGGTAAAATGACAAACTTGTTGGTTTTCTTTTGTTTCGTAATGATTTAAAAATGAGGAGGAACGACATATATGGTATACGTTATACCTCTGGAAATCACAGGGTCGAAATTGAATTTGCACCGAAGTACTAATCAAACAAGAGCATTACTAGGTCATGTCCGGACCTAATTCATATAACGAGCGTGTGTGCGAAAAATTCGAACTCTTTCGGAAAGAAAAAAGCATTCCCATCACTAAAATTTGCGAGGGAACACAGAACATAGAGCAAGAATAAAGGTACTACCGGAGGATCACGGTACTACTAAAGGCCTAGAGGGTCATGTACCCTAGGTCCGGACAAGGATAAGATTATTTGATTTTAAGAAAGAATTTCACGACTCAACAGACACATATACTTACTTTTAGAGTTATCTGATGCACATCACATATGTTGGTGTTCCAAATCCTTTTTTTACCCTATTCTTGTGGAGTTTTTTTTTTTCTTTTTTATCTCCCAAACTATGCACATTTTCTCTACTTATTCCTTAAATTATCAATTTGACGATTTCATCTCATCAACTATCATACCGTTACCTACTTAGTTCAATAGTTAACGAAAGGTAAAAATTTAGATGGAAAATGCCATGTAAGGTCTGTTTGAGACCCTATAGATCAGATACTTAATTATGAGAGCCTTAGAAATAAAAAAATTAATTATAACCCTTTGGAATAAAATAATAAAAAAATAAGATCTTCGCACCGATTTCAACAGATTAAAAATTAAAGCACTTAATTTTTTAACCATATTTTTTAGTGTACAAGTCTTCTTAAAAAATTAAGTGCTCAAATTTTTAATCTGTTTGGATCATTGCGAAGATCTTATTTTTCTGATCATATTATTCTAAAGAGTCATGATTAATTTTTCTCTTTAGGGCTATCATAATTAAAATTTTATTTTTATTTGGGAACCTTTAAAGCAGATACTTGATTATGAGAGCTGTAAAAACAAAAATTAATTATAACCTTTTAGCATAAAATGATTAAAAAATAAGATCTTCACACCGATTTATACGGATTGAAAATTAGAGTGCTTCATTTTTAACCATATTTTTAATATATAAACAGTCTAAATTCTATATAAAGAACTCAGTCTTTTAAAATATATATATATATGTGTGTGTGTGTGTGTATCGGTCTCTATAAAATGCCTTTCAAGATTCTGATATATGAACTTTTTAAAAATCGAATTGCTCCAATTTTCAATCTGTTTAAATTGATGCGAAAAGCTTATTTTTTTTATCATTTTATCTTAAAAGGTCATAATTAATTTTTATCTCTAAAACTCTCATAATTAAGTATCTGCTATATAGGGTTCCAAATAAGGCTTTACATGACATTTTCCGTCTAAATTTTTAATTTCCGTTATCTATTGTACAAAGTAGGTAACAGTATGATAGTTAAGTGGATGAAATCATCAAATTGATAGTTTATGGACTAAGTAGAGAAAGAGTGCATAGTTTGAGGGATAAAAAAAAAACTCTATTTTTGTGTGAGCTCTACACACTCTATATATGATGAATGAGAGTAAATTATTTACACCGTCGGTATAAATATTTGTTTCCTCCAAATTAATTACATTGTGCCACGTTGCAAAATAGTGGTCTTAATCAATAAAACATGGCGATGTGGCGTAATATAATTGATTTGAAAGAAATAAATGTTTACACCGACAGTGTAAAAAATTTAATCTCATGATCAATACCACGTAAATATGTGATGGAAAAAGAGTTCCGAACACCAGCATGTGATGTCCAGTAGCATGGCTACTCCACGGACAGATACATGAGGGACTCGCACAACTTAAAACACGTCTGCGTCTTGCTCGGACAACGGCATCCACTCATTTTCTCGAGAGAAAAAACTTTCAAAACGACGTCGTCTGCCAGCTCTGATCCGCTGGTGACTGGTCTTCCCTTCAGTTCCTCCGCCCTCGCCTTAAACCCATTCTTGGAGGCTGGAGCTTAAACCCTATCCACACTCTCTCTCTCCCCTCCAAATTCGCCTCTCTCTCTCTCTCTCTCTCTCTCACTCACTCACTCACACACCACATATATAGTTGTATGCATAACCAATAATGCCTGTGAAGCTCCTCTCCGAACATCTCTTCACCCCTTCCCTTCCTCAAACCCATCTGTCCACCGTAAACCCTAACCGACATATCAAACCCTCATATCGGGCCATCCCCATTTTCACTCGGACCTTACCTCACATGCTCAAACACCAGTGTCTCTCCAATAAACTAGGGTCTCCACTTTTACTCAGCCACCAACAACAGCGACCCAAAACCGGTCTGGTTAGGGCTTCAAAGGGCCTTATTGACGACGAAGCTGAACTCAGTGATTGGGTGAGCGAGTTGGCTTCCGACTCGATCCTTACTCGCGACAGTGGTAACGGTAGTAGTTCGAATAGAGGGAGGGGTAGGGATGAGAGAGGAGGTGGGAGAGGTAGGGTTTCCTCGGCAAATAGGCGGAGAGAGAGTGATTTGGGTCGGTATGAAAAGTCAGATGGGCAGATGGGTAGGGAGTCTTTTGGGTCATTTTCTAGAGGTAAAGGACGGGGTGGTGGTGATGAAATGAAGGGGAGAAATGAGGGGCTTGTTTTGCCGAGGAGAGAGGAGGGTAGGGGAAGAGTTAGGGGAATGGGTAGGGATGCGTTGGGCTCGTCTGCCAGGAATTCGAGGGGGAATTCCCGGTTTGGTTCTGGATCAGAGGGCGGTTGGAAAATGCCCAAGACTGCTGGGAGAGGTTCAGAACTGGGGTATGGGCGAAAACAAGGGGGTGGCAGTGGAGAATTCAGCAATGGTGGGAAAATTTCAATAAAAGGTGGTGTTTTGATTGCAAAGGAGGGAAGAGTTGAGGAGGATGATGATGAGAAAAGGGGAGGGAATTCAAGGAAGAGCTTGGCTGATTTTATCAGTGAGGAGGATAGTGAGGGAGAAGAAGAAAATGATATTGATGATGATGGGGATCTGTTTGCATCAAACAAGGTGCCTAGTTCACCTGAAACAAGTGACTCATACCTGAGTGAGACAAGGTTTTACTCAGAACATTCTAATTGTGGAATTTTTTCTCTTTTGGAATTTTGGGAAATCAAAAGTATTTTATCCTAAGATCGAAGGACGAAAGATTAGAGAAAGATAACCTTTGGCAGGGAAAACTTGAGTACAAAAATCGTGAAACGGTCTTGATAAAACTAGTAGTGAGTGGAATTATGATGAATTTTATGGGCTGCCAAAAGTTATTCTTTTTATAGTTGGCAGAGGCAGAGCGTTGTTTGGTGCTTGCATCTTTGCATACCAAACAAGAAGGAAATTTGGAAGTAACTTTTGCACTTGCTCGTGGAGATTACCAGTAAGAACTTAGTTGAACTGAATGAATTTGAAAGAGTTATAGGCAGTTACTTTCCGAAGCACCAAAAAAGAAGTATAGAACAGTTACACATGGAGCTGTAGGTATGCTGTTTGGTTGATTATGTGGGGCGACAAGACGCATGTCTCTATATGTGACTGATAAAGATGAATAATAGAGTGTTAATCCAAGAAAATGAATTTACTGAATTTGAAAATCAAAAAGCCACTATTGAGACGTGACCAAACCAAAACAAGTAGTTGGGGGTTGATGCTTTGTTCCTTAAATCTGAGTTTAGTTTCTCTTTGTTCTTTGCTTTTGGGTTCTGAATAGTTTACTGTGGTGAATGTCCTCAGGTTTGATCAATGTCCAGTTTCTCCCTTGTCATTAAGGGGAATAAAGGATGCTGGTTATGAGAGGATGACTGTGGTGCAAGAGGCAACACTGCCTGTTATTCTCGAAGGTTTGTCACCATGCATTTCATTTAGAACATGACTGGAATCTAAAATTTCCTCCCCTTTTATTTTTAAATCATTCTCGCTGTTTTTAATCTGGAAGCAGCGGCTTTACCTTCTTCTTTTTTTTTTGTTATTCTGTAGCCAATATGGTTCACACTTACTCTTGCCAATTGCCTACTGTAGTACTGAATAAATTGGAGTACCATAGTTCATGTCACAAAATATGGCATGAATTTATACCCGTACTATCTCAAGTTTTATCTACACCTTTAGTTGTCCTGAGATTGTAGAGATAGTTATATAGGATTGTGCTATCATAGCGGGTTGTCAAGAATCAAAGCCTCTGTTATGTGAATTGGGTTTCAACTAGCTTGTATCTGCATATGGCACGTGCCATACTTTTTGATTGTCACATAACTCTCAGGTGAAATAGATTGTAAAGATAGTTATACTTTTTTCCACTTTGTATTTTAGTCTTTGAACTGATCACAAGTTCATTCAAGAACCCGCACATCTGTACAATATCCTAATCCCTGATTTATGCTTGCTTCTATTTGCATGGTAGAGTCTGTGATATCTCTGATAGTTACATTTTTCTTAAAACATTTTCACTGTCCATGCCTGTTATAATCTATTTGCTTTTCTAGGTAAGGATGTTCTGGCCAAGGCAAAAACTGGCACTGGCAAAACTGTAGCATTTTTGGTAAAACATTCTATCATTTTTGTTTCATTGGGTGCATGTCGACTTTGGAATACAATTGTCTGCAGAAGCCCATTCTAGATTTCGGAGATTTCATGCCTCCATGTTTTCTAATGACTAATGACAGAAGGAACTGTATATTAGTTGACTATCTCTTATTTTGATGGGACCCATATATATTTATGCAAAAAAATGTTGACAGACGCTATATAATTGCTTTAATTTTGTTACGTTTCAGCTTCCATCAATTGAACTAGTCGTTAAATCACCCCCCACTGGTCGTGATCAAAAGCTACCACCAATACTTGTACTTGTAATGTGCCCAACGCGAGAGCTTGCTAATCAAGCTGCTACAGAGGCTAAGAAATTGTTGAAGTACCATCCTTCTCTCGGCGTCCAAGTTGTAATAGGAGGAACAAGACTTGCTCTAGAACAGAAACATATGCAAGCAAATCCTTGCCAGGTGAGCTTCTTGTCCTGCAAGAGACGCTGCATCATGCATTGGACTGATGTGCCCATTTTTTGTTCCACCCGGAAGAGGAGATCCACCTAGCATACACTAAAGTAAATTTGTGATCTCAAGAATGTTGTGGACCCCAATAGTGGGACGATTAAATATTTAAGATATTAATTGTGTTTGGGACCTTGGGTGAAAATGCCAGTTTTTTTTTTTTAAATTGAGGAGAACTAAAAGCTTACCTGTTTGTTTTGTCTATTTTAGCCCAAAAAAACCTGGTAGAATAGTCCAATAGCTTAGCTAATAGTCAGCTCTTTTAACCCTCGTTCTTTCTCAAAAAAAAAAAAAAAAAACCCCAAAAAGGCAGAACAAAATAGCTCCAAATTCCAATAGCTTAGCTTTTTGAGCTTGGCTCTGTTTAGCAAAAAGGCAAAAAAGACTGGTTTTTTAGTTTTGCCAAACACTTTGGCGTTGTGTTTCCAATGTTTTAAAGATCGGTTTTTGGCTTTTGACTTCTTGCTAAAAAAAGAAGTCAAATTAAAACAGTTATTTGGGCTATTTTGGCCAAGCTCTTTTTTTCTTTTTGCTTTTTCGAGGAAGAAACAGGGCTACTGAAGCTCACTTTTGACTGAGCTGTTCGGGCTGTTTAAAAAGAATTTTTGGCTGAAATAGAGAAGGCAAACATGTGAGGTTCTTAGTAACTAAAAATTTAAAAAAAAAAAACTTGCTTACCATTTCAGATGTCACTTCTACTCTAGGAGTCTTGGTACAACTCAACCAACTCCATTTGTTATATTTCTTTCCCCCAACTTTCTTCTTTGGATTTCCCAAAATGCATGTCCACCCAGAAAAACTTGAGGCATAGAGCCTTTTTGTTTTCTAATTTACACCTTTTACAAATGGTTAATGACTAATGAGTACCTTTTTCATTTAATTTTGAGTGCATTAAATTCATGTCTCTCCAAGTCTCCTTAAAAAGTTGGAACTGCAAAAGGGACTTATATTGACGGGGTCATGGGGGAGTTTCAAAAATTTCACTGTTTGTATCATTGCATGTACTACAGCATGTTTGCCAACTTGGTACCCTGTTGGTTGATTAACTTCACCTTATATTTTTTCACCTGTCACTAAGATTCTTGTAGCTACACCTGGAAGACTCAAAGATCATGTCGAGAATACTGCTGGATTTGCAACTCGGCTTATGGGTGTGAAAGTTCTTGTCCTTGATGAAGCTGATCATTTGTTAGACATGGGATTCCGCAGAGACATTGAGAAGATCATAGATGCTGTACCTAAACAACGACAAACGCTTCTATTTTCCGCTACTGTTCCAGAAGAGGTTTTATTTGTTCTATTTGTTTTGTAGGTAGCATTCCCATTTTATCTCTCTGAAGAAAGTAGTAAAATAATAAACAGAAATTAAGTAGGTGCTATATGGTATGTAGGTCAAGCAAATCTGCCATATTGCTTTGAAAAGAGATCACGAGTTCATTAATACAGTAGAAGAAGGTAGCGAGCAGACTCACTCACAGGTTAGCAGAAGGCTCTCTGCATTTCCTTTCCAGAATTTTTTTTTGCTGTTATTTATCAATCTTCTTGCATCTCAAATCTGAATGATATTGGAGAATTTCAGGTCAGACAGTTGCATCTAGTTGCTCCTTTGGACCAGCAATTTTCGCTACTGTACGTTCTATTGAAAGAGCATATTGCTGAGGATGTTGATTACAAGGTACTGGGTAGAGTCTCCTCTCTCAAGTATCTTCTTCGAAGTTGTCATTAGACAATTGGAGTAATTTCAGTTGTTTGTTAAGTATTTTGGAATTGCTTTGGCCCTCTTTGGTTACCATTTAAAATAGAGGTTGGCACAACACTAAGAAACTGAGAATAAGAACACATATATAGTATATACCCTATTCATTTTTGGGTGGAAATAGTTTTAGCAGTTGGAAACATCTTATTGACGTTTCTGAAAACATTGGAAATCCAGAAACTGGTTGCCAAAATGAATATTGGAAAGGAAAACAGAAAACAAAACGAACGATGACAAGCTCTTTGTAAGTTCACAGGGTTGAACACAGTTTTAGGTTGCCACAGCATCATTCAAAACCTATTCTACCTTTATCATTCCTGCTGTAAATTTTATAATAGGCTTCCATCTTGCAGTGAAATCGCTTTATATCTTTGAAACGTAACGATTCTTGTTCATCTTCCTGGTCTTCATGATCTTTTTTATGCCTACCCTAAGCATTGTTTTTGCAGGTTCTTGTATTTTGTACAACTGCAATGCTCACAAGACTTGTTGCTGACCTCCTCAGCAAGTTCAATCTGAACGTTCGAGAGATCCACTCTAGAAAGACCCAGAGTTATAGAACCAGGGTCTCTGATGAATTTCGCAAGTCAAAGGGTCTTATTCTTGTAACTTCTGATGTTTCTGCTCGTGGTGTTGATTATCCCGACGTTACTCTTGTCATTCAGGTAAATTGCTGATGTGTGTTAATTTTTCTTTTCCCATGAAAGTTGAATATCATTCATCTTTGAATGAAGTTATGAGGTTTCTGTTTGACGAGATTACATAAATTGTTCAATATACCTTTCAATAGTTCCTCCACCCAACAAAAAAAGGTGAGAAATTTAATTCCATCTTCCTTGAGGAGGCCTCTTATGCAGCTGGGCATTTCTTCATTCCAAATTTGTACATACAAGATTGTACATACGGAAAATGTTTTTTTTCCCGACTACCACTGTTTGAAGAAACCATATCTGCAATTTACAGGTGGGTTTGCCAGCTGGTAAAGAGCAGTACATACACCGACTTGGTAGAACAGGTCGGAAAGGCAAACAAGGCCAGGGCATATTGTTATTATCACCTTGGGAGGAATTCTTTTTGTCTACTGTTAAGGATTTGCCAATAACTAAAGCCTCAGAGCCTTTGGTTGATCCAGTGACAAGGAAAAAGGTCAGCATTAAACGGTTTTTTTACATCTTCCATAGCCTGTATTTGGAGCTAGGTTTTGGGTAAAAAAAATGGAAAACAAAGTAGAAAATTGAAAGGATCCAACGGCTCACCACCTTTAGATCCTTCTACTTTTCCGTTCCCTTGGCCACATGCGAGCATACATTCATTTGGTTTTTAATATCAAGTGTACAATACACACCCATTGCTGTGAAGACCAAAGCTAAAAGCAAGCTAATTAGAAAAAATCTGTTTCATTGATTAATGATAAGCAAACAAAGAAATTGCATGTGTACAATGCGCAACTTTGACAAAACTTTACTGTGGAGAGTTGCAATTATCCTTTTTGTTTCTATTGGACTTGCAATTCATGTTAACCCTCCCTAAATCCTTGCAATATCGTCTTGCCACTGTATCCTCCCTTACATGTGCCATATGGGAAATAGGAAGAACCAACATTAACTTTTGTGTTCGGATTAAGAAAAACATTTACTTTTGTATGCGTGTGTGGTCTCTTTGGAGTATCCGTGCTTCCTAAATCATTTCCCGCGACTTATCTTTTTACTCTTTTGATGAAGAAGCCACATTGTTTCTTTTTGCAACTTCGCCTTTTTTTTATACGAGTTCTTGAGTGAAATTTATGAATTACAATTACCTCTTATAAAACAGGTGGAACAAGCATTGTCACATGTGGAGATGAAAAACAAAGAAGCGGCATACCAGGCATGGCTCGGTTATTACAACTCCAACAAGGATGTAGGGCGGGACAAAAGCAGACTTGTGGAGCTTGCAAGTGAGTTCAGCCGTAGCATGGGGCTCAGCATCCCACCGGCTATTCCTAAGAACATTCTTGGCAAAATGGGCCTCAGAAACGTTCCTGGTTTGCGTTCTAAATAGATTGCCGCTTTTCCTGGGCAATATGAGTTTTCTGATCTCTGTTGCTTTCCATTGACCATGATCTTGATTCGACCATGAAATGAAAGTTGCTTGGAATATTGCCTCTTCTACCATTCTGATGTTGTTCTGTTTCCAAACAGAGTTTCTTGGAGTAAGGGGGTGGCATTGATTCTGTCATCAGGAATTTTTTTTGGGCTGTTTTTTTTTTTGGGGGGAAAAACCTTTATGATCTACTCTCTCCTTCCCATTTGTTTGCTCAGTAGTCTATTTTGAATTGTTTAAAAAATTTCCTGCTCTTTGAGAAATCAAAGAAGAAAGTGTAAATTTTCAAAAGTAAGCCCTCATGAATGTTTAAAAGTACATTCTCCAAACAAAAAAAAAATTGTTTAAAATTAATTTCTCAAAAAAATGTTTAAAAGTAACTTCAAAAGTAGAGAATAAGGAGCAATGTTAGAAATCTAATCAAACATTAAAAGGAGACGTGCATTAAAAAGGTATGCACAAACATTATCTTGTAGAGAATTTAAGGTGTGGTTTGTCTTTGGGAGGACAAATTGAAAAGAGTACTCCAAGTGATCGGCGTAGAGATGAGAATTATTAGAAATCATCCATCTCGATTCTAAAATAAGATCGTTATTTATTTCCTTTTCTTGAAATGTGACTACCAAAACCAAATTTGAATAGAGGTATGTGAAGAAATAAGTTTTTGAACAGAGAAGTTACACTCCTTCACCTCCCTCTGTTTTGCTGAGGCGTTCATGAATGCTCATGTTAGAAAAAACGCTCATGCTAGAAAAATCAATTTGATCATCAAATATGCTAAGTATACCAAGAAATTGTCTTTCATACTTACAATTAGATGGGTCCTCCGCCGAATTTAGGGTAGGATAACATCAATGAATTTCTGCTCCTGTTCTGAAAATTTACAACCTAGGCTTCATTTTCCAAACCACCCTTATGTAATGCAAGAAAGTCACTACGGGGAACTCAACATCATGATAACAGTCATTCCATGGATCATCCACCCACTGCTTAAATCTCATCCAGAATTAACAAGGCAAACAAAAACAAAGACAAGATGAAAGGGGCCATTTAGTTGCATGCAAACAACTTCCATACATATAATTTGTAACTTGCAGAGTCAAAATGCAAGTTGCTGATACCATATCCAGTGCATTTACTTATCAGAAAAAGTACCCATTGGATCCCAGATCAAATCCCTACTTCAATACAATCTTTGAGATATGCCCAATGACAATTAATTTTCATTATAAATGCGTGTTAATCCCAGGAAATAGCAATAGAGAAGCATCAAACTTGGTTTCAGAATGAAACGCTTTGTCATATATTTCATCTGTACAAAGGATATTGCTACATTTAACATCCTGAATAAGAGCTAAGAGCTAGCCATACACTGTAAGTTTTTGAGTATTGAACTCTACGACAACTGTGTGAAGGTAAGTCCTGACATTAATAGCTTTATAATGTGGTAACCTAACTAAATTCCAAACCCCCGAAGAGGATTTCACTATCAAATTCTAAGTTTTAAAAGGTAAATCTAAACCGATCCCGCTTCCCTTTTCCCGCCACGCTTCCGTGTACTTGGAAAAGGCTGTGGAGTAGATGATGACAGTATAGTATACATACAAGCACTAATACAGCATAATGGTGAACATTTCACTATCAAAAATCTAAGCAACAAACCAGAACTCCCGAGTGTTTCCTTTTATGAGTGAAGAGAAAACAAAAGAGCTGGTAACGAGAGGTTTCCCCATTTCATAATCTCTCCCAAGTATCATGTTCTCCCTGGTTTGGAAATGCAAGAGGCGGAAAATCTTCATCTTTCAACTGATAATTCCTTTGGGCCACCGATCTGGCAAAATAATCAAACCCTCCTGTTAACATAATACATAGACAGCATCATTCCAGCAAAATGATCAGCAATAGTTTTTGGGAAAATTGCCTAAAAACTTGAAGACGCAATAAACAAAATTTTGGAAAGAACTAGGTAACTACAAAAAAAAAAAGCCAGGACATTAAACATGCACTATTTATTTTTATTTTTATCATATTAAACATGCACTTCATAGCTCGTTTTAACAAGCTCAGCTCTTTATCAAGGTCAATTACATCCATGTATATTCTTCACTCAACCTAAGGTGATTTAGCCCATTTGTTAATTTTTTAAACCTGTAGATACAAAAGAGCATTGGAGGACACAACAATTTGGGCTCCACACAATCTTAGTTCCACCAATAAACCAAATCCAGGTTGTTGCAAAAATGGCACCTGGTGAATGAAAGCCCAGGTAAGTAGTTGCAATAGTTAGATCATAAGATTCATAACTATTTACATTCCCTCTGATAGCGAAACAGAGAGCTATGCGATGATAATCTTGGTAAAAAACCCTTAGTCTACCGACCAGGGGCGGATTTAGTATAGGTTCACTGGAGGCCTGTGCCCCCACTCAACTTTCTACAATTATTGTTTAGTCCATGATTTTATGATGTCTTTCAATGAACCCCTCTGACATTTTATAAATTCAACAGACTCATCTAGTGTGTCCCTACATTGCATTTTTGGTTTTAAATTCTCATATAAATAGATGTTAATTGTTATGTATCTTGGCTTTTATGTAAATATTGCTTTAATTTTTCTTTGTTTTTGTTTGGTACTTATTCTTTTGGTTTTTTCTTTTCTTTTCTTTTGCTCTCGTATTCTAATTGCTAAGAGTTCTATAAAATCGAGTGCACCAAAAAAATTGTGGATTAGATTTTTAAGCAACGAGTACAAATTATTTCCAATTGAATTGATTAGTTGTTTTTATTTTGAACTTGAATGCTTTCAATTGATGTTACGAATGTAAAGATTAGTTGCCCCCACTCAATCAAAATTTTGGCTACGCCACTGCTACTGAGCAAGGGCAACTTTTCTGTAGTAACTTTCCTAGAAGCTAGCCATGATTAATGCCCAACATTCAAAACTTCCAAATCACTTGAGAGTTCGGCTCACAACATATTGGCACTTTTGACATTGCTGGAATGATACAGAGCAGGTCGAATAATGAAGGCACAATACTTGCAATTGTCACATAAATTGCCAATAGCTTTTAAAGGAAACAACATTACCGTTGAAAGTGGGGAGAAGATGGCTGATCTGGTGAAGACCATTGAGTGGAGCCCCCATGAAACCTTTGTTCCTCAAACGGTCCCCTGGATCGACTTCCCTCACTCGGCTGTGATTGTTCATTCAATCTCGATAAACCCACTGGCCCAAGAGATCCAAACTCAAGCTGTTCGCCATGGGAACCATAACTGATATTATGTTTCAATGGATATAGCATAACCATAGATGAAACATTTGGTCCATTTGGTGAAACTCCATTGGCGTTCATGGCTTGTAAAGGATACATGCCATATGCCACAGTGGGAGAACCACTCTGGTCGCAATTAGAGCGCAATGGGTCATTTTGGGACTGGTAGGAAGGAACTGAGTCATGTCTGTCTGAGCTGGCAGTCAACCGATCTATCCTTGAGTTTGACTTCTCTGTTTGGCTGCGACTGTGGCTGCTGCGCCCAGAAGCTCGTGATTTGGAGTTGATGTTCCAGTTCCCCTCCCTATCACCATGGTTGTCACTTCTATCAGCTTTGCAGTTTCCCTTTCTAGTACCTGACGAATACCGGTCCCTATTTGCAACTTTCTGGGGAAAAAATCAGAATAGAAGGTCAAAATGAAGGTAGCAGTTCAAATCTTACGCAATCAAAAAAATTAAACAAGTTCACCTCTGTTATATACCATAAAGATTAACAAAGAATTGTCTATTTCTTTAATTTTATGTTAAAGTTGATTAGTGATAGGAGTAGTGGGACAGAACAGTTATCCTACTCGGTAGGTTTATGACTGAGTGAGTTAATGTACATGTACATATGTGTGTGTGTACATGTGTGTGTGAATAGTGAATATTATGCTGAATGAATGAAAAAGCAAGCTGTGTGTGTTGAGAACTCTGTTGGAGGTCCACCCCTCGAAGTGGGCATTTTATCTCCTGCATTTTATTTTTTGTTTACTAGACCTCTCATATCAACCTCATTTGCTAAAACAGACAAGTCTAAATGAAAGCAGATAAGTTAGCTTCTTGACCTATAAAATCAGCACAAAGTATGCAGTGAAAAGAAAGTGGCCAAAACCATGCACTGAACGGAAACGAGTAAGTTGTAAGCAGATGTTACGCTTCACCGGACTTATATGATAGAAAATGAATAGAAATGTGGTAAGAGCAATTTCAATGGCCCTAGTCTGCATCTTAGACACTGCCACCAAAACACTTAACTAAGAGCAACCAGAGAGCAGAGACTTTGCTAGTATCCAAAACCCGGCTTACAATCGACTTCTGAATACAAGTAGATGGGCAAGCCTCATTTTTAATTCTCTCATACAAAATACCTATGTCTTTCTTCGTACTTACACAAAGACATGAGAAACTCACTTCAATACTAATGTAGAATTGCACTCACCAATGTAGAATCAATCCAACAGGCAAATTCTTGTTAATAATAACTAGCATGCAAAAGCAACAAAAAGGCAAACATTAGTCGTCTCTAACATACCAAAGTTTCTAATTCATTCATTCACTTCATAATTTCCCATCCAAACCACAGGCATGGCTTCTCAACATGATGCCGGCAAGCTGTCAATAATTGTGGCTGTGAAGTTTAGTTTTAACGTTATTTTTAAAGGGTAGTATAGTCTTTTGATCATATTAGGGTTTGCCAATAACCAAATCTTGAATCTTGTGATATTTACCTGTTGCAATACAATACTATTTGCCCCTCCTTAAATTGCTAATAATGGCCATCCATGACAACATAAACCGATAAAAGGGACATCCTACTACAGCCTCGTCACTATATACAAGCTGACCAAACCAAACCAAACCAAACCGAGCCTTATGTCCCAATCACTTGGGGTCAGCTACATGAATCATTTTCCTCCATTGAGCTTTGTCAAGGGTCACTTGTTCACACAAACCCATTATACTCATATCTTTGTGCACAACAGCATCTAATGTCAATTTAGGTCTACCCCTCCCCGTAGCATTGCTACCCAAAGCTATCATATCTACTCTCTTAACTACTGCATCTCCTAGTCTACAGTAGACATGCCCAAACCACCTTAGCCTATTTTCCCTCAACTTCTCCTCTATAGGTGTTACACCTACCATCTCACGAACTGTTTCATTTCTAATTTTGTCTCGTCTAGTCTTACCACACATCCACCTCAACATTCTCATTTCCGCTACACTCATCTTGTTGGTCTTATGACAGTTCCATAGAATTTTCCCTTCAATTTTGTGGGTATCCTCTTGTCACATAGTACACCAGTAGCATTCCTCCACTTGCCACCCATTTGGATCCTATGGGTCACATCATCGGCGATCTCTCCATCTCTACTAATAATTGAGCCTAAATACCTAAAATGATCACTCTTTGGTATTTCCTAGTCTTGGATCATCACTCTTTCTTCATGGACACTACTGATACCACTAAACTTGCACACCATATACTCAGTTTACTCCTACTTATCCGAAAGCCCTTTGACTCTAACGCTTCCCTCCAAATTTTTAGTTTTGTATTAACATCACTAGCAGTTTCATCTATGAGGACAATGTCATCTGCAAACATCATACACCATGAGATATCCTCCTGAAATTGTCTAGTCAATTCATCCATAACTAAGGCAAAGAGGTACGGGCTCAAGGTTGACCCTTGATGCAATCCTACGGTGATTGAAAATTCACTCGTTTCTCCCACGGGTGATCTAATGGCAGTGACGGCACCTTCATACATGTCTCTAATCACCTTGATATACCCTTTTGTCACTCTCTTTCTCTCCAAAACCCACCATATGATGTCTCTAGGCACCCTATCATAAGCCTTTTCTAAGTCTATGAAAACCATATAGAGATCTTTCTTCTTTGATCTTCCAGGCATGAACCCAAAAAATCTAGAACCGATAAAAATCTAATCATCTCCCCATTGATAAGGGTTGCACAAGGCATATCACATAAGAACCACCCTCCCTGCAGCATTGCTCAGCATTGCACATATGACAATAAAACCACTAAATGGATGTTCGTCCACAAGTGCTCAATCATTTCAAGCAATCCAGTAAAATACTACATGAAATACCCCCAGATAAAACTGCAGTGTATTTACTAGAAACCTAGTCCATTCAGTGGCTACAATAAGCACACAGGCCAACATTGGTGGTTGAATAACATGTACGATTTACAATCATCAAATACATAACATCTTTCTACTCCATGAGATAAGGAAAAAATGGTCTCTTCGTTGGTGAGGAGAAAACCTTCACAATACTCGTACATCAGAAAAATAAGCAAGACTAAAAAAATGACATAGAAATAGGACAACTTAAAGAACCTTCTTACAGGACTCGGCAGATAGGTTCCCGTCCCACTCCGATGTCTCGGCACCTCATCAACATAGTGCTGATAGACATTGGGAGATCTATTAGACACTGATGACTGGGGTTGAGTCACAGGAACAAGACACGGTCCATAACTCATAAGCTGAGTGAAGAAGTTCATGTTGGCTGACAGAGGTCTTCCAGGACCATTCCACGGGTAGTGCCCTTGCATGTACACAGGTGGCAAAGCAACAGGTGAAGGATATACCGAAGGCCCTCCATTGTACGGTGTGTCTTGATAAAACCGCCCATATTGCAAATTTTGCAAATGGCTAGCAAAATCACCATTAAGAATGTCGGACTTCTGCTTATTGAGAGTCTCAACAGAAGCAACCCCCCTCAAAGAATTGGTAGTATTCAGTTCCTCAGATGTATCAAAATTTTGACCAGAATTACTTCTATCCAGGTCATCTTCCACACCAAAATGGCTTGTTGATGATGCATTAGAAGTTGCAGTCTCAGATGGAGCATTATATATAGGAAGCATGGTAAGGAATGGAACGGGTGGCCCTGTAGGATAAAACGTAAAGGGAACAGCCCCAGAATTATCCATTACTCTCTGCCGCGAACCATGACGTAAAAACACTGGAGCAATGGGTATCATAGAGTCTGCTCCACTTGTCTGAGCTAGTTTGTGGCCATGCACACGAGAGCTTCTTTCTGCCTTTTTGCTGCCCATGGTTAACAGTGGATATAAGTCCCTTTCATCCTCCTCGGGCTGAGGATCATGTTCTGATGCATTTTTACCTTTCCTGTACGATATAGATGGATCTGAAAGAGAGGCTGTTTTCTTCCCCCGTTTTGCCCTTGTTGACTTCGAGACATTTGCTGATGATCCATCCCACGAACTCTCTGAAGATGTTTTACTTCTGAGAGGACTACTGTGAGCTGAGGATGAGAACCTTGAACTTGTAATTCTGTCATCTATATAAACATCATTTCTGTAATCTTTATTGGAGGAACTATCGCTTCTGTTATCATTTCTGCTAGAACCACTTAGCCTTTGAGATGAGGGAACAAAGTCAAAGCCCATTGAATCTGAATGCGGCTTATCTTCTGATTGAAGCATTTCATAATTTCCACCATCAAGCTCAAAGTCTCCAGCGGAGCCAACATTCTGGTCCTCCCAGAAATCAGGATCAGCCTCTTCAAGGTTAGATTCAGTACCTAATTGTTCATTGCCAGGTGTCATTATATCTCCTGAATTCGAGTTCAAGCTAATGCCAGGGAAGTAAGGGGTTTGTGGTGTAGAAACCAAGCCTCGAGGGAACTGCATATTGAGAAAAGAAGGATCAACCAAGGGAATATTTGGGGGATGCATTCCGGTCAAATTTCTCTGAGCATAACCCATTGAAGCTAGAATGGCAGGTGAGATTGGTAGACGAAGGTGAGATGAAGCAAAATTCGGCAGTAGATGAACTTGTCCATCAAGACTGTGAGCAGTAAAAGATGCCATCATGTTCACAAGATCCTGCTCTTCCTGTTGCATCCCTTGTGTCTCACTGACAGAAGAAAATTCCTCACCCATAGCACCCAAGCCTGAATCACCGTGGTAACTTGTTGAACTGCTTGAAGGTTCATCGTTCATAGAATGAGCACTATGATTGACTAAAATTTTAGATTCAGGTTTCTTCCTTCTGTTATTATCCTGTCTTCCAGAGGTAGCCTCAAATTTTCCGCCTTCCGCTATTTTATTAGGCCTTCTTCGAGAAGAGGCATCACTATATGCCTCAGAAAGCTCAGGACTAGAGTGTGTCCTTGCAAAAAGGAACCTCCATGGTGTGTCACTCTCCAAATGATCTGGTCTAGCACTCATCTGGCGTTTATCGATGTACATACCTGAATTAGGACTAACTTCTTGTACAACCTTATGCGAAACCCTTAAGTTGTTCAGGTGGTTGTACCTCTTTTGGGTTGGAGTGAGAGTAGCTTCAGATGTAGATGTGCTCTGCGAAGAGTTACGTGAATGAGTATGGGCAACTTTGGTCTCATAACCGGAAGCATTCTCACTTATTCTTTTGGCATTTGAATTGTTCTTTGGATTCTCATGCAAGTCATCAGAAGTTGACAATCTCAAGGGCAACAAATCAAGACTTGGTGCATCAGGGCGATTTCCGCTTCCATGTCTATCCCACGTATTCGTAAAGAACTGATTCACTTCATAAACAAGGTTGCCTTCGGGGCAGTCAAGTAATCTTGCCAGTCTTTTAGCTCCAAATGAAAAGGCACTCCTTATTCTAAAAAAATTACCTGGTAACATAACAAATTGGACACAATGAAAATAGATAGAAATCAAGTAGTTCACACAAATTTAATCACTACCATGCCAAAGCATTTAGAACCCATACAACTGGTAATAATACAAGAAGAAATAGACACTACACACAGGCATCAATAAACATGTCATTTATTGCGTACGTTTCTGTATGTTTACTGAACATGCTTATTTGTTCATGTGTTCCCAACATAAACAGAAGGGAACATCCAAACATGCATAAGTTTACACGTTTTACACACCACCATTCGCAAGACTATAAATAAGACTTTCACCATGGTTATCTTGAAATAAATATTTAAGGTCATGTGCGGCATCTCAGTAGTACATCAGAAGTATGTGGGCGCTAGCCGCTAGGCTTATTTCGAATTATATAACGACAGTGTAGGTTTAACAACTAAACCAGAAACTGTTCCACAGAATCATTAGACACTCTGTTTACATGCATCTCTATGTTTATTACTCATGCTTGGTTAGTGCCACAAATAATATAGAGCAGTATATGCATAGGATTCCACTCCACCGTAACTGTTCTCTTCCTCAGGCAAGCAGTCAGCATGGTTTGACACGAACAAGTATAACTAAGTGAACCAATTAATCCTTGAATTAAGAAAAAGGTTACCGTCCTAACGGTTTGGCCTACTCGCCCTCTAGGCACAAACCAGTCCCTCCACTATTTCACCAGCCATCTCTGGAATTCAGCAACTCTTAGAAAGGGTTCTCAGCTGTCGGTTCTCCTTGATCCTTTATCTCGATCCGTGAAAACTCCCTAATATCCTTGGTACACGTTCCCATCCTTGTAACTTTATCATCATCAAAGAATGCAGTTTCTCCCCTTGCCTCCTTTACGTTTACTCCACATTGAATGCAGATTCCCCCCAAACACACACACACACAAGTACATAATAATAATACATGGATAAATAAATCAGCTTCCTACCCTACACCAACTTAGATCCCCCCCTTTTAACGCCTTCATCCAAAACCCTATACCCTGCTTCTGCAAAGCTTGTTTAAGTTTCTCGGTATTGGTCGCCAGATGTCGCGGTTTCAGGGCGTATCAGTTGTAGCGTAACGGTATCAGTGACCGAAGGTGTGAATTTTTTAAAATTTTGCACATAATAGACAAAAATTACCAATATCTACATAATTTTCAGAATCTAATTATTGGGTTTTATAATGGTGTTTTGCTATTTACTTTTGTACCTCATCACATACATTTCATATTTTTGTGCTAACTTTATGCAGTTCTGAAATTAATTTTATATGAAGTTATGTGTTCTAATTGCTAGTGCTTCAATTTAATGTCATTCAGTATAATTTGACATCATTGCATGTCAAAAAGAATGATTAAGACACATATACTATGCTAAATTATTATTACATATTACAAATCATGCAAATCTATTAGTCCAAAGTGTCTCACATGACACCAGATTAGCTACTAAAGTACTAATGGAAAAGCACGACATAAAATTCAACACCAAAATGAGTGACGTGGATAATGATGTTTTGACTCGTTTTCCTTTAATTATGAAGAGAAAACATCTGCACATCACAGATTTTGGGCATATTTCGTCCGTAACGGCCCGTATTGCCTGTATTGGACAGTTACCACCGTTATATCAGCCGATACCATTACTTACCACCAATACGTAAACGACTTTCATTCACACCGCAATATTGGTCATATCGGGACTCAGTACCCATTACCCAACCGATAATGATGCGTACCGATACATATCACTGTTATTTCAAACCATGCAATTCATCATTACCGTAGTCTAAAAATTGCCCTTTGACATCAACTCCCCATTTCTATTTTAGACGTCTCTCTTCACCTTCACCTTCACAAGTTTTATACATCACACAGATCAGACGACCACGAACAATCTACACTATCCTGTGCCATCCACCATCTTGCCGCATTCGTTGACACGGACGCCAAAAGGAAAAAATTACAGAAACCCATACAACTAGCCAGATTTTCCTAAGGTAACCGTAACACTTTTGTGTTATTTAACTACGAAGTTTACAGGAGCAGTGTCCCCAAATATTCACCAGAGCAGTTGAACAACAATCTGAACATTCAAGCAGCATTATCCTGTTGAAAAAACAAATAAGAATTGAGGAAGAAAATAGTCAGGGCAGGGGCGACCTTAGTTGCATGAAGTGAGAGCGGGGGCAGGGACGGGAGCGGGTGAGCAGAGTTACCTAGAAGCTCCTAAGGTTGGGAGCATCTATGTATATTTTTTTTATTTATAATATATACTTTAAAACATGAATATAATTTATATAGTTTCATTTATGGCATTGCTTCTTCTTCTTTCTCTCTCTTATTCATTTTAAGACTCAAAACACTAGCCAAAAATAATAATAATTAGGCTCCTGTTAACTGCTGTAATACATGCATACACCCATAAAGAGAAGGAAAAGTGAGGAGTCTCATTTACTCCACTTGAAAGTATACGGTTACAATAGATGGCACTTGTGCCCCAAAAAAAACAAATGGAAATTTATGATTGGGCTAAAATTAGGTGACACCAGCTGCACCCACAGGATAAAAATTCTTGCAATTGGGTTTTGACTGTTTCCATCGTCTTCTCCCAAAGATTAAAAACCGTGTCAGAAAAAAAAAACCCGTAGAGCAGAAATCGGAACAAATACGCAGAGTAGAGCAAAGAACTTTGGATTGCTGCAATCGTAAGCTCTCATCTCCCTTTGGAGCATGATCCCATCTCTAGGGGAACGCACTCCCCTTGTGTTTCTAACTCAGAAACGTGGAATCGCATTTCTCGCCTAGGAGCGCCTTCAATTAAGGTGTTTCCTGCAACTAAGGGGGCAACTTTCCTATTACACAACCTAAATGCACATACCATGTTTTAGTTTCATTTTCGTTCCTTTTCCTTCTCTTTTCTATTTCAATAAAATGCACACTTAGAGAGACAACAATGCATTGAACAATCTAAGCAAGGAAACATAAATATTAACTACAAGTAATAAATAAGCAAGTTTCAAAGATGATATCCCAAAGTAAAGAATAAAACGAAAAGATAAACATAACAAAAAGTCAACTTCGTACATGCTAAGATCCTAAGATGGCATTACCCAAGAAAAATAAACAAAGTAATTGACAAAATACTACATCAATCATCACCTATCAGGTAAGGAACTAATCTACAGCTCTATCAGGAGATAGTGCTTAAAAAGAATACCTCTACTGACACTGCGGCCAAGATTATTGTTTACGCGTAAAGGATCAATAACATTGAAATGCTTGGAAACGAAAGGTTGTGCCTGATTTTCTTGACCAGCAGGTAAAATAGCATACGCAGAGCTACAATCCTCAAGAAACAATTTGCCAGGTAGCAACTCCCCACTGTCCTTTCGGGGAGGTACCGCTGTAAAAAAGAATTGAAAATTAGAAAATAAATTTAACAGATCAGCCAAATATTCATACTGAGTAATTCAATGAAGGCATAATGCAACAAGCTCCTAGGAGTTATTACGAGTTACATCTGGCAGTGAACAAATGCGTACTGGACCCCACAGGCTAACACAAAAGTTTTCCCAGTCAAAGTTACTAAAGAACTCCAGAAAACGGTAAAGGACCTGTAATTGCAAAGAAAAACCTTCAGACTTTGCAGCAAAATAAGCAGAGGGGGAAAAAAAAAGGAAAAAAAGAAAGAAAGCAAGATAACCACACAAACCTCAAGTGGTCCAGTAAAGGAATTATTGAAAACATGAAATATGTAAAGAACCAATGTTTCCAGGGCATAAGTTGAGATAAGTCCATGGTGAGCACCCAGTGTACGGCTCTCGTAGTAACACCAAGCCTTAATTAATATGACGCTGCGCTTGAATAAATGATTCTGATTTATCAAACGATCAACCTACAGAAGAGAAATTGCAGTTCAATAAGGGCAACCTAACATCATCAGAGTTCACGTAAACAAAAAAAGGGAAGATGTAATTTGAGAGTTTGGGGCAGGAAAACTCACCTTCTCCAGGAAACAAAGTGTGCATAGCCCACCAAGCTGGTTAAAAGATATGTCTACAACAATGTTTTCCACAAGACACTTTATAATCTTCACCTGTAATTAGATGAGGAAAAAAGATAATGACACCAATGCTCAAGGTTGTACAAAATTAGAATCCTTGATCAACAAAACAAAGATGCATCTATTGTCATTGTTGTTCAATGAATATCAAATCAGCCTAATAGGAAAAATTAGAAAATTATGGTCTTCATCCATCTTCTATGGTTCAATCATCTTGAAAATGTTTGTGACTTTGTTTGTGTAGTGAATTCCAAGGATGATTGGGGCATTAGAAGTCTTGAGTGGCTTTTTGCAGTGAAGTTCAGCATCATCTAACTATGAAATCAATGTGCAGTCCATAGGGCACCCTCAATTTGCAATCTAGGTGCTGGGGTTGAGTTCTATCCAAGATCATGGAATATGACATACCGCCAAAGGCCTGGATTGGTAGGGTGCGTGCCCCAAGCGCAAGCAAGTGCTGTCGGGAGGTAAGGGGGTGATTGAAGTCCTACAATTTTGGGACATGAAAGTAACACGAGGGTAATCAGCTCAATAGTTAAGTTTTGGGATTATTATGCATATTGTCTGGACTATCAATGAAGGAAGCATGGTAATGTGCACATAAATTGAATTGGGTCTCTAGATCTGCCCTCTCTGATGCCATTTGACTTCGATTTGGGGGCATGGTTCTGCAGCAAAACAGGTATATGGGGGGCCACTGTTTCAATGAGAGCAGCTACTTTGTGCATATTGCTAAAGGTTAGTTCTGTCTCCAATCCTTCCCCGCCCAAACCCCCAATGATTGGGGACTACATGGGTTCTGTTGTTGTTGTAGTTAAGTTTCGGGATTGAATTCTACCCAAGATCATGCAATACAATATCAGAGTTGGAATACTCCAGGGACGGGTAGGTGCAAGTTGATGGTCTGCATGAGGCATGTGTTGCCAAGTAGTCACGCATGCACGCTATACGTGACGCAAGGTGTGAAGCGAAATCCCATATCATTTGGAAACAAAGTAATGCGTAATGTCCCATGGACCCATATCATTTAAATAGCTAGCTTTTGGTGTTGACTGTTGAGTACTACCGAAGACTGCAATAGTTTTAACCAATCACCGTTTTAAGGGATTAAGATTTACTGTTGAGAGAGTGGACTTGCGGAGGAAAATTGTCGTCACTAAGGATGCAAAAGAGAGCAGACATACTAGACTATTTAGAAGGCTAGATATCTGAAGATCTTGGAGTTTAGAAAGGAACAGGGAGAGATTGAAGCACTTTTCAGGTGAATCGAGAATTCTTGCTGGGTGGAGGCAATAGTCCAACATTCTGTATAGGTAAACCGTAAGGATCATACATCTTCACAATTCTTTTTTCAGCCTTTTACAATATCACGATAAGGTCAGTGAAAAACTTATGGTGAATTACTAGTGAGTATTGAATTCTATAGACAAAAAAACAATAGATAGAAGCAACAGATAAATAGGTCCAATAAGCTTAGTACCACCTTCATTCAGGGATGTCATTCCGATCAATCTGCGTGAAGTCTAGTGGATTCTGAAGGCAAGAGAAAGTCCTAAGGCGGATTTCCGAGGGGTACCTTGAGTTCGTGGATTTGGCGCAGTAGTTTCAAGCACAGGGGGACGCTGCACACGGATTTGGCAAGAGCAACGTATGTTATGGAGAGTATTTACCAAATCGTAAGAAACTCGTGTAGTTGGTCATTTACAGCGCTCGAGCTTTTTGACTAGTCTTGTGGTTTTACCTGATTGGGGACCACAGGGGGGCAACGTGAGTATAACTTTTGGGCTTGGATTTATTACTTGCTTACAATTGAGTGCATGTAGCACTAGACTTAGTTTATTGAGATTTGTTTTGTGCAGAGTGCAATTCCTACTCAACAGCTACATAACTTGGAAAAGCCTACGAGGATTTGGATTTGGCAGCTTGGCAACTAGCTTAAGTATTTCTCATCCACTGATTCAATCACAGAGGGAGTGCCTCATATGTTAACCCAATAAAGGTTTGGAAAAAAGAACGTACCTCTGCTTGAATGTACTGAACCTCCTTCACATGAAATTCGGCATTCCCCCTCTTTTCCTCAGTTTCCAACATATCGCGGACCTGATTAGCCCATGTGTCCTTCAAGTTTGGATTATAGCTGAAGGCTGTTAAATCAATGTCTCCATCAGGTAAATAGGTCTTGAGGGGTACAGACCCAAAAGGGAACACCTATAGATAGTTCAAACAACAATTATCCATAACAGATAATTGAAAAACATAATACATATACTTGTTGAAGAAACAAGTTGTACTAAATGCGAAACATATCTTCATGCATGCATACCCATAAACCTTGTGTTTTTATGATATGTTTGATAGCCAGCCTCTCTGGCATGGTTGGACTGTTTTGAAAATAGTTCTCTCCTTGTCCAACTACCGTACTACAGCAAATGGGGGATGTGGCAATCCCATGGTGGACAGGGGACGAAGGCTATTAGGGCTAGAAATTGGTCAGTCCCACTGCTTATCCCATTACCATGGGCGAAATGGTCAAAATTATGGCTGATACAGGCCGGTGGTACCAGTTATATTTTGTGGAAAAAGTCACACCTACAGTCACCGATACCATTGCGCTACAACTGATACGGCCCGAAACCACGACATTGCAACCAATACCACTGTGGAGACCGATACCGACATTTTGAAGTTTGAACTATGCCCATGACAAGACAAACACTAGCACCCCCTTTGGGAAGCCCTTTCTCTTCAATGGTGAGATTGGGTGAGAAAGGGGAATGGCCAATCAAAACATTTCTTCTTTGTACTTTTCTCTCCATTTCTCACCAAAATGTTCAATCCAAATGAGTAATTTCTTGAGAAACCACAACCCTTTCCTTTCTTTTCTCATGAAATCAGTCCATCCAAAGGGGCTCTAGATATATAATGCCGGTAAACTCCAATCCCTACTCTTTGGCAAACCTATCCTGCTACCAAATATGCTTTATAAAAATAAATTGTACCACCATTGCATCCAATACTTTCTTTTCATGGCGAAAATATAAGCCGCCAAGGTTCTCACAGTAGTAAGCCAAGAAACATAAAATCATAAAAGAATATGAGTGAAGGCACCACCTGACAAGGAAAACACTTCTCAACGAGCCGCTGCACGTAACCAGCCACAGCGATTCGCCGTTGTTCTGATGGTAGGTCGGGCTGAATGCGAGCAATGAGGTCCGCAGTTCTCTCCTCGGCTTTTAACCATCTCTCCGAACCGTCGACTCGGATCAACGGACCCGCGTCGGGCAAAAGACCATTTGGCTGTGCCCACTTCTCATGTTCGCCCATACAAGGCTGCTTGGTCACTAGACTCTGAAACAACTATAACTACTTCCTACCCCCGAACAGAAGCGAACAGTATAAAAACAGGAGCTTGAAATGAAGTAGATTTAAAGCAGGGGTTTATTTGGTCTGAATTTTTTCGGCAAATTATCGTTGGCAACAAAGGAAACTTAATCTCGAGCTGCGTGTAAGTTGGCTGGCTCGGACAAACATAAGCAACTTTATTTTCACCAATGTACAACATATACAATACTGCCATACAAAATCCTGATTATTTGGTTAGTGTTGAAGAAGAAATATGAAAGTACAACACTATAGTACCGAAATATAAACCCTAATAATGATATTGAAAAGGCTGTTGAGGTAAGTTTGGGGAAAGCCCGATTACCGGTTGATGAGATTAGCACAAAAACCCTAATTGAAGCAGGTACATGAATTGGAGAGAGAGAGAGAGAGATAGATCGTGGAATCAGAAGAGAACATTAGGGTTTGATAGATGGTTATGTTTGGGTTGTGTGTGGGAATCAGGTTTCAGGGGGAGACAGAGAAGACAGGAAAAATTATTCAATGCGCCTCGGCATCACATAGTGCCCGATTTCTCCTCAATTACACATTTTTGTGAAACCCAAAATTTCGTATGAGGATCCACATCAATGTACGGTGTATAAATATTTTGGGACAACACCACGTCCATTGACAATGGACGGATTGGAATCTCGGAAAAGGGAAAACCCACCGAAAAAATGTACTCCAGTTGGAGGAGCAGCAATCAATGGAATTCTTTTCCCTTTTTTTTTTTTTTTTTAAAGAGTTACAATTATTGGAATTCAATCAAATAAATAACCTTAGTCTGATCTGATGAAATGTTTATATTTTGGTAATAATAATAAGTAAAAGGTAAATCTCTGTCTTTCCGATAATTAACTTTTTGTAAGAGGAATTTATACTACCTCAAATCCCTGTGCTCCATTAATAATAATAAGGCCATGAGTTGTGAGCACAACTAAACAATCGTTGAGTTAAGTGCCAAGACAATTTTTTGATGATTTGGCTAGAAGATTTCTTGACATTATAATAATAAGCTTTTGGAGGCCTAATAGAAAATATAATACGTAGTCTATTGCTTATTAGCGTAGAGCAATTCCAGAATCCAGCACAACCTTAAAACTGTCAAATTTTGTTTTTTTTTTTTTGAAAGTTTATGCAAGATTTTAGGTATTTCAGTAGATTCTACGAATATGAAAGTACCCTTAAAATTCTCTCTGTCTCTCACTCTCAGTCTCACTCTTCGAATTAGGGATATAGGAATTTGAGATGTAGATAACATACTGAAAAAATCAAATCTAGTGTTTGAATAATCGGGTGGGGTACACTATCAACATAATGAAACGCAATAGAAATAAGAACATCTCCAACCTTGACTTCGAATCCAACGTGGCAATCCAATTAGGGCTGTGAACGAGCCGAGCTTAGTCAAGCTTAAGCTCAACTCAAGGCTTAACGAACAGAATCCTTATCAAGTCGATTGAGTAATTCACTAAATGAGCCTTTTTAATCGAACCGAGCCACCCATAACAAGCCGAGCTTTTGTCGAACGACTAAGCTCATTTATTAAACGGGCTGAGCCGAGCCGAGCCGAGTTCACAAACTGCTTGGTTCGTTTATGAGTCCAATCATCTAAAACTGCATAATTGTTTGGCTCCAAGGAAACTGTCAAAAAGGTGAGGCTTCAATTTGAAGCCAAAAGATATCCATGCCAAAATTTTCTTTTGGTAATATATAAAAATGTTCCAACTCATACAAGTTGAAATAAATGAGGTAAAATAATATGAATGGTAAACTTAAAATAATACATTAGTTGACAATTTGGTTGGAGAATGATTACTTTGTGGATGTCAAATTGTTGCATAAGTCTTTAAGAGAAATCGCATACCTAAATTTGTAATCAAGATTAGAGATACTCAAGTATCACAACAAAATTTGGAATATTTTATAGGGATACACAACAATTTTTTTCCTTCAGAGTATAAAATAAGAAACCAAAGTACACTTTTGATGTTATTTTATATAGTGTATATATATATATATACTAGAACTGCTTTTGTATAAGCAAACTAAAATAATTAGGATTCGGAACGAGAAAAAAGTTAATTTTCGACAATGTTAGCAAACACGCAGGAATACAGAACATAAAATTTTCGATTAAGAACTGCTTTAATAATTAGGCCCCATTTGTTTTTATCCGGTTTTCGGTTCTAGAACAAAAAAGAAGAAGTTAATTTTCGGTTCGGTCACGGATGGCTAAAATTTAAGTGAACCGAACTGAGCTGAAATTAAATAGACCGACTATGACCGAACCGACTATATAAATCGAGGGTTTCTGTATACAATATTTTACATTAATTTGGTTCGTTCATCTATTTGTTTTTAATCTCGACCATCCATCTCTCCTAATCCCCAAACCCTAAGGCCCAACTAAGGAATGTGGTTCAATTTTTTTTTAAATGATGGGTTGGAGCCATTTTGGCCTACTGTCAAGTTTTATATTTGGCTTAACTAGTGCCTATTTCAAACAGACCAAAATCCCCGACTGTACAGACCCCATCCTGAATCAGGCCAAATTGAACTTAACTCTGATCGGAATCGGTCCTGGAAATATTCGCCCCGAACGAAACTGGTCTTCAAAATTTTTACCCCTAACCGATCAAATCTGAACCGAAATCACCCCTAGATCGCTTCATTAGTTTGTCTATTCCGAATGGGATCCAACATATGGAGTTAGTTATCGTGTACAATGGAATTTTTGATATTATTTACTTTATGAGTTGGGGCTTATGGAAATTGCAATAATTTTGGAGGCCTAATACTAGTAGTACTCTATAGGCCTGTTTGGATGGGGGCTACCGAAGGGGTATTAGTAATACTCCCTCCTAAAATCGTTGGCTCATGGTTAAGCCATGATTTGAGAACACATTTTGTCCGAAGTATTAGCTAAGTCCCAAATTCTCTTGTACCACCTAATACCCCCGGCGGGGATTATTTATGGGGAGGTTTTTGGGTGTTATTACATAATGCCCCCGAATAATACTCTCTCTCTCTCTTTCATTTCAACTACAAAACAATATTATCCCTCCATTTTATCCCTCATCCAAACCAAATACTATATAATCTCTCCATCATATCAATGTGGGCTTATCATTTTTACATAATACTTCATACTATATTATCCTCATTCATAACTAATACCTCAAATCCCTATCTCGCATCCAAACAGGCCTTATAGGCTCTAGCCACAGGTCATCCTCCTTTAGGTCTTCTAGCAAGGCCATCCTTTCCGGGTGTGGTCCGGCTAATGGAAGCCCAATAGGTCAACTTTAAGAATGTCAGAACATAATATTTAATAATTTAATTTATCTCCTTGCATATCATTTCTCTGCAGCCCAGTACAAAACTTTTTACCTTTTGTTCAAAAGTTAATCAACACACACTCTTTTGTTCCCGTTAGAAGTCAATGATTACCCTACACCAATTGCCACTGCTTACTGCGTTCTTATTAGGATCTTAAACGAATCCAGCTGCTCGCGAGCTCAGTTTAGCTCGGCTCATTTAGTAAACGAGCCGAGCTCAAGTTCAAGTTTTCGGCTCGTTTGACAAAAACTCGATTCGTTAAGGGTGGCTCGGCTCGATTAAGAGGCTCGTTTAATAAATGATTAAGCTCGGCTCGTTTAGTAAACTAGCCAAGCTCGAACTCGACAAAGTTCGGCTCGTTTACAGCCCTAGTACTTCTTATAGATTAACTTAAATCTGAAAATTTTATCCTTATTTGAATTTTTTTTTCCATTTATTAATTTTGTGCTAAACTTTTGTGGATTATTGATTTGTCTCGACGAGACGTATAGAAAAATTAAAACAAATTCACGTTTACCCAAGTATTTTGAGAAATAATTACTTTTTAGCGCAAAAAAATCACTTTTTGCTCTAAAGAATGGTTATTTCTTAAAATACTTCAGTAAAAATAAAGAAATTTTACTTTTCCGATTTCTCTCGTCAAGACGAATCAATAGCCGTCAAAATTTTGGTGCAAAACTAACAAATGTGAAGAAAATTCAAATAAGGACAAAATTCTCAGATTTAAGTTAAGTTCATAAGAACGCAGCGATTTGTTGGATTAAAAAAAAGCAACGCATTTGCTTCATCAAAACATTAACTCCTTTATTTATAGAATAAAAAAATATTATATTGGATTAAGAACTTGAGTTATCCGATTGAGCCAATTTTTCATAAGACCATCCGCAAAAAAATTTTAAATTAATAAATGGTCTGGATCATTTGTTTGGGACCCAAAAGTGGATTTTGTATGCCAATCTATACATGGTCAATAAAGTCTTCCACTTAGCAAAAAAAAAAAAGGTGCAACACTATTATAGGTTGAACAAAAAAATACATACCTTTCTTGCTCAATTGAGTCTTCCCCTTGGCCAAAATCACCACTGAAATTCTAACTTAAATTTTAAGTGAACATGTACAAAATGAGTTCCATCTCACATATTACTATCAAATAAGTGGCCGTTTACATACTCAAAACCAATGTCCACCTTCTTGATTACCTTACAGAGATCTCATATAGTCAAACAGTTCCAAAAAAATTCAACCGAAACGAAGTCCAAGAACTCATGTAGCAAAAGGCAAAAGTACTCCACCAGCTTCTTAATATACCACTATAACAAATAGGAAGACAAGATAATAAGCACATTCATCTTACCAATATAACCTCAATTGTATTAGTAAAAAAAATAAGAGAAGATATTGTTACCTAGTATTTCAAACAAAACACCGAATTCAAGCCAATATCACTTGAGGATATCTTCTTTTTCTTCTTTCGTGATTCGTTGACATATTCAATATTTTTCTTCTCCGGACATGTGGTGATGTTATGGCCAACCGTCTTGCACCATCCACAACTCTTAGTTACCTTTCTTGTTTCTTTCCCCTTTCAATTGCTTTGTCTTGGGACGCTTTTTGTTATCAAAATCGGAGAACATTGGACATCGCCGATTGGTTTTGTAACGCCCCAAGTAGAACATTGGCCCAATACTTTGATTTTGATCCACAAGCCACAACACATGGCTCAAAAGCTTAAGCCCAGTGTACTACTAGTAGGCCACAAGGTTTGTTATATGCCCAAATCATCCATGTAGACTTTCAATATGGGACGGGGTATTACGATCTCTCCAACTTTGTAGTCTCACGCTCGCGCGAGGGGTTGAACATTATAATCACCGATACTAATCAAACCAATAACCAAATCCAACCAAACTCCAAAGGCCCACATGGTCGTGTACATGGATGACTATGATACCACTTGTAACGCCCCAAGTAGACCACTGGCCCAATACCTTGATTTTGATCCACAAGTCACACCACATGGCCCAAAAGCTTAAGCCCAAGGAACTAGTAGTAGCCCACAAGGTTTGTTATATGTCTAAGATCATCTATGTAGAACTTCATTGTGGGATGGGGTATTATCCACCAAAAATTCTATGTCCAACCTTGGTGTTCCTTCCTCACTTTGAAGTATTTCACAACACCGACGCAAAGGCAAATAGATAGATGGAATTTTATAATAGTTCTTATGAAGAAATACACTTAGTATGTGACGACAAAGAATTCCCCAAAATTCAAAAGCTTGCAACTACATGTAGTAGTCTCACCATTCCAAAATATAATGTGAGTTTTGCTCTTTGTACTATCGTGATGTTTGACTCCAAATTCACACCCATGCTCTTGAACTAATGAATATAAAGTTGCTCTACCAAATTCCTCTTGAAACTTCTCAAAACAAAACGGTGTAAGAACACAATAAGCTTGCTCTTCCAATGACGATATTGTTCTCAGAGTGGAACTCCTATACTTTTGCAGCATTGTGTTAGTTAATTGCCATTGTTGAGTGTTTTCAATTGCAAGATCAACCTAAACAACAACTCATATTTATTAATGAAAGTATTATGAGAATTATAAAGAATTTTAAGAAGTAAATGTTACTAACCTGCCTAACAAAATTTTCCAAATTTGTGTGGGAGCTAATGAATCGCTTTACGTATGCATTTATACTTTCTGATCTTCCTGTGGTTGTCATTCCTCCAAAGAAATAACTACGAAAGTAAGCCTGCACCCAAAAATGCTTAATTTCATACAACTCGACGACATGTTTATTGCTATCCAAATGAAACTTCGCAACCACTTGAGGCCATTGATGCTCAAATGCTTCGGGCGAGTCTAGGTGATATAGGTTGTAAAAATCAGCACACCAATCTTGATACTCACCTCGAAGAAGAGTCGTAAACCAACCACTAAACTTGCTAGTAATGTGCCATATGCAAAAGCTATGTTTTGTGGCTGGAAGTTCTTTGGCAATTGCTTCACTCATCCATGGATCTTGATCGGTTAAGATGGTCTTCAGATGTTTCTTCATTAAAGATACAAAAGTCTAAAATTGAAGAAAAATAGTTTATTAAAAAATGGAAGAAGTATAAGCTAAAACGTTACACACTAGAAAAGATGCAAGTAGCCATTACCTTCATCAACCATTGAAAAAAAGTTGTTTTCTCATTGTGAAGCAGAGCACGCCCAAATAATATTGTCTTCCCATGATTATTGATTCCCACGAAGATTCTGAATGGCATTTGATATGCGTTAACCTAGTACGTAATGTCAAACATAACAACATCTCCGTATTTGTGGTACCAATCAAAATAATGGGCTGGAGACCACAAAATATGCTCTAACCTTCTTTGCTCATCAACCATAAAAGCATATTGAAACCTGATATTCTCTTTCTTTTGCAATTCTACAATGCAGTAAAAGATCTTTCGCATCATTGGCCCCATGCTTCTTTGGAATTCTTGTAAAAAGATTTTGAACATCTTTCTCAAAGAATGGAAGATAACCGTGAGGGATATTTTTTTCAAGTTCCGTAACACGCATTATCTTGTGTAACTTGAAGACCACCTTCTTTTAAAAAAATAATACAATCTTCATCCTTCTTAGAGATTATTCTATTTGTCGGAAGAAACCGAACTTCCAATGGAGTCAACAACTCATGATTGTGTTCTTTGACGAACTCAGTGATTTGCCATTCTTGAGGGAAAATGTCAAAAGATTTTCTAAGAGTGATACGCATTTGAGCTTTACATCCACATCTCACGGATTTCCAATTTCGTTGTTTCTTGGATTGATCAAAAAGCTTCAAAGGTGCTTTCCCTTCACATCGACAACAAAAATCACGCCTTTTTACTTCTCCCTTTCTCTTGTCAGTGCAATATTTTTGAATGGAAAATCCAGTCCTACGCACATATTTCTTATAGCAAACAAAACCTTCTTCTTCACTAAGAAAACATTGACCAATGAAAGGATCAATTTCTTTTGGGTACTCATTCAATTCTGATGCATTTTGTTCAAATTCGATCACCCTTTCTCCATTTATAGGAAGTTGATTTAAGTCGATATCAAAAAATGGCTCATCCATTGTCCTACAATTACAACATAATGCCACACAAAAAAAGTTCGGTTTAAAAGGGTAAATAACAAAATCAAAAATTAAAATCTAATAACATTTTTTGGATTACAAATGGGAGGTGAGTTTATTTGCCAAAAAATCAGTGGTTGAAATTCCCAACTGTAATTTTGCGCCTCTTTTAGTTTCATTTCATTCCATTTCTATAAATAAATAAAAAACTAAATCGAACTTACCTATCACACTTAAGAGATACACAATTTAAGTAAAAAAAGAATTAGTATTGGAGCAATTAGTGAATCCATAATAGTAAGAATCAGAGAAAGACGACTTACCTATCACACTCGGCCCGTTTGGATGGAGGATTTAATTTTGGGTGGATATAGAAGGAGGGTGGGATTTGAGGGTGGATATGGAATGAGGAGTGATATATAAAAAGGGTGGGTCCACCTCATAAGAAGGGTGGATTTGTAATCCAGTGTTTGAATAGTATTTTGAGAGGGTGGATATGAAGAGATAAGTTATCAAATGACTCAATTGCCCCTAGTTTATATTTTAATGGACAAATTAGGTTAATTTATTATAATTCCAGTAAATACATATTTATTATAAATTGTGGGAAAAAATAAATTCATTTTGTGTTATAAATGTTTAAACCTTAATTTTTATTTAGAAAAAAAATGTTTTTTTTGGAAAAATACTAAAAACCTTGATTTTTACATTCTTAATAAAATCCATACATTTTTTGGCTGTTTGAGCTTTAGGAACCCTTTCTTTGTCCATTAAAATATAAATATGTATTTACTGCAATTATAATAAACTAACCTAATTACTGCAATTTTAAATGTATACATTTTTTATGATTTTTTGGCTGGTACCCACCAACTTTCTTTTTTTGGTTGGGTTGGGCAGCCAGGGCCAATCCACCGGTATGCTCCTCATCACCGTCTCTCTTGCCGTCGTTCTCTCTCTCTCCCCGTTGTTATAGATCAATATGGGGAGATGAAGAAAGGAGGACACCTCACTTAGATTTGTGAGGGAAAAATCGTCCCAAAACACCCAGATTAGCCCCTGTCATTGCAAATCCACCCTCCGGCCAACTGGATATGTAATCTGCCTCCACGCAAATCTACCCGCGCACAAGAGATGCCAAAGACCAGAGATGGTGTGAGGCTAGGATTGCAAATCAGGACTCTTGCCAAATCTACCCTCATCTCTGGCATTCAAATAGGCTGTTAAGATGCCTCCAAGTTTAAGCTAATGAAATAGAAAAATCTGCATAGAGAAAATAGCTTAGAATTAATACAAAACAAGTGGAATTTGGAACACTATAAAACCGAAATAGGAGAAAACTCACCTGGTAAACCCCCAATTTGCCTTTTCCCCATGGAGGTGTTCTTGTGAAGTTTTCAGGAGATGAAAAGGTAAAGTAGGCAAAAAGTGAAAAAGAAAGTGAATTTTGTATGTATGTGAAAAAGAAAGGACAAGTTGGTGGGAAATTGCCCGCCAATTGTTTTGGTGGCAATTTTGTAATTGATAAAGAAGGATAGGATTAGATTTGTCAAATTATATAAAAAAAAGTTTGTTCAGATTGAGTGAAGTAGACAAAAAGTAGTCAAAGGTAAGCAAATGGGACCCCATTAAACATGAGCCCATTAGGCTTACTTTAGCATTACCGTTCCGAGTGATCCGCTTTGAGCTTTTCTTTCAACTCATTCCTTGATTGGCGAGCCCAACAAGATCAATCCTCTCAAATCGTTCCTTTCCAGGTAGCCTAGCCAAATCTACTAGCGAGGTCGTTCGTCTCAAGTCATTCCTCTCCATGTCATTCCACTCAAGTTGTTCAACCAAGTCATCCCTCTAAGATGCCAATGTGACAAACTATGTGGACTCCGCTATATTTAGGGCACCACATGACAAAATATCCCCTGTAATAAGCCAAGGCATGAAAGATATTGGGTATCTCACCTTCCTATTCCTAATGTTATTTCATCTTTTCCTCCAACTTTGGTTGTCAAAGGGTCTTTGGCCAGCACCTGTCGGCGCTGCTAAGGCCTTCAAACCCTATTTTGCAGGTCATTGGAGCAGAGAAGACCCTACTAGATTTGGACGTAAACGTATAATATACGTGTAAGAGGAGTAGCGCGTGGGGAAGGGGTATTTTGGGGGAATAAATGTTTGGAAGAACTTGGTCAGATGTGGAATTTTATGAAATAAATTAACGTTGGACTTATTGGAGTGCAGTACACTTACATAGGACCACCCTGGACGTTCCCTGTTATATTTATATCCTTCATGGGAAATACAGGCTTCAAACCAAAAGTAAGCAAGTTTCTAAGCTTTTGTCCGAGCCAGTCTATCACGGGACGAAGTTTTGTTTTGAAGGTCACGAGAATCGAATTGGGCTTCAAACCTATAGTCCTGAACTTGAGGTGCCAAATGAGCGGGTCTTGACGGGTTGAAACGGATCGTGGGTTGAATATGAATGGATCGAATATGAGTCAATAGTAGGTGGGTTCAACAAATCGGGTTAAATATGGACCCGACTCATTTTCTTTCTTTTTCTCCCCTTTTCAAATATATTATACAACCAGTTTAACTACATTGCTGAGTTTTTCATCATATCTATTCTCTACTGAATACAAATACTCCAATTAACTTTTCCAGTGCCTTTGGAAAGGTTATTCAACTTCTTTCTCTGTTGTTTTTGTCATTTTTTTTATATCACCATCAAATTTCGTTTGGTTGAAATAGAATCATCTTGCTTTCCAAAGAGAAATAATGTAACGACTTTTCAGAAAATTTGCTCTATATAGTAAGAAAGAAAAGTGTATTTGATTAAAAGAAAAAAGATGTTAATATCATTTTTCACAATAAAAACATTTAAACAGGTTGATAACAAATTCAATAAACAAAAATAAGATTGAAAATGTGAGTGCGGTGAGACTTAAGAGAGAGCTCTCACACAAGTAAAAAAAGATGTGAGTGCAATCTTGACCAAGACTTAGAAGCTTGCTCTCACTCACGTAAGTTGAAAAAAAATTGACGCGAGTGCAATTTTGTTCAAATATGGACCAAAAAGTTTTTAAAAAAAAGAGTTCAGATAAAAATGATTGATACCAAAGATTTCAAACCTTTTTCGTTTATAATTTAAAAAATATTTACATAAGCGCCCCCTAATTTATTCTCGTTGAGTCCATTTATATTGTTACTTGAAGTTTTATGCTTTATTTTTGAGTTATAGGAGTAGGTATTCTGATGCTTTGATTTGATGCAAAAAAAAAAAATGAAGGCAGAGTCAAATTTTATTCGGTGTTGAAACAAAACGGTGGTCAAATGAATTCAAATTGTGCATCCAAACTATCACGGACTATTAATTATAAAGCACAAATCATTTTTCCAAAATATCTCGGTACGTGGTCCATAAAGGAGCCAGTAAAATTCAATTTTGAAAGAATTATTTGAATTCGATGGAGGGGGAATTGGATTGTTGCGAGAGAATCAGAGAAAGACAGGGAAGAGAACATACACGAGAGAGAAAGAGGTGTTGGGCTAGTTTCAATTTTAGTATATATTGATCTCATTTTTAATTCATCTAAATTCAAGTAAATATATAGGTTCAATTTATTGTATAATATGAGCGAATATAGTTGAATTATAAGTGGATAAATTTGAACGAGTTAAAAAATATGGATTGAGGTTAGTACCTAGACCCGCCCAAGTGCCGAGTAACGGAGTAACGTAAGCCTAGCACCCAGGGGATGATCAAATCAACTCGTGGTCAAACTCGACTTGGGCGGCGGGTCGTTTCTAAGGTCAACCGGGTGAGGCCACGGATGAGCTGGGCATAAACGACATCGATCGATGCATATAAATAAGAGCTCCAGTTCAATTTGTGCACTAATCAGTTGGACGCCTCTGTTCCTCTCGTCTCAGCCGTTCGCCCCGAAATCCCGCCACCGAACCTTCGCCGTCTTTGCCGCCTGCAGTTGACAGGAAGCCCTAATTCTCCACCAACGATCCAACACCAGTTTTGTTTCAATGGTTTGTTTTTCTTTCTATCATCTGTTCTATGTCAGCATTTTATTGTCCAAAACTTCTTCATCTAAATTATACAGCGAATCCTCTCATCTGTTCGAATGACGACGCATCGTTATCTATCAAGTGGATAATTAGTCTGCATTCTGGATTATTAGAGGAGAAAATATCCTTCGCGGTTCAATGATTAGAACTGCAGCATATATGATCTACAGAATGCTCTGAGTAATCTGAAATACCCCCTTGTTTAAGCATTTAAACAAATAACGAAAACTGATGATTTTCTGTTTAACCACGCATTATGCTTCTGAATATTCGGTTAAGGTTACTCGGGAAACACGATTTTGTTCGATTAACAGCTTCTGTTTTTTGGATCGGTTATCAGGCTTTAATGGATTATGAGATGCACTATTTGTTCGAAAAGTTGTCTCGACGAGTGTAGTGTCTGTCTTTTCGTCACATACGAATGGGATGTAGATAAACGAGTTCTAAAAGTTGTCTCGACAAGTGTAGTGTCTGTCTTTTCGTCACATGCTAATGGGATGTAGATAAACGAATAGTGCGCTTGTGGCCTTGTGCCTTCTTGATTATGTGTTGCCATTGAGTGTTTAGTGGACTCATGATGTTACCAAGAGAAGATGATTTCACAAATCCTGGATATAGTTTGAAAAGCTTTGTAAACGTTTATAACGTATTTCTTTCTCTCTTAATTTTCTTGTGGTTCCAATAATTGCATACATGTTGTAATAACTTCGATATCAGGTCCAATTCCGGTTCACCTGAACTAAAAGGTTGAAATAAAGAATTCTGGTTCACCTGACCATTGAACCCGTGACTCTAGTCCCAGTACTTTTTGCAGTTTGCCCAATGGCTCATGTTTTAGAATATTGAAGTAGGGTCAAGACCTATTAGTCAATTTCTGTAGCACAAATGCGAGTTGCTTTATTTTAGTTGATATTAAGTCGGGCTTCAAGGCTTCTAAGGTGTTCTACTGCAGTTGAATGAGCTATTAGGCTCTTTACAAGCTGTTGAAAGTGAACAAGCTAATTTGATGAAAGCAAAAATGAATTGACTAAATAACTAAGGAAAGTTTATCTCCCAAATGAGATACGAAACAAGTAGAGCATCTGCGAACGTGAAAATTGTTTTGTTTTGCACAGATCATTATCGCTTGATAGGTAGCCTATTGCCATTAAGTATAACAAAACAATTCCTTGATTCTTCCTTCCTTCTTTTGCTCTATTGGCATCCAAGAACGTGAATTTGAGATAGGAAGATCGATTGTTTGGTGAGCTGATAATTTTATAGCATCATTATTCGTATTCCTTTTCTATTGACTTTGCCCAGTGGGCTCTAGCTGGAATTAATCCAATCTTCCCTCAGGCCAACAAGATTTAGGGCCATGCCCTTGAAAAGCCAGGTTGCATTTGTTGAATTAGCAGGCCTTGGTAGGACACTGTCGAGAATTGACTCTATCAACTGATTGCCCTTGCCTCTAGATGATGGGTGAGCGGAAGAAACTATGAATGGCTATACATCCTTGCAAGGTTTTGAGATTTGAGGTTAGATTCACTCTGTAGGTGGACAATCATATACTACTTCAACCATAAAGTTTCTGCTGTGTTTGGATGGATTTTTTAGTTTGGTTTTTAGGGTAATGAGTGGAGATTGAAATATGGTAATGATTGGAGATATGGATAATGAGTGGAGAGAGATAGAGAGAGAAATGAGAATAATGATTAGAGAGTGAAGAGAGAAATGAGAGTATTGATTGGACGTAGTGTTTTTTGAGTTGGAATTTTTTTTTCAAGTTCCCATCCAAACAAAGCATTATGTTTGGATGAGTTTTTGAGAATTTTTTATGAGAGAAATGATTGGAAGTAGGGGTAATGAGTGGAGAGAGAATGAGAATAATGATTGGAGATAGGAGTAATTGAAAGTTTTGCTAGAGCTTTCAACGTACGTAATATTATTGCAATATCTAATTACAAGATGTACAAGAGGTTAAATAGATAAAACCCTAACAAAACCCTAATTAGCAAAAAGACTAAGCTACCCGTAAAATAATACTCCCTCCGTCCCATTTTCTTTGTCCAAAATTCCCCTTTTTTGTGTCCCAAAAAGATTGTCCATTTGAAACGAAAAATGTACAAAATTCTTTATTTTTCCCATTTTACCCTTCTCTCAAATTTGACATTTGAAAGGGGGAAGTTTGAAATTTAAATTTGGTATTCCTTTTTTTACTGGGATATTTTTTTTGATCCGCTTTTTACTGGGATATCAATCCAAGTTTTTACTCCAATTCAGAGAATGACCAGCAAAAGTCAAAATGGAGGCAGACTTTTGTCCATTTTTGGCTCCATAAATTAGTTTCCATCAACTCCTAAAAATCACTCAAGGGTATTATTGGAAATGTGAAGTTTTGAAAAGATAATCATTATGTTTTCTTAAATTTGTAGTATTTCGAGATTGGACGATGAAAATGGGGGACGGAGGGAGTACTAAAAATAATATGCGAGCAGTGAGAGTTTGCCAAGGAGGAAATGAAACCGAGCAAAAGTGTGCGTCTTGGTGAAGAAGTCAGCCAACTAAAGAGAGGAAGGGACAAATGGTAGAGGTGTAGAGCAATAGTACCTAACTGAAGGTGGTAGCGGACAAAGTGACAATCAATTTCAATGTGCTTCGTGCACTCGTGAAAAACTGAATTATAGGCAATTTGAATGGCGCTCTTATTATCACAATAAAGAGAGGTAGGCGAAGAGAGAATAACACCAATATCTGATAAGAGCCAGCGGGGCCAAACTATTTCAGCAGTTGCATGAGCCATAGCACGATACTCAGCCTCTGCGGTAGATTGAGCAATAGAAAGCAATAACAGACTGCTTCTTGCTCTTCTATGAAAAGAGAGAATCACCCAAAAAGATACAAAATCTGGAGGTAGATTTGCGGTCAGAGATATCACCGGCCCAATCGGCATCCGCATAAGCTCTAAGAGTCAAGTCCGATGTAGAAGAGATAAGTAAGTACTGGAACATGTTTCCACGAATATAGCGTAAGATACAAAGCAAGGCAGCCCAATGCATGGAGCGAGGAGCATAAACAAACTGACTTGACTAGTATCTATATCCGGGAGGTAGTGTAAAGTCTGCTTAATTGCATCATGAATCTATTTACCTTTTTCTCACAGCCATTCGATAAATTTGAGCCCTATGCATCACTACTCACTAGTATCTATCTCCCTGCTCTCTCCCATTCTTATTCGCGGATATGTTAACTTGTGCCTTTGTGAGATTTAAATAAGTGTTAGTTTGACGAAGGATTAGCTTGTTACCAACTATGAAGCACCTACACCTCTAGAGGTCGACGTATCACCGTGTCGAACATGGGGACACGCGGAGACAAGTATGGGACGCGCCATGTGGCGTGTCCAATAATTTAATTTAAATTTTTTACGGGGACACTGATGGGGACACGGTAGGGGCCAAACTATAATTTTCTTAAAAATTTTGGGGGCCAATTTTTTAAGAATTTGGGGGTCAAATTGTAATTTTTTAAAAATTTCTGGGTGTCAAACTAAATAAATAAATATACACGTGGCGTGTCCCCTGCCGTGTCCGTGTACCCATTTTTTTAGAATTCCCGTGTCCCCGTGTCTGTGTCTGGGCATCATAGGTTACCAATATAGTCTAGTCTAGCCTAGGTTTTTCTTTAGATCCTGTGCTTCATTCCACTAATTGACTCAATGCTGATGGGTTTTTTCTACGCCATCCACTTTATTTGCTATGGAAAATGAGGAATGCATACGAAGTGAAAAATAGAATATCCATACGAAATTTTTTAAGAGCTTCACAGTCTCCTTTATGGTATTTTCAGGGTACTGGGAGTGGGAAAGCAAACAATTCTAATATATAGATCCGTGTCTGCATGTATGGGCTTTGAGCTTTGGGTGGAACTTTAATGGCAGACCCAAGCAACCCTGGAAATCAGTCTGAACCAGGTATGGTGGTATATTTAGTATTCCTCCCTTTTTTCACCTGTCGCTGTTTATTTGCTTTCATCTTCCAACTAGTATTTAATACATACTTATTCTATATTCTTACAGCCTGCAGTTTTTTCAGAAAGCCATCAAAGAACAAAAACATCCGAAAGCGGAGAGTTGATGAAGATGCAGATGAAAATTCTAAGACTCAGTTTCCTCTGATACATAACAAGGAAAAGCCTCCACAGCCTGACAATAAGCTTAAATTTTCTGCGCATTCCCAGCACTCCAAGTCCAAGTCCAGTCTAGGGTCAAGCGCTCTTATGTTTCAATTTGAGTCGTCAAAAGAAGTTCAAGTCCAAGATGATAGCAGGGTAACAACAACTCTAGAGACCAAGACGGAGTGTTCAAAAGATGCTCACGAAATGCGAGAAAGAGTTCTTAAGCAAGCAAAGCAGGGTTTGAAGGGGGAAAGAACGAGCCCTGTGGTTGAAAAGCTTTACAAAGGGCTTCATGGATATACTGATTTCAGAGCTGGGTTCAGAAGGGAGCAAACGGTTTGTACAGAGAAAGCTGGTGGGGCACATGGGCCTCTTAGGGCTTCTGCTCACATAAGAGTATCGTCAAGGTTTGACTACCAGCCAGACATTTGTAAGGATTATAAGGAAACTGGTTACTGTGGTTATGGAGATGCTTGTAAGTTTATCCATGATCGGGGGGATTAGAAATCGGGATGGCAGCTGAGGAGTGAGTGGAAGTTTAAAAAGTGATAGTGATAGTGATATTTGCCCCTGGGAGGGGATGATATGGACGAGGGGTTTCTGGAGCTGAGTTGTGAAGAGGATGACATGTCATTGCTCTCATTGGCAGAGTTATGAAGGTACAAAATGGGGTCAATTGACCGAAAATTTTGTTTTTTTCGGATATGGTTTTCCGGTTGTGGAAGTTTTCCATACAACTGACCATTAAAAGTTCGTCAAAATATTTACTGCCAGCACTAAGTTCGTCAAAATATTTACCCAGAGCTGTAGTTTTTCTCCAGTTTTTCCCTCTATGATTTATCTTTTTGTCCTTATGGAAATCAACTTTTCTCGATTGTAAGAGAGAAACTTTTTTTTTTTTTGTTTTTGGATAAAGTTTGCCCCCGCTACATGAATAATCTGGTTCTGGCCCTGATATTTGCCCTTTGCTTGTTTAATATGTGGGCAGCCTTTTGTAGATCGTGTAACCAGGTGCAAACATTATTTCGTTGAGCATAGTGCATTAAAGGTAAGCCTCTTATTGCACTCCTATTTCCTGTACTTTGGTTTCTTAATTTTCAGGTTTCGTGTTTATTTTATTTTTAATTTTCCTGATTTCACGCTTCCGTGATAGAAAAGTATGCGATGAAGAAGTCAACGGAAGAATGAAATATGAATATTGAAACCTACATGTGAATTGAGAACAGGAGTTTCTTTCAACGTGAAGATGACCTCCTAAAGAAGATCCATTGCTGTGTTAAGATACTTCTATTATCATTCTGAAGACTACATGTTCTGCACCACTCTTATGAACTAATTAATGGATGAAGAAACTATCATAAGCAAAACTTACATTTAAAAATTGGTTCTTAGCTCTGAAGTCTGACCCTTCAAAAGTTCTTGCCTCATCTGGAAGCTTATTTTTTATTCTATTTTTGTCGTTAAGGATATTAAACGGATTGTGCTTATTCTCCATGCTCAACATACAAAATTTATGTTTATGAGCAGAACTTGAATGTGCCAAGAGTTTGTTTTTTTTTTTTTTTGTGTGTGTGTGGTCAATTATCTGTTCTAGATCCTTTAGTTAACCTGGATGAATATGTTAGATCATAAATTTGACAAGGTAATGAAATTGGTTGTCACACTTGGTGTATTTTTTCTTTTGGATATATTTTTTTTCCTGGAAATAACTTTTCCAGTGAAACACCAGACAGCATAAAAGCTCAAGGGGCATACCCCTGCAGACCAAACAAGCAAAATAGCAACCAAACTAGACAACCTCAACTGAAACAAAACAGAATGAGATCCAAGGCAAAGCAACAACAGCTGGCCAAGTACAAGGAAGTACAATGGGAGCATAGTGAGGAATATGCCAAGTCAAGCAAATCAATCTGTTCTCATTGGAACTCTTTGCATGCCTCCAGGAGATAATGCAGGCTCTCCAATCTGTAGCCACTGAAGAAATGAGATTCAAGGAACCAAGAGTGTTTGCTTTGGGAAAAAAGATCCTCCTATTCCTTTCACACCACACATTGTAGATAACAGCATCCAAAGACAGTTTGAAAACTGAATGTTTGAAGGTAGAACTCTCCTGTTTCATGCAGTCCACTCCATTACATCATGAAGATTGAGAACAGGTCTATAGGTGTCGTTTTGCTGCAGCAAAACGAGTCCAAACACTGGCAGAGTAAGGACAGGGGAAAAACAGGTGTTGATGATTCTCTTGTTGATGTTATACGTCATACTTCTCTATTTAATTTCTAGCACGAGGAATAAATGAAACTTGTGATATGACATGCTTCCAACTCCAAGTCCAAGTACCAACATAATATATGCAATGCTAGGATGACATAACTGTGATTGCCTGAGGGGAGTTGAGGCACACTATTTTGTGACTCATGTTTAGTTGCCAAATTCAAGTTTTCTTCATGCGTCTCAAATATTGGGAGTCGCTCCTGGATGAATTGGAGATAAATAAAGATGATGGTAAGAAAACCTTTATGTGATCTAGGACATGTTCCGGCTGTCTTAGAGTCTTTGCAATTCGTCTAGTAGGTTGTCCTCTGAATCAAATGCTAAGTTGCTGGTGCTGTGCTGGAAACCACCTTTCCTACAGTATCTTGTATGGTAGCCTTGTTTGTTTGTTTTTCCTCGGCGAAAGTCAACATTGTTAGTTGTAGTTACTGATGTTTGAATCCCTGTCAAATGCATGGGAGTGTATGGTACCTATCACTCCACTTCTTATTGGTCATCTGTTATGAAAAATTTTATAACCGGACAAAGTATGGGGGACATATAACTGGTTCCACTTTGAAACCTGTTGATCTGAAAGCCGCAGATTATGCAACTGCCCTAGCCAAATGGGAGAGGGAAAATGCACGTATTCTGACTTGGTTTCATAATTCTTCAAGAACCAAGTATAGGTATGAACTTTTTGAAGTATGATACAGCAAAGAAAGTTTGGGATTATTTGAAAGGGATGTATCTTGAGTCCAATTTTGCTAAGGAGTATGAGCTTGAGTTGTCAATCCGCCATGCCAGTCAAGGTGACAAATCTATTCAAGAGTTTTATAATGAGATGACTAGTTATTGGGATAAGTTAGCTCTTATGGAACCATTAGACTTGCAAGCTCTTGATAGTTATGTGCAGTATCAGGAGAAAAAGAGGCTAGTTCATTTCCTCATGGCTCTTCGAGCCCAGTTTGAGCCTCTTTGTGGGGTTATTCTGCATCGCTCTCCTTTACCTTTTGTGGATGGTGCTGTTCATGAACTTATTGCTGAAGAAACGCGGTTTAAAGTGGCTAGTATAGCATCTCCCTCACAGTTTGTCTTTGTTGCTCAACCTGCTCCGCCTATTCAGTACTCGGCACCACTTTTACCCATCTTACTCAGATTTCGGGCAAGCCACAACCTCATATTCCCATGGATGAGTGCAGCTATTGTCATAAGAAAGGGCATTGGAAGTATGCATGCCCTGAGCGTGTTAAGCCTAAGGGCCGCAATAATTCTCATTCATATGGCCCTTCAGTTCCTTGGACATCACATCAGCATTATTGCCCTCCTGCAGCCTTAGCAACTCCTACCTCTGGTGTTGTTCCTTCTCCTCCCATGTTTGAGCAGTATCAATAGTATAAGGCTTTCATGGAAGCCATCCAAGGGGATCCTTCCCAAGCTTCTGCCATGTTTTCTACCCACTCAGGTTTGCGTGGTTCAGGTGTCATAGGTATATTACCAACCGCTTGGATTTTTGATTCTGGTGGTTCACATCATATGACTTCTGATTCCTCTCTCCTTGGTAAATGTGTTCCTCCCACCTCTCCTATTAGTGTTGCCACCGCAAGTGGATCTCCCATGCATGTTGTTTCCATTGGTTCCATCCAGTCGACTTCATTGTCTATTTCTAATGTCCTTTATGTTCCTCAGACATCAGTTAACATTAAGCCTTCTTTCAATTAGCCAGCTATCTGATTCTGGTTTTGATGTCTGTGTTTTCTTTCTCTGGTTGTGTTGTGTAGGATCGGGAGTCCAAGAAGCAAATTGGGACAGACCGTAGAGTTGGTGACCTCTATACCTTGTAAAGCTTACACATTCTGACCAAGTCATCTCCCACTGCTGCATCGTCTTTCCGTTTATATCAAAAGTCGTCTCCTTTTTATCTTTGGCATTCTAGATTAGGACATTTGTCTAATGAGCGTCTTAAACTTTTAGCTAAGTCTGGGTCTTTGGGTCAAGTTTCTATCAGTGACATTTCTGAATGCAATGGTTGCAAACTTTCAAAAGTGTCTGCATTACCGTTTAAAGTATTTCTGTTTCTTCATTTTCTTTTCAACTTGTTCATACAGATTTATGGGGTCCATCCCTAGTTGCAACAAAGGTTGGTTCTGTTTATTATGTTTCGTTTGTTGATGATTATAGTAGGTATATATGGGTTTATTTGATGACGCACAAGTCTGATTCCTTTAAAATTTATCAAACTTTTTATGCCATAGTTCAAATCCAATTTTCTGCATCTATTAAAATCCTTTGTTCTGACTTGGGTGGGGAGTACTCTCTTTCTAAGTTTGCAACATTTTTAGACACACATGGGACTATTCATCAATCCTCTTGCACTGACACTCTCTCCCAGAATGATAGAGCTGAAAGAAAGCACCATCACCTTCTTAATACCGCTCGGTCTCTCTTATTGTCATCTTCATTTCCTTCTGTTTTCTAGGGAGAAGCCATCCTCACAACAGCTTATCTTCTGAATCGGATGCCCACTCCTCTTCTATCTGGTAGTTCTCCTTAACAGCAACTCTATGGTCAAATTCCCAACTACTCTCTCCTCCGTGTATTTGGTTCTACCTGTTTTTTCCTCCTCCCTAAGAAGGATCACGCAAAGCTCAGTGCCTAATGTGCCATATGTGTCTTCTTGGGGTATGGCATTAATCAAAAGGGTTGTCAGTGTTATGATCCAGTGACAAAGAAGCTATATATATCACGGCATGTCACATTCTTAGAGTGTTTACCTTATTTCATTCTTCCTCCCAAAGCTACTCATGTGGCCAAGGAGGATCTGATTCATATTGATCCATTCCCTATGGATGTGCCGCCAGAAGAATATACCTCCACCCTTGAGGTATCCGATATTCTTGTACCTTCTTTAGCCCCTCCTCGCTCCACTATTGAGGTATCTGATTGCCCTACCGCCTCCTCATCCCATCCTCGCTGGGTCCTATCCCCCCATTTTCTCAAGTCTACTCCTGCCATGTCGCTTCGCCACCTCCACCTTCCAGCTCTTCCGCCTCCTAACCTACTTTGGAAGCTCCTGATCCGCCTCCTCGCCGGTATCCTGTTTGGGAAAATCGTCATCCACCGGTAAAATTTGGTTTTTCTCATACTTGTTTTTCCTTTTCATATCAATCTTTTCTTTCTCAGATTCACACTTACTTTGAGCCTAGGTCTTATAAAGAAGCTTGTAATGATTCCACTTGGGTGGAAGCCATGAATGCTGAACGTACTGCTCTTGCTCAAAATCACACTTGGGAGTTGGTTCCACTACCGGAGGGTAAGAATCTTATTGGTTGCAAATGGGTGTATAAGGTAAAAAATCATTTTAATGACGCTATAAAGCCCGTTTAGTTGCTAAGGGGTTTCCGCAGGAGTATGAGATTAATTATGAGGAGACCTTTGCACTTGTCGCCAAAATGATCACTGTTCGCACTTTGATATTTGTTGTTGCTGTGCATCTGTGGCCTCTTTACCAGTTAGATGTGTAGAATGTGCTTCTTAACGGGTTCCTTTCTGAAGAAGTTTATATGCAGCCTCCTCCTGGCTTTTCTCATCCCTCTGGTCTTGTTTTTCGCCTACGCCATGCTCTCTATGGTTTGAAACAGTCTCCTCGTGCTTGGTATGCCCGTTTTCAGGATGTGGTTCTTAAGATTGGTTTTCAGCCTAGTATGCACGACTCTACTCTCTTTCTTCGGCGCACCTCTCATGGTTTGGTTCTTCTATTGTTATACGTTGATGATATGATCATCACTGGCTCTGATTCTGCTACTATTTATGACGTGTACTGTCATCTCTTTCGTGAGTTTGAATGAAAGACTTAGGCCCTCTTCGATATTTTCTGGTTATTGACGTTGCTTTTTCCCCCGAGGGGTACCTTTTGGGCCAGTTCAAGTATGCTACTTATATTTTCCACCAAGCTTGTCTGACTGATTACAAAACCGTTGTACTCCTCTTGAGCTCCATGCCAAGTTCTCTCCTTCTGATGGTGTTCCTCTAGAGGATCCTACTGAATATCGCGAGTTGGTGGGTTGCTTAGTTTATCTTACTGTATCTCGGCCAGACATTGTCCATGCTGTTCCTATTGTGAGCCTCGGTATTTTCTGGGTATTGAGGTTGCTTCTTCCCCTAAGGGGTAAGTCTGGGCCAGTTCAAGTATGCTACTGATATTATCCACCGAGCTCGTCTCACTGATTACAAAACCGTTGATACTCCTCTTGAGCTCCATGCCAAGTTCTCTTCTTCTGATGGTGTTCCTCTAGAGGATCTTACTGAATATTGTGAGTTGGTGGGTTGCTTAGTTTATCTTACTCTGACTCAGCCAGACATTGCCCATGATGTTCCTATTGTGAGTCAGTATGTTTCTGCTCCTCGATCTACCCATTGAGCTGCCCACTTACGTATTTTGCGTTATGTTCGTGGTACTCTCCATCAGTGTCTTCTGCTCTCTTCCACATCCAGATTGACTCTTCAAGCTTACGCTGATGCTGATTGGGCAGGTGATATTAGTGACCGCAAATCAACCTTTGGCTTTTGTGTTTTTCTAGGTGATTCCCTAATCTCCTGGAAAAGCAAAAAGCAATCTGTTGTTGCTTGATCCACTGCTGGAGCCGAATATCGCACTATGGCTCATGCTACCTCAAAAATAGTTTGGCTTCATTGGCTCCTCTCAGATATGGGTGTTTTTGTCTCTTCTCCTATGCCCTTGTATTGTGATAATAAGAGTGCTATTCAGATAGCTAACAACTCGGTCTTCCATGAATGTATCAAGCACATAGAAATTGATTGCCATTTTAGTTGTCAGCATCTTCAGTCCGCCACCATTATCTTACCTTTTGTTGCCTCCACGTTGCAGTTGGTTGACTTCTTCACGAAGACTCACACTGCATCTCGGTTTTGCTTCCTCCTTGGCAAAACTGTCGATGCTCCCCGCTCTCGCATCCTGAGTTTGAGCGGGGGGGGGGGGGGGGGGGGGGGGGGGGGGGGGGTGGGGGGGGGGGTTAATGGAATGTGTATCATATTGAAATCAAGGTAGCTATTTATGGATTAGGCGTAATCTTATCCTACTATTTATGGCAAAGATTAGGCTTGATTAGACTTACCATTTGTGTATCATTTCAAGGGTTATATATACCCAGCACTGTAATCTTCTAATTATCAATAATACAGGCCAGTTTTCTCCAATCTATTTTCACGTTTGTCTGGTTTCATCCTTGCCATCTAGTTTGTGGACGTACCCTGAATGGATTTGATCAGTCTTGCCTGTGTTGGGACAAGTTTTGTGAGCAGATGAGAATGTTGCCTTACCTTTAGCCGTAGGCCTTTGATGGGAAAAATTATACAACCACCACCAAGAAGTTTAGGCAAAATGTTTTTGACCAAAATGAGAGAGAAAATATTGGATGAAGACTTTCTCCTCTCCTAGGCTACGAGCTCCCGACGTACTAAAGAGTATAAAAAAAAATTCGAGGTTTGTCAGAGAGGGAAGATTTTCTCTTCTCTTTTTTCCCCAAAAATAGGGACTCTTGATTAAGTTGGAAAGTTCATTCACTTGCTTAACATCAACCCGTATGGTTGGTCTGTTGGTCAAGGCCTGAGACTTAGAGGTTTGCTCTCTCCTAAGATTTCAGGTTCGAAATTCCCTGGTATTATCAACTCCTTTGAGCAGTCCATACGGAGCTTTGCTTCAGCTTTAATTAGATTTCCTGTAAGTGGTCGAGGTGCATATAAATTGACCCGAACGTCTAAGTTATCAAAAAGATCTAGATTTCCTCGAAAAGACATTGCAGTGAAGTGTTTAGATGTCCAGCTCCCGAATCATCTAGAAAGATTCAAGAACATAGGAATGCTTTAGGCCTAACCTCATCTCATTTTCTATAAAAATGTAAAGCCATTCCATCGGTCCTCACAGAATTATGGACAGTCTAACTATAAATTAGAAGGATCCCACATAACGGTGTCCATTCATAGTGTTTGCTTTTCCCCAATGTCAGTGTTTTTTTCGTATTTTTCTTTTGTCCACTAAAGAGGTAGACAGTAGAGAACATTTGGAGTGCTAGCTTTTCTTGGGAAGCTGGTTAGAATCTTTTTGAAAGACGTAACATCACTCCAAATTGTTTGCAATAGGTTTCATGCGGATCCGGGAGCCCTGTAGTGAACTCACTACATGGTTGTAGTGAGTAATCGCAGCCGTCCAAAAGTATTTTCAACAGTTTGGATCCGCATTATGAAACTTTGTCAAATGTAGTCTATTTCTATATCTGGTCTGTTGTTATGCAACTTTTTGTCGTTGGATTTTAAGTTGTTAGGTGGAGAGGTTCAATATTATAATAAGTAATCACCCGTATCCGTTACATATCCAACCGTGGTTAGGTACGTTAACACAATGGTGTGGAGTATTTTCATCCTCTAGGTAAAGTGTTATTGTGCTATGTCAAGTGGTAGTACTCAAATAGTATTTCACGCGCTAAGTAGTGATCGTTATAAGAACGTAAGAGTATCACTCTTCTTGCATTTTTTAATTTTAATGGTAATAGTTGTAATTAAGCTAGCATAATCAATCTTTCTCGTTCATAGTGGGGTTATTATTTATATCTAGTATAAAACCCTATAAAATTTGGGATCCCTAATTTTAAAAAAAAAATTGAGGGCTCAAGACGGAAGCCTTCCTCGCCTTCTCTCAGGGACGGGCCTCGTGTTAGTATTCAAATAGTGTTATTCTTGTTGTGCTAATCCATATTTTGTTTGAAGTGACATGATCTAATCCATCCAAAATTATGTTTGTGAAGCATTATTCTCCTATAGTCGCATATGCTGAAATATTAGGTGATGTACTTTTAAAAATCTTTTTATGTGGGCTTTATTCTGGAGTAGCCCAATAATGGAATGCCTCTTGGATAATTCCATAATGCTAAGATGCTCTGACTTGGGGCCGCGTGTCCTTTTATCATGTTTTGTGCTCTGTTTTAGTTGACCCCTAATTTGTCCCAACCATGGCAATTTTTAGTTGGAGTTGGACCACTTTTAGAGGGGCATATGGTGTATGGTACACAACTTTTTGAATTCCATCTAACAACTAAGATTAGCTGATCATTAAACTCTGGTTTGAATGCAACATTTTTCTCAGGCACTTGGTTGCTTCTTCGAGCTCAGTTTACGTTCCGATTAGGAACTCTTTAGTCCAACCGATGGCCCGATTAAGACAGTGGTGGACCAGTGTAAAGACTCAAGTTATCCGTTAGGATTCCGTGAGCAGATTTGGACCCCTTGCTTCTTAGCTACAATTATAGTACTCAATGTTGAAGCACCTTGAGTGGTTGGGTGGGATTCCTTTTTGTTTTTTTGGCAAAATTGATAAAGGCTATTTTGGCCGTGGGATAACCTTAGGAGAGACATAAGGTATTTGTTGATTGTGTTGCGCTTGCGGGCAGGATGGTGGAAGTATGAATCACCTCCTTCGTTTTCAATTTATGTGCTGATAGAGAGTTGCAGATTGGGGGTATAACGTGGAAATTAAACATCTCCATTGAATCTCTAACTTCTTTTACGAAATTAACCGTACGAAGAGAGGTTGTGGGTCAGATTGTAAGATGAAAGAACGTATGGGTTGTTTATGTTCATACAACTTTGAAAAAAGTAAGAGAGGTTGTGGGTCAAATTGTTTATGTTCATTAAAAAGGACAATGGGTTACACTTTCACTTTTTTTTTTTTTGATAATCAAAAGGGTGGGAAGGGGCGACCAGTGTAGCAACTTCCCCTAGGCGTGACCATAGGGAATCCTTACCCGTCAATGGAATGTTTGGTTCGAGCCATAACTACCGTCCGGAAGGACGGGCCGTCACCACGGCACCACTTTAGTGCACAACTGGTAAAAAGTTCCCTCTTTGCTCCGCAGACGGATTTCAAGTAACTGCCGAGACTCGAACCTCCGCCTACGTTAAAGGGAGTGGTGACCCTCACTTGCTGGGCTACCACCTCGGTGGTACACAACCTTTCACTAGATGCTTCTTTCTCTCTCTCATTTGTATTTAGACTAGTACAGTAGTATTCTTTTACATCGTGGAGGCACTCTGGCAACAAATGGGACAGGAACAATGAACATGGCAGAAGGGTTGATCATGTACAAAGTTTACTGTTTATATACATACACACGCATACCTACATGAATAGGTAGTATTTGCTTTTGGGGTTAGGTATCTCTAGATTGAAAAAGTAGAAAATTAGTCTTAGGTTCATTATGTGAATTTCATACACCTATAAATTTATCTATTAATTTTGTAAGGTCTCAAGTCTATTTTAGAGTACCCTAGAGTAAGGTAGGATACCCTAGAGTTTAGGTATTTTCATAAGATTTTAGGGTGTATTTTTTTATTATAGGATAGGGTATCTATTATAGGATAGGGTATCCTAGGGTAGGGTACCCTTGGGTTTAGACACTTTTATAGGGTTTAGGATTTTAGGCACTTTCATAGAGTATCCTTAGGTTTAGATTGTGTGAACTTATGACTTTACAAAATTATTAGGTGGACTTGTGGGCTTATGAAATGTTTACGGTGGATCTATCACTCTATCTCCCTTGAAAAAGACCTGTTGCTCACTCCAATTATATTTTGGATGCTGGTTATCCACCACTCTTTCAGTTGGAGAATTTGTGCGTGTATTGCCCTTTTTTATGGTACAAAAGTAGCATAGGTAACTCTTCTTGTCCTCCCCTTCTAGTCAAGAATAACAAATTATCACTTCTTTTTTGGAAATTTTTGGTAGTGTAAGGTGTCCAGGGCTAACTTGCGTGTATCTTGGACTAATCCCTACAGTTCCTTGTTTCACACGCTTACGCGTGCGGTGAGGTGGCCCAAGAGTTACTGACATAGGGAATCAAATCTAAGACCTTAGAAGGGGAAAAAACCCATAATCTCAAACCAAGACTATAAGACCAATCCGGTGGGGTTAATCCTGCATTATCTTCTCCAGCTAGGAGTGAGGAAAATGCATTTACTCGAGTCTATTATTGTAAGCCACTAACACACCCAACGAACCATATACCATATAGTTATGAATGTGAACTTTTTCTTTATGAAAGAGCATCTTCAACCCAATACTTCCAAATGAAGATGAAGGGTCAAAATAATGTTTTATATTCAAAAAGTAAATTCAGAGTATGTTACTATTCACCTCTTTTCCAACCAACTAGAGAAGACTGAAGAGTATGGGTTGGAGCTCTCCCACACTCTCGAATGGAAATTTAGAGTATGGTCGGAGATACTCTTAATTAAAATTGGATACCTTCTTTCGAAGTTCTTTAGAGTTTATTTTTTTATCCTCTAAACTAATCACTTTTTTGCCACTTCATCCCTAAACTATGAAAATGTTCTATTTCATCCCTCAACTCCCCGATTGCAACCCAATTAGTCTAATAGATGACAAGAGTCCAAATCTTGGACGGAAAAGAAGTTCACATGGCCACCAAACAAAGAGTCTACTCGCATAGACAGTGCCCATTTTGAGAAATATAAATCAAAAGTTTGTAGATTGGATTAAGAACTTGTGGTCATCTGATTGAGCTGATTTTTAACAAGGGTACTCAAAAACTTATTTTAACTTAAATGAACGTTTCGTATTGTTTGTCGGAGACTCCGAAATGGGCCTCGTCTGTGCATGTAGTTTGTTGTTTGGGTGCCATGTGAACTTTTTTCCGTCTAAGATTTGGACGGACTCCCGTTATCCGTCATGTTTGTTGAAATTACGCAACGGATTCGGGATGTTGTAGTGCACTCTAAAATACGTAGCAAAATAAAATAGTTTTGCTCCTATTAGAAGTTGTTTAAAGTTTAATTAGGTTTATTTTGATTTAGACAGGTAAAAATGGAACCTAATTCAGCTCCTAAACAACTTTAAGTGAAAACAAAGCTATCTCGTTTTGTTGTGCAATACCACTGTAGGGCACCCTGCACCTTGGACTGCAACACCCCCTTATCCGCCGTGCACACTCCCTAGTACTTTACTCGAACAAAAATGATACTCTCACAACAATCCAAACACAACAATTTACGCAACCTCTCACATGCATGTGGGCTCCACACACACTACTATGTGTGGGCCCCACATGTATGTGAGAGGTTGTGTAAGTTGTTGTGTTTGAATCGTTGTGTGAGTAGCATTATCTTTACTCGAATTATGCAGTGCTTTTTCTCTGCTAAACTTTCATCGGCGGGTTTTTTTTTTCTAGAAGCAACACTGCAAATATATATATGATCATTAATAATATCCGAGGTTACATCATTACAAAATGGGAAAATGACGGCTAAGGACGTGTTTTAATAATTAATATCTGCCAAGGACATTTTGTTCATTAATAAATACTCTTAACATGTTCTGAAAATGTATTAATTATCAAAACACGTCCTGGGCCATCATTTTCTCTTACAAAATTGTATCAGGGAATTCCCGATACCTAGAAGCAAGAGTATGGGCCTCCTGTACTCCAGAACGATGAACCTTCTTAATAATAACAACATTACACATCCTACGAATACTTAATTGAGGAAGGTCCACGGCAACTCTGCCAAGGGAGGTCGGTGTAATTTCAACAATTATACAGGAGCCTTGTGTAATTATCAGAACTCTCAGAGACCTCTTTTTTGGGTATAAAATTGTGTCCACTCATTAAGTTAAGAGAATTGATATTCGCGTTCCCTTTTTTGATGCAGATGTTTCACTTTGTTCATGAAGTTACTTGAAATTAACTTCACGTTGATAGTGAAGCGCCTGCATAAAAAAAAAGAGAGCGCAAATATCAATTCCCTAAGTTAATTATTAGTATTAGTAAAACAAAAGAAGTTAGTAATTAAAAAGGGTTGTGCAATAATGAAAAACAGTTCAAGTGCAGGACACAAGTGAAGTGAAACCCCTAATTAACTGAAAAGCTACAAAGGGAATTAATTAAACGTCCTAAATGAAGTGGGGGGCCGAAAGAACTTTTCATGAAAATACTTATGTTAGTTCCAAAAGGAGGACAAATTATTGGACAAAACAAGGGTACGCTAAAGCTCCAATTCCTTTCGGCTTTACACCCTTTGTCCGGTGTCTCGCTCAAAGTGGCTTTCCTATTGCATGTGGACAGGATTCTCCAAAGCCAATCCGAACTGGTGATGCAAATTAGCTGAATTGAGTTGAGTTTTAGAATGTTTATGCTTGTTTGTTAAATTTTTATTGATTTCTAGCTCGAGCTTCATCTCAGTGAAAATTTGGCGAGATGAGTTCGAGCCGAACTTGTTTAGGTTTGAGTTGAACTTGAGCTTGTGCACGAGCCTTAACGAGTTAAGAATATCGTATATTTATCCTCTCATGCAGGTTTGGGGATCGAATAAAAGTTTAAATTTGTAGTACATAAATAAGTTCATACATATGTAAGATAAGATTATAAAAACACGTAAAACTATAAATAAGTTTTCATAGTACTTTTAAAAGTTTATACATGCACAAGTTACACAATTTTCATTATATACATATACACTTATACATATTCAAGGTTATAGGAGTATATACAACGACACACACACACACTAACTAGGTTCATTAGCCTAATCGAGTCTAATACTGTCAAGTTCAAGTTCTGCTCCTTTATTGAACAAACCTAACATTGAGGTTCAAGTTCAGTTCATTTAGTAGATGAATTAAACTCGAATGAGCATTTATCGAGTCGAGCCGCGAATAGTACTTCACAGACAACTCGGTTCATCTACAACCCTAATCCAAACTAGTGGTTCTGTTCTCTATTGGCAAGTTTTTGTTGTGTATTGTTTTAAGACAAAGTAACCATAGATATATTAATAATTAATGTTCCAAGTGAAAATAAAAAAATCAAGGAACGTTTGTTTGCAGGATAAGAAAAGTGGAAGTATGAGATCCATTTTTTCTGTATTTGATTGTACAGCTTCACGTGGTAAGATAGTGCACAAATCCCTAGAGGTGTATGTAGACACCCAAATTTAGCTTAGCATGTATTTAAGCCCCACTTTGAATATTTTCCGATGATGAATAGGTTCTCGTAAGTATTTGGCTAAGAGTACACTCCTGCTTAAACAGTTGTTGGAATACTCTCTAAAATTCCTTTCTGATGCAGAAATTTAATGACTCTACTAAAAACGAGGAGTTTTTTTTATCATATCTTTTAATTTCTAGTTTAAATATCTATTTATAGTTTTTAGTGTCATTCGGTCGTTCGAAGAATCTATCTAGGAAGTTGTGCTTTTGTTTAATAGTTGTCTAGGGTTTTGAAAGGTCAACGTTGGAAATTGTCTAGTCTTGATGTGTCATATTTTGTAATGCCTATTTATATGAGTTCTAATGAAATGAAAAGAGAGTTTTGAGTGTTGAATTAAAATAGCCTTTGGCTTGTGAGAAGATTTATCTTCTTGTTCATCGTTTCTGTATCTCTTAGGTGGATTCCTTCGAGTGGTGAGCGATCCCTACGTTCTGTATCCCTAGTTAAATCCTCGGGTGGTGATATCTGTATCCTGTTGGTTTTCTAACTTGGGTGGTGAGCGATTATCCCCATTACCCTTTTATCCCTTTTTACCTTTTCTTCCGTCCCGTCTGAAAAATCCGCCGTCACTTTCAAAGCTTATCCACATCCTTATCTTCCCTTTCCAAACTAGTCGCCACTTTGAGAAGCGACAATCACCACTGGCACTAATTTGTGTCGATCAGTACTAGATATACAACTGATCACCATCTTTCTTCTCTACCTTAACTTTGCTGATCGCTAGATAAATAGTCGATCGCCATTTTTGGTATCCATCGTCATTCTCCTTCTGGTCTAGAACCACAACTGCCTTACCATTTCTGTCTATCGCCATTCTTTCTAGTGATTGCTGATCTTGGTTTCTTTTAGAACAGAGTTTGAATCCTCTTCGAACTCCTCCTTCCTAATGTCGATCGGTTATACATTCCAGATCTCATACAACTCTATTTGGGTGTTTAAACACCCAATTTCGGATTTAATTAATTCACGTTTCTCTTATAAATAGAGGCCTAAACCTCCGAATTAAATAAGTTCAATCCCTCTCAAACCACCTTGAAGCTCTGCGAAAATCCCTACCAGTCAATCCCATAAAGCAAACCCTAGTCTTCAAATTGTTGAATCCCGAAGTCCATAATATTTTGTGTATTCACCAAACCTTCCAATAACCGAAGTCTTCCACCGTGCTTTTATACCCATAAAAGCTAAGAAACCGTGCTCCGATATCTTACTGGGCATTGAGGGATCAAGGTGGGATAATCCACTTGCCCCAGTGGGCTACCCATCTTCCGTAGCGTTTTGGTTTAATTCTTTTACTCTTTTTTTTTTTTTTTTGCGTTTTCCTGTGTTTCTGTTGTTGTGGTGAAACTAGGAGCGGCGATCATCACAACTTTGTGGCGGTCGCCAGTGTTTTATATTGCATTTGGCAATCGATCGATCTTAAGTGGCAAGTTCTGTCGATCGTCAGTGATCCTAGCGATTGCCAGTCCCTGTCAAACTGTTTTCATATTTTTTGCATGTTTCCCCTGTTCTTTTCCCGGTTGTGGTTTTATTATTCGTTCTCACCCGTATCTGTTTAATGGCTAATTAAAATGTACTTGCAAAATCAAGGAAAAAAAAAAACTGAAACATTTTATGTCGAACAATTAATGGCCAACCTTTTGGTTGGTCAGAGATCTAGCACTTCCACCTAATCATACCCTTGGCGTCCAAATTCAAAATCTCGATCTTTTTGATTTCTTGGTTCCTAAAACCAAGTGGCGACTCTAAACAGAATAAGTGCCCGACAACGGACACTTCTGATCAAACAAGGGACGCCGTAACGAGTGTGTAAAGGAGAGTAGTTTAGCTAATTAGCCATCCTATATGGTGAGACCTCAAAAAGGAGGGTATCCACACTTTGATAACTCAATAATCAATGAATAAGGTGGAACATTTTTTAAAAAAAATCTATAGACAAAAGTACTCAGGCCGGGGTTCTTTGTTTGACAGGATTATATATAGTAAAGGGACATATAATGTCAAAGAGTACGTAGTTCCATCGAATTAGTAGTGATGTGACAAATAACATCACATTTCCCATGCATTGTATCCGTTGGACATTTAATTTTGACGTAAGATTTACTTAACCAATCACCGTATACGTGGTTCCTACGTACTTCCTAGCTAGGTACAATTCAATCTGATACTCATATATTCAATTAATAAGCGGACTCTTATTGAAGGAGTACATGCTAGTGTCTTTCATAATTATATACTACTATCTTATCATAATGCGAAATACAAATTTCCTGCCTATGAGATCTCTATTTCAGAAAAGTTCCTTATTCTTTATTTTAGTGTAAATCTTAGCATAACGCTAAGGTTTTCGTTGCCTGATGTGTTTAGCAATTCAAAGATCTCAAAATTTTCTTGCTCCATTCAGTTGCACCGGAAGGATGAGAAGTGATGAAAATATCAATTTTCTTGTAATTTTCTATGTGTTCAGTTACCAGAAAAGTTGTATAACCCACAGTTTCAATTTTTTCACTGAGAATAACTTCTTGTTTTCTTGCAAGATTTCTTGTCAAGAAAACACACACACAAGAATAAATTTTATTTTCTTTTATTTCACCTTACTTCACATCTTTTGGAAATCAATTTTTCACACGACATTTCCGGGTGAATAGAGCCAAGAAAATTGGGACGCGAAAAAGCCAAAGGAACGACAATGAAACAGTATTTGTTCAGAGAGAGAGAGAGAGAGTAAACGACAAGCTGGGAAAGAGACAAGGGATTGGTGTGGACGATACGTAATTGTCCAATATGCAGTATTGATTATTAAGTAAAGTGCTTCTTTTGGGTCTCCAAACACAAATACTATTCACGAGACAAAGGCTTAGAGATGCCATTATTAGGTAGCCCAAAAAATATAGGGGACGGCTATTCGCAGCTCCTCGCAGCTCCCTATTTTCTCCCGCAGCTCGTTAAAATTTTTTAATTATACTCGGCAGTTAGTTACCAAAATTGAGATACATTTTCAGCATCCAATTACCGAAATATAATATTTGTTTCAACAACTAGTAACCGAAAATGTATGTTCGGCAGTTATTTACCAAAAGTTGAACATATTTTCGACATGTAGTTACCGAAATATAATATTGTTTTCAACAGCTATTTACCGAAATTTTATGTATGATTTTCAACAACCATTTATCGAAATGTAGTGGGCTGCAGGAGAAAATAGGGGGCTACGAATAGTCGCCCCCAATATGTACCTTCGTCCCAAAATGTTTGTCCTATCCGTAAAACGATGACTCAACAATAAAGCATTTCTTTCAAGAAAAAATTTGAACTTTTTTTTTTATAAATTAAAGAACTCTTCGATATCTAGTAAATTGTTGAAAAAAGTTTTTTTTTTTGCAAAAATTGTACTCCCTCCGTCCCTTTTTAATAGTCCAGTATTCCATTTTGGGCTGTCCCTTAATAAGTGTCCATTTTGTAAAGTTAGTGGGTAAAAGTTGATGTATTGTCTATTTTGTCCCTAAAAGTAAATTCCTTTTTGAAAAGTTAGTGAGGAAAAGTGTAATAATGATGGGCAAGTAGGGAAAGTGGAGGAAAAAGTTGATGTGAAAGGTATAATGATGATGTCTTTTTAATAAGTTGGAATTACGAAGTATGACAATTAAAAAGGGACGGAGGGAGTATTATTTTTGGCTTTGTTTGGTTGAGAGTTTAGTTTAGTTTTGGTAGTGGGTGGAGAGAGAAATAAGATAATGATTGGAAATAGGGGTAATGATTGGAGAGAGATAGAGAGAGATGAGAACGTAATAATTGGAGAATAGGGTAATGATTAGAAAAAGAAGTAGGGTAATGATTGGAAAACAAAATAAAAACAAAACAAAAGTGAGAAACGAACATAGCCTTTACATCTTCGTTTTATGGACCGGACAAACATTTTGGGACGGAATATATGAAAACTTTACCATAAAAAACGTATGCTTACAGCTTACTCTTGACTCTTGAAATGATGCACTAGTGTTTTTTCGATCCCCTTTAATCCTCTCTCTCTCTCTCTCTCTCTCTCTTTAAAATTTCTGAGCACAGGCAACATATGTAGTGTCATGGCTTATATGGGTTTGAGTTTTGGAGGGTCGACTCTAAGTAAAGTGGAAAACAAAATGTGGAAGCTACTAGCTCACAATTCATTGGAGGGTGATTAAGATGCAATAAGTATTTTCAAAAACATGAAAAAAAATGTATGGCAGTTATGCAAAATATTACCATTCAAATTATAATTTTCTTGACATTTTCTATAGAGTAATGCTACGTAAACACATACAAAAATGCACAAATTCTCATAAAGGAGTGTCTAGAACTATTTGATGTATGTGGAAACATACACCTGCCACTCCCCCCTCCATATACCTCTGACCTTGCATGCACATTGGGCGATTCTAGACACATTCCTGTCCGGATTTGGACAATCTTGTTAGTGACAATAACATTTTTGCTCATTATATTATAATTAAGAAATGCATAATAATAACAAATGCTTGGCAATACCCATAAATTTCCACCAATGATATGTTCAAACCCACACATTTCACAGAAAACAACTTTTGGATTCTGGCCAACTGGAATAACCTCATTAGTTATTGATGCTACAGTCCCAATAAATAACAAAAATGCTCAACCAATTTCTATTGGTTTGGAAGAAAAAAGATGAAGTTATTATTTTTATTTGTGAAGCACACTTATCAATGAAAGCAACTCAACTTTATTTTTATCAAATTTATGCGTCTACAATACTCTAGAAACTCCTACAATGAACTGCACACCTAATTTAATTGTATATTAGCACCGCCCTCATTTCGTCATACTTTTTTTTATGACTCATGTGCCCGGCTAGTTTACACGTTCCTCCATTAACCTTGATGTCCTAATCCTAACTGTCAACTTGTTGAGAGCCCAATTATAATTGGAACAAATCTCCGTATACATTTACCTTAAAAAATTTAATAGCACCTAAAAGGTTTTGAACTCGAAATCTGAAAGGGGAAATAAATCCCAATTTCTAGGCTGCCCTTTGGGGTTTTTTTTTTTTTTTTTGCCCAGTGCCCTTTCGGGTTCTCATAGGTGACATCTAAAATCAATCAATTAACATAAATAAAATAACTAATGGGCGGTGCATTTGATGTTAAGTGGGTCCCATTTACATTTTACAACATGTACCAACTACCATTATCCCCACAACATAAGTATATGCGGTCTATAATTTAAACGTTATATGAGGAGATAATTTTGTTTAAAAGGGGCTTGTCTCGAATAACTACGGGCTATATTTTAATGACCTCGTTCGTAATTTTTTTTCTTTTTTGTCTAGGGAAAAAATAATGTATGGTAATTAATTATGATTGAAAAATACTTGCGGTCCTTAATAGATGGTAGCATTATAATCTAGCAAAGTGTATACAAATCTATGAATATATAAATATGTGACTTTTAAATTGCAATATTTGATTTTTCAAGAAGAATAAGGGTCTATGGTAATTGAGTTAAGCTCCTAATTTTTAATAGATGATTTGTAGGTCAAACCCTATAATGTACAGTAACAAATAGAAAATTCTCGAAATTACTAGATATCAGTGCATGGGACTATATTAGGTTTAAACAATAGAGTGCTAAAAAAAATGGAAAATATATTGGCACTTTAAAAATTGATTTGAGCAATTTTTTTTATTAAACTATTCAATAAAAAATTGTTTGGATGAAGCCCTTTCAGGTTTTTTTTTTTTTGCAGATTTCTAACGAGTACCTTTAAAATCACGTTTTGACCATATTGAGCGGCTCGGATCAACGAAATTCGATCGAAAAAAGGGAAAAATGGAGAGGTTCACATTTTAACTAAAATGAGAACATTCTCATTTGAAAGGGACTCATTTGAACCATTCAATACATGTTAAGGTCCCATTGCGTGATACAAACAGAGAATAATGCTTTAATTCAGCCCCACTAAATAGTAACGATAGAGACTTGAACTCCAAAGTATAGCGGGAGAAGAGAAATTTGAGTAACCCTTTCAGCCAAGCCAACCACTTTGTAGTAAATTTTCCTCAACTTGATTACATTGTCCAATAGGTGCTGTCGCCAAGTGAACCGGTTTCCGGGTCGACCGGAGATTTGGAACCAACCGGGTTTGGGGGCATCAAACACCATGCAGGTGCAGTGCCCAATCTCTTTTTTTCTTGGCAAAAAGTCAAGCCTCTGAACTGAACTGAACTGAACTCAACCACGGAGAGAGAGAGAGGGAGAGAGAGAGAGAGAGAGAGAGATTATTACTGAAGGAGTATATCAGAAACGAGAGAAGGAAGCTAGTCTGAGGTGGTGGTTGTTTGTAATTGAGTTTGGATTGATTGTGTTGGAGTAAGAGAAGAATAATGGAAGGAGAGCACATAAGGAGGCACCACAAGCACGAGCCCAAAGACAACCAGTGCACTTCCGTTCTCGTCAAGCACATCAAAGCCCCCGTTGATCTCGTACTCTCTCTCTCTCTCTCTCTTGAGAAATTGAGTTGGTATTTGATTTCTTTTTTGTTTAATTTGCCATGGTGTTTGTCTGGATTTGAGTTCTGAGACTTTGGTTTGTGAATTTAGAGGCTTGTCTTCTGTTTTGAGTTCTATTTCGGATGGAAAATTGTTTTCTCTTGTTTGGTGTGAAAGAAAACTGAGGGGGGGAATAACGACAAAACGAAGAATTAAATAAGCACAGTGAATTTTCCTATACACTTTCTTCAAAATTTGTTTTTCCTTTCCTTTCCTCAATTTCCAAACGGGGCGAGTGCTATTTACGAAACGAAACTGCACAACACAGGATTCACTAGTTTTTTTTCCTTTTCAGATGTTTTCTAGGCTACTTAAGGAAGCGATGATCATTTACTGTTTGACGACACTTTTGTTGGCTTGTTTGATTTCCTTTTTCAGTGCAGATGTGAGAAGAAAATAAGTTGGATTTGGGTACATTTTGTTATGGTGTTTTGTGTGTGTGTGTGTGTGTTTTGAGTTCTGAGACGTGGTTTGGTGAATTCAAAGACTCTGTGTATTCTGTTGTGATTTTGAGTTTCTTTTCGGACTACTGTTATCCTTTTATCTTTTTTGAAATATGATTGGGTTTATTTGTGTGCATGTATTTGGTTGCCAAAAAATTTCAGGGAAAGTAACATGATGTGTTTTGTTATGTTCTTTTTACCTGAGAGGAAGATGTTTATTTAGCATTGGTCTAGCTCTATAACCTTTGCTAACCCCTGATATCGAAAGCCTTGATTGATGCTAAGGGACTCTATCAACTGTTTTCTGTTTTCTCATTATTTTTACTTCAAAGGTTGAGCTGCGCTTCTTTCGCTTAATGAATTATTGTGATTTTGTTAGGTTTGGTCATTGGTGAGGAGCTTCGATCAGCCACAGAAGTATAAGCCATTTGTGAGCCGATGTATCGTGCAAGGTGACCTTAAGATTGGGAGTCTGAGACAGGTGGATGTGAAATCGGGACTTCCGGCCACTATGAGCACTGAAAGGCTCGAACTGCTTGATGATGAAGAACACATCCTCGGTATCAGGATTGTTGGTGGTGATCACAGGCTGAAGGTACATTTACTGTTGTCTCATTCCCTGATTTCCTCTCTAGTTCATCCCGGCTAATATACAGGATTGTCCTGCTCTAAAACACCCTTATTTTTGCTGCTGTTGAGTGGCAATTATTTAACATTTCGAAACATCCGATCACAATTTCGTAGAGCTCAAAATTCATTTGTATGTTTCCGAAACCTTTTTTTGTTTCCTAGCTGACCGAAACAATGTACAAATACGAAATTATGTGTATCACATCATTGCTGTTTTTTCTGTCTCTTCTACCAAATTCCTCCAATCATGGAGTGCTCCGGAAACTATTTCTGCTTTCTACTTGGGTAATGCAGTTTCTCCAGAAACATTCAAATCTTGGTTTCTTTTGTTTCTTGATTCTGCAGAACTATTCTTCGATCATCACTGTTCACCCAGAGATAACTGATGGGAGGCCGGGGACCATAGTGATAGAGTCATTTGTAGTCGACGTGCCCAATGGAAACACAAACGATGAGACATGCTACTTTGTTAAGGCCCTCATCAACTGCAATCTCAAATCTTTGGCTGAAGTCTCTGAGAGAATGGCCATCCAGATCCGGGGAGGACCCATCCAGAACCGGGGAGGACCCACAATGCGAGTCTGAGTGGTGGGGTGACAGGACATTTAAAGAATTGTGATGGCTGTTGGTAAAAAATCCTGATTCAGTCACCCACAAGCTTTGTAGAGATTGGTTGGAGCAGGTCTTTCTCTTCCACTTTCGCACAAGTTTTGTATGGAGTCTTGCTCTTAGAGTAGGCGTTATCATCCTCTTTTCAATTTAGTTTTGTCCTTGTTTGCTTCTCTTAAAGTGCTGCTCTTACTATTCAGAGAACTCTACGTATAAGAGAACTTTGTTCTCTTCCACTGTAATGTTCCTGGGTTTCGAGCATGGACTTCTGTAAGTTGTTGTGGTGTAAAATATGTAAATATACGCGAAAAATGTGTTGTCCAGTTTGGATTTTCACGTTCGCGGTGGAAATGGACTTGTGGGTATGTGTTTCTTAGTCCTGAGTCCTGCATATGCTCTACAACTCATCTGAGCATTTTGCATATAGTTATTGATTTTCTTCTTTTGTCAGTAACCAATCCTAGTGTTTGATAGCTCCATGATCCAAATTTAGTCAAAGGAGATGTTCTGATCATGGGTTGGAAAGCGATCTTATCAAGTAAAAGTAGAAGGAAAATAACTCCTTCGCGTCACTACGTTCTTAGTGGCTAGGTTTAGAAATCTTGTTCTTCGTTATTAGCTTCGCAAAATCCTGGTCTATCCAAGTTTTTGGGAAAGTTAACTTCATATGAAGAAACAAGCCAAAGATATGAAGGGTATATAGCCTTGAAAAATCCAAACAAAGACAGACCCAACAAATCCAAACAGGACTACTAGAGTAGCCAAAACCCAGAACAACTAACACAGACCCGAAGTTATTAGCACAGATGGCCACTTGACCACATGGAGTCGAGATCAATTGATAACTGAATTTTGATACAATTATCTCCTCAAACCTTCTTATTTTCCAGTTTCTTGGGTGAATATTGAACAATAATCACGAATATTGAACAATAATCACCAAGTCATGTTACATCTTAATCATTGCTGATTGCAGCATTTGCTGGTTCAGTTGGATAGAGAGAGTTCTTTATCCTGAAAATGAAGATGTTCTTGGTGCAGAAAACACACCACAACAAGGTACTCATTATTTGCTGGGAACTGTCAAAATAGATCACAATCACTAAACTGGAACCAGTCATTTTTCCTTGATTCTCTCGCATCTTTGGAGGCCAAATATGTGATTCCTCCAATGTCTTTGCAGATTATGCCTCTTCTAACTGCAACTATCTTAGTATTTCTTATTTCTGATCGAACCTTTGGTGCCAAGAATGGTTTTAGTTGGAGACATAATCTAGATGGTTGAAATTTTTGCAGGGTTAATGTGGTTTTTGTGAAAAAAATCAAAGCTGGATCAGCAAGACACGTGGCTTGGTGTACAGTACTGTAAGGCTTAGCACTCCATGAATCATAATGACTGCTCCACATACAATCGCATTTAGTTCTTTCTTTTTTCTGGTATGCCAATTTGCGGGAAGAAGGAATTTACATAAATTCAGCCTAATGCCAAGAACGTCCTCTGCCCTTCGAACATCAAAATCAATACGAGAAGGGGGAGGGGAGGGGAGGCCGAGGCAATTTATGCATAATAACAACAATGCTCTTTAAATGAACAATAATCTGAGTTCAACTGAGGGTACTTCATGATTAACATGTCACAAAATTTTCTCTTTTATTGTATATTACACCCCACATAACCCTGGAAGTATTTCTATTAATACTAAAAGTTGAGCTAGTAGAACAACCACCTTTACATAAGAAACATACTAGAATGAGTAGCACAAGAAATACAAAAAAAAAAAAAAAAAGATTGTGGCAAACTAGGAACTATTTGAACTCATAAGCCAAAAAATTTTACTGAGGAGGAGCGTACATTACAACTCATGGTACCTGAGACTTCAATTTCAAGTTGCATCTCTATGGCTGCGTGGGGGTGGGAGATGTTGGAGGCTTCAAATCTGGATACTGCAACCAAAGAGGTAAGAGAAAGAAAAAACAGTCACTCGACACTACTACCCCCCAAAAATAGAAGAACGGTATAATCACAGGAAAATTATACAGGAACTATACAAACTGATACGGCAGATGTGAGTTTTAATGTTTGTTATTTGAGACCAAAAAACCCACCAAGCCAGCGCATTGTTTAGAAAATGCCACGGCCACATCATTCTCATTGTACTTGCTATGTAAGAACTCTGCAGAACAGCATTTTCCAAAGAAAAACAGAAAAAGAAAGAAAGAAAGGGTATGGAGAGAGATTAATGAAGAGGGAAAGAAAAAGCATTGGAAACATAAGATCAAAATAGAACTCGATGTATTTAATGTATAAAAAAACTCTGCAGGAATTCATTTTCCCCACAAAAGAAAGAAAGACCATGGCAAAAGATTCTGAGGAAAGGCAAGAAGATAACAAAGCGAACTCTTTGGATTCCCTGCCATTTTTCTGTCCCTTGGACCATAAATCCATGATTGAAGGATACAAAAAACAGCATATAAAGGCTACTATGAGGGTGAAAACGAGAATTACAAATGGGTATGGCGAGAGTGGTCTTGAATTTCCAGGAAGTGATTCTGCTTTGACTTCTTCCTTGGGGACTGAATTGATTTTGGGAGCAGGTTCACCAGCTGCTTCTACTTTCGGTAAGGACCCATCAGTGAGGGTAGGGCTTGCCTCCTCCACAGGTGCCGGAAGAACCTTGCTAATATTAAGGGCTGGTAGAAGGGCCCTCCCAATTTGCTGGGTTTTAGAAAAAGAAAAATTGGTGTTTAGGATTTTAGATCACGGACTATTATAGTAATTATCATAAATTCCAAATGGAAAGTCAAATACATTTGAAACGGTCCATCGCTGAGAGTCAGGACTTCATGAGTACCTTTATATCGTCTCCAAGTTCTTTGGGAGCAACTTTGGTTGTCAATAACTCATCAACTTGTTGCAAAGTTTGCTTCCGGTCCTGTCATGGAAAATGGAAGTGACCTAATCTTACTACTTACAAAGTACACTTCGAACTGTTTGCCAATATTTGACAAATCACTTCTCAGAAACAGTGTTTTTTGAAACAATAATGCTCATCATTTCACTTCATATTCATTTTCATAATTTCCAAACATTTCGACCATAACAACCAACAATACTTTCACAATCTGATCACTAAACAGTAATGCAAAATTTACATGATTAGCACTTCAAATATACGTGATTATCTTGTGAATCCCCAGTCCCGGCGTGGATAGCCTGCCTTTGACCGAACTGGGGAGGGGAATAGTCGAGGTGTGCGTAAGCTGGCCCAGACACCTTGACTGTCGAATCAAGAAAAGAAACAAACCAGTAGCGTATTCCGCGACACAGACATTTATACTATATTACTACGGAAATAACTAGAGATGCATAGCATTGTCAGTCTTGAGGAATTCTGGTATGGTTTTCATCCTCCAAACAATTTGAAATTTGCTCAAACTGTTGCTCTACATAGTGCATGAGTCACCCACTGCGTGTGCATATGGGACCTGCACACGAGTGAGTCTGTGTGGAGAGAGAGAGAGAGTGATTTTAGTGTCCCAAAGATGAAAACCACTCCTCAAGCTCTATAGTGAAAACAGAAGAATAAAATTCTAATTAACTCAACAAACCTCTGCGAAAAGGAGCTTCTTGCTGATAACTTGAAGAAGTGCAGCTGAGCCTAGAAGTTGGAGTATTGTTTCTACCTAAACAGATATGGCAAAAACATCAACAATAAATTTGTCCAAAAAATTGCACAAGACTTAGAAAATGCATAATCTATAATGAAAGCCCGAGTCTCAAAATCTCAACCTCTGAAAATGCCAATAAACCTAATCCCGTAGCAGCAGCAATCCCAAGGGTAAGAGATAATGCATCGGAGCCCTCCTGAAAAATCAACATGTCGCAAACAATTAGCCAAAATGACTCCAGGAATTGTCATTTGCATTTTGGTCGCATAGCTTAAAATATAGGATGTGTATCCACTGATGTATTAATTTCAACTGAAAAGAAAAAGCTAGATTTGTGCTTGTTTCAGTGGTGAGGTGAGGAATCTTTTTTGTCATCTTTGATAAGAGATATGTCACTAATGTTGAGTTTGGTTTACTGGAATGGAATGCGCAGTCTCTCGGAATCCTAATTCTGAAGTCTGGTTCTTTCAATAAAATAACAGAATGCAACTAGAAATGGAATCATCAATCAGCATTTTAGGTAAAGGGCCATTCCATTGGCAGACCACAACACGATTCCATTCTTTTCCCAAATCAATTCAGCGAACCAAAAACTGCCAAAAAGAGTTTATTCTCCTGAATGCTAAACTTGGCATCCAAATCCTCTCAAGCTGTTAAAGCTTTGACTGAATGGTAACAGATTTCTCAAAGAGGGAAACAGTCAACTTGGTTCACTTCTCAAGGGATTGATATCTTCATACAATCACTACCTTATAATAATTATACTAATATACTTTCTCCAGTCTAAACAATCAACTGTAGTTCAACACTTCATTAACAATGGAAAAAAAAAAACACTTGTTTCACGATTATGGGATATGAAACTGGAAAACAATACTTGATTGCTGAAATGGAGAAAGAGGTCAGAGTGTTCAGGCAGATATGAGGGGAAAATACATACTCCGATTGCACCCCCAATTGCATCCGTCAAATTGCTCAAATCAAGACTCAATGTTTTCTGTGGTAGTATCCAAGGAAGACCACTATTCTGCAAACACAAATATTTGTCTTGAAATTTATTCAAGCCGACAATATAACAAAACAAACTTGGATGCCAAGTAGGAAAATGAGAATGGTAATTACCATCCATCCGCGGGGCCCTTCTGCACCATCTTTTATGGCATAAGCAGCTTTGAATCCATTAGAGGTGACCAACTCTGCAACCAGTTCAGAGTTCCCATCGAATCTGGCTTCCATCACAAACTCACAGCATTAGTTTCATGCGTTAGCTAGCAGAAGGATTCAAGAGGAAACCCGTAAAATATTGACACCATTCAATCGAAAAAAAGAAGAAGAAACCTATGATTATAAATAAAATAAAAGAAAGAATAAAAGAGGCAAGGAGGGAGAAAGGAAATGAATAACTTGATGGTAGAAGCTTTTTGTCAGGCTTGCCGCCTTGAGCACGTTGTTTGATGCCATTTTCCGTTGCATATGTTAGGACAGTTGGAGCTCTGAATCTGTTCATGTAACTGCTCGGGTGTCCAAATATGTTATTCTTAGATTATTTCTCATTAATTAACCTTTGTTCTGCAGAATAAATAGCTTATGCTTTTGGTGCACGGAGAAGATCTGATGCAACTCAAACCTAACATCTTTTGATTTTCTTGTCTGGCGTTGAGGGAAAAAAGAGGATAATTTCTCAAATGTTATCTAAAAATGAAGTATGGCTAATGTCTCTTTAGTTCAGGTATGTAAAATCTGGAATCTATTTCGTTTTCCTGCTCTCCTTTTGTAACTGTGAACTAACAAATTCTTATTTAACCGAAGATATTCCATAAAAATGAAAGATAATGCCCTTCATAGGCTGCTAATGTTGGAACAGCATCCATGTGAGGAGACTCAATAACTTGAACCGCTGCTTATTGAGCTTCGTTAAGAAAACTCCCTTGACTTTGAAGTGGAAACATTGTCTGTACATCAGTTTTTCTTGAGGCGTAACACCTTCAGAAATTTTTTGATCCGCCAAAAAAGTTCTTTTAAGTATAAACTGAAAAGGACTTCAATGTAGAACCCATGTTGGATGTGTCAATGGACATAACCTTTCTGTTCTAGTTATTGCTTAGTCTATTCCGTTTCATTCCATTGGACACTATGTGAGTGCTGTTGATACAGGGATTTTGTATCTCTCACCAAATTTGCATCATTGTCTAACCATTACCACAATAGGCATGGCGAAAGATGTTCTTCTTTTCCTCCTCAATTCTCGTTTTGATTTTAAATTCATATCCTAAAATTTCTCTTGATTTTCCGCTTTATCCTCACCTTAATTACACATAATGAATTACAAATTTCAATCCGTAATTCACCCAATTCACAATTTCTCCAAAAAACAAACGATGACTTATTCTTTCAAGTATGGTTTTCATCTTCCACCCAAATTCAATGATGCATAACTCATTTATCATATCATGCAACAAACTAACAATCTATGGGTTGATAGGTAACCTCACAATTATATCATATACAATGTCAACTTTCTTTGTCAGTGACACCTATTATTACACTGGGCAATACATATTATTGCACTGGGTAATTACTACTGACAACTAACAAGTAAAATGCACAATGCATATTATTATATAGGGCAATTAACAACTAAAAAATTGTGGGTCGAAAACTTACTTGTCTAGAATGAACAATGTGGTTTTTTCTGGTTCCTTGAACTTCAAAGAAAGCTTCTTCAAGAACCCTACCTTATCCTCCCCTCGATACGCAACCCCCACCGGCCTCTTTTTTAAGCCCCGGATATCCGGACCGCCCACTTGCCTCAGCTCAACCGGTGGCCTTATATCAACCAACTGACAGGTGGAATCATCACCCAATTTTGCATAAGCATTTTTTGGAGACTCAACTCCCCATGGCTTAGGGCTACTGAAGACCTGAGACAAAACTAGGGGCACCCCTAAAAGGGCAACCCCACCTGCTATAACTAGAGGGTTCTCTACTCCAAAATTAATGATACTATCAATAAACCCACCAAAGTCAAACTCAGAAGATTCCATAGAAGGGAATGAGCTTGCTGATTGTTGAAGTGCTTCCTCGAATGTCAAAGCCCTAGCAAACCCAGAACTAAGAACTGAAGACAATAGCAATAGACCCCCATGAACATTTCTGCTGAAATTCTTTGAGATTTTGTGTGGGTTGTGGTTAAAATTGACAGAAAGTGGGAATTTGATAGGAGAAGAGGTTGGGAGTGATGAGATTTTTCTGGGTTCTGTTCTTCTTTCAGAAAGAACAGATAGGGGTGTCAATCCTACTGCATTGAGGGCTTCCATAGCATAATCACAAAGGCTGCTTCTGAGGTTTCAGAGTATTGGTAGAATTGCCTCAACCACCATTAGAGTTGGATAACTTGGACCTTTCTTTCTCTTTTTTTGGCAGTTATTGTTCACTGTGAAGAAGGCCTTAGCTTCTTGAGTCCAATGGGTGCAATTTGGCTGGTAGTTTTGAGTGTCGGGAAGAGCTGAATTGGCAGGAGGGATGAGCTTTTGGCCAGTTGTGGTGTGACACGTAGCTAGTGAAATCATAGGTTTTGTTATCATGTTGGCATTGGATGGGGGTGGTGACTTTAGCTTGCTCTTGTGTGGTTGAGAAAATGTCCAAAGAAGGTTATCGAAGTACTAGTACTAGTGCGGATAAAAAAAAAAAAAAAAAGTTACTAGTACTAGTAGTAACATGCTACTTAAAACACATTAGTTAAGCTGCAAAATACTACTTTATATATTAATCTACAAGAGGAATTTCTGTTTGACTGGAAAAAAAAATCTACAAGAAAAATAGACACACTCTATAGGCTCGTCCAGTGGCGTAACCAGGAATTAACAATAGTAGGGGCAAACTTTTAAACAGACTTCAACAAAAAAAAAATCATAATTAGCAACACCAAAATAATAAAAGAATGCTTGTGCTAAAATTAATTTTAAAAGAAAGCTAACACATTTACTAAGGAATGTAGTAATTTCATAAACTATCAAAACAAATCAATTGTTTGAATTGTCTCAATGGACCAAGTCTAATAGCAGTTAGATACACAATAACTAAAATGTTAATATTCAGTAATCTTGATCCAATCAGAAAAAATGTGCTCTTCAAATTTTATGCTTAAACCTCTATTTCGTCACGCGTTGTGAGTTTTATCGATAAAGATAAGATTATTTTTAAAATTGTGAATAATTAATGAAGTATAATGCACATAACCTGTAGCAGGCCGAGCGAGATGGCTCGCTCCGCACATGAAGTGGCGTTCTGTTTCGATCCCCCCTTCACCAGGTCCGTGCCGAGCAGGGTAGCATAAGGCTCGGCCCGTCCGATAGTCTGTTGACGGAAGTTTTCTCTCTCCTTCAGATTGATCAAGTCGAAGGTTTCGGTTCATTGTCTTTCGGCTGCACGCTCGGTTTTGAACGAGCGTGGGCCATACCTCCAGCTCGACCGAGTGGGGACAGTGGCGTCAACCGTGACGTCATCCGAGCGGTTATCGGGATAAGGGCAAAGGCACGTGAAGGTGCCAGCTCACCCCACGAACGGTTACAAAACCCTCAGTGTGACGTAGAGGCGAAGTCAGCCGACGCTTGTCGGGCATTGGGGCAATCTTGGAGGCCAAGCTAGGAATTCTTTATAAATATACCATTATGTCTTCTAGTTGGAGGTACGCACTAGGCATAGTAAAACCCTAGCTCTTGGTTCTTCAATTCTCTCTCCTCCTAAGTACTGATTCTCGCACCGGAGGGCCATCCCGGAGATTCTCCGGTGTGGTCATTAGCCGTGCTTCGTTTTGCTGGGCGAAGAGAAGAACAGGAGCAAATCTCGTATCCTTAGCCACAAGACGAAACCATCTAAAATGGAGCCCCACATAACCCATAGTTTAGCTATTTACAAATTTGGACGTTATGTATTGAGGAGTTTCAAATGTGAGTGGTGACTCTCTTTTTATTCATTAAACATCTCACTTCGCAAGTGTAGTGGAATTGTTGTAATATTGGAAACAAAAAGTTGAGAATGAAATATATACAAAATGTATTAAAGTGATTAAATAAAGAACAATTTAAGAAGCCAATTACAGGAAAAAAAAATTACAAAATCTGAAAGGAAAAAAAAAAAAGAGTATTCAATGGGGGCGCGTGCCCCCGCTCGTCCTCATGTGGCTCCGCCACTGGTCCGCTCGTCGATTGCTACTTGAGATCAATTATAAACCTGAAGATCTTGAGTTTAATTACTATTAACAACTCCATGAACTTGTGATTAGTTCTACGTACGGGGAAGAACTTCTGCGCAATCTTGGTTAGAAGATCAACTTTCATAAAATTGAAGTCATTTTTTTCAGACAATGTGAACTACTGTATATCTAAGATTGCTTGTCTAGCATCCTTCAAATCCGTTGATTCGATGATTTTGGGCTTTACATGAGATGTCCAATCCACCACACCAAACTCAATAAGCATATGTACCAGTTTTTCATTTAGAAAATCAATCATAGGCTGGATTGTTGGAAATCTAGATGCTTGTCATGGCAGGTAGACTGTGATTAATTCGGCTATGCATGCTTATTCTTGCAAACCCATTACTTCCATAAATCTATCGTCAATGCTCTTGATAAAACTAACCATGATTTCGTAAGTGGCTCGAGGATCACAGGAAAATTCAGTTAGTTAATTGTGAGAATATTGTGACCAAACCAAAAGACTTGGGGCTGCTAGGTATTACATACTACAGTATATTGAGATGGTGAATGTTGACGTATGCCCCATTTGAATCGGAGATTGGAGAAGGAACACCATTCCTTATGGAGGAGGGTGTTAAGCAATAAGTAACCTCCAAGGCCCTCCAATGTTTGCACAGATGTAAAAAAGCTACCAGGAATGGCCCAATGTTTCCTTTAGTTGGCAGTTCATAATCGTTTAAGCACCAAAAGGCAACCTTGACACTGGGAATATAACAACGTACAGATGACAACTGCCCACACCTCCTTTTTATAATGTCATTGAGAGAATGCTTCCTTAATTAAGACCCATCTCCTTAATTTCCAGCTCTCGAGTGATTTGAATGGCCTATTTATTAAAGAGTAGATTTCTCCCGTTGGAAGACAATTAAAGTGGAGTACTAGAAAAATAGAGTGTATATTTTTACGGGTATGTTTTTTAGTGATTGTGGAGTATCAGCAAAATCAATGAACTTATTGGACGGGTTTATAAAATCAATTTTGCTATCAGCTACGACTACAATACCGATCCTTGTAATGATCCTACGTGGAAAGCTCTAAGGGTCCCACTTTTCTACTTCTCCAGCTTTGAAAACGACGCGCGAGGTTCAAAATTTTGGGAAAGTTATGCTTTGTTTGGATTGAGATTTGAAAAGTGTTTTTAAAAAATAGTAGGGGTAATGAGTGGAGAGAGATAGAGAGAAAAAGGTGAAAAGTAGGGGAATCTAGGGGGAATTTTTTGAAAAATTCTTTTTGAATCGCAAAGGGAACAAGGCATTAATTTTGGTATATACACAGTCTTTCTCTCTCTCCCTCCAAAAAGGATCCTGCAACGCCACCACCATAGCTTCTCACATACGCCCACCGATCGACCACCACCGGAGCCTCGGACATACACCTGCCCACCACCACCGAAGCTCCCACTGATCAACCGGCCCACCACCACAGACGCCGTACCACGAGTCGTCCTAAACCACTGATCCACCACCAAAGTCGCAACCAAAGTTGCCCCACCACCACCAACTCCTCTCTTCAACCGATTTCTCTGTCACAGGTTTGGGTCACCTAAAAAAAATTCGTATCTTTGGGTTTTCTCCTTTCCTTTATTTATTAGCTAGTGAATACCCTCACAACTTATGGGCTTAGATCCTCAAATAACTTTGACGTTAGATGTTGATCACAAGCATGAAGTATGAAAATGCTGTCTGCGATTTACGATTCCCTTGTTTGACTTGTTGCACTCTATATTCAAAGAGTCTTGAATGGAAAGGATGATTGTTTAAAGTATGTGGGTACCTTGTACGTGGTGCCTCCCTTTTGTTAGATGTTTGTTTTCACCATTACTCGACATGGAAAAAGAAGACAAATGGAATATTGAATGTTTGTTTCCACCAATTTATTATTCTGTTATAGTATGAATGTTTAATGTTTCAATGCATTGTAAATGTGAAGTATTGTGGACTAGTTCAACTCTTTTTTAAACATAGTTGTTTGTGTTCTTATGCCCTTGTATTTCTTATTTGTAGAATCATGGAAATACAAGATCCGAATTTAGAGGATGATCCGAATTTGGAGGAAGGTCAGAAATTGGAGGTGGTATTGGAACCTAAGGTTGGAACAATATTTGATTTTGAGTACGAAGCCCAGGAATGTTACGCTACTTATGCGAAAGCAAAAGGTTTTGGTTCGCTCACAAAAACCTCTAAGAAGTGTGACACTGTAAAGTCGAATATAACTTATGGTTGTCATCGGGGTGGAAAGCCCAAGCCAACGGGTTTGAATCCCATTAAATCCCATCCAACACCAAAAATAGATTGTAAAGCCCATATGAATATTTCTTTGCAAGTTGATGGGAAATGGATGTTGAATTCGATTGAACTGAAGCACAACCATGAAATGGACCCGGAAAAAGTGAAATATCTTTGGTGCTACCGGACTATCCCACCACATACGAAGAGGACAATTGAATTGAACTCGGCAGCCGGAATCACAATGAACAAAATCATTGCCTCATGTGTGATCGAGGCAGGGGGGCCTGATAATATAACATGGATAAAAAAGGATGGAAGGAATTACAAGGATAAACAAAGGCGTTTACAGCTCAAAGAAGGGGATGCCGAGGCAATGCATAAGTACTTTGTTAAAATGCATTTTATAATTCGTGTCTCGTATCTGTCATTTGTTGGGTCTGATAAACTTCATATTCTGAAGGTTATGATGATTCTTTTGCTGATACTAGTTTGAATGTGCTGGTTCTTTTGTTGATCTTATTTGCATGTGTTGGAGTTGGAAAGCTCACAATCTTAGCTTATTTGCACTCTGTAACGCAATTCGGATTTGAACTCTGTAACTAGGCTAGCTTAAGCTTTTGAACTCTTTCTTTTGTGCTGATCGAGAATGTCCCACTTGAACTTTATTTATTTTGCTAATGTGAAGCTGGTTACAGAATGTAAAAAGGCAAAAAAAAAAAGCTATTTTGAAGACACCAGAAAAATCTTTTCGAAGTAATATGTATTTTTCTTTCAATTCTAGAACATCAGTTAAGTTAATTTATGGACATGTGTAGAGGTATATGCAAACAGAGAGAGAGAGAGAGAGAGAGAGAGAGAGAGGAATCAATGACAGAGAGGAATCCGTGTCATGTCGACGTATTTGTGTTGTGTCTGTGTATCCATATTGTGTCGGCGTATCCGTGTCTTGTTGGCATAGCCGTATCGTGTCAGTGTATCCGTGTCGTGTCGGCATATCCGTCTCGTGTCCATGTATCCGTGTCGTGTTGGCGTATCCGTATCATGTTGGTGTATCCATATTGTGAATCAATGCAGAGAGGAATCCGTGTCATGTCGGCGTATCTGTGTTGTGTCAGTGTATCCATATTGTGGCGGCGTATCCATGTCGTGTCGGCATATTCGTATCGTGTTGGTGTATTTGTGTCATGTCGGTGTATCCATATTGTGTCGATGTATCCGTATCATATCGGTGTATCCGTATCGTGTTGGTGTATCCGTATCGTGTCAGTGTATCCGTTTCAGCCCATAAACATATACTTCATAGCATTTTCCGCTCCACTAGAGCAATAAAAACCATTGCCTGCATTATTTTTGAACTGGTAAAGCAAGCAGTTGACTGACATTATCAAAGCCTACACTTGACTTCGGTCTTGGTTGACATCTTTTCAGTCATCTACCAAACTGTTTCCATTTTGTATCCTGTTTTTTATTTTATGATATACTGTTTTCATTCACAATCACAAGGATTCAAGTTCATGCAACTAGAATTCAATTTCAGTGGAGAATATGTTTATAGCAATTGTATTAGCAAAAATTTGCACCATTCTCCCATTCATCAAGAAATTTCTAACTTTGGTAGGTAACAAAATCAGGATCTTAAACAAGGTAAAGCAAGATTTAGTTTCCCATAACAGGAGAAACACTTAAAATTCCATAACAAGAGAAACACTTCCATCATGTGAAAACTGAAAATCCCATTACGAAAAAGATAAAATCTTATTCCTTAACAACACACAATGGCTGATTTTCGGCATGATTGGGCCAAACAAGCTGTTGCGGCTGAAATCAATCTTTGAAAGCTGCAGCAATTGCCCGATTTGAGGTGGGATTGGACCCGAAAACTCATTCCTATCGAGTAGAAGCTTCTGAACACCCGAGAAGTTTCAGATAAACGCCAGGAACAACCCAATGATTCTTATACGAAAAGCCGCACAACTTTCATTATCATCTGAATGGAAGTCTCAAAACTCAATTCCTCTTATCTAACTAGACTCTCAATTTAGTTTTAAAAAAAGACTAGACTCTCAATGCAATGAAACGAATTGTTTAATGTCACTCTGGACAAAGGCAATCAAATCCTTCTCAGCGCGCAATGAACTATTTCTCTTCACCCTAGTTGTTCACAACAATCATTGGCTTGTCACCAGGACCAGCAATGACCATGAAGGGTCATAGCTTAAGGTCACTTTGCACGGAGGCATCATTAAATCTTCTCCTGATGAGACGTTTTGCATCTGAGAAAAAACAAAGAACCACAAATAAGCATATTTAGCAATTTTGCGTCACAAAAACATGAATCCAATAATCCAGCCAGAAAAATAAAGCATTGAAAGAAACCCTCTTTTCAGTAATTCATGGTCATCTATTCACCCCAAAACAACACGGATTAATGAAATACTCCAGTCATATAGATTTATCCTCCAAAAAAATACATTTGTTGGTTGCAAATTTGCAGTTTACTAATATCTCAAATGTTCCAATTGCAGTTCACGAATGACAAAGGGCATATTTTTGTCTCTGTACAACTGAAAGAGGAAGTGAGACACCCATTTGATTCTTTGGAGTGCTGAAACATAACAGGACAACCCGAATTAGAAAAAATAATGGGACAACATATTTGCTTAAAACTCAAAACTCGTATAAATCATAAGGTAGTTACGAAATCTGGCAAAAAAAAAAAACCCCAATTGGAGAGGCTTAGATAACCCTAATTTATGAAATCGGGAAAAAAAAGGACCTAATTTTTGTGTGTGCACATTAGTGAAAGAATCAAATATAGATTAATGGAGAGGGAAGTGACAGAGATACCTTGAGAGAGAAGAGATGGTGGTGGTGTGTCGGTGGTGGTAGGGGTGGCCGTCGGTGCTGGTGCGTCGAGAGGGTAGTTTGAGATGGAGGAGAGAACAGAGAAGAGATCGTGGTGGTTCTGTGTCGGTGGTGGTGGTTGGGGAGTTTTGGGCTGGCCGTCGATGGTGCTAGTCGAGAGAGGAGAAGAAAGGAGATCGTGTTGGGTGGGTGGCTCTTCAGGCGTGGGTGGTGCTTTGAAGGAAAGAGAGTAACCCGATTCAAAAAAATTCGCAACTTTTGAATTGGGGGGGATTTTGAAATTGGAGAGACAACAGAGGAGTGGGACCCTTACAGCTTTCCACGTAGGATCATTACAATGGTCGGTATTTCAGTCGTAGCTGATAGCAAAATTGTTATAAAATAAAGTTTCAATAGAACTAAACTTGAAAAGTACTAATTTCCGTTTATTGCTTGGAAAGTTTCATTACTAGAGGTATTACGGCCTTATTCGTTTTAGGGTCTTAAAATTTCTGCGCACAATTTCTAATAAATTTTCTCTATCTATCTATCTATCTATCTCCACTCATTATTCTCAAAAGTCTTTCTTAAAATCCAAACCGATCCAATAAATATGGACACCCTTATGAATCTGGTTCCAAAACCCGAAGGGCCGAACTATTTGCAACCATAAATTTTCTAAACGTAGCTCGTGCTAAAATTAATCACTTTTGGACAAAAATACCCTTTAGAAAAATGGACAAAAATACCCCTACCAATGAAATAACGTTGCCGTTTCGGATGGAAGGGTCATCCAATCTCTTCCTCCCCCTTCTTCTTCCTTCCCAAAATTTCGAGTTTCAATTTTTTTTTTTTTTAAGGAAGCTGTCCGTGAATGAAATGGATAGGGCCGTGTTATGATTCTATTTTGTAGCTCTTTCTTTTGCTCTCCCTATTTCTTCTATATTTGATTTGTTTTTGTTGGTGTTGGTGAAGGTGGCGGTTATGGAGGTTTGGTGGTGGTGGTGGGCGTGATGTTCGGCGATGAAGAGAAGAGAGAACCAGGAGAGGGAGAAGGGGAGAAAGAAAGGGTATTTTTGAAAGTTTAAGGATATTTGTTAAGTTTCGTATAGAAAATTGTTATAAGATTTGAGGGTTAAATTTAAAACAAATTACGTATAAAAAATTTGTGATTACAAATAGCTCGGCCCATCCAGATTGAAAAATTCTTCCAAAAGGCGTCACTCCGTGTGTCTAGAAAGCATAATCCCGTTGAAAAATCGAAAGTAAAATCGAGCGGGAATTTTTTCTTCTTTTTTTGGGCGCTTGGGAAATCTAGTTTCTTGTGTTTTTCAGAGACAGCTAAAATACTCTTCGAAATTCCGAAAAAAAACAGGGAAGGCAAAGAAAAATCCCAAGATCCCTTCTGAATCTCTCAGTCTGAAAAATCCTCACTTAGATTAGAGACAAGAAGAACAAGTTTAATCAGTTTTTGAGGAGCATTTCGTTAAAACCATGACCAGGATCAAGCATGTGGCCCAACGGAAACCTAATCCCCGTCGTCCCTCCGGTACACCTCTCTCTCTCTCTCTCTCTCTGCAACTCTGCTCTGTTCAAATTCCCGAGCATCTTGCCTGATTTCTCAAACCCTAACTCCATTATGTTTCTCTCTCTAAAACAACTAAATGAGCAGCAGGAGCAGCCGCTGGAACTAGTTCGGTACTCTCTCCCTCTCCCTCTCCCTCTCCCTCTCCCTCTCCCTCTCTATGCTTTTAATATCTAGCTGAATTTAATATCTATGTTTTCTCGCGTTTCACTTCACACAGCTTAACATATCTATACCTATAGTTGTGTGCGTGTATGAATGGGAACGTCTTTCAGCTTTATTAGGTCTAAAAGTGAAGGGGTCTGACCTTCTAAGACTATGAGAGTAGCTACAACTTAGGTTTTGATGGATGCACACTTCCATGTCGAAATTCGGAGCTTTGTCATTATGGAATTAAACTGGCTATTTAATAGAAGTGTTTTGAAATCCATTAGAAGTGTTTTGAAATCCATTAGTGTCCCCAATAATACCTGTCCACCTCCAATTCACCTTCCACTCCAGTTGCAATACGGCTACGCGATTAGGAATTTGTTGAAATTGAACACTGGACTACTTCGTTTTAAATCTACGTCTATCCATATTAGAGTCTCGATATAATATTATTGTGCTGTTTTACCCTCTTTGGCAGACGCCTACGAGAAGAAGTCCGAGGGATGCTCCTCCAAGTGAGTTCACATTAGTCTTTCTTTTTCCGTTTGCCGTTACCCTGTGTATTTGTTCGAATTGGGGATGATGATGTAGTACTTATTTGAGCCGGTTGTAAGCTTCTTTTTTAGAATGATTTGGGCATTCGATGTTCAGGTTCAATTCAGCGAACAAAGAGGAGAAAGCACCCAGGTACAGCTGCTCTTCAGGAGATTCGGAGATTGCAGAAATCGACACAACTTCTCATTCCAGCAGCTCCTTTCATTAGAAATGTGAGCTCTCTCTGTCTTTCTCACGCTCTCCCTACACACACACGTATGCATAGCATTCCAAGAACTTTAATGGAGGACCAACATGCCCTTTTGGAGCATGTAATGTAATTTGGAATGCCGAAACTACCCCCTAAACTACTTTAGTTTTTGATTTCTCAACCTCTTTCAAGCACTTCAGATTCTGATGCTTCGTTTTTTCATTCTTCATCTTCTTTCGATAGCATCAATTGTTTTTTACAGCAAAGCCACCGGGTGTGCATGAATTATTATATTACTTCTCTGTGTATGTTCTTTTATCCGAACTGTGACCTCTCTAGCTATCATATGTGTGCATGTGTCCATTAAACAGAAGTGATCTGATTGTGAATTATATTGAGTAGATCAGTATTATGATTTATCCCATGTAATATTCAAATACAGCTATGTTCTGTTAGGTTTTTGTATTTCTTGTTCAGAGAAATGTTGAAATGAGATTTAATGCTGTTCATGCTATCTCAGATTAACGTCCTTGAATTCTTGATATTGACTGCTAACAAGAGGACAATAAGATGTATTAGATGCAATGAGCGTGGTCGCACAACTAGTCCTATGAACTTAAGTTCATGTTATGGTTTGAGGCATCTAATCCCCAAAACCATTACCTTTAAGTACATGTTATTTCCTCCATACGAATCCAGATGTTGATGTTACCATGTCAAATGCTTATAGTAAAGTAAAGTCCCTGAAGTAGATTCCAAAGTTCTTTTGTTTTATCAAAGTGACACCATTCTGATTTCCGTGTTTTAATTCAACAACTCCAAATTCGATGCCTCAATTAGATTGATAGAACTAATTTCAATGATGGAGACTACACTTTGGAAAAATGCTAATGACCTTGTGATCCAAAATTTTGTGGATGTGCCCACTAGAATGGTACTAATATGCTTTGTTTGTCTACCGTTTGAAAGAAAACTATATAGTTGCTATCCTGACAAACTCCTACTGTTAACTTTATCAACTGGGTGGTGCTAATGCCAAAATTGTTTTTGTTAATGCCAAAAGTGTTGTGCATAAAAAGCTTGTACCATGTGCAAAGTACAAGACTTTTATGCACAATACTTTTGGCATTAACAAAAGCAGTTTTGGCGTTATCATTTCCCTATCAACTTATCATATTACCGTAAGGACGTTTCAGTGATAAGTAAGAGCTTACTGTTGTTAAGGGCACAAAAGGGACACAACCTTGTTCCTTAGGAGTATAGTGTGCACAACCTTTTTACTGCAAAAATTGCAAAGAGTGAGCTCAAGGAAAGGAGTGAGCAATGAGCATTAGTGAATGAGAATTTGCAGAATTCTTACACTTGTTACTGGTTGCTTGACTAACTTTGCTTGGTTTGTGCTTAGAGCCTTATCTTTATTTCCCAGCCGGTCCCAAGCCTGGATAAAGGAGGAGGGTTGTGCGTTTGGTAGCTGACAACTAGCATGTAAAAAGCTCGTCAGATCTTTATGACATGAATCCAAATAACCCTTGACAGAGCTCAATGGAGGAAAAGGATTCATGTAGCCAATCCCAAGTGATTGGGACATTTAAGGCTCGGTTTGGTTTGGTTTGGTTTGGTTACTGGTTGCTTGACTAATGCAGTTTCCTATAGGCTATATCACCATATCAGGCAGAATGTTTTGAAGGATACCTGCAAGTGTGTGAATCGAATCTAATATGAAGATTTGAATTTTACTTGCAGATCCTTGCAAATTTTTTTGAGTTTGTTTACTTCATCCCATTTGATCTTAGTGCGAGATTTTATTTGATATAGGCTACAATTCTCATCATTTATGGCAGGTGAAAGAGATTAGCAACTTTATGAATCCCGAAATCACTCGGTGGACAGCTGAAGCTTTAGTGGCACTTCAGGAGGTATTTTACCCTTGTCTAATTCAGTGAGTGCATGGGCATGGAGTTTTCTTTGATTTTTGATTAACTGATTATGATGGTTGGGACTTTGCCACAACATTGTTAGTTTGCAGTGAACTTGCTGTAATAGTTAGTTTCCTTAACTAGTTCAGGGAGTGCATGGAGGTGGCAGATGCTATATGGTCATATAATGAAAGCATTTTGACGTGGAGCTGATCACACGAATCTGAAAGTTGAAACAGTGACGAATCAGTAATTAGTTTGGCATCAGAACGAGAAAACATGGAGAAACCATATGCCTACTTCAGTCATTACATATGGATCTGGATTGGAATTTTTTATATTTCCTGTAACTCAATCAGTCAATCGTTGCTCAGCAGAAAAAACAATCAGTCAATCGTTATTACAAATTATGCATGGCGCTGTTGTTGCACACACTGGTGTCTGTTCATAAAAATAAAAAGACATGACTTTATGTTTGTATCAACAACTTCTATAGGCTGCCCATCATGATTCTTGGAACTAATCTAGCCATCAAGTGAGCTGTTCATTAGGTGTTTATTCTTGAACATGCTGTATCTCGTATTCCATAAAAACTGTTCGGCGGATAGAAAGACTCCAGATGCTTTACCATCAATTTGACAATATATGCACTCATCAATGTCATCATCTCAACTGAGCTTCAGTACAACTACTTCTAATTAACTACAGCTACGCCTCTCCATATTTCAATCGTTCAAGTGCCATTTCTTGGTTCAAATCCTTGCCTATTGTTTTGTAAGATCATCACAGTGAGTAGCTGATACAGATGCATGTTGTAGTTTTTATGCCTTAATGGGTTGTCACTTTTTGTTGCTCACTTTGTAGGCAGCTGAGGATTATTTGGTTCATTTGTTTGAAGATGCAATGCTATGTGCCATCCATGCAAAACGTGTGACTCTTAGTAAGTGAGGGAAAATTGATAGGGATTATTTCAAGAATTAGTTTTATTATCCTCAAGTCTCATCTTTCATGTTCTTGTTTTTTTTTTTTTTTTTTTGTTGTGGTTGGTAGCCGGCTATGTATGAAAACATTTGTTCATTGGTCTCAACACAAAAGAAAAACTGTTATTTTGTATCCGTAGACCTGGTCTTGTGCAATGGTAAGCATAGAACCAGCGGTCAAACCCGAGAGCTGCCACTTTGGACGAATGATGCTTGACCCCTGGCATCCTTAATTAATGGGAGCCAACACTAGATCCATCCAACACTAGATACTACCTTTCCTAAGTTTGGTATCTGATTGCTATATTAAACAACTCTATTATGAGCGCAAATGACTATAGCAGATGATTTTCACTTTCGGAAATTTTGTTTGCAGCTATTTGCTCTCAACAACTACCCCACTGTGATCAAAGTTTTAAGTTTTCCATTTCATTATTATTTTGGTATTCTTAAATAAGGATGAGGGTATCACAGAAATGGTAAGAATAGCCCAGGGGATACCATTTGGGACTCCTCGACCATTAACATTCACTTAGTACGGCACTGCAATACACGCAATGGTCACTGCTTATGTTTAGATGTTTAAAGCTTTTATCAATGTTGCTGATTTGGCTATTCTACTAGCTGTACATTGAGCTTCAAACCATCTAAATTTGCTTCTTTTTTTTTTCTTTCCCCCTTTCAGTGAAAAAGGACTGGGAGCTTGCGCGGCGGCTTGGAGGGAAAGGCCAACCATGGTGATACCATGAAACCACTTACCCATGCTAGCAGTGGTGATTTGACCAATTAATTGATCTGTCGTTTGTTGTAGTAGGAAGTAGTCCTAACCATTTAGATACACCATATCTTGAGCTGTAGCTAGTCCAATAGTCCTGCAGCTGTGTAAAGAGCTTTGAATTCTTCTACATTGAGCTTATTCTCCTCTGTCAGACGGTTGCAATAGGATGCAGAAGATTTTTACGTAGCTGACAATTTGTATCATTCACCATATAATAGCGGTGAAGTGTATAGACTTGTTGGAATACTTATCTACTCATTCCAGTTGTTCTCCTGCTTCATGATGAGGGGAAAAACAAGTATTCCTCTAGAACGTCCAGAGTCTCTGTTGTTTTGTTAGTTTATCCGTTCATCAATTTTTATGGTTGAGTTTGCGGGTAGTGAGGTTTGCTTTAGTGATTGCATTTGCAGGTAAACATTTTGGATATTTCGCTTAGAGTACAAGTTCTGTATCTCTTAGAGTACAAGTTCTGTATCTCTTGAGGGATGAAGAGGTGAACGCAACAAGTAAATAGAATTGGGTAAATTGCGATCACCACCCTTGAGGATATTGACAATTTCACTGACACCTCCACTGTTTTATTTGAAATTGTGCTGACCTCTCCCGTCAGACTTGGTAAGTATGATGATGCCGTTAATGGAAAATAGTAATAGTAAATGACGTTTTTGACCTTTCTGAATATGGAGATTTATGTCTCTAAGGTCAAATAATCGTATGATCTGCAAAAGTATTTGTTGTCATCGACTATATGTCTAAGGTTTTTATCGTATATGGAATTAGGTTTGACTTTTTAAACAGGAAATTGAAGATATAGTTGCTTGCATTGGAGGAAGATTGTTTAAGTTTTATCATTTTGGAAAGCGTTAACATATTGTAATTTATATTACCATTTAAATGACGATCTGTGTGCTGGAAAAGGTTTGGATCATGGTTCGGTGTTCTAACTCAACGTAATCAATACTTAATATTTGAAACATCCAGTACATTATTGGGTTAAAACATGCTTCTTCTTTACTTTCGTTTTGTTTATTTTTAAACTATTATGGTCACCAAATATGCTTTTTGTTTTTATTTTTCAATAAATAAACAAAACTCCTTTCTTATTTTTTTAAAAACAAATGAAATAAAAAACTGGCAAATTTACCAAACAGAGTCTTAAGTTTCTTTTGGTTTGCAATTCTGAGATAAAAAAGTTTTATAGGTTTGCTTTCATCTTTAGTAAATTTTTTTTGACATTTTAACAAGCTCTTTTACTTTTTGAATAGAGGTACGGTATGTACATTCAAAAAAAATAAGAAAAGAAAAAATTTGACAAAAAATCACTAAAGATGAAAAAACATGGATGGCGAAACAGTCAAAAATTTTAGAGAGATTATTTCTGAGAGGAGAACCAAACAAAGTGTTTATGTTTTTGTGGTATTTGTAGTTGTATGCTTTTGGTGTGTAGTTTTGATTCTTTTGAATGTGTAGTCAGTTCAATTGTACATTTTCTTGATCTCAAATACTTGCTATTCAAATTTATTCTGGACAAACCTAAAAAAAAAATCCTAAACCACTAAAATTTATGTGAGCAAGCATTTGTGATTGCTCTTGCATTTTTTTGATCACAGTCAAGCAGTTAGGTGGCAAGAGTCTGTTCGTTTTCAAAAATATTAGACACAACGTACGGATACACAATAACTCATACAACCGTTGACGTCAGCATGACATCAGCGCAAAACGACGTCGTTTTGCTATAAATAAATAAAAACCCAGGTCCCAGGTCGTGTTTTGTAGAGGCCCGAATAATTTTTATTGTTTTAAAAAATATTTATTAAATGACTAATTGGAAAATTATGGTTTATTGGATGATTAATTGAATTGAGGACCAAAGTGAAAGAATAGAGAGTTGAGGGAGTGTAGGTATAATAAAAAGATACATGAGTATACATAGGGGTGTGAGAGGTGTAGGAGATCATTTATCTCCATTCCACTCTCTCTCATTTGTCTCTCCCTCTCTCTCTCTCTCTCTCTCTCTCCTCTCACTCAAAACTCCACTCCATCTCCCAAAATCTTCAAGAATCAACCTCCCTCAAGTCTTCCATTCGCGTTCTTGAGCTAGGAGATCCTTGGGTCGAGCTTAAATCGAAGTTTCGGAGTTCAAGAGGTTAGGGCTCGTTCAAAAATGCTTGAATCTTAGCCATTGTTACGAGGTAGGGACTTCTTCACCTTTTTTTATATGTTTATATGTTGATTTGGTGTAGAATCGTGCCTTTGATTGTTAAATTTTGGTTGTTGTTCATGCCTTGAAAATCTGCTGGAATCGCCACCCGAAGCCCCGTGGTATCGATACAGATTAAGAGCTATATCGATACCATAAACTTATCTTTCTGGTCAGAGAGTATTGTATCGATACGGATTTCGTGCGTATTGATACCAGGAGCTTAACTCCAGTTTTGCACCTATTGCTTCTCCGTCGATTGTTTTGACTTCCAATCACTTTTAAACCCTTTTGGACACCTCCTATCTATCTCTAGCATGTCTATTTGACTTCCTATGATGGCTCGATGTATTTCTTGGTCCGTTGGTCTTCCGTTAGCAAGTACCGAATAAGAAATTACTTAATTAAAACATCATTAACATGCATTCTATAGATTGTTGGTATTTGTGATCGTTTGTGATGCATTTGTGATGACGTTGGCATAATGCATGATGCTTTAGCTAAGATTGTAATAATGGGGGAGTCTTAGCTTGCAAATTGTACGGGAAGATAGTTGGTCGGGTTAGATGTTGGTTTAGGAAGTCCCGTAACACAAGTGGTGGTAATATGGAGACTTAGAGGGTTTCGTAACGCAAGTGGTGGTAATACGGTAACTCGAGTTGTTAGGAATCACCATGACGCAAGTGGTGGTAACACGGTAATCCTTACGGTGTTATACGGTAACGCAAGGGGTGGAAATACCGATGGTGGGAGTTTGGGTTAGCGAGTCGAGTTGGGATTGTTTGAGTTGTTTGTGTCACATGACTTATGCATTCAATCTAGATAGAGACTCATTTTACAAGTTGATTGAACATCGTCTACTTAGCTGTATTTCCTTATCCTGTTTTGTTTGCACTTGTCATCATATTTACATATATGATTGGTAAAGATTTTCCTACTGGGCTAGTGTAGCTCAACAAAATCTTTCTTTTCAGGTTCGAATGTTGGGCAATAGACTGTATGCAATAGTGTGCTTGGGCATGAAGACTTTTGATCATCTTTGTAATAGACTCACTTTTGGTAAAGATGAATTTGTAATTAATTATTCTTGAATTTCTTTTGACTAAAAGAGATTGTAATATTCCAACAGATTCGTACTTGTAATTAAGTTGATTTGGCCAGTGGTGCCAAAGTTGTATAATATTGACTTTTGGGGACTTGCTTGTAAAGTTAAACAGTAGGGAACTCTTTTGGGTATTATTTATGCTACGTGAGATTCTTTTATTAAAATGTATTATTTATTTATGTTGAAAATCGAGGGCGTGACACGTTTCCCCTTTCCCTTTTCCTTCCCTTCCCTCTACTTTGACGCTCAAAAATTTTAGAGAAGAGAGAGGGGCGATTGCCACCACCACCAATTTCGACCACGTATGGGTACTCTTTCCACCACCACCGGGGACCACCACAACCTAGCCCCGGAGCTCCCCCACCTCCGGCGACCGCCACCACCGATTTCAGAGAACTTATCCCATCACGAAGGTCTCTCTCTCTCTCTCTCTCTCTCTCTCTCTCTCTCAATGGAGTAGTTTTGTATGGTCAGATTACTTTCATTGTGTGTGAAGTGTTGTATTTTCATCCTGTGAATGGGGCCAATTTCGTCATTTTGCAGTAAAAGTTAAATAGTCTTTCCTAAAGCTGACAAGAGTTGACATTCACTGCCATCAAAAGTAACTGGCCACATTTGATGAGTGCGTTTACACCACTAACGGGGCATTGTTGCGGTGCTTAGCTTTTGCCATTTATCAAATGGGGGATCATGAAAGAAGCTGTCCGTGTTGGGTCAATCCGAGTGGACCGCGGCAATGGATGATTCAAATTTCATCTTGGCCGAACGACTGAGATCTATTCGTTTGTGATTAAATTTGAGCCGTCTATTGCCAAGCATAGACGACTCGGATTGGCCCAAAACGCATGAACCTCGGCTTTAAATTCATCCACAATTAATTGGAACATTAATTTATTGGTACTTAACCAAAATACCAAATAAGTAATTGTATTCACATTACAAAAAAATGTGCAATAAGAAATATATACTGTATATGTATATATGTTTTGACAAGAAAATCTTTACAGATTGATTTACTGGGTTTTTTTTTAAACTTCCATGTACTGGGAAGGTGAGAATTTTGTACTGCATTTGGGATGTAAACTTCTAGCGTAATTATATGTTGGCTATAGCCAAATCCCTCTCATGTTAGGAACTACTCATCAAAAATTTGGTATTGAGGGTTGGAACTTGAAGTTAATGCTATTTTGAAGAGAAAAAAGTTTCAACTTCGACTTCTATCGTTACTATTATTATGTCATTGTTTTTCGTTGAGTTCATTTTCTTCTTTTGTGTTAACTAATCTGGGTGGTTCCATTCCTCTTCTTTCCCCTTCTTCTATCCATGTACATAGGTGTGGATAAAATATTAGTGTAGCGAAAGTAAAGGATAGGGAGAGGGGAGGCTGAACTTTTGGTTAGAGGTTAAGAACTCTCAGTGTTTAGAGCATGTTCAACAGACTGCTCGTCCCTAATATGTCTCTAGGGATCTACAGTCATATGTTATCTCCTATCCTAGTCCTACTTATATATATATATATATATATATATAGAGAGAGAGAGAGAGAGAGAGAGAGAGAGAGAGAGAGGGGGTTAATAACTCTCAGTTTAGAGCATGTTCAACAAATTTCTCGTCCCTAATCTGTCTCTAGGGATCTACAGTCATATGTTATCTCCTATCCTATTCCTACTTTTGTGTATATATATATATCTAACCTAATAATAAAAAAACATTGAAAGGGTTTGGACACTTTTCAATTTGGACCAATTTGCTCCTTGATTTTGCCCTATTTACCTATCTAACCTAATAATATAATACAATATAATACAATGATTAATATTAATATCTAAACATTACTTAAACCATCCACACCTGTGCCGCGGCGGTGGGTCCCACCGGAGTTCAGCTGGACACCGCCTCAAGATTTTGGAACACTACAGCAATGTACGGACACCGTGCAATACTTATCCGAGCTTAGAATCACGTTTGAGATAGTTTTCCGGAAACCCGAAACCTTAATAAATTATTGCGTAGATAAGAAGTTATGGTGGATTGTGGTATTTAATTCATGTGTAGGTGAAAAATTATGCGATTAATAAATTTATCGGAATAATCATAGTTTATGTAGTAATTATATATAATAATTAAATACGTAAGGATTTTAATTTAAAATGTAAATGAGGAGATATTTTCTTTTAGCAAAAAAAAATTGGTTACTAATTAGAAGCTAATCTCAAAATATATTATTGGCCATATCAGTCTCATGTCACCTCATTATTAAGATCTAATATTAAACATTTATTGTATTTAAAAAAAAATAAAATTAAGTAAATACTAAATTTAGTAATATGCACTTTTGAATAAAAATTAGTTTGGAAAATCTATGAATAATAATATGGTAGTTAAAGATAATATTTTAAATAGAAAATTAGAGGAAATGTTTTATATAAATTCTAAATGTGAGAAGTAGACTTAATTTTAAGTGTAGTAATTAATTGTTTGACTAAATATTTATTTTGTGATAATAAAGAAATAGAATAAATGATTTTGAGAATACTGTATAAGTTGATATTATCAGTTAGGTAAATGAAAAAGGAAAAGCATTATCTTTTTGATTTATTCGTCAATTAATATTTAATAAATTAAAATATTGTTATGTCAGATATTGTATTTGTGACTTTTGTATGCTGTTGATTGTTACGTGGATTATTGTAATTTGAATTACTATGTAAACATAGAAATTGGACAACACGTACCCTGGGTATTCGTGGCCAAATTGAAACTAAATAGACGTTAATAAAGCAATTGTCACAAAAGTGATAAGTGATTGGAGATTGTGTGTTGTGTCATGGTTGAAAATTATTGGAAGAAAAAGATTTTCGATGGAGGAGAATCGTAGAAACTATTAAATACAAGATAAATTAATAAAAGGCTACATATGACTGCTGAGATTATTGTACTATAATTTTGTATTATTTCATTAAAATTGCAAATTGTGGTATATAAAGCACTTCCACGGGCACAAAATCTTCGTGCTTGCACGACAAAAAAAACCTAATATATTCTAAAAAGAGCCGACAAATGGCATTGGAATTTTCAATTTCGGACGAATTTGCCCCTCAATTGCAGCCCTCTTGCTTGTGCCCACAATTGTAATGTCCCCCTTGCCCACGTGGTGCAATCTTTGCGCTTGACGCTCTCAATCTTCGCCTCTCTCTCAACCTTCCACATCCAGGACCTTCCACATCATTCCTTCCTCTCCATTTTGATCCTCCCTTCTCTCTCTCTCTCTCTCTCTCCAAAGGTGATGGCGTTACCCGAAACCCTCGCCACTCCCTTTTCTTGATCTTTGCCTCTCTCTTGACCTTAGATTCCAGGGTGACGACAACGATGATGACGATAACGACGACGAAGAGGATGGCAATGAAGAAGGCAAAGGACAGGTGATTTTGTTTAACTATACTAAGTTTTACGTGTTCAATTTGCACAGATCTGTTCTTTCTTGTTTGTATTCTCTTTGTTTTCTCTTCGCTTAAATTTTTTCCGGTTGAGAAATTCAACTGATTTTGTTTCCTGAAAAATAGATTGAGTTTGAACAGTCAATAGATGCTCTTTTCGGCAATGGAGTTTAAGAGATGGGCTCAGGCAATAAAGAGCAAAACACAGTTCTTCTATAGGTATAAAATGAATGTCCTGATTAATTGCTTGAAGTTTTGACTTTGTTTGTCTCTGGGCTTTTGTGTTGAGTTATGGATTGGCTGAGAGATTTATGAATGAAAAGGAAAGCGTAAGGGAAAAGATAAGAAATAATGAGAAAAACAATAAGCGAGAATCTTATCACTTGTTTGGATGAATAGAAGAGGTAGAAGTGGTGCGAAATGTAGAAAAATGGAAGGTTTTTATTTGCTCTGTAATGGTTCATTTTATTTTTTAAACCTCATCTTTTCCATGTTTCACCAGTTTATCCCCATCTAAAAAGGGTTGTAAAGTCTTTTGTGTTTTTGGGTTTGTTCTTTGTTGTATGGTGTTTCTAATGCTTAAATTTTAGTTAGTTAGCTTCCCCTTATAACTTATTTCAGAATAGACCCCCAACACTTTTGAGATTGAGGGGTTCCTAATATTTAATGCTCATGAACTTCTAAATTCTGGTTTGAAATTACAGGTACTGGCGATGGATTCAAGCTCATGGATCACAAGATTCACAACAATACACATGAACATATGCAATCAATATGGAATCATGGAATGTCACAACCACCGCCGCCACAAATTCCTCTTCCACCACACCACCACCCACTGAAAAATCGACCACCTCCACCTTCCAACTATGCAATCTATGCTTACCCTACGCCACTGTGTAGAGCTTATTCTAATTCATCATTAAGCGGTCCAACCACCAATCAGCAGGTGGTCCAAGCCACCAATTAGCAAGTGGTAACGATATGTCTGTCTTATAGTTTGAGGCATACTATTCTTAGATTAAGATTTGAAGAAATTTTAACAAAATCATAGTCTAGGGTTATGAAATCTAAGAAAATCTGACCTCGTAATTGCGTCTTTCTTCGTATGTGAGAATCTATGATTGAGAAACTAATGAGTCTATCTTCGTCTGAACTACAGAGGGGATTGACGAGAGAGAGATTGGGGGAGAGGAGGAACGAAGAGAGAGAGCAAAAGATCTACATGGATTTCTTTCTTTCTAATGGTTAGATTGAGAAGATGTATAACGTCTTTTTCTTCTTGACAAAGCATGTAGAGAACCGTGTCTAAGTTTATTTATTTAATATTTCTTTAATGTGAAATGTGTTATTTTAAATACTTTGAATTTTATGAGCCAAAAAAAAAATTTATTGAATATAGTTGTGCAGGTGCATGTGTAGGCATTTACTTGACCGTGTTCGAATTCATTGGTCCTTTGATCTCGTGTGTTGGGAGACTTCCATGTGTTTTGTAATTAGTGTTAGAAATTTTTAGAGCTAATTACTTGTTTAAGGGTTAGTTGAGGGGCTCTAGTGCAAGAAGTTATAACATGCAAGTAGTAGGTAATAATCTAGAGACTTAAGGGGGGAAGAGTGTAATTCTTTTACACTTTAAATCCATTTGGCCGAGAGAACATTTCATGTTCTCTGTTTCTTTTCTTTTTTTTCATTCCAGGCCGCCTCTCTCTCTCTCTGTCTCTCTCTCTCAACCAAATCATCTTGCACCTTCTTTTGCTTGGGTATTTTGGGTGTGCATCAAGAACTTGGAGGGATTTAGGAGTTTCAAGCTTGTAGGCTCTCTTCCATCACCATCTCACTCATCTCTCTTGTGTGCTAGCAATTGAGGTAGGGTTTTTTACTAGATACCTTAAAAATGCAAGTATTGTGTTTGAGAATTAGTTATTTTCATGTGTTAAGTAGTAAGTTGATCTATGGAAGAAAAGCCCTAATTTGAGTGGTTATATAAATTTCATATTTTTAGTTGTATATTGAAATTGATGGATCTAGTGTTTGATTGGGTGTGGAGAGAATATTATGCCTAGGAAATTATGGTGTCTAATATTGGCTTATGTTTATTTGGATTGATAATGGATATACTAGTTTAGGGTATTTGGGTTAATTGTTTGTATTTTGTGAAGAGCACATTTTTTTGTGTGTGTTTGGTATGGATTACCTCTTGTTGACATAATTGATGAATTTTGAGGGGTGAAGTTGAAAAAGTATAGACACTTGTATATCTATGTTTAGTGCTTCTCGAATTTGAAAGTAAAGATTAAGGTTTATGTTGATACAAGTTGTTTCTATTCATTGGAATTGATTTGGGATTGATACTAGTTATTTGGGCTAGTGAGCCATGTATTGGTGTTTGAGTTGGCCATTTTATGCTCGTTGTGTAGCCAGAAGCATATGGATAATGATTTATCGGTCGGTGTATAGTCTGTAAACCCGCGCGGGATAAGGTGTCCCATAGACCTTTGGGTTAGTAGCCCATAAATTTGGATGATTTAGGGACCTGATCAGTCGCCTAGGATTGGTACACAACTGTGATAATTTGGACCTTGGTTTTATGTGCTCTTATTTTCTTGTATTTAGTTTAATGTGTTGACTTATTTTATGTTTGAAATATTTTGGTTTCATCTTTTTGAGTTTGATTATACTCAATAAAAATTGCGTCTAGCTAGCATGAGATTCAAGTTAAAAAAGGGAAATTTGGCATGAAAGTTCATATTTTCAAACTTATCACTTGCATATTTTAGTTTCTAGTAGATTATGTGTGGGCGGTCGTGCTCACCCCTATCTTACAGGTTCGAAGGGCAAGGATACGCTCTGAGGGACACGGTGATGGAGACATCTTTTGTGCTTTGACAAGTTGATCTATATGAAGTTTTGTTGGGTTTTAAAGGCCATCTTTTGACTTCATGTATATGTTTTTGACTTTGGGAATGTAATGATAAATGTTAAATTCTCCTCCAGAAATGTTTTTGTAAAGAAAAAGGGAAAACTTGTATCTCCTTTTGTAATCGGAGTTGTATGGTTTAAGTGGTGTTTTGGTGCCTTGGTGGATAATCAAAAAAAAAAAAAATTGAAATATTCGAAGTGGATAGCTTGTCATGTTTTTTTTTTTTATTTGGTTAGACTTGTAATTCATGGCATGATAGAGTGAAAAGAAAGTTGTTTTTTTTAGTTATTGGGCAAAATGATTTCTTTATTGAGGTAAAAATCACATTGCCGAATTATTGTAAAGCGGGGCGTGACAAAGCAAAGGAGCTAGGACTTAACATACCTAAAATATCCCCGAAAAGCCCTTTCTTCTTGACTAAGAGCATCTCCAACACACTAGATTAATTGATGAGCCCAATGGCTAAAGTAGCTATTCAACATCAATTTCCAGCCTTCCAACCGACTCTTTATCCTACGAGGCTATTTGCCTTTGCTGCTTTCCGCTCGGTACATGTAGCCAGCCCCCCGGCCCTCGGTATGTACGGGCAAAAGGGTTTTCATGAATGAGAATGGGAGTATTGGCATGTATGGACAAAAAACCTGGATCTGCAGGAAATAATCTTGTGCACCCAATACAAGACCTTTATGAATTTGTCTTTACCCAAAAAAGAAAATGAGAAATACTTTTTTGAAAACCAAAATGAGAAATAGCTTAAACCAATAAAAAAAACTATTTCATATATCCATCTAAAAAAATCTATTTCATATATCCATTTCATTTTCTGAGCAAAGATAAATCCATTTCATATATAAACAGTCCCAAAAAAATTAAGTGTTACAATTTTCAATCCGTTAGAACAGGCACGAAGATCTTATTTTTCTGATAATTTTTTTCTAGAAGGTCATAATTAATTTTTTCTCTAGAACTCTTATAATCAAGTTTTTGTTCTACAGAGTCCTAAATAAAGAGCAAAAATTTAATTGTGAGAGACTTGGAGGCAAAAATTAATTATGACCCTCTATAGTAAAATGATCAGAAAAATAGGATATTCGCATCGGTTCAAACATATTAAAAATTGGAGTACTTCATTTTTTTGAAATTGTTTATATATAAAACGAATTTGTCTTTAATTACACAGAAAAGAAATTGATCTATGAAATGATTTTTTTTTGAGATGGATATATAAAATGGATATATGAAATGGACTTTCTTGAGTGAGATGGATATACAAAGTGGATATATAAAATGGATTTGTCTTTGTCTTTGTTTATTCTTAAAATTGGTTAAGTTTGTTTGAATAGATAATCAAGATAGAGAGTATGGTTGGAATACATAGATGAAAAAAGTGAATAAACAAAATAAAAATGTATATTTTTGTACTTTTTGATAGGTAAAATAAAGAGTAGGGTTGGAGATGCTCTAAATAAAGGGGGACCTAAAATAACCTCAACTCAAAGACATCCAAAAGACAATTGAAAGACAAATCCTACAAGGGTAATTTTGTCTTTCCACATGGTGGCTTGGCTTGCCAGTCTTCTCACTTATTATACAAGTGTATTGAAAACAATACAAGGAGATAAGGAGGTTTGTGAAAGTGTATTAGTATTCATGAGATATGCAGTGATTTTCGAACTTATTTGGAATTACGTTAAATTTGGCTTTAAAAGTCAAATAGTTACTTATATTTTGTCTTTATTCAAAAAAATTCGCATTGTTAGTTTTGCGTCAAATTTTTGTAACTTATTAATTCATCTCGGCAAAGGAATCGAAAAAGTATAAAATTTTGATTGAAACTCATATTTTTTTTCAAAAAGACAAAAATGCAAAAAAAAAATCAAATAAAGGAAAAAAATACTAGTAAGTTACTTAACTTTTCAATCAAAATCCCCTATTTATATAGCGAAATCGTATTTCAAACTTTCTTTTTGACGATTTCTATGGCTGGGATGTGGCTTGGTATTATATCCAAGGCTTAGGATTGGTTCTCACTTTTCACACGACCGCTCAAAAACGTGATGTCTGCTTAACAAATCTGACGAATTCAAAAGAGAAGAAGAAAAGCTTAACAAATCTGAGCCGTTATTAAACCAACGGTTCCAAATTTTCAGCCGTGCGATGAAAGCTGCGTGTGATGACAGCTGGGTCTGGTTGTGATGAAAGATTACGTGGGGTGAAATTTTCTCTGTTCAAAATCTCTTCCGTTCCGTTCTGTTCCCGTACCTTCATTCTTCACCAACGGATGAAGGGTTTTAGAGAGAGAGGGAGAATTGTCTGTTCAAAATCTCTTTCCTTCCGTTCCAGTATCTTCATTGAGAGAGAGAGAGAGAGAGAGAGAGAGAGTTGTGCAGCACCGTCTGAATGGAGAAGCGTGGGGTGAAATTTTCTCTGTTCAAAATCTTTTCCGTTCCGTTCCAGTATCTTCACCGACGGAAGAAGGGTTTTAGAGAGAGAGAGTTGTGCAGCGCCGTCGGAATGGAGAAGCGGGGGGGTGTGGGGGGTGTGGAGGAGGGGGCTTCTCCGTAGCTTTTTTTCCTATGGCGGCGAATAATAAGGTCTCTTCTCTCTCCTTGGCTCTTTCAATACCCGAAGCATCTCCCTCCTCTTCCTCCCTTTACGCCCTGCATCTCCATATTATACATATAAGAACAATCTCTGTTGCTTGGGTTTTACTTTAGGGTTATCAAAACTTCAAAGAGATTGGATTAATTTCACAAATCCTTCAGTTCTTTAGGCACGTCAATTTGGAGTGAGTTTTTGCATCCTTGATTAACCTCCTTTTTTTTTTCTTTTGACAAATTTGTTCCGGCTAATCCCCTTTTAACTGTCTACGTTTCATGTGTTTGAATTTTAGTTCCAAGACAGGTATTTTGCATGTGGTAGTTCGGGATTGGTAAAAAATCCCCCTTTGGCCTTTAGTTTTTGCCTTCTGGGCGTAAGTATTGGGAGCTGTGCTATAACTATGAGACTGTCCAATTGGTGGCTATGGTTTTCCTTTTAGCAGGAGTGTGTTATTTGCACACAATAATTGATTTTAGTTTGGTAATATTGCAAGGTTTTGGTTTTTAATCTATGAACAACATTGATTTGATGAAGAAATCCTCATCACTTTACGGAATCAATGTTGCATCCATTTGCTTTCATGGATCCTTCAGTAATGCCTACCAGCAGGTAAGATGGTATGACCTTGATTGTTCCCAAACCTGTGATCATCCTTTTATTGGAACAATGTGAATTTTGCCCAGCTTCAGTGGTCTAATAAAGCAGGATAATTTAGTTAGCTTGGAGATTTCCCTATGTGATTTGAATCACTACGGGTGTTAGTCAAAATGATAAAATTGATTGGCAAATATCTGATACGATAATCACCACACCTGTTTAAGGTTGGTTAAGGGTCGACTTCCTGATATTTTAATGAGTAGATTTTATAATAAGATGGCAATATGAGGCCATGCCTCTCTTATACAAATGGAAGAATAGAACATAATGGAAAACAACAGTTAATTCAAGATAATTTTTTTGTACATAAGTAAAAAGAGGGATGGCATGGTACATGAAAACATTCCATGAAAGTGTCCAAGAAAGGGAAATGAACGGTGTGAATCTGAACTGTTCGTTTTCCTTTCCTGGACACTTTCATGTAAATTTTCCTGTATCCTAACACTTTCATTCTATTATTATCTTCAGTAGTTCAGTGTGACTGTGTGACACTTGATGTTTGCGTATTGCTGCTTTTTCCCCTCTTTATCGGAAAACAATTTGTGCGTATATAACTTATTGGCTAAACTCCTTACAGGCCATAATGGAGGTTGGGGAGGTTATACAATTTTACGACTTTGATAGGCGGTTTCCTGCTTGGGGTCTTTGGTGGAAGTGGTTCAGTAACTCATTGTTTTAACTGGAATGAAGGTGCAGGCTGTGTCAAGGTAAAGCTTTCTTACAAGGGTTAAAGAGATATCAATGTCCTCTTTTAATCTTGCTTAATGTTGACTTCCTATGGTATGGACCCTGGTGTACCAGTCCCTGTGCGTTTGAAACTCTGAGTATGGATGGTTTTTGATGAACATGTTTCAAGTATTACAAGTGAATTTAATAGTGCTACATAGAGCAAACTCAATAGATGGTTATTGCCTGGAGAAATGTTTTGGACTTAACCGAAGTTGGTTTAATGTTTGTAGTTGTACCTGATTCGGATGTCCGTCTTTCATGTTGAGGTAGATCATTAGTGTGACTAGCTGACAAAAGCAATTGCATTGGCAATTACTCATCTTTTATCATCATTTGTCTTGCAAAGTTCACCAGAGCCACTAGTTTGGCCTATTAACCTCGATGTTGTGGTTATGACTTTAGGATATATCCGCAGATAACAATGGAAGTGTGGTTGTCCCATAACTATCCTTCCTAGACCCCATTAGTTGGGACAAAATTGGTGTACTATTGTTCGTCTTATACAGTTGGCTGTAAAGTAACGCTTTGACACACCAGCTTTTGTTCCTTCTTTGATGAGATATGTTCAATGTGAAATATAACCTGCTGTGCTGGTTGATACCACTTCACCGGTTACCATTTTTGCAGACTTCAGAACTATGGCAATCCAATAATAATTTGTGGATTAGTCATTAGCCCATAAATAATAGGATGCAGTGTTGTGAGGTTACTTTGGTTTCTTTATCGTTTGGCATAATCTACCCCAATCCAATTTTTAGAGGGCCTTATCAGCCAAAGATGCACCTTTTACTAGAGGAGCTATGTTGAAAAGATGTCTTGCTGTTTAACTTACTTTTTTTTTGGGACCTATTATTTGTTGAGTTGTAGTACACTAGTACTATATAGGAGTTTGGCAAAGCCTTTTTTTCTTCTCCTTTAATAGGTTGAAGGAGTAGAAGGCATCATGGCTTCTTATGCTAGTGCTTTGCATAACGTTACGCTTGTTGGACCCACTTTATTTGGTCAAGTGATCAACACAGCTGCCGAAATTGCTTCTCATTTGATCTCCTACAATGGAAGCAAATATTTTGTCTTGCTTAATATAACGGTATAGGACAAATGTTAACAGATTTCCTTCCCATCTTCTTTTCTTTCTTACTCTTTTAGGTCTTTTTAGTCTATAGTAGTAATGATGTCATGGTATTGATGTGTGCTGATCTTCCCACGCTGTTGTTGTGCATTTTTTTCCATGAGGTGTGAGCATCGAGTACGCCTCTTTGCTGCAAAAAAAATCAGTTCTTCCCGATTGGATTGGAATTAGCGTCAGATCATTCCACTGCCTCTTGCTACGATCGGCGGTGAGTGTTCTTTCTTCATCATGTAATTTGCGTTCTTTTTAACTTTTTGGTGTGGGTTTTGATACTTTTGGTTTTTCAATAAGTTGGTGTACTGTTTGTTGTATGCGATTTTTGTTTCACGATATTATTGAGATTTTCTTTTGTGTTGCAGGTTCTCTGTGTGTGGATTTTATTCGTTTGGGTTCTTATTATGCGTGGATTTTGTCCGTCTTTGTGTGGGTTTTGTGCCGTTCAATTGAGTTTTACAAGTGTTTTGTTTGTACAATTTTTTTGGGTTTGGAAATGATTTTTGGCTCTTGTGACCCATTTGGATGTGAGAAAGGATGGGATAAGAAAAGGGAGTTGTTTCTCATCAACTTCGACGTCCGACCATTTTGGGTCAGATTGAGCAAGAAAGGGAAGGAGCCAATTGGAACATTTTATTTTTGGGCTTGTCTCTCAATTTTTCTCACCAAACTACTAAATTCAAATGAGTGATTTGACTACAAACTGAAGCCTTCTTCTTTTCTTTTCTCTTGAAATCACTCCATCCAAGTAGACTATTTATATTTTGTAGGTGTAATCGTGAATTGCGAATTTTTTTTTATAGTCTTCGGGGTACTGTTTTAGTGATTCCTGATTGTTTTTTTGTTTCTTATTTCATTCTTGTAGGGCTTTTGAGTCGTGTTGCTTGTTGGATCTCTGACAATGAGTAAAGGAATTCTTCTCATAGTTATAGAGTTCGTTTCTTTTTGTTTTGTGTTTTCATTAGTTTCGAAGCTTTTGGGTGTTCTAAACTTCTACAAAACATAGGTGAGCCTTACTTTTGCATGTGGTTTTGCCTGGATGTTCTCGTGGAAACTGTTTGTTTTTAGTATTTTGAATTTTTAGTGATTATGGTATTGAAACCCTAAAATATAACATACTCTGTTTAGTTAGGATTTAGGAGTGAATAGGTTCTTTGTTTCTGGTCAGGTTTGTAATGGCTTACACCCCACATAAATCTTCAAATGGAAGATTTTGAGATAAGGCTACGAGAATGAAATATGCAAATGAAGTCTTGGACCAGCCCGCAGGAAAGGGAAAAAAAGATTGTGAAACCATAAAAAATTTCAATAAAAAATATAATATGTAGGTTTGTTCCTGTCAATCGACTTGTTAATTAAAGCATAGATTTTGCAGAGCTTATACATGAAATGTCCAAGCGCACAAAGTTGATTTCGTTTCAGATCCGCGCTTATGGGTCTACAATTTTAGTAAGTTTTCTTATTTGATTTCGGTTGTATAGTTTGATTTCCAATTTCTATCACTATTTGGAAGATTCGAGAGGTCCCTTTTTTTAACCCACTGTGCTTTATACTCATACATGAAAGATGTATCCACAGACCGACGAATATGCGTGAGAAACCAATTGCCATTTTCGGTTGATTTTTCCAATTGAATCCCTTCATCTTGAAGCCCCAAGACCAGAGCCTGGGGGCAACACCGCAAAAAGGGGTACTGTTTGGCACTGTAGTGGTGATTTCCAAATTACTTTAAGGGGTTTTTAGACTTCCCACTTTTTCCTTCTGTGTCCCAAATCTCAGTTCATTTTTATTCGGTTTTGTGTCCTTATGCGGGGGCTTTCTAGTAAAAGTGTTGGGTTGCTGATGGATCGCTGGCGAAAGCGTGCAACATGTCTCTTTCTTCCCTCTCTCATTTGTCGGTTGTGTGCTCTCTTTCTCTCTCTCAATGCAAACCAATACCAGCAGAGATCATAACCGGAGCTAAGCGTCTCCCACTTTCTTCTCTCCTTATTATCATCTCCCTCCTTCCCCCCCTCTCTCTCTCCTACTATAAACCAACGGGAATCACTTGCCAATCCCATAGCGAGAAGCTGAAAAAAATAGGCTTTTGTCGAACCAACCATTGAGTTGAACACAGATTTACAGCAGCGTGGAGACTTTTGCTACTACCTCTGACGGGGAGCGCAGGAAATCGCTGGCCGCCGAAGAGGTGGACTATGTTGAAGCTTCGGAACTCTACAGATGTGCCCTATAAATAGGTTAGGGTTTATTTGGCCCTTTCAAATTGTCTTTGTTTGCTTTACGTTTTTCAGCGATGCCTTAACAACTTGGGATATCAGCCATACGTCTTCGTCTTTTTTTATTTTTATTTTTAAAATCAATTTGAGATATAGAATTCCTAGTCCTCTTCTGATTAGTAGGGATAGCTTCTAAAGTTGGGGAAACTGAAAGAGAAAGTAGCAATTAATTAAGGCTCTGTTTGGAACCTAAGGAAAAGAAAAGAAAAGAAATTGGGTGGAAAGAGAGGCTTTTGCGGCCTGGTCTATTCACTACAAAATGTGCTGAATTCGATTAGATTTTCGTTCTGAGAAGTACTTGGTTGGGAATGTTTCTTGGTTGGTTTAGGTGATATCTTTTATTGTATGTGACCATGAGTGGTGCTGTCGTTTTTTAGAATGGCTTAAAGTTTCCATTTTGTGCCGATGATGATACGAGATGGTGGCTACTAACAAGTATGTTCTTTGAATTGAAAAAATAACATTAGTCACATGACTAGCTCCATTTCGTGCAAACATCCATCCGTATGTGGACAGGGATGCTTGAGCAACCAATAAGCTGTCACTCCTAAAATAAGAGAGGCAACAATTTTGTATTCATTCTTGGTATATATTGTTTTGAATATTTGAGTTCAACTGATAACTCTTAAGAATAGTTTTAGAAAATTCAGCATTATTCATGCACTTAAGCTGTTTTAATACTTTCACTATTTAGTTTTAATGAAATTGATATTTTGACAGATGTGAAGTCAGTGTAACATTTGGTGCCAAGGAAATGGGAACACTGGAAAAATACAAGCGAAGGTTGAATAAGGAGTGGCGTCCTCTAGGTTGGTCTTTGGAACTTTGTTATATCAGTGGTATGCGCTTGTTGTCAGTGCTCCAGGCAATATTGTGATGTTGAGTTTTTTGAACGAGTTTCTACTTTATGAAATACAATCTTATCATGATCGGCTTATGTCAAACATTGAAAACTTAGACACATGAAATTTGTGCTTGGACATTTGGGTGTATAATAGATGTTTAAACTCTACTAATTATAGTAATGGCACAATCTCACCGACTAGGCGACTACTAATATCATCTATATTTGTTAAAATGTAATACATATCAAATTTCCATGGTAAGGTGTTTCATTGCTTTATGTGCCTTTGGGGGTTGTACTGTAAAAATATTACTGTCACAAATGAGGTAGCGGTTAGAATACTTGGCAAACATGTTCCTCTATCACTATAGTGAGTGAGAGGTGAAGAGATAAGGTACCTTATTTTGTGTTTTGCCTCTGTTTTTTGCTTCCATCAACTGAATGGAAGAGAGTAAGAGAAGGATACGGACAAGGAAAGAGAATTGGGAAGTAATAAGAATTCTTCCCATAACTACTTGGCTTTGTTTTTGTGTTAGTAATTGAGGCTGATTATTTCCTGTGGCTATTCTTTTTAATATAGATGGTCTGTTAACATCATGCCCACCGTCTATTTTTGTGAGCAAAGAATACTTGTTTCGGACACAAAAGTGAAGATGGCTGAAGCAAAGATCGACTGAATACTGAAATAGATCTCTGAAGCTTCATCCCCTGAATTTTGAACCTTCAATTTCGCCAGTAATTCATTGAGACGAGCTTCCATTGAGCTTTAGTTGTGGTTGAATCAGGTTTGTTTTCATCTCTTTCTAAAATCCCTATCGATTGATTAGGTTTTTATTTATTTATTCAGTCCCAATTTTTTAGTGGAAGAGAATCTGAATCATTTGGACTATTCTTATTGTTCTACACTGAGATCATTTTTTGATGTACACCTATTGACAGCATAGAAGCTTACCGTTAACAGATTATCATCACCCAACCTCATCTAGGTGAACGATTTAGTAACTGAAAGGCGAGTATTATTCATATTGCTATTACTATTATTGATTTAGCTTCCTTGTCCTCATGGTACCCTCCTGTAAAAAACATATTAAGATGATGACATCGGACAATGCAATTTGGGTTATTTTGGTCAAAGAAATAAGAAAAGAGTCTTTACATGAATGGCTTAGCTCATCTATCTTATGCACTTATTTCTATTATCGTGGATGGACGATTCCAATTTGACAAAGAGGCAAGATGTGCGCTTATGGAATTTTGTATCCTAATAATTCAGAAACTATTTACCTAAATGGGCATTCCTGTTTACCATCCATTTGTCTCCCAACTCTGATGAAGAGAGAGATTGTGAGCTTCCCATTTTCTATGGAATTCAAGAGGGGTCTTGCTCTTTCGATCTTGAAGAGCATAAACTCAGATTATAGTTCATAACTCGTCAAGTGGAACATGAAATACAAGTTTCATTGTTTTTGAATGAAAAACAAACTATACTAAATTATACGCTTTGACAGTTTATGCAGACTGTTAAGACGTTGAAGAAATCCTAACAGTCGACATACAATAACTTGAGGGCTTATGCATTCATGATTTTGAGCCAGAGAATAGGTAGTCCTTATGGTTCATGTGTCTTTTGTGCTACAAGATTTGTATGACCACCTACATTCTCTATTTGTGTTCTAATTGATTTACATGCATTAATGGGATGATATATGAATGTGATTGTTTTTTCTTGATCCGCTATATGAATATGATTTTTGGATTGGGCTGTTTTGGGGAAAGAGGACGAGTATATAATTAAGCATCTTGACTGTGCATATATAAGGCTTTTTTTTTTGGGCCCCGTGCTCGGGAATGAATTCTATTTTCATTTAGTCGATGAGTATTTCTCTGTTGTTGTGTTAGCGGTAGCTAGAGAAGTCTTTGAGGGCGACACATTCAAAATTTGCAGAAATTAAGTTAAAGCTGATTCAAAGTTGGCTGAAGCTAATGCACTCATGGCTTCCATTGAAGAGAAATCTTTGGATTTAGAAGCCAAAGTGCATGTTACTGATGCCAAGCTTGCTGAGGTGAGCAGAAAGAGTTCAGAGCTTGAGAGAAAATCACGTGAAGTGGAGGCTCGAGAACATGCAATCTAAAGGGAATGTCTATCTTTTAATGTAGAGTATGCTTAAGGCTCATGACCTTTATCTTCATTTTCTTGAATCTAGCATCTGCTGAATTAGGTGGTGTTCCGGTTTTGTTAAAAAAGAACTTTTTGAAAAAGAAGGTAATTTCAAGCTCAAAAATCATGTGTTTAAGCAAATAATTTTCTTACCAATATGGATATTGTTTGATAGATCTCATTAAGATCTTTTAAACGGTGCAAAAAAAATTAAATAAATATTTTTCATTTTCATTATAATTTTCATTATATTTGAGTTTGAAATTACCTCCGTTTGAAAAAAAGTTAACTTTTGAAAAAGTGGAACACCTCCTTAATGTTAAATTGGTTGTCAAGTAATATTGTTGTTGTTTCTAAGTGGAGAAGTTTTTTTCCCTCTCAGGCGCGAGGCTCATGAAAGTTCTTTATCTAAACAGAGAGAAGACTTGCGTGATTGTGAAAAGAAATTAAGAGAAGGAGAAGATAGGCTTGATGAAGTTCGAAGGATGCTCAACCAAAGAGAGAAGAGGGAAAATGAAACAGACATGATCTTTAACCAGGCACAGAAGGGTTTTGATGTTACTAATTCCAGTTTGAAAAGTAAAGAACAGGAGATCATAACCTAGCTGTTAAAGAGAAGGTGAGTTTCTTTTTTTTGATGTTTTATTGGTGACTTTTCCCTTCTCCTTTCTTTTCTTACCGAACTTTGTCAATACTCCAGATGATACATTTTTCGCTGATAATTTTGTGTGCTTTCAAGCAGGAAGCTGACGCCATGCGAAGTAGCTTAGAGGTAAAAGAGCAGGAATTAGTTGCGTTAGAGGAAAACCTTGACGCAAGGGAAAGACTCGAAAGAGTAATTTTTTGCAACTGATCCAGTGTATAAACATACACTTTTCGATGACATTAAAGTAGCAACAGTGATGATGTTTACTGGTTACATCTATGTGCGCATATCTTAATACATGTACAATTCAACCCCCCTGTGAATTTTAAAAACTGGTTGAGTTCCTACTTCATGCAATTTCATCAGACTTCTTTTGGGGATTGCTACAGGTTGAGATTCAGACACTTCTTGATGAACACAAGTCTGTCCTTGACTCCAAGACACGAATTTGAAATGGAAATGGAACAGGAGAGGACAACTTTTGATGAGGACTTGAAAAACAGGGCAGTTGAAGTGGAGAATAAAGAAGCTGGTAAACCAGCTAGAAGAGGAGGTTGCAAAGTTTGAACAGGCATATCAAAAGAGACTGGATAAATTCAAGGAGGAAGAAAAAGGATTTCAAATCAAGGTCTGAAGCTCTGAAGGAAAGGGAGAAGGCCATCAAAATGGATGAGAAAAAAATGGAGAAAGAAAAGAAAGAGATGCTTGAGAAGCTAAGGGCTGAGATTGAAGAACAACAATTGAAGCTCAAGTAACTGAAGAAGAGTGGTCATAACAATTGTACTTTAAGTTGGAACTAGAGCTGGAGCTATGTTGAAAAGATATGTCTTGCTGTTTAACTTACTTTTTTTTTGAGACCTATTATCTGTTGAGTTGTAGTACTAGATAGGAGTTTGACAAAGCCTTTTGTTTTTCTCCTTTAATAGGGTATAGGTTGAAGGAGTAGAAGGCATCTTGGCTTCTTATGCTAGTGCTTTGCATAACGTTATGCTTGCTAGACCCACTTTATTTGGTCAAGTGATCAACACAGCTGCCGAAATTGCTTCTCGTTCGCTCTCCTACAATAGCAGCAAGTATTTTGTCTTGCTTATTATAACTGTGTAGGACAAATGATAATAGATTTCCTTTGCGTCTTCTTTTCTTTCTTACTCTTTTGGCATAATTGTTATACTTCATGGCTTTTACAGGATGGAGTCGTTACTGATCTCCAAGCAACTAAAGATGCTTTGGTAAGAGCATCTGATCTTCCCCTTTCAGTTCTGATTGTTGGATTGGGTGGTGCAGATTTCAAACAAATGGAGGTATCCGTAGTTTTCTATTGGATTCCTAATATTGCATATAGTTTTCTACTTTTCTATTACTCGAAACTTTTTGTTACCTTAGCAATTTCCTGTGAACTATGAAGTGTATCCTCAAAATATTACTTTTGTTTCTTTTTTCTACAGGAAGGGTAGCTACAAGAGATATTTTGCAGTTTGTTCCAATGCGTGAAGTGCATGGTGAGTTCATTCTTATTTTGGTTTATACTATTTCAAGGTTCGATGACATTTAAATTTACCTATGAAGTATGGACAAGACTAGGGGTGATTTGGTCCGGTTTTCACCGATTTTTGGGACCGAACTTGTTATTCAGTTTGGAAATAATTGAAACCGGAACCGGTCAAAATAATCCGGTCCGGTTTATTCGGTTTGCCAACAACTGATTTTGCAACTTACCCCCCCCCAAAAAAAAAAAAAACAGATTCAGCAGTCACCAGCAACAGTTGACACCCACAATAAGCCCTAATTAGAGAGAGAGAGAGAGAGAGAGAGAGAGAGAGAGAGAGAGAGACTCACGGTATCAACAATTGACAACTCACTGCCACTTCTCCGTCGCCATCGCCATTGTCGATAAAGAAGAAGAAGAAGAAGAAGAAGGGGAGAGAGGGAGAGTGATTCATCCGTAGAGAGAGAGAGAGAGAGAGAGAGAGAGAGAGAGAGAGAGAGAGAGAGAGAGGATTTTGCGTGTGTCGAGAGGATAAGACTGAAAGGGAAAAAAATTCTGTTCGAGTTTGTGGTTTGTGGGCACTGGTTTTTATGTAGGAATACCAGGTATGTATATAATAAATATAATTATTATACCTATACGTATCAAATGGGATGCACAGCCTAGCGGTATGCTGAGGCTGTGACATCCTTTGGGTCTCGAGTTTGAGCCCCACCCCTTATGATTTTTATGTATATGCAAAGTACCGGTCCGGTCCGGTGTGAAAGTCCTTTAAATTGGAAACCGAACCGGATTAAATATTTTGTATTCTATCAAACTGAACCGGACCGATTCTGCCTAAAAACCGAAAAAATAGACCGGTTCGGTCTTTTCCGGTTTTTCCAAACACCCCCAAACTAGACACTTCACTCAATGACATTTAAATTTCTCTAGGCGCTTCATGCCCTCTCTTCATTTCTAGTTTCTATCAAGTATCAATTTATGCATATGTGCTTACATATCCAATGTTAGTTTTTATTCCTTTTTCTTCCTTTATGCTACATTGAAAACCGTACTCATTAGGTATCACTTTAGTAGGTTTGGGTGCAAGTAAATACATTTAGTTTGGGTATATGGTAATTGCAAAACCTTGACCAAATCGACTGTTGCAATCCCTATCAGAATCAGAAAATTTAAATGCTGGACTAAAACCTAGGTCAATTAGGGATAGAAATGATAAATGGAAGAGATGATGGATGGGATCCAACATTGCTGTGTGAGAGAGAGTCTTGTAAAAGCTAAGCATTGCTAACCAGATTCTTTTGTTTATCTTACCGAAAAAACACTAAGAATGGTGTTGTGCAATCCTTGAAAAGTTGATCATGCACCTTTTGCCCTGGAAAATTGATGTTGCATGTTGGGATAACTCCACTAAAGGTTGGAAGATCCAGTGGTATAAATGCATTGTAGGTTGATTTGGAGGTAATCTGTATAATTCATTCCAATATCTCACAAATTCACATTATATTGAGCTAATCTTGCATCTCTTAGTCTGAATTGTAGGCTTAGGATATGTTCTTTGGTGGTTTGTTACTTGTAACTTCATGCTCTTAGTTAAGAATTCATACAAGGAAATGCATTGTTTTCGAACCTATATAATGCTATGTCAATTGCATAATATTACACGTGGAATCAACCGAGAAAAGAAAGCCCACTCATAATAGTATTTTTGGTTTCCCGAGTCACCAAGAAGAAGATTTTTTTTTATCAGTTGTAATTTTATTTTGTTAAGTCCAGACCAGTGGATAGAGTTATTCATCATTTGCCTGCACAAAAAGAAGACTAGATATCAACTCTAAATTTCAAAAAATATCCCTCCCTTCTCGCGCTCCTCACATAAAGTTTGTGTAACAATTCATGATGAAATAAATTTTGAATAGCTCAATTCGATAATTGGGAAAGAACATTATGGAGTGTATAATAGTAGACTTAATTTGATTTTGTTCAATTTTGAAATGACCTACTCTTGATGCGATTTTGTTTAGGTTTTTGTGAGAAGCATGTTGTGGCACTAATATATTGATGACTGATCCGCAATACTTTTTGAATGAAACTGTCTCTGTGTGTGTGTGTGTGAGAGAGAGAGAGAGAGAGAGAGAGAGAGAGAGAGAGAGAGAGAGAGAGAGAGAGATCACCCTCTCTTTTAGTTTTCAAATAGTTTGCAAGTATTCTACATTTTTTTTTTGATCCAATGCATGTATACTACTTTATTGCTTCCTGCTTGATCAGTTTTAGCTAACTATTAATCGCTCATGTCCATTGAAACTATTACTTTAGAACTCTCAAAGCTCAGTAAATTTGAGAATTCTATCTCAAGAAAAGATCTAAACATGTGCTCTTCCCACCTATCCGTTTATTGTGTTTTTTGCACAGTGCGTTCTCCTTTCTTCACTTTACTCTTTGTCCTACCGTGAATAATAAGGATGAGTTTTCGCTTGCCATTTTTGGCTTGATTTTTCCAATTAAGTGAGGCAAGGGGTAATTCCGTTAATTTGCTCAGTTCTATCTTCGTAATTAGGAGTGTCTTCGAGGGCAATTGAGAATGTGTCTTCAAAGAGATTACACGTGTTCTTCTCCCATCCAAGTATTCCCTTCCACTTTACTCTCCCTCCTCCCCGAAATATGCACCGCTACGAGCAACACCTCTCTCTCTCTCTCTCACACACACACGCACACACACATCCCCTCCGTACTTTGAACTTTGAAGAACGAAGATCGTCAACGCCTTGATCGCCAATTCACTAGTAATCTCTTTCAACCTCTCGACCTCCTGTTCAAAATGGGTTTTGAACTGTCTCTAAAATGGTTTTTAAGAAACCAATTTATATTTTGAAAGTAAAAATCTAAAAGTGGGTCTATCGAAAGTGGAGAAAACAATTTCCATAACCTCTTTGTTAGTATCAATTCCCCCAACCCCCCCACCCCCCCACCCCCCCTAACCCGTTGCTCTAACTATATCTCTACCTCTTTCTATCTCAGATGTGGTTAATTTACTCCATGGTCAAGTTTCCGCTAACATAAGATCTCTAATTTTTCCTTTTTATTCAACTTCTTGAATTCTAGAGTTCTCATAAATTTGATTCACTTGGGGGCTATATACATGGTGCTCTTACCATTTAGGCTTTCTGGAATGCTTTGTAGGATCTACGGGTAACTGATTTATGTCGTTCACTTAATTCGTTTGTAAGTCTCTCTCCAAAATATTCATGATTTATTTGATTCCATATATAAAGATTCCTTCATGTATCTTTCAAGTTTCCCCCACATAAGGTCTGTTTAAAGTGTACAACACTAAGTACTTTGGGGTGTTTTATGGCACTCTATGATAAATCTAAATGGTCATTGTTGTGGATAATAATCCTTCATCAGTAGGTTTTACAGAAAAATCTACTACGATACATCAGTCGTTTTATTATCAGTACAAAATTTGTAGCAATAATCCATATACTGGTTGTTGATTTTTTTTTGGTAGTACATGTTGGTTGTTAATCCAGCTTGCATATACAATATGTGTTCTTTCTTTTCAAGCTGAAGCCATAATCAATCATTTGAGTTGAGTGAGTTCGTGATATGTGTATCTCTCACTTGGCCTGGCATCTGGCGTAGGTGTGCTTATTCTTGGCTCCTTTCACCTCCTTTTGGCTTCATTATGGCTTAGGTGTGTTTGACAATGGATTATTCGGTTGCACTAATGTCAATTATGTGTCAATGGAAAAATGCAAAGAGTGTAGGCAACCAAAGGAGGTAGCAGCACCGCTGGCTATTGCAATACATGGAGTTTCTCTTCGAACTCATTCACATTATCTATGTGTTGTATTGGGTTCCATTCTTGTGTGTTTGTTTGCGTCTTAGTTGTGCATTTTCTACAGAATTAAGTTTTTGAAAATTTACTCACAGGTGTGAATCAGTGCTGGCATCTAAAAAATGTTTCGGTTCCTCATGTTACTGAGGTTAGATGTTATGTTATCCTGAGTGCTTCTGCTTCAGTTTCGTATTTGTTAGCTGTTACATATAGTATTAGATTTCTGTCATCAAAAAAAAAAAAAAAAATACAGTATTAGATTTTTTGTTTTTGTTTACAGAGGTTGCCCCGTGGTCTTCGCCGATACTTTGATGCAAATGGTTCCAGCACTTGGGTTCTCCTGAGGCATGGATTGAAAGCTTGGCCAGTAGAGATTGTTAATCATGAATTTCGTGAAGTTTGGGAATCTTTCCGTGCAGCGCATGACTTGCATGTTGACTATAAGCTTATTCTGGCATGTGAGCATAAGTGGATCTTTCTTACTATTATGTTTGATAGAGATGGTCAGGAACTTGTGTTTGCTTGGTCTGGTCCAAATGCGCACTACCAAGATTTGCATCCTCCTTCGGGTGAGTACACTAATATTTTGAATGAATGCTCTGCCCTGAAATATTTTCTTTTTTTGGCTTTGTTTAAGTGTTCCTACTATAGTGAAATTGCATTTATACCCATGTGCCATTCCTTCATTTGTTGTAGGTAATTTATGCATTGCTTCTTTGCCTTCAGTTTTGTGGCTCAGCATACTGTATTGAAATTTGTGCCTTGTTTGGATGGCATTTTGAAAAAAAAAAACCAACTCAAAAAATACTCATTTCCCCTACTTTCAATCATTATTCTCATTTCTCTCTCATCTCCCCAATCATTATTCTCATTTCTCTTTCTATCTCTCTCCACTCATTACCCAAAAGCCAAACTAAAAAATTTTCAAAACACTATCCAAACAAGGCATTGGTTATTTCCATCTACCTTGTCACCAACTCCACAATGTATGTGATGGCTTTATTTTAGGTTTTTTCCTGGTTTTGTAGTAGCTACTTAATTAAGAATACGTATTAGCTTACGTTGACTCACATTCTTTTTCTTGTAGGAATTTGAACTCGGCTTGAACAAGCCTTTGGGACTTGAGCAAATGGTGATTAGGATGGCTAATCGTACTTGGACTATACCAATTGAGAATCTGTACCTCAATGTTGAAGCGTTCAATCAGTTTGTGGATGCTCCTAATCTGCAGTTTCTTGATTACCTCATGGTTCTCGTGTTGCACACTGTCATATTCGAGGTGGTCATCTTTCATGGACATAATGACAGTGAAAGGATTTATAACTGGTTTTAGTCCAGTTCTGTGCTTGGTTTGGTAGCTCCTGCTATGGTGTGCGTCGCTGGATGTGTTCTTGAAGCCTAAGACTTATCTATAGCTTGTTTATATTTGCTTATATAGTTGTGGTTACGCTTATGACTGCTTATGAACTTATGCTTAAGACTCCCTATGAACTTAATGTACATATGCAGTTAATGTTGACTGGTGGCTGTGTATCTATGCACATAGTGCTTAACCTGGTAACTTATGATATGTAGTATTTATGTAGTATGCTTTTCGTTTTCTAAACCCAAAAATGGAAAAGACAAGTGGGTTATGCTTTTGGGAATGGTGATGAATGGGTTACTTTAAACAGATCTACGCATGGTTTTAGCCTTATCATAGTATGTTACGTTTTGTCACTTCTGTTTTGTGTTCTGTTCTGTAGGACACCTGGCGTCATCCGACTATCTTGCGGGATTCGTGATGAATTTTGGCCATTGATTTGCGCTGCCTCCTTTATTACGCTAGAGGGTGCTGGTAGCTTCCGTTGCTGTGTTTTCATGGACTGAGGTTGGTTTTCCCAGAGTGCTTGTGCAATCTTCTTCTTCTGTGTGTTTCGTCGGAGGAGGTAAGTATTTCCGGATTTGGTTTAGGTCTTTTTCACTTCCCTTCTCACCGTCCACGGCAGTGTGGTTTGGCGTTTTATTGTTTCCTTTATTTTTGGTCGGACCCCGTGCAGTGCACTTGCTGGGAGAGATACCTATTGGCATTTGTATCTGGCTCGCTGTGCGGATGGCTGGTTTTTGGATCGTTTGGTCCTGTGTGTTGGGTAGATTTTGGTTGCTGTTTGCGGGTTGCGCTCCGTGCTTGAGGGTCAGTTGGGTGGGTTTTTGTTGTGGTTTCTGGTTATGCCGCTTGCTTTGTCGTCTCATTGTTTGCGTGGTCAGTTCAGAGTTGAGTCTGCACTTTTTGTTTTATTGTGTTTTGTTTGTTTGTTACTTGGGTACTTTCTCTAGCATGCAAAGTGTTTTTTAGAGTATCTCTTTTAGTCATTGATAGTAATTGTTTGTGTGCACTTTAAGAGTTACAATTGTGTCATCTCAGTGCGCTTTGTTTCCTTTTTCAGGGTCTGGTTGTGCTGTGTGCCTAAACGCAACAGGTGACTGTTCCAATTGCTTTGTTCTTCAACACCAAAGCCCACTCCCCCCCCCCCCCCCCCCCCCCCCCCCCCCCCCCCCCCCCCGCGCGGTTCTGTGTCTTCCGTTTGGTGCTTGTGTGATGCATGTCCTTTATGGTGCTTCGGTTTTGGAGTCTATTAAGTTCCTGTTTCTTTTTTAGGTGTACGTATTGAACGTGTTTGTGCGTTATGTATTTGTCGTTTGCTGTGTCTTGACTTATGCGTGTTGCAAATAGTGTAGGAGAAACTTAAACAAATGTCTGCTTATTTTTCTGCTAATATATATATATATATATATATATTCAGGCTAGCAAAAAGTGTGTACTGTATAGTCTTGACTTTATCCATGTTTAGTGCGCTCCAAATAGTGTTGGAGAAACTTAAACAAATATCTACTTATTTTTCTGCTATATCTATAACTATATTATATGGAAGGACTTTTTTTGAATCGCAACATAAATCCAATGGTTCATGGTAAAGTTGCATGAGATTGAGGGCTTGAGATTTCTTTAACTCAGAAGTTAAGGGCTCAGATTCCCATTTTGTTTCAAGCAATGGCTAAGATTGCTTTGTGTACATTACCTATTTCCGCCCAAGGATCACACAACCCCAACCCTACTACTCTTTCACTTTCGGGTGATTTAACATGTACGAGCACAACTGCTTCTCTCTCTCTCTGCCTCTCCCTCTCTTCACACACACACACACACACACACACACACACACACGTACGCACCACCTGCTTCTCTCTCTCTTCACTCCTCAACGGCTCAAACCGCCACGGCCCCACACCCCCACCCCTCTCTCTCCCTCACTCTTGCTGGGCCTATGCCTACCCCTCTTCACTCCTCCCTTTCTCTTCACAGACCAACCATCGGCCCACCCCCCTCTCTCTACATCGGCCCCTCCTTCGCTCTTCCCTCTCTCCTTCTCAAATCTGCTACGACAACCATTGAAGTCTACAGGTAATCTTGACGTCTTGACAGGTCTACATTTTCTTTGGTTTGAGAAGATTGTCTTTGGTTTTCTCAGTTACGGTAGAGGGGATTTGGATTTCTCAAGTGCAGAGACGGTAGAGGGGAGAAGGTGCTGGAGTTTATTGTCGGGACAGAAAGGAAAAAGCTGGTAATCTTGACGTCTTGACAGTGTTTGATAAAATGCCTCAACTAAGTTTCACCATTTTTTGTGTACAATCTTGGAAAGAGTTGAATTGCTCTACTTGCGAAAAAACTTTTGTGTTCAGAGCAAGAAGTTTTGAACCTGTGTCGAACAAAAAACATGCCACCATGAAATTTCTGCAACCCCCCCTCATTCTAACGTTGAAATTTCTGCCCCCCATTCTAACTTTTACATCCCACCTATTTACCTTTAGAGGGTCCTTGGATTAAAAGTAAATTGTGTCTTTGTATTCTATGTATTGCTTCGTTGCTTTCCTAATATTGGCTTTACTCAATGCTGTGGTTTTGAAAGGAGAATTAGTTAAGGGAATGTTAGTTCCATTAGTTGCACAGAAGTTTGAGTAAAAATGCTTTATTTGATTTGGAACTCCGTTATTGAGGAACTCAGAATTTCAGTAAGATTGGTATTCTTTAATTGATGGTAGTAATCTTGAGGGTAGTAATTTCAGTAAGATTGGTATGCTTTAAAATGCCTCAACTAGGTTTCACCATTTTTTGTGTACTGTCTCACCATTTTTTCCCATGCTAACTGCCACCCGAAAACCAATTCCCATGAGAAAGCTACAGGTAATCTTGACATCTTCACTTCACTGCCATGTCGAGTTTTCTCAGCTTTTGATTTCAGTTCCGAACTGTTTTGAAGAGAATTTTGGGCTGAAACTGAGTTTCCTCTGTCCTATTCTCAGGTGACTCTCTCTCTCTCTTTCTATCTCTTTGGTAAGCATTCCAAGTGTTCGATGAAATGTATCAACCATTGGTTCTGTCTTGGATTCCTATATTTTCAATACATGGCTTTTGTTATTTGACTAATGTACTCACCACCTGTTCCGAAAAATAAAAACGGACTCTCTGGCAACTGTCTAGCATATCAATGCTGTTGTGTTCTTGCTGTAAGTTAGAATGGGGATATCTTTATTAAAAAAGAAGTTAGAATGGGTATACTTCCTTGGACAATTGAAACTAAGTCTGTCATGCTGATCCATGTATGCTCAGTACCCCAACATTAGATAGGTTAAGGGTCAGAGTTACATTTTTTTTTCAAGCAATGGCTGAGATCGGTTGTCCAAATGATTATCCTTTATTTCATCTGATCACGACTTAGGTTGTCCAGATAGCATTTTATGTTAGACAAGTAGTATGTGTGTAACTACAGTGCTTAATTCACTAACCTTGCTGCCCACGTCCTTTCATGTCCTACAGTAGGTCTCCCATATCATCAATTGAATTCTCACCTAAGTTCAAGAAAGCGACTGAAACAATCAATGGTTTTATTGTATTGAGTACTCTCCTCAGTTTTCATTTTCTTATTTTTGGTATAAGAAATATGGCTGATGCTATTTGTTTCCCATTCGGTTTAGTGGAGATGATGGGTGCTAAAAGACTTAGTCTGATTGCTAAGTTCTTACAGAGAACAGTTATACATCAGAAAAGTTATTTGAGAGAACAATTTTGTAATGGTCCTATTTGGTTCTTAAGTAAAATAGATGGTGAGTGAGGGTACGTACTTCACTTTAGTACATAGGAGGGTGAGTGAGGATGAGTGAGGGTTCATCCAAATAAGCAGTCTAACGTTAGTTTGTTCAATTGGTACCTCTGAGCATATTTGCACTTTGTTATACCTGATTTGTGTACCATTCAAGTTCCTTTGGCGGAGTTGGAGGCAATAGGGGGATTTTGTTTGTTTCTTTAGTTTGCTTTTGTAACTGGTGGTTAGGTGGGCTTTGTGTATTTTTGATGGTTTGTTTTCATGTCTTATTTGGTCCTTTGTGAATGGCTCAAATTTATATGCAAGTCTAAGGATTGCCTCTTCAAGTTGAATATTTTATGTTCTGGTTCTAATCCTATGTTCACTTGGTTTTGTCACCTGCTATGATAATTCATAACTCACACAACAATATCATGAGTCAAACATTGGATTATTTAATTGTTGCTTTCCTTGCGTCTGTTCTTTAGCTCCCCATTGCTCTAGATGTTATGCTTTGGAAGGAGAGAGCAAGCTCTAGATGTTATTTGACTGGAAGTTATGGCAAAACCTAAAGTAGTTTAGAGATGAAATGGTAAAGTATCAACCATGATGTAGTAATGGTTCTGTCGTCTATTTGGAAGAGCTGCAACTTTTCCATATCAAGGTTTATTTTTTTATTTTCTGTCTTTCCATTTGGGTTTTTAGGGTTTGTTTTGTCTGTGTATTGCTCATCAGTGGATGTTATTTAGAAGACTTATGAAGTGGGCTTTAAGGGTTTGGAAAGGATTGGAGAGGTTGGGGTTTTGAATACACTAGGGATTGGAGAGGTTGGGGTTTTGAATACACTAAGGATTGGTTGCGAAATACTCCGAGTATTGTTCTTGAACTATATGTACACAAAGTGGAAGCTTGGTAGTACTACAGAAATCAAAATGTAAGCTTCCATAAGTAATGCACCAGCTTTAATCAAATACACTATATTTTTTTTTGGGTTACTTGAAGCCTTTTTTGTATTGTGTGCTTTACTGCCAAGTCTTTTACTCCATGTTCCGGAAACAGGAAACCATGGTAATCTTAGTTTGGTTGTTATCTCATATGCATTTAACTGTTAACTCAAAGATGATTAAGTCGAATACACTATATTGATAGCTCACAGCCTGTGGAACGCCGACGTCAGCGTGCCCGCATTACTTTCTGATTTGGAGTGTATTGATAGCTCACTGCCTGTTTGATGAAATGGCTCAAAGGATTCCTTAAATACATACTGATGTTCTTAGTCTAAATGGGAATTTATACTTTCCCCGTGCAGCGTCGTTTTTAGCTCAGAACTATTTTTTCTTATTTTACGAGTTTTTTTAGAATTAACTGATTGATTTGGTTTTGTTGTAATTTGTAGATGAGCCAGGGAAGCAGGTGAGAATTGATGTTAGGATTAAGAACACTAGCATTTCTCATGCGGCTTCAAGGTATTGATGCTTACTTTGATGTTTTTAATTTGTTCAGATGTTTTGTATCCAAATGCAGTGCTTAGTGACTGCAAGTAGCTCCTGATCATAGATTTAAGTATCATCAGTTACGTAGCAGTTTTTCGGTCCTTCTATACCAATTTTTTGGTTACTTGAAGCCTTTTTTGTATTGTGTGCTTTATTGCCAAGTCTTTTACTCCATGTTCCGGAAACTGGAAGCCATGGTAATCTTATTTTGGTTGTTATCTCATATGCATTTAACTGTTAACTCAAAGATGATGAAGTAAAATACCACTGCTTTCTCATTCAGAACTATAGCGTGTTCTATTTTCTATGACATTGTGCATTGAACTCTCAAACCACAGGGTTGTTGGTATTTCTCATGAAGTATATTTTTTAAGTGTCTTCAAGCACATGTAATATGCTAAAAAACACTAGAATTGTTGACTACATTGTATTGCGCATTTTATATATGGGTTTTGAAGAATCACAATGTGGTTAAAAACATTGGTTTTTCTTTGATTTATGATTAGTGGTTGGTATTGAAAGTTTTGCTAATAATTGTTATGTTGTTAATAGGAGGTTTATGTGAGTGAGAAAACTGATGCTAGGAGGAAGATATTGACATTGGTGATGAGATGCCAATGACCTGCTTACCACCAGTGGAGATTGAGAAGGATGATGGTGCCGCGGCCCGTGGTGGTGGTCATGATAATAAGGGTCATGCAATCAGTAGTTCAAGCAGCTCCAGCGGCTCAAGCAGCGATTCATCCTCATCAAGTCGTAACATCTAAAATTCCTATATTTTCTTCCTCTAAATCTGGGAGCTCTTCGGGAAGTGATTCTGATGCGGATGATGCAGAGTCGAGGGGCTGAGAGACCAAAGAAGTTTCAAAGACTTGAATGAGGAGTGAGTGATGATGATTGAAGAAAACAAGGGTTTGAATTCTTTCCCTTGGGAAAAGAAGAGCTATAAATCTACGGGCCGCCTCCAATTTCATTCCGGCCAAGTCCTTCCGAGCTCGCAAAGTTTACTTCAGCAACGAGGTTTGATCTCCATTCATTTTTTCTGCCCTTTGATTTCGTCGATGAATGTACAGAAAAGAGTTTAGTCTTTATTTTGCCTATGGTGAAATTCAATCGAATTCGTATCTATTGGCATAACTTTTGATCAAATTTTTTTGATTTTATCATAGTCAAGGGTAGATTATTGGTATACTTCAGCATTGAGGTCTTTTGCTTATGTAGTAAAGCAATTGATTGAAGATATTGGTGTTTGTCATAGGTACAGTTAGATGATAGATGAACTGAATTTTCCACTTGGGTAACTGATAGCTAGACAAGTATTGAATTTAGCTGCCTTATTGGACCTGTTAGTGAGTGCATTTCTGTCACATTGTAAATCATAGAATCCTCATGAGTACATGAAATGATCCAAGTTTGTATGCTTTGATTGGAGAGATAATGTCAAAAGTTCAATATTAGACTGAAAGTATTGGATTTTTGAGGATTAAGAGTTGCCTTATTTCTGTTTAATTACAAGTCTATTTTGCAGGCTTTGATATACTTAACTTGCAGCGGTTTCAATGTTTCTCAGTTTAAATATAGGAACATCTGACCTTAGTTTTCATGTATTTACTTGGAAAAGACGAAGATTCCGCCAAATGGTAATTCTTTCCACACACTAAACTTTGTGAATATTGAATTATGGACAGGCACAAGGTCAGAGCCCTGGGCTCCTCCCACTACTTAGGAGCTTACGGTTTCGTGCCTTGGTGTTTAATTAGAATTGACTTTCTGCACTTGCAAAGGGTAATTCTTTTCCAATCCTCACACGTCTAAGTGCCAGAATTTTAATTAGTGAATGATGCTCTTATTAATCTCTGATCTGATTGGCTCTAACAAATGCCAAATACCACATTTTCTCTCCTATGTCAACTACTCGAAGCTTTGGCTGGAGAAGACACGGAATTCTATCTCCTCCACCAAATGAACTTTTCACGATTCATCGCCTATGCACACTTAGCGAACTAATGGTACTTTAATGATTCTAAAGGAGTTCGTTTTTTGGTTATACTCACTTTAGTTGTAGAAGATAGAAGAAAATATTAAATCCATCATTCTTGCTCCAGAACATTGCAGTCGAGCCACTTCAGATACCAAGGATCCTGTTCATAGGGCTGATTTGGTGCTTGAGCATAAAGAGAGAATGGAAAAAACCGTGTAGGGTGTTTGATAAAATGCCTTGTCCATTTTGATTTAGTGGTTTCACAGGAAATATATGTATCATGATTCGTGTATCATTTCTCTGCGTGCACATGTTTTCTTACAAAACCGAACCTATTTTGGACAGGTCTTACGTGTATGACTGAAATATTAATTTTCAATTTGAATAGTCTGTCTCCACATAATCCTTTCTCGGATTCTCATGTCATATGTACTTAGTTTGTATTGCTTGTTCTACTATTTCGTGGTCCATTTCCTGATACATTTTGTTTTACCCATTGGGTATATACTTATTGTTTTAGGCCCTTCATTTTCCTTCTTCCTCTGCATTGTTCCATAAATAGTATGCTCTTTGCGACTTTGGCAATGTGTGGGTCCTTCTTATTTGTATATATGCATAGTGTAGGTTAAAATCTTCCGCAAGTGTTTTGATTTTTTTGTTTTCACCTCTTCTTGTAGTCCTCAAATGAGTTCTTGAGATGGGAGTTAGTATGCATGTTACACTATATTTATTCAGGATAGAACATTCTCCTACTTGTTGCCCAACGTAGAATATAACATTTCGGGACAGCTTGTCCAACCAAATTTTTTTTGAAGTGAGCTTCATTCAAGATGAATTTTGATCGTCTGAGTGTTTCTCTACAAAGCCATGGATACTAAAACAGGAAAGGCCGGAAGGCACATAGTAAGATTTATTCTTGCTGTAATATTTTTCTTTATGTTGTCTTGAGGCTATTTCAGATTGATTGCTGCTTCTTAATTCCGTGAGTTAGTTTTATTTTATTTTATAGTTCAAATGATTGATTTACCTTGGTTTCGTATTCTGTGTATTTAACACACAACTTTACCTGAAGAATGCCTCAAAACTAGAATTACACGTAAAGGGATTGAATATGGTTAGTAGTAAAGGAGACCTAACTGTGGTTAGTAGTAAAGGTGACCTAACTGTTTGCTGACGCTCAATGCGTAGCAGTGTAGATATAGACCTCGAGCAATTGGTTTCCTAATTCAGTTGGAATCTCCTCGAGCATTTTGCATCTGTCCAACAGGAAGTGAACATGCAATCTACTCCTCAGTATTCAACTTCCTCAAAATTTGAAAACTAAGTACGAGAGATGTCGAAAATCAAGCTGTGTAGAATATACTTCTTAAAACTGAATTTCCTTTCCCCTTCCCTTCCCTTCTTGTCTTCTGGCTTTTTATGGTTTACTCTCTTGTCTGTGCAACACAACTTCTCACATTGCCTGCTACACGTGATTCTATGGGCATGTACTAGGGAGATACTCATATCTTTGCCAATCATAAACCACTATTTGCACAAATCATAGGCTATTGGGTGTGATTTCAATCTAGAATGTTGTTTTGCAGATTTGCAGCAGGTAAATTGTCATTAGAGGTAGACATTCTAATATCTTCCACTATTGCCTTGGTTTAAGTGATACAGGTTTTTCAGTTTGGTAATGAGCAACGTATGCCTTTTTCTAGCTAGGAACGAATTTTAAGGTGTGTCCCTTTTCCATTGATTTAATTTATTTGAATGCATGTTTGTAATTTTGAAGATAAAAAGGGCTATATGATCTGATCTAGATATTCTTTTTGGAAGAGCATACGCTTACGTTAGGAGGAGCGAAAATGGGAGGAATTTACAAATTCATATATCAAATTGACACCTATTGGGGACAATCATAATGTATAAGCATGGTTAGTCTTGAAGAAAAACAAAAGCATGACGTCATATTTGCTATTGAGCAGACACAACTGACTTCCCAATTTTCAATGTCTTGGGTAGAGGTGATGTGGTTCGCTTTGGTCCTCAGAGTTGCCCGAGTTATTTTTGCAGGTTGTGGTTCTCTGAGAGTATGGCTTTATGTGCTGTTTTACATTTTAGGAATTTCCAGATGGGTTGGTCGTTAATGCTTTCTTTTCTTTTAATCGAATTCCCTTGGAATCTATGAAGTGGAAGAAGTTTAAACTAAGCCCGAGATATGTTTATTTCCTTTTATTAGTATATTGAAAGTAAATAAAAAGGGAAGAAAGAATAATTAGAAATAATAGAAAGGCTACCCCTAGGACCGAACCAATGATTCGAATGACACGCCCCAAGTTTTTTTAATCAAGCATATAATCTCTAGGATCTTTTTAGAAAGGGGTTCATCTGAAATGGTCCCTATAGTTAAGTGTTTGTGTCAACTTGGTCCCTGTAGTTGTAATTGGCTCAATTTACACTCTGTACTTTCCATTTTATTTCAACTTGGTCCAATTACTAACCGCCGTTAGTCCTTTTAATAGCAAAATCATATGGCCCCTTTTTTGGGGGTTAAAACAGTAATTCTCTCATTTCCCTCTTGCCCTAATATTGGGGGTGTGCACAGTAGGGCGGTCGGATTTGACCCTCGAACCCGACCTGACATGGCGGGTAACAAATGTTTTAGACTTGCAAATCGAACCGAAAAGGGGTAAGAATCGTCCGCGATTCCGATTCTTTATGTCGGGTCGAGTCCGACTAAAAATCGAATTAATTTTTATAAATTGGTTGGGTCGAGTAAGAAACACACCAACTCGGACCTTGAACCAAAATCTAATTTTTAATAGAAAATGAACCCGTACCCGTCCGAAGCACATATTCGACCACACTCGGGACCCTTCGGGTTGGGTGTTGTCCATGGGTGGATGGGTTTTTTTGCATAGGCCTACCTAATATATCTTTGAACCGAAATACAACTCATTCTTCCATTCTCCATTGATAAGGAGACACCTGAGAAGAAATTTGGCTATAGTTTTCTGCAAAAAGTTACCCTCTAATTCAGCATTTTCATGATCAGCCATGAGGCAACATAACCACTTTTATTGTCTATAAGTTTAACTTGTGGACAAATATTGAGATGCCTTATTTTTCTGCATAGTACTGAAAATGCATATAAAACCATGTCCAAAAGTCACAACATGATATAGATTCAAAAGTCACAACATGATAAAGAACAATGTCTAAAAGTCAGCACATTACATTAACTCAAGGGTTGTTAGGCTAAATAAGCCAAATGTCTTATTTTTTTTGTCCTTATTCAATTTTTTTTCGCATTTGTTAGTTTTTTTTATCAATTTTTTCGGGATTATTGTTTCGTTATGACGAGAGGAACCTAAAAAGTAAAAAATTACCATCAAAATCCAATTTTTTTTGAATAAAGACGAAAAAATTGGCTTATTGGTTTCGTTTTGTCTTTATTAGCTTATTTTTTTCTCTATTTAAAAGGACTAACAGCGGACTAATGGCAGTTAGCAATTGGACCAAAATGAAAAGTACAGAGTATAAATCGAGTCAATTACAACTACATGGACCAAGTTGACACAAACATTTAACTACAGGGACCATTTTGGTTTTTTTCCCATATCTTTTTCATATCAATGTTCTAATCTCGGAAATACTCGGCGAGTACTCAGTACACAGTGCCTAGCCGAGTAGAGTTAGGGCTATTCGGTGGGAATTACTTGGCCAGCCAATCCGATGAGTACCTATTACTTGTTAAAACGAGATTGCTCGGAAGTGGGGAGAAAATTGAAAAAAAATTGAAAATGGGGTAAAATACATAATTTGTTAAATTTGAAGTCCTTCACCCTAGAAGAAGTGCTAGAAATGTTGGAGTACAAGAGCTAGATGAAGAAGATTTTGTGTCGGAGGTAGATGAGGATTTTGAGTTTGAATCCGATGGAGACCAAGTTATGGAGGGATATGGAGAAGAAGAGGAGGAATAATTGACTACTAATTTCGTACTTCGTTTCATTTGGTTTGAACGTTGAACTTTGTAATTGACTATTAATTTTGTACTTGGTTTCATTTGGTTTGAACGTTAAACTTTGCTATGGACTAGTAATTTTGTACTTAGTTTCATTTGGTTTGAACTATGAACATTGAACTTCCCATTATGCATTATGAATATCATTTGGGGAACATATAAAAAAAAAAAATTCCAAGTAATTTCTACTCGCCGAGTACTCGGCCTACAAGGTACAAGGTGGCCGGCCGAGCGAGTATCGAGTACCGAGTTTTAGAACATTGTTTCATATTGGTCTTTAGTTTTTGCCTTCGGACCAAAAGTATTGGGAGCTGTGCTATAACTATGAGACTGTCCAATTGGTGGCTATGGTTTTCCTTTTAGCAAGAGTGTGTTTGATAATATAGCAAGGTATTAGTTTTTAATCTATAAATAAACAACGTTGTTTTGATGAAGAAATCCTCATCATTTTACGAAATCAATGTTGCATCCATTTGCTTTCATGGATCCTTCAGGGAGGTTGAATGCCTACTAGCAGGTAAGATGCTGTGACCTTGATTGTTCCCAAACCTGGGATCATCCTTTTATCAGAACAATATTAATTTTGCGTAGCTTCCATGGTCTAATAAAGCAGGATAATTTAGTCAACTTGGAGATTTCCCTATGTGATTTAAATCGCTACGGCTGTTCAGAATGATAAAATTAAATGTCTGATACAATAATCTCATCTGTTTAAGGTTGGGTAAGGGTCGACTTCCTGATATTTTGATGAGTAGATTTTATAATAAGATGGCACTATGTGGCCATGCCTCTTTTAATATAAAAACGGAAGGATAGAACATAAGAGAAAACAACGGTTAATTCAAGATAATTTTTTTGTAATAAGTAAAAAGAGGGATGGTATGGTAACATGAAAATGTTCCATGGAAGTGTCCAGGAAAGGAAAATGAACGGTGTGAATTTGAACCATTCGTTTCCCTTTCCTGGACACTTTCATGTAAAGTTTTCCTGTATCCCAACACTTTCATTCTATTATTATCTTAAGTGTGACATATGTTTGTGTACTGCTGCTTTTTTCCCTCATTATAGGAAACATTTTGTGCATATGGAGGTTGGGGAGGTTATACAATTTTACGACTCTGATAGGCAGTTTCCTGTTTGGGTCTTTGCTAGAAGGTCATATGACGGTTCAATATCTCATTTTTTTGACTTGAATGGAGGTGCAAGCTGTGTCAAGGTTAAGCTTTCTTGCAAGGGTTAAAGATATATCATTGTCCTGTTTTAATCTTGCTTAACGTCTACTTCCTATGGTATGGAGTGTACCAGTCCCTGTACATATGAAACTCTGAGTATGGATGGTTTTTGACGAACATGTTTCAAGTAATACAAGTGAATCTATTAGTGCTACATAGAGCAAAATTAGTTGATGGTTATTGCTTGAAGAAATGTTTTGGACTTCACAGAAGTTGGTTTAATGTTTGTAGTTGTACCTGATTCGGATGTATGTCTTTCATGTTGAGGTCTAGCAGACAAAAGAAATTGCATTGGCAATTACTCATCTTTTATCATCATTTGTCTTGCGAAGTTCACCAAGGTCCACTAGTTGGCCCATTAACCTCGATGTTGTGGTTATGACTTAAGGATATATCCGAAGATAACAATGGAAGTGAGGTTGTACCGAATCTATCCTTCCTAGACCCCATTAATTGGGACAAAACTAGTGTACTATTGTTCGTTTGTCCCTTCTTTAATGGGATATGTTCAATGTGAAATATGACCTTCTGTGTTGGTTGATACCACTTCACCAGTTACCATTTTTGCAGACTTCAGAACTATGGCAATCCAATAATAATTTGTCGATTAGTCATTAGCCCATAAATAATAGGATGCAGTCGTTGTGAGGTTTCTTTGGTTTCTTTATCTTTTGGCATAATCTGCCCCAGATCCAACTTTAGAGGGCCTTGTCAACCAAAGATGCTCTTTTACTAGAGGAGCTATGTTGAGAAGACATGTCTTGCTGTTTAACTTACTTTTTTTTGGGACCTATTATCTGTTGAGTTGTAGTACTAGATAGGAGTTTGACAAAGCCTTTTGTTTTTCTCCTTTAATAGGTTGAAGGAGTAGAAGGCATCATGCCTTCTTATGCTAGTGCTTTGTATAACGTTACGCTTGTTGGACCCACTCTATTTGGTCAAGTGATCAATATAGCTTCCAAAATTTCTTCTCGTTCGCTCTCCTACAATTGCAGCAAGTATTTTGTCTTGCTTATTATAACAGTATAGGACAAATGATAACAGATTTCATTTATGTCTTCTATTCTTTCTTACTCTTTTGACACAATTATTATACTTCACGGCTTTTACAGGATGGAGTCGTTACTGATCTCCAAGAAACTAAAGATGCTTTGGTAAGAGCATCTGATCTACCCCTTCCAGTTTTGATTGTTGGAGTGGGTGGTGCAGATTTCATACAGATGGAGGTATCTGTAGTTTTCTATTGGATTCCTAATATTGCATATAGTTTTCTATTACTTGTAACTTTTTGTTACCCTAGCCGTTTCCTGTGAACTATGAAGTGTTAAATCCTCAAAATTCTTGGTTATGTTTGGTTTATGGTACAGTTCTTCTGGCAGATACTTGATGCTGACACTGGACGTCGATTGGAGAGTTCTATTGGAAGGGTAGCTACACGAGATATTTTGCAGTTTGTTCCAATGCGTGAAGTGCGTGGTGAGTTCATTCTTATTTTGGTGTATACTATTTCAAGGTTCGATGACATTTAAATTTACCTATGAAGTATGGACAAGCAGTGATTTCGAAAGCGCGCGAAGTGCGCGCTATAGCGCGAAGCGCAGCGTAGCGCAGGGTATGCGCTTCGAAGAGTAGCGCTATAGCGCAAAGCAGTAAGGCGCACGATATGGCGCAAGGCGCGCGCTATGGCGCAAGGCGCAGAGGCACACGCTTTTTGTCTTTGATCTAAAAAATGATCCGACGGTGCAGAAAACACCTGTGATGGCAGCGATGCACTGGATAATTTTTCTTTTAAGTCTGATTTAGCCCTAAATGGACCATACGACTCATACCCAGAGTAACCCAGCAGCAACGCAACTACAGGCGATTGAGATAGCAGCAGGCAGCAGCAACTTCAGTCGATCGAGCGTCTCAATCGATCGAGAGCAGCTTCAGTCTTTCCAGAGCAGCTTCGGTTGATGATCAGCAGCTTCAGTCGACAGTAATCTCCTCCTCCTCCTCTTCTCCGCTGCTTCTTCTTCTTCTTCTTTCTTCTTTCTTCTTCTTCTCTTCTCCTCCTCTTCTGGCCTATTTTTTTCCCTCTTTTTTTCCTCCTCCTCCTCTTCTCTGCTGCTGTCCGGCTGTTTTTTTTTTAAAGCGGCCAGTGGGCTTTTTTTTTTTTTTAAAAAACGTGGTCAGTCATCAGTGACTCAGTGGGCTGTTTTTTTTTTCCAGCTTTATGTGTTTATGACTTTATCGTATTATTTGTACTTGTTAATTGTAGATGACATCTGAAAATTCTAGTAAAAGGGACCCTGGTTGGAAGTATTGTGAAAAGGTTGATCCACACAACAATACTAAGTTGAAATGTATTTTTTTGTAACGAAGTGAAAAATGGGGGTGTGTCAAGAATCAAGCAACACCTTGCAGGAGGAGCTAAAAGGAATACGGCGGCATGTCGCCGATGCCCACCTGAGGTTAGAGAGGAGATGAATGAGTTTATTCGTAAAAGGGATGAAGCAAAGAGTCAAATTAAGTCTATACCATATATTGATGATGCAATGAATGATGATGAATATGACCTGGACCTGGACGATGATATTATTGTATCCAATCCCCGTTCTAAGAAATCTTCTGCTCACGGAAGCACAACCTCCACATCTATACATTCTAAGCCTAAGAAACCAAGAACCATAGGGCCTCTTGACACTTTCTACACTTCTGAACCAGAGGTGGTGGTGAAAAATAGAAAAGCCAAGGGCAAACAACCAAAAATTGATGAGAATGAACCATAAAAGAAAATATTGAAAGACCGGGCTCATCAGGCTATTGCAAGGTGGATATATGATTGTGGAATACCTCTAAATGTTGTGAATAATGATAGTTTTGCGCCAATTATAGAGGCTATTGGGCAATACGGTCCGGGTTTACCCCCACCAACTTATCATCAAGTGCGAGTTCCTCTTCTAAAAAAAGAGGTAGAACATGTTAAGAAGTTGATGGAGGATCACAAAAAAGACCAAGAACAATATGGGTGTGCGCTAATGAGCGATGGGTGGACTGATAGGAAAAATAGAACATTGATGAATCTTTTGGTGAATTCTCCGAGAGGGACCATGTTTCTTAAATCTATGGATGCGTCTGGAATTGTAAAGGATGCAGAAATGATATATGAATTGCTTGATGGGTGGGTGGACCATATTGGAGGAGCAAACGTGGTTCAAATTGTTACGGATAGTGCTGCGGCAAATGTGGCGGCAGGTGAGAATTTTAATTTGCTATTTAAATATTAAAAATCACTTATTATTCTAGACTTCTAGTTCTAACTTCTAACACCACTTATTTATAACAATTACCAGGGAGGTTGTTGGAGGCAAAACGACCTCACTTGTTTTGGTCTCCGTGTGCTGCCCATTGCTTGGACTTGATGTTAGAAGACATTTTTAAGTTGCCAAATTTGAAGACAACTTGGGAAAGGGCAATAATGATGCATGGTTATATTTATAATCGACCATCTTTGTTGAATATGATGAGGCAATTTACCCAAAAGAAGGAACTCGTTAAGCCAGCAAAAACTCGGTTTGCAATCGCTTTTTTAACTTTGCAAAGGGTTTATGAGCAAAAAGGAAACTTAAGGAAGATGTTTACTTCAAAGAAGTGGACCAATAACAAATGGGCAAAAGAGCAAGGAGGAAAATATGTCGAAAAAGTCATGTTGATGGCCTCATTTTGGAGGAATGTGCTCCTTGCCCTCAAGTTCGCATCCCCACTTGTTAAGGTACTTAGATTGGTTGATGGAGAAGTCAAGCCTCCAATGGGATACATTTATGAGGCTATGGATCGGGCTAAAGAAACTATTGCAAATTCCTTCAATCAAAATAAGGAGATGTATGATGAGGTCTATAAGATAATCGACAAGAGGTGGGAATTACAATTGCATCGGCCTTTGCATGCAGCTGGTTTTTACTTAAATCCTGAATTTTTTTACAAAGATCCAAACGCTTGCAAAATTCCAGAAGTCATTGGAGGCCTATACAGATGTATCACAAAGTTGATTCCCAATAATGATACACAAGACCTTGTTTGTGCCGACTTGATGAAGTATGAGAGAGCTGAAGGACTCTTTGGTAATGCAATGGCAGTGAGGCAAAGAAATACAAGGACACCAGGTATCACCATGTTAACCTTGATCTAGTAACTAATTTAAGTCGTAAGAGTTGCACTTTAAGAATGTTTTCCAATATCAATATTCTATGGTGTGCAGCTGATTGGTGGGCCTCATTTGGTCATGACATTCCCGACTTGCAAAAATTTGCCATCAAAGTTCTTAGCCTTACTTGTAGTTCCTCGGGATGCGAGCGTAATTGGAGTGTCTTTGAGCATGTGAGTATAAGATAATCAAGTTCATTCATTGACTTCCTTTAGTTAAGTATGATCATGAATTTAAGTCCCTTGTATAATTAATTGTTAATGCAGATTCACACAAAAAAAGGAATAGACTAGCTCAAAAGCGTCTCAATGATTTGGTATTTGTAAGTACAATAGAGCATTGAAACGTCGATACCTCAAACGTGATCGCATTGATCCTATATCCTTGAAAGATATTGATGAAAGCAATGAATGGTTGGTTGGGAAGATGGAGGAGGAAGAAGTTGTGTTTGAAGGTGATGATTTGAATTGGGATGATGTTGCTTTAGCTTCTGGAGCTGAAGAACCAAGTAAAACAACTAGAGCATCAAATTCAAAGTCAACAGACTCAACACCTATCGCGAAAATGACAAAACCAACTCCAAAGGCTAAGGCTTCAAGAGGAAAGGCATCTCTTATAGATGAGGTGATTGAAGAGGGAGAATGAGAGACGGATGACGAGGAGGAAGATGTGGAAGGATATAAATCAGAATCATCAGATGATGATGATGAAATTCAAGATGAAGTTCTTGGTTCCGAGAATGATGATTAATGTCTATGCATGACTCTAGATTTTATTGCCTTTAATCCTTTTGTTATGTCTCTATGACTAAACATTATTATGTTAACTTTTCATGTTTAGTACTATCGTTTAACCATTGCTATGTTATGTTTTATGACATTTGCAAGTTTTACAAGTGTTTGTTTGTGTTGAAAACTTGTTCTAATAAATTTGCCTCATTGCGAAGGAATTTTTTTTTTTTTGCGCTTCGCGTCAATAAAGCGCGCGCCGCGCCTTGCGCTAAAGCCCCAGGGGACTATTGCGCCTCGGTGCGCCTTTCGCCATTTAAAACACTGTGGACAAGACACTTCACTCGATGACATTTAAATTTCTCTAGGCCCTTCATGCCCTCTCTTCATTTCTAGTTTCTATCAAGTATCAATTTATGCATATGTGCGTACATATCCAGTGAAAACCATACTCATCAGGTATCACTTTAGTAGGTTTGGGTGCAAGTAATACATTTAGTATTGGGTATATGGTAATTGTAAAACCCTGACCAAATTGACTGCTGCAGTCCCTATCAGAATTAGAAAATTTAAATGCTGGACTAAAACCTAGGTCAATTGTGGACATAAATGATAAATGCAAGAGATGATGGATAGGATCCAACATTGCTGCCCGAATTGTACATTTGCGATACTGAGTGCGAGAGAGAGAGAGTCTTGTAAAAGCTAAGCATCACTTACCAGTTTCTTTTGTTTATCTTACTGGAATAATGCTAAGAATGGTGTTGGGCAATCCTCGAAAAGTTGATCATGCATCTTTTGCCCTGAAAAATTGATGTTGCATGTTGGGATAACTCCACTAAAGGTTGGAAGATCCAGTGGTATACATGCATTATAGGTTGATTTGGAGGTAATCTGCATAATTCATTCCAATGTCTCACTAATTCACAATAGTTTGAGCTAATCTTGCATCTCTTAATCTGAATTGTAGGCTTGGGATATATTCTTTGGTGGTTTGTCACTTGTAACTTCATGTTCTTAGTTAAGAATCCATACAAGAAAATGCATTGTTTTTAAACCTATATAATGCTACGTCAATTGCAGTATATTACATGTGGAATCAACCAAGAAAAGAAAGCCCACTCATAGTAGTGTTTTTGGTTTCCTGAGTCACCAAGAAGATGATGTTTTTTTATCAGTAGTAATTTTATTTTGTTAAGTCCAGAAAAGTGGATAGAGTTATTTATCATTCGCCTACACAAAAAGAAGACTAGATATCTCTAAATTTCAAAAAATATCCCTCCATTCTCGTGCTCCTCACATAAAGTTTGTGTAGCACTTCATGATGAAAGAAACTTTGAATGGCTCAATTCAATAATAGGGAAAGAACATTATAGAGTATATATAATAGTAGACTTAATGTGATTTTTTTCATTTTTTAAATGACTTAATCTGGATGCGATTTTGTTTAGGTTTTTATGATAAGCATGTTGTAGCACTAATATATTGATGACTGATCCGCAATACTTTTGAATGAATCTCTCTCTCCCTCTCTCCCTGTGTGTGTGTGAGAGAGAGATCACCCTCTCTTTTGATTTTCAAATAGTTTGCAAATATACTACTTTATTGCTTCTTGCTTGATCAGTTTTAGCTAACTATTAATCGCTCATGTCCACTGAAACTATTACTTTAGAACTCTCAAAGCTCAGTAAATTTGAGAGTTCTAATTTGAGAGTTCTGCCTCAAGAAAATAACCAAACATGTGCTCTTTTCACCAACCCCTTTATTGTGTTTTTTGCGCAGTGCATTCTCCTTTCTTCACTTTACTCTTTGTATTGTGTAATCTATAAAGGCACCCCACCCAAATTCGATTTGTATTCTACTCAATTTTACTTGTGTGGAATTGTTTGGTAACAGATGGAAGATCTTGAGACTTGATCGTACTGTGTTGGAGGGAGATGGGGATTCCTTTTATTCTAATTTGCATATTTTGTCTGCACTTTACGAGTCTGTGGATTTGAGGTAATGCCAACTTTGTTTTTCGTTGGGTTAATCAAGATTTGTTAGAATAAATATTCGAATTTTGCTTGCTCCATTTAGTTTCTTGATTATCTCCACGTGGGTATTCATATTTTGAATTCGGAGTACAACTAGAATTTAGGATATCAAAATTGAGCTTTCTGTTGCTTGCTCTATTTAGTTTCTTGATTAACTCCATGCGTGTGGTACTACTGACTATTGAGATTTGAGATATCACAATTGAGTTATCTTATTACTTACCCCATTTCGTGTCTTGATTAATTCTGTGTGGGTATTCATTAATTTTAATTTAGAGTCCACTAAGGCTGTGGGTATTTATGAAACTTGATTTTGGACTACAATTAAGATTTGGGATCTAAAAAATTAAACCCTTTCGTGGCTAAGGTTAGAATAAGGGCATGATATTGATTAATATGACAATCAATGTGTTAATAGTTGTTCAGTTCTTGACTGGTATTGAAATAGGATATTCAGTGAATTGCTTCAGTTGAGATTTTGTATTCAATTACTTGCTTTGATCTTTTATGTATGAGACAAAAAGAAAAGAAGAGGGAATAGGAACAAAGATAACTCTTCTGTCATTTGGAAAGTCATGTAAAGACTACGGACAACGTTGCACTGCTTTCTTTTTTAGTTTTAGGGTTAAATATTTGGACACCCCTCGAAGTATGCATCTTTGTCTCGCTCACCCCTTCTAAGAATTTCGCTTATGGAGAGACCCACTCATTAAAGTTTTCATTTGGGGGACCTAACTCTGCCGGACGGAATGAATAAAAATACAATTTGGCCCTTATGTATATATACCCACAGCAGACCCACCGGTTCATTCATTCATTCTCTTTCTCTCTTTGTTTCTCTCTTCTCTCTCTCTCTCTCTCTCTCTCAATTTAAATCCCCACCTCCATCTCTTCTACGCCTCTTTCCGACCACCACCACACAAAACATGATCTAAAAACTAGAGGAAAGATTGAAGATTTCTCAAAGCTTCACAACTGGTCGTCTTGTCTACGCGCAGATCTCTGTAAACAACCCTGTGGATGGCTTCCCGGCAAGCTTGGTTGATGAAACCAACTTATTCGAGTGGAGTGTCACAATTATGGGACCACTGGATACTCTGTAGTTAGTGTTTAATTGCAATTGACTGTCATGATAGATTTAATGTGGTGTTTGTCGGATTGGGTTCTTGTTGATTGAATGATAGGGTGAGCGATTATTTTAGTATTTATCTAGATTGAAGCTTTGGATTTTTTCCACTATAGAAACTGTCTAAAGGTTGGATTTTTTTCCTTCCTTATTTCCTATCTTTGATTGTTGAGGGTTTTTGTTATTTTTCTGAAGTGGTGGAATTGGGTGGAGCCGGATATGAAGCAGTGGAGGGATTTGATGGGAGGCGGGAGATGTGGAGGAGGATTCCGTCGGGAAGTTCGATTATAGGGATTCCATATCCTCCATTTTTGTTGGTTGATTTTAGGGTTTGTGATCTTGTTTTGGGGGGAAGGTATTTGGGGTTTATTGTGAGAGAGAGAGAGAGAGAGAGAGAGAGAGAGTGTGTGTGTGTGTGTGTGTGTGTGTGTGTGAAATGGGAGTAAGAAAAGATGGTGACGACGGTGTTTGGTGGTGGCGGGTTGTGGTCGGGAAGAGGTGCAGAAAAGGTGGAGGGGGGTGGCGGCTAGGATTTGAATTGAGTTTTTTTTTTTTGGGCCAAAGTAGGGCAAATATTAGGGGCAATATTGAAATATTATACAACTTTTGAAAAAAATTAGGTGAAAATAGTAACGGTTCTGGACAGAACCCTAACGGAAGGGGTGTACGAGACAATAAAACTTTAATGAGGGGTCTCTTCGTAGGCAAAATTGTAAGAAGGTGTGAGCGAGACAAAGAGGTAAACTTCGAGTGGTGTCTAGGTATTTAACCAATAGTTTTATCACTTACTGATATTTAACCAATAGTTTTATCAACGGCTATCGAGGAGTCTTCGAAGTTGGATAAACTTTTTTAAGAATAGAACCCTTGATATAAGTTCTTTTAGATTATCTCCACTTACGTTTTCTTTATCCACAGCACATAGGCAACATAGGTGTTACGATCACCTCATATATTACCTGCTAAGTAAAAGAAGACGGGGGCAAATTTTTTTGTTGGGGCTTTTTGGCCTAATTTTTTCAATTATGCCCCTTCAATCGGCGGACTTGTTTATTGGTTAATGGGTATTTAGGTCTTTTTAGTCTGCAGTAGTAATGACGTCATGGTATTGAGGTGTGCTGATCTCCCCATGCTGCTGTTGTGCGTTTTCCCCCATGAGGTGTGAGAATCGAGTATGCCTCTTCGCTTAAAAAAAAAATCATTTTTTCCCGATCAGATTGGAACTAGCGTCACATCATCCCACTGCTCCTCGCTACGATTGGTGGTGAGTGTTCTTTCTTCATCATATAATTTGCATTCTTTTTAAATTTTGGGTGTGGGTTTTGATGCTTTTAGTTCTTCAACAAGATCCGTGTACTGTTTGTTGTATGTGATTTTTGTTTCGCGAGATTATCAAGATTTTTTTTTTTTGTGCTACAGGTTCTTTGTGTGTGGATTTTGTTCGTTTGGGTTCTTATTATGTGTGGATTTTGTTCGTCTGTATGTGGGTTTTGTGACGTTCAATTGAGTTTTACAAGTGTTTTGTTTGTTCGATTTGTTTTTGGGTTTGGAAATGATTTTAGGCTCTTGTGACAAATTTGGATGGTGAGAAAGGATGAGATAAGAAAAGGGAGTTGTTTCTCATCAACTTCAACGTTTGACCATTTTGGGTCAGATTGAGCAAGAAAGGGAAGGAGCCTATTGGAACATTTTATTTTTGGGCTTGTCTCTCAATTTCTCACCAAACTACTAAATTCAAATGAGTGATTTGACTACAAACCAAAGCCTTCTCTTTTCTTTTCTCTTGAAATCATTCCATCCAAGTAGACTATTTATATTTTGTAGGTGTAATCGTGAATTGCGACATTTTTAAAAAGTGCTTGATACGATGATCTTGAGTTTTGTAGATTAAATTTGCTTGTCATTATATTCGTCTAAAGATTTTACTGTAAATGGTAGATCATAATAAGGATTGTTCAATTTTTTACCTCGGGATATTTTATAGTCTTTCGGGTACTGTTTTAGCAATTCCTGATTGTTTTTCTGTTTTTTATTTCGTTCTTGTAAGGCCATTGAGTCATGTTTTCTTATTGGATCTCTGACAATAAGGGAATTCTTCTCATAGTTATAGAGTTCATTACTCTTTCTATTTTGTGTTTTCATTAGTTTCGAAGCTTTTGGGTGTTCTAAACTCCTAAAAAACATAGGTGAGCCTTACTTTTGAGTGTGGTTTTGCTTGGACGTTCTCGTGGAAACTGTTTATTGTTAATATTCTGAATTTTCAGTGATTATGGTATTGTAACCCGAAAATATAACATACTCTATTTGGTTAGGATTTAGGAGTGAATAAGTTCTTTATTTCTGGTCAGGTTTGTAGTATCTTACACCTCACATAAATCTTCAAATGGACGATTTTGAGATAAGGCTACGGGAATGAAATATGCAATTAAAGTCTTGGACCAGCCCGCAGGAAAAGGAAAAAAAGTTTGCAAAACCATAAAACATTTCAATAAGAAATACAATATGTAGGTTTGTTCCTGTCAATTGACTTGTTAATTAAAGCAAGCATTCTGCAGAGCATATGCATGAAATGTCCAAGTGCACAAAGTTGATTTCGTTTTTGTCCAAGTACACAAAGTTGATTTCGTTTTAGATCTGCGCTTATGGGTCTACAATTTCAATTAAGTTTTCTTATTTGATTTCGGTTGTATAGATTGATTTCCAATTTCTATCATTGTTTGGAAGATTCGAGAGGTCCCTTTTTTTAACCCTTTGTGCTTTATACTCATACATGAAGGATGTATGTATACATACACTGATACACACAATATCCATTGTGTTGGTTATGATTTTGCAGATAAGAGATGAGTAAATGGGAATCATAGACAGCTTAATTCAGAGCAGAGACTTGGTTAGTCGGGTGAGCCATACACTCATGTTAGTGGATTCAGTGTTTTTTAACAATTTCATTTTGGCCACATATATTTCGATACTGATTAAATTGAATGTGTTTGGAATTGTTAGTCTCAATTGATTGCACTTTTAAAAATTGAATATGCGGAATGCTTTTTGGTTTACGCAAACTCTTTTTGCAATTACGGTTTTATTATTTTTCGTTATTCACCTTTACACTCAAAAAGAAAGACTAGGTAAATACTTGATAACGTGCAGCTACGGTGACCTCCATTCTAGTCATTATCCCGATTGTTGCTAGTTATAAATTTTAGTCTAATGTTATGATTGTGTTAGTATATACATATTGTAGTTACCGTTAATGATGATGCTTTGTATTGTTTGACTCCCCTTTTTCAAGTTAAAGTAATTTGGGACTAATCGGAATTGATATTGTTGATGATGGTGTTGTGCATTGTAGTTAAGCACATCCTATTTTGTCATTCTGCCTCTTAAAAAAGCCTACTTTGGGCTACATTGTTATCATAATGGCTACACTTTTTCTCGCAATGCATGTTACATTGGGTCCTCTTTTGCATCTAGACGTTTTGTTTAGGTGTCGCCACTTTTCATCACTTTTGTAATTTGGTCTTCTTTACCAAATATCTTAATTTGTTTAACTTATTTGGGTCTTAATTTCATCTTTTCTTGTAGTACCCCCAAATGCACTCAAGATCCGTACTTTTGCCCAATTACTTGATTGTACCCCTCTGACTACTCTCACAAGATGGAAACAAATGAGCTTGGGTTTTGTCCACGGAGATTAACTTTGTCCTATTTTTATTGTTCAAATTGCTTTTCTCTTGTCAACCAATTCTCAGGTGTCCATCTATAACTTGGAATGTTACTTGGGTGAGTTTAGTGGGTTGATATGAGGAGTAATTCATTTTGAAGTGCAATTTCATGGCAAAATCATAACTGAAGAATTTTTACACACTTGCCCATTGTTTTCTGCAAAAACATAGCTTAATGTATTGTGGTGATAAGTTCAATAGACGATAGCACATACAACAAACCAAAACAGTGACCAATAGAATATTCTTGACAATCCATTATCCAAACTTGGTTATTCCTTGGGAGTGCTGAAAGGGTACAAATAAAACATAGTAGTGGATGTACTTTCCAAAATCTTTTGATGTTGCTTTTCAGCTTATTGTTCTAATGCTCGAGGAAAAATATGGAAGAAGTAGAAAATTGAAGGGACAGTTATTTTCATATAACTTATTGTACAACAGGTTGTTGGAATTATTGTAGTAAAAACAATTAATCTAAGTATCAGTTTCTTCTTTTTGGTTCTTGAACTAATCTTTTGCTTCTCAAATCTATTTTGACAGGCATGAATTTCTAGAATTTCTTCATCTTCATAGTGCACTTCTCATTTGCCAACTTGGTCTTACTTTACCTTCTTGCAAGGGATAATAAAAATTTCGTTGGGCTTTCATCACAAAGAGCACCCCATATATTTTTCAACCTTGAATCTGCACAGGATACTACATTAAAGATGAACTCTACAGGTTTGGCACAAAAATGGTGGTATCTCTATTGATTTCAACATAAAACCAGCGGACTTTGCATTCATTGAACTAGGCATGGTTTTAGGTAGAACATATTGCTACATGAGCCATGCAATATAAGAAGTTTTAGTGCATGATTTGGTGGAATTTGATTTTGTTGACCCTTCTGCATCTCATATCTCTGCTCCTGAAGACATTGTAAATTTGATAGATTATGCCTTTACAAAGCTTAGTACCCTTAGCTCTGGAAAATTTTCACATTGGTGGATTGGATGGCCTTTGAAGCTCAGCTACACCACAAGAAAAGTTTCCAATGGTGAGATTCGAGCTTTCTACGAGTACTTCAGCAATTGGACGTTGTTCAATTTTGGTATTTAGATTTTGTATGCTAATTATTTTCCTATTTCTCTTTCCACTCATTACTCCTATCTTCAATTATTACTCTTAGTTTTCTCTTTATTTCTCTCCAATCATTATCCGTATTTCTCATCATTACTCTATTTCTCTCTACACTCATTACCTACAAATCCAAATCAGAAATCCCAAAAGTAACAGGCCCTTAGTGATTCTCAAAATTTGAGAAGGTGATTTTGGAGAAAGGTCATTTCCCTAGCACTATCGCCCTTTAAGTTTGGAAATAAATCTTTTGGTTTGCACGGTTTGCTTCCAAAAACTCATAACTTTGTGAATTTCAAACTGCAAAACAATGTAAATTCCAACGATGTGTAAATTCAGTTATGAATTAGTGTAAATTAAAACACTTTAGGTTACAGCCTGCTATTAATCTTTTGCTTAACGGGCACGAAAATCTCGTGCTGGCACGAGATTTTCCTAGTGATCATTAAACGTCAACATTGTCTCTCATTGAGCTAGATTTCATTATACAGCACTGCTTTCAGGTCAGTGTAGCTCAGAGTTCACTTTTGAATGGAGATGCAGTTGCCAAAGCATTCTGTTTAATTACAGGTCTATTTTGCAGGCTTTGATATACTTAACTTGCAACGGTTTCAATGTTTCTTAGTTTAAATCTAGGAACATTTGACCTCAGCTTTCATGTATTTACTTGGAAAAGACAAAGATTCCTGCCAAACGGTAATTCTTTCCACTGACTAAATTTTGTGAATATTGAATTATGGACAGGCATGCGGTCAAAGCCCCTGGCTCCTCCCACTGCTTGGGAGCTTACGGTTTCATACCTTGGTGTGTAATTAGAATTGATTTGCTACACTGGCAAAGGGTAATTCTTTTCCAATCCTCACACGTCTAAGTGCCAGAATATCAATTAGTGAATGCTTCTCTTATTAATCTTTGATCTCATTGGTTCTAATAGATGCCACATACCCCATTTCCTCTCCTATGTCAACTACTCGAAGCTTTGGCTGGAGAAGACACAGAATTCTATCTCTTCCACCAAATGAAGCTTTTCACGATTCATCGTCTATGCACACTTAGCCAACTAATGGTACTTTAAGAATTCTAACGGAGTTCTTTTTTGGTCATACTCACTTTAGTTGTAGAAGATAGAAGGAAATATTAAATCCATCATTCTTACTGAGCCACTGGGTGGCTGACGTGTGTCCCTGATGGGACGTTTAGTACCAATCAATTGACGCGTCACGTGTCGAGACAACCTGGTGATGGTCAACACGTGGCTCCTAGGGCTGGGGCTCTGCATCTGATGACCACCGAAGCCGATTTCCGTTACAAGTTTGATTACGAACAAAGGACTTCATCAATGTGGTAGTGTGCAAGCGTGATCAACTCCCCCGAGCTCAAAGATGATGCTTCAGCGAGTTGAGGGGCTACTGTAGTGGCTCCGAAACTGGGGCTCAGACAACCCACTGAGCTATATTACACCGAGCGAGCATGAGGATACTCGCTTGCCATTCGGTATGAGGGTTTGGAGACAACAGCGCCACCCTCGGAATGTCGCTTGGTAAGGGGAGTCTGGCCGGGGCTTTGTTGCTGCCTAAGGGTGTGGAGTATACCCAACCCCGACGCCCCGAGGCCGCCTGAAGGAATACGGTTATGCCAGGAGAATAATCATTGGGATCTGACCTGGCCATGTCCTCCGTAACCGCCTTATCCCATTTGTCACACATGATGTTACCCTAGGCGGTTACTCGAGCGTACCCTCCACGTGCTAGCTTGTAGGCCAAGCAAAGCAAGGTCTATAAATACGAAGGGACTTTAACCTAAAAAAGTGTGCCATTCGACCCTAACCCTAGACCTAAACACTTCTCCCTACATCTAACTTGATCGTCGGAGGGTCATTGGGCTTCCACTGCCCTAGTGACTTGTTACAGGTCCAGCGATGGGTGCGTAGAGCAGCGGAGGAAAGAAGGAAGGAACCGGAACCAACCCACGGTTAAGATCCCGATAAACCGAACCCCTACAACCCTCGTAAGTAGAGGGTGAACAAAACTCAACTCAGAGCTATCCTAATGGCTAGCAAAATGTTTTTTCTTATTCATATTTACCCAATGGATTTCAAGGTATTTAGGTTTCTTGATTTTCTGGCGGTTATCAAGCAAGGGTTTCAAGCTTTTGTTGAATTGGGGGGGGGTTTCTATTGGAAAAATTGGTTGTTACCTTAACACTTTTCAGACATGGACTCTCCACAAAGACATTTTCACTACCAAAAAGTCATTTTCTTTTCTTATTAATTAACCTTGTTTTAGGAAAAGAAATTTTTTATTTTTAAATTCAGACCGAGATATTTTTTTATGGCTAGAAAACTTCTCAAGGAATTCAATTTATTCATACGTGGAATGTAAGGTTTAAAAAGTGGATAATTTGCGGATATTTAATGTTTTTTGTAAGAAGAGTTTTTCCTAAGGAAAACAAAATCAAATTATTGCGTCTTTTACCAAACATATATTGACCTCTCCCTCATTCCAAACCTACTCATTATGTCTCTCCTATCTATCATATCTTTGATGCTTATCCAACTTCCGTGGAGTTAGATATTCTTTTTAACAGTTGAGACCTATATTAACCTATATCTATCAGTCACCCCCAACAACTTCATTTAGACGTGAGTACACAACCTTCACAATAGAAAAATTGGGAACACCTTATATGGAGCAAGGTTCGAACTCCACAGTCTCCACATCTCCTTAAGTCTAAGTTCTCTACACTTGTGCCCACCCAAGTAGCTGAGTTGGATTTTGTTCACTCATTTAGTGCCTATGTAAATGAAATCGTCTAACTTTCACTATTATCCATGAAAATTCATCCCATTATAATTATTAACCAGTAATAGGTGAAGGTTATATTTCACCTGGTGTCATGATAGGCTTCAAGCAGTTCAGTTATATGAATTATTAAATCCATTAATTAAAAAGGATTTAATTAACGTGTCCGAAAATTGGGGCGTTACAATAAGTATCTTATCCAATCTTCCAATTATTTATTCAGAATTCAAGATTCTAAACTATGAATGATTCTTTTTGAAGAAAAGTTAGACAGTAGGATCGAACATTCACTGTTATCTGAGTAAGTTGATTTTTTTGCAAAAAGACTTCAAAAATTATTTTAAAATTTATGAACGGTTTGAATCATATGTCCACACACCCATCTGTGCACAGGCTCTTTGTAGGCATAGTTTTAGTGTTTGCTTTTTTTTTGGCAATCCCAAATTGGGTCTTTGGCCATATTATAATAATCATATCCAAAATCAAACAAAGTAGAAACAAACAACTACAAGTCAACCCCATCCATTCCTATATATTTTGTAGTGTTTGGTAGGACCAGCCGTTAGTTCCCATCCTTTCTCGTTTCCATGTCTTTCAAGCACTTCTCTCTATGTAAATGGCACACGTTTATAGGTCCCGTTTCGCCAATAGGAATAAATACTTATTTGAAAATAAGTAAACTTTTTAAGTACACTTATTTTTTAATTAAAGTGACGTATTATGAAAGAATGATTTATCTTATAAAACGGAAAATAAATACTCAAAAAATAAGAATCTTAATAGAACGGGACTTACAAAATAACTATCTATATATATCTATATATTCTTTTTCCTCTCCTCCCCTCTCCTAGAATCTCAATCCTTTAAAAGAGGTGTTAATTAACATGACAATCTCTCTTTCTTACCCTTCTCACCCCCACAAAAACTCTTCTCCCTTTTCCTTCCTTCTTCTTGTTCTTCTCTCTCACTTCCTAATTAACCAATGGATAAACGCCGACGGAAACAACTGAAGACCACCCACAACCACCACTGTAGTTGCTCTGAAGGTGAGGTTTTTTTTTTTTTCTTCCTGATTTTCCTTTATGGGCTTTTTCCTTATGGTTGATGATTCTCTGATGGGTTCTCTGTCTCTGTCTCTTCTTAATTTCTCTCTCTAGAGGTGAGCAGCATTGAGTGGGAATTCATAAACATGACCGAACAAGAAGAAGATCTGATATACAGAATGTACAACCTTGTCGGAGACAGGTAAACAATACTGTATAATTTTAATGATTTACCGTACAATGTAAAAAAAATTATTTTGCACCCCTAGTTCCCTTAAATGATGGAGTACTAGTAAATGTATTTGCAATGATTTCTCACTAGAAAATTTCTATGTGCACACCATGTTTGGAGTGCAGATGGTAAATTTTAGAGTTCCGAAAATCAATTTCCAAATGTATTTTGAAAATTTATGTTTTATTACTTAATGACACACAATATAATTCTGAAAACACACTGCAAGACAAATCTTGAAATATGTTTATAAGAAATTAAAATGGGGTGTGAATTTTTATATTTTCGTGTCTTATATGATAAGAAACAATGAATAATTGGTTGGGTGATCGGTTATTTAAATTAATGTTGCATAATAATAAAAGAAATGGGTTGGGAAAGGGTCGCATGGTTCCACCTACTTCGTAACTTCCAACCCGAAATAAATTTGTAGGGGGAGTAATGAAAGATAACATAATGTGTGGACGTTACAAATAATCGTTGTATTGAAGATTTTTTTTGAGAAATTTTCAATGCAACGGTTATTTAATTGTAATGCCTCTCTCATATGGTGTGGAATCTATACATACATGAAACCTACATCATTTGAGAGAGCGTTTCAAATAACCGTTGCACTTAAGATTTTTTCAACATGTAGGAGAGGATATATATTGCCAAAAAAACATAAGGTAGCCACCAACCAATTGGAAGTTGGATCCTACTCATGCTTGTCATCTCCATCCCCCAAAGATTAATACTCCATTCCTTCCAAATTGCGCTGTCTTTTTTGAGAAATTGTGCAAAACGCATTCAAAAAATAATGTATTATTTGGAGTTACTTTTTTAAAAAAATTACACCATTTTTCTTCTTCTCAATAAGATCTTTAAATTGGTAATTGATCACGATTTTTCTTCTTCCCAAAGCTGTCATGTTACGTCTAAAAAAATTCACTGGGCAATAAATAATACTCCCTCTCTTCCCTTTTTTATAGTCCAGTATTCCATTTTGGGCTATTCCTTAATAAGTGTCCATTTTGTAAAGTTAGTGGGTAAAAATTGGTGCATTGTCTATTTTGTTCCTAAAAGTAGATTCCATTTTGAAAAGTTAGTGAGTAAAAGTGTAATGATGATGGGTAAGTAGAGAAAGTGGAGGAAAAAGTTGATGTGAAAGGTATAATGATGATGTCTTTTTAATAAGTTGGAATTACGAAGTAGGACACTTAAAAAGGGACGGAGGGAATACAATGCTCAACCTCTTTTTTTCCTTTTTTTTTTTTAATTTTTATGGATAACCGGATGTTCATGCATCTTGTGGGTATCTTGACTAATACCGGAACCATAAAGTTAACAGCCAGAAAAACCTCCAGTGACCCCAAGGTTTGAAGTGCTTGGCCTTCATAGGATTCAAACTAGAGACCTCTTAATTAGGGGTCAACCATTTTAGTTGTTTTCTCATATCCTACTGTCGGCATCGTTGGTCTTCTGCCATGATAAATTGGCCCAAAATACAAACTCTCATAATAGAGCATACAAAACACCTCACAACATTTTCTTTAAAATCAAAACACGAAAATAGACTTTAATTAACTTAGGCTCTGTTTGTTTGGACGTAAAGTGTTTTCCAGTAAAATGTTTTTCGGTGTTTGGTTGTATAAAAAATGAGCAAAATATTTTACATGTAAAACATTTTTCATTAATTGGATGAAAATAATTTACTCTTAAATCTTCCATAAGTTATTTTCCGAAATAACCCCGCTGCATTTTTTTGCAATTCTCACTGTTTAAAGTTTGTTTTTTGAAAAAATTTTACATCGAAACAAACGGAGCCTTAAGAGACATTTTGTTAGTCTAATTTTTTTTTTGATAATCACATTTCATTGAAAATGCACAAACCAATTACAGAACTAAAAGGGGCATTCCCCAGTAAAAACAAAACTCCCTATACAACATTCTTGGGGCCAAGAAAGAAACAAAGCAAACAACAGCCTATCTAAGGTGAATCAACCATTTATACCAAGAAAATGCTATCAGGAAGCCTCCAGCTTGCTCCCAAACGATCTGTTCAAAGATGATTTCTTAACTTTCCTTCTAGAACACAGGAAATCTCTAATGGAATTAACAAATATTGAGGGAGACAATATCAACCTGTGGAGTAAGATTTTGGAATACTCGAACGTTTCTTTCCCTCCATATTCCATACACCGTAGCTGCAAGCATACTTGAGAGAACCCAAACTCCTGAAATCCTTGGTAGTGTTTGGTTGAGAGTTTAGTTTAGTTTTGGTAGTGGGTGGAGAGAGAGAAATAAAGTAATGATTGAAGATAGGGGTAATGATTGGAGAGAGATAGAGAGAGATGAGAAAGTAATAATTGAAGAAATAGGGTAATGATTGAAAAAAGAAGTAAGATAATGATTAGAAACAAAACTAAAACTAAATTCTAAACCGAACAAAGCCCTTGTTTTTCACATTCCTGACAAACCATCCCACAATATCAGCTAAAGTATCAGGAATACCAGGTATGGAGGTTGTGCCCAAAACATGGTGCCGAACTGTAGAAGAAAAGGAGCATCGGAAAAAAAGATAGTGATGGGTTTTCCCTAGCGTTATTGCACAGAACGCACGTATCATCCAACTACGTTCCCCAACTTACTAATCTATCCTTAGTGCTCATCTTATACTGAACAGCCAATCAAAGCACAAAAGCCCACCTGGGGACCATTTGCTTAAACCAAACAATTGAAGCCCATGGCATACTTGGTTGTTTGCTTCTCAGAACTTCCCACACAGATGCAACTGAATATTTGTCACTTGGGTGAGGCAACCAAACAACATAATCTTCCCTCAAACTGTCAGGTTTTAGCTCAACAAGTGTGTACTTGATTATCTCTTGAGTGACCCTATTGCGGATTTTGGGCCATCTCCAATTTCCTTGGTAAATAATGGAAGAAACTTTAGCTTGGAGGGATCTCCCTATATTAAAGACCACCTCTTCACCAAATCGCTTGTGTAAAGGTCCCAAAGGATGCCAATTGTCATGCCATAAGAAAGTCCCATGTCCATTTCCAACCTTGTATTGGATCAGAGGTTGCCCCAACTCCCTAATCCCGAACACTTTTCTGATGGTTCAGGAGGCATCACTAGGGACCTCCATTCCATAGCCCAGATCAACCTTGTTAATCTGTTTGTTTGATCTAGTTCTAACCCGTGATCCTAATGCATTGGATATATATGTCTCAGGTGGGCACTGATAGCGGGTCGAATCCCGGGCCGGAAAGCTGAAGAAATAGAACGGTTTTGGCTAATGAGACATAGTGAAGGATTTGCCAGCAGACGAAAAGAGGAGTTATTAAACAAGATTACTTCTCGTAAATCTTCTTGAAAGCTTAGTTAATTATTATTCCCCTTCATTAGAGAAAATTTCACTTTTCTATTCGGTTTCTATTTTTTCCCCATCTTAATTTGTTTAGACTTGAAACAAATGGTTGTTCAAATGATTTAGATGTGTTTATTGATGGCGCAATCAGTGGCTAAAATGTGTTTTTCAATTTTGACCGGTAAAAATTAATTTTTTCTAGTCAAAATTATTTTTCAATCCAGACCGTCCAAAAGTATGCGTGCGATTTAGCGCTGTCAATTTTTTTTACGGGATGCCCCGTAAAAAAGTTTTTCTCGTAAGTTTAGGATAGCAATCGATCATAGAATCAGCCACAGAAAAGATGAAAAAAAATGATCAGATCTGTTGTCAGGTAATTATTGAACTTGCTGTCTTATTAATAAAGTAAAATATTATTTAATCATATGTACCAAAAGTATGATCTATTTATTAAAGTAAGATCTATTAAAAGACTTTTTGTTTGAAAAAAAAAAAGGTTGTTTGGTGCCAACCATTCCTCCATTCAACCATTAAAAAAATAGAGTAACATGGGCAAGAAATTCAAAGTGCATAAGCTAGTGGAGGTTTTCCGTCATATACGCAGGTATGTACCATGGATTGTAGAGAATGAGATCTGATTAACTTAATTTGTCAATGTTGTCATTATGTGATTATGATAGGATTGAGAATGTAAGCATCCACAGTGGTACATCTATGTAATGCTCCAAAAATTCGGTATAAACACCCCATTCTGGACATCCGGAATATCTTTAAGTTTGGCTCGGTTAGCCCCCCAATAAAGAAATAAAGGAACAGATGCCTTATAAGCTTGATATGTGGACCCAATAGAAGCCTTTAGGTTCTCAGTTCCCTAAATTATCCCACCATGCGGCACCTTGTAATTTAACCCACCGTGTGGTATTTCAACACGCCGTGCAGCACTTTTAAAAACCCTTGACAACAGCAGATTCACTGTTAGCCACTCCAGGTGGCGAATCTCTGGCAGGCAGCGCAGCCAGGAAGACCGATAATGAGATTCGGTCTTCCTCCACCTCCACGCTCCATCATCATTACCTCCACCCCGTTTTCCCTATAAATGAGCCTGATTTCAGCCATTTTGAGGATTCCATTCTCTTCAACTCAAGCTATTGCACTCAGATATAGCTCTTATGTTGAAAATTTTCGTTTTTCACTAAGTCCATAAACAACAACCACCGCCCCCCGCCCGCCCCCACCCACCCACCACCCCCACAACCCACCCCCCCCCCCCAAATCCTACCAAAACTCAGAAGTTACACCACATACATTCAATGGCGGAACCAGAAATCTAATTTTCTCTGGGCTAACACAAAATTTATATACATGAACTAAGAAGAGTTTTATAATTAATGTCCAGTAAATTTGTACATATATATGGATACGTAAATGTTCAAAAAGAATGAAAGAAAAATACAAGAAATCGTATACTATTGAATTTGTACCCTACTGAAGTTGTGCCCTACGATGTTTCAATGAGTAGAGATCATTTATTATCAAAATCTGAGTCGATATCTTAAACAAGTTCTCTTTCAATGTAGATAATCATAGAATGTGCAAAAAAATGATGTGGACTAAAATTGATGAGCTAAAATTTTACATTTAATTTTTTTTTTTGGTTTTTTTTTTTTTTAAGTTCACCTGGGCTATAGCCTAGGCCAGCCCACCCTTGGTTCCGCCCTTGCATACATTCAAATCACCTCAGCCAAAATCATCCCCATTCCTCCATTTTCGAGCATACTCGAGCCTAGAAAAGATATAATTGAGTTCCATGAGCTAAAACCAACTTTTAGTTTTGAGGGGAGCTGATTGAGGTCTTTCGCAGTCTTTTTATACCGAGTTTTGGCCTCAAACAAGCTTCAAAAGCAGAAAATAATCAAAAATCTGAAACTGCACTGGACACAGTGAGCCGTATGACACCTTAGGGCACCATACGGCACATTGTGTTGCACCACGTAGCATCTTAGTCACTGACTTTCAGGTTGATCCATACCTGTGAAGTCAGAGGCATTTTGGGCCATTCCAGAATAGGTTTTCAGGATTGGAAACCTTTTTGAAACACATCCCTCATCATAAGTTTTTCAAACAATATTGAATCCCCCTTTTAAAATGCTTAGTAGAGACATCCCTCATCGGGCAAGTGTTTCGCTAGACTAAAAGCCTTATCACTTTCCTAAAATAAATCATCGGTTTCTTGGATCAACCATCTCAAAAATCAGGGTGGCGACTCTCACACCACGAGTCCGGGCCGGGTAGCCCACATTCGGTTTGTTATAAGAATTTGACAAATATGCAGAATAATTTGAACCATTTCACAACAGATAAAGGCCCCGTTTGTTATTACTTATAAGTTAGATTTTTAGATTATGATTATCTTGATTATTTACTCACGAACCTAAAATAAATAGGTGCTATGTGTGGTGTGGCTTTTTATATGCTAGATTAAAGATTTCATGAGTACTGTTAGATAAATGAGCTGTAGAATAGCTTATTATCAAGTAAATGTCTAGATTAATCTTAATTATTATATAGAGAACTCTTGAATAAGTGCTTTTCTGTAAAATATAATTTTTACAACTTCAAATAAGCTAAAAAAAGAGAGCTACAGATCGAAACTTAAAATAATTTCACTTTTTTGGGTCAAACAAGCTAGAAATTAGATAAATAAGTAATTATTCATAATTGATACCGGGGGCTCTGCTGTCTGGATGGGCACAGTAGCTCCTACCCAGGGGCAAAACGTTGCCGTTTAGATTAAAAAAAGAATTTCAACCACCGATTTGCAATCCTATGGAGCAGAAATGTGATTATGAGAGCCTTAGAGATAAAATTTGATTATGTCTCTTTAGAATAATATGATCAGAACAATAAGATCTTCACACCCGTTCAAAAGGATTAAAAATTGAAGTACTTAATTTTTTAACTATATTTTTTAATATATAAACCGTGTAAAAAAATTAAGTGCTCAAATTTTAATCCGTTTGAACGGGTGTGAAGATCTTATTGTTTTGATCATATTATTCTAAAGAGACATAATCAAATTTTGTCTCTAAAACTCTCATAATCACGTTTCTGCTTTATAGGATTGCAAATTGGTGGTTGAAATTTTTTTTTTTAATCTAAACGGCAACGTTTTGCCCCTGGGCAGGGGCTACTGCGCCCATGCGGGCAGCAGAGCCCCCGGATCCGGTCTACTGACCCCACTAAGTTGGAAAACCGACCAGAGATATATACTTCATCCGTCCTGATTTGTTTGTCCACTTTTAGACTTTTCAATGTCCCAAAATGTTTGTCCATTTGACTTTTTAATGAATTAAATGTCTTTTTCACTTTTACTTTTTTTTCAAATAAAGTAATTTTTTAAAAAAGTTAAAAGGCTAGCTATGTTTGGATTGAGTTTTGAAATTTTTTTTGAAAAATAATAGGGGTAATTAGTGGAGAGAGATAGAGAGAGAAATGTTGGAAGTAAAGGGAATCTAAGGGGAATTTTTTGAAAAATTCTTTTTGAAAAGTGAAGAGAACAAGGCATAAATGTTGGGAAATTAAGTGTTTTTAGGAGCAATTATTATGTCCCCTTAAAAAGTTGGGTTCACAAAAAAATTGTCTCCGTTCCAAAAAGGAAAATAAGTATTTATTTTTTTAAGATGATAATTTCAAGCTCAAAAATCATGTACTTACGCAAATAATTTTCCTATCTATGGATTTTGTTTGATAGATCTCATTAAAATCTTTAATACGGTGCAAAAAAAATTGACAAATTATTTTTTATTTATATTATTTTTGAGCTTAAAAATATGAAATATTTATTTTTTAAGAAAGTGTTCTGGAATGAGACCTAAATTTTCAGACATTTTTTGGAATTTGGCCCCATAGGCTTTTGAATATGTGTTTGTTGCCCCAAGGATAATAAAATTGCCCCATAAATTCTGTACCCTTTGGTTCTTGCCCCATAAGTAAAATACCACTTGGGAGCATCATAGCCTTTGCCCCCCATCTTTCTCTATCTCTCTTTCTCCCCATCTCTCGCTCTCTCTCTCTCTCTCAATAATTTGGCTGCTACTTTTTTTTGAGAAGTTATTCCATGCTCCTGGGGTAGTTTGAGCACGAATCTAAATCACACATTAAAAGAGGTTTTACACACTTGGGCGTGGACTTCATACATTTCTTTGATACAAGTTTTTGCTCAACCAACTTCTAGAGAATTCGGATAAAAAAAAAAATTTCTAGAGAATTTATTCTAGAGAATTTAATAATTTTTCTTTTTCTTGTGTGTTTATGAAAGAAAACGATTTTCATACTTTTTCTTTTATAAAGACACACCATTTTTTTTTTTTGCCCTTTTTGCGAGGGTTTTAGGTGTATTTTTCATTAAAAGACAATACAAGTGGACTTCTAAAAAAAAAAGGAGTGCGAAATCATTACTCTTTTGGATTTGTAATTTTATGGTATAAATAGATATCCTTTTTTTTTTTTAACACAGAAAGATATCCTTTTTGTTTTGAAAAATTGTATAAGTAGATAGTCCACTTAACTACTTTTTGTATGGCATTTCAGTGTAATTTTTGGAAGTTTATTGTAAATGAACTACAGTATATAATATCAACAAATGTTTTCTTAAATCCTTTTTGTATGTTGTAGGTAATTGACCACATTGCCAATAAATCTTGAGTCCGCCCTTTGAGACTACACTTGGTGTGAAATGCAAGAAAAACATAGCACCATGAGAGGTAGGCACTCAATAAAGTAAAGAAAACCATCATATACCTCCTATGCATGACATGGCAAGATGATATATATGTTGAAAAATGTAAATCAGGAAATTGTGAAAAGTGACACGTACGAGTTTTATGCTTAACGTTGTTCTCAAACCTGATATTTACTAATTAGATGCTCACATCCAGTTCCCATCCGTTGTGCTACAGGTCCCATCCACCAGGCCTAACTCATAGGCAAGGGGGGAGGGATTAAGGGTCATGGAAGATCTCTTGATCCACTGAGGTGTTAAGTTTTCATTGGATAATTGGATATGTGTAATTTCTTTGGGAATTTAATTAACTTGCCTCATATGTAAGATGTATTCTTGCCCCAAAGAGCAGCAAAAATTACAGCACCTTATCCTTCACAGCTCATGCCTTTTCGTCGTCTTCTTTCCCAACTTGGGAAATCTCTGTTGGGTTCGGCAACGTCAAAGTTTTTGGCTACATATTAGGAAAATTTCCCCCTAATTTTTATAAAAACTATAATAATTATGTAGGTGAAGGAATTATACGTCATTGTGTTACTTAGTTGGACCTTGTGATTGAGAATCTTGTAAGAATTTAACTTGTGTGTTTTTTGGGCAAGAAGAATTTAATTTGTGTTGTTGTGCATTCACTTGACATCCACAAAATATGATTATTGTTTGGGTCAATTGCAAACCCGATTATACGTTATGAATAGATTTCTACTCAACTACTTTGTAAAATGTTTGGCATTTTGGTGTATTTTATTGCGGCATAATTGTAGATGATTATATTTTACTTAAACTCCTTTCTATTTGGCATTTCAATGTATTTTTTCCAGATCATTAAGTATGAAAAAGAGAATTTATATTTTGTAGATAATTGACCCCACTACTAGTAAATCCTAGCTCCGCCCCTGCTCATAGGTCTAGAATGTGAGACTGCCTGATCCATACCTTAATCCTTCATACTTTTACAAATCCTTGACTTTTGATCTTACATTAGACCTATAACAAAGATCCGAACGGTTCATCTAATGGCATCTCCAATCCAACAATCTCCATTCCTCCATTTTAGAGGATCAAAATATAATTTTAAATTGAAAAAGTGATTTTGAAGGATTTTACAATTCCTATTAACTCCAATCCACACATCTCTATTCCTCCATTCCTTCAACTGGAAACAAAAAAAAAAAACACAAAGATTTGGAGTTGAGGACCAAACTCAGCCTCTCCAATCCAATATACTACATTTTGGCCTCTATTCCTCCATTCCTCAATAAATTTTTTGATCCTCGAAATATGGAGTATCAAAACCAATCCTCCAAAATGGAGGCAAATATAGAAGATGAGTTGGATTGATTAATTCCTCCAAAATGAAGGAATGGAGAAAGATTTGAAGATATAAAGAATGCATTGGATATGCCCTAATAGGTCTCGCAGAGAAGAATATCTTTGCAAAAATAAGCCCAATCAAATATAAGTTGGTACACGAATTGATCATTCACAATTCATGGTTTAAATAATTTTATAAAATTCAGATCCCCTTATATATAAGCAATACCAACAAGGTGAACGATTCGGATTATTATTGTGCATTCAGGATAGGATAAAAAAGAGAGAGTAGAATTTGGTGGTGTATGGGGACTATGGAGGATTACGGTACCAAGTGAGAGCCTAAATTTGTTAGTGGTTGGGTCCATTGTGTGTACTCTGTCGCTTCGTTGGCTCCTTCGTCCCTATTCTAGCTCTCTTAATATATAGAAAACACAAGTCCACCTATTCGATCGGTATTACTATTAAGATTATAATAAAACAATATCTATCTATCTAGCTATGTAACCAAAATCTCATAACTATTTTATGCCTTGTCTAGTTTATTATCGTAATTGGTTAATTCCTACTCTTAAAATTCTTTGAACAAAAATCAAAGATAGTAGTAGTTATACAAATAAAAATTGGTGACTTGTAAGAGCTAGCTCTGTATTATGACAAAGGAATAGATCGAAAATGCAATGAGGAGGAAAAAGTACACTAATCTACTACAGTAATTCACAATCTGTATATCTTATTCTTCCATTTCTGAGCCAACTCGGAAAGTGACTTTGTCGAATCTCCGTCTTCACTTAGCACCATTCCAGCAGCGTCTTTTAGGTCTTTCATTCGCCTCCGAATCGCATTCCCTTCTTCTCCTTCCATTAGACCCTTCAAAACTTTCGCGATCTCAATTCGTCCAGTTACTCCATTTTCTCCAACTTTTGGCCTCATTGCTACTTTTAAATCCTCAGTTAATATCACAGCATTCATCTTTTGTTCCGCATAAAGAGGCCAAGCAATCAATGGCACACCGTTGACTACACTCTCAAGTGTAGAGTTCCAACCGCAATGTGTAAGGAATCCACCGGTCGAACCGTGGTTAAGAATTTGAGCCTGTGGTGCCCAAGATGGCACTACTTGACCAAACCCACTGGTCCTATCTAAAAATTCGTTAGGTAAGAAGTCTAATGGGTCATTAACCCCAGAAAGGGCAACCTTATCATTTGGACTCCTAACGACCCATAAGAATCTCTGTTCACTCATTTCCAAACCAAAGGCTAACTCAGTGAGTTGATCACGTGATAGTGTCCCAAGACTACCAAATGCGATGAACAAGACGGAGCCACGTGGCTGGTCATCCAACCATCTCAAACACTCTGACCCGTCATCAGCCCCATCCATCTGTACGAGCGGTCCGATCGGGTAAACTGGCGGCTTACCGGGTTCTTCCTCTTGCAATGCCTTTATGGCCCCACCTTCCAATGCCCTAAAGCTATTGACCAGAATACCCTCGGCCAAACTGTACCGTTTTGCGAAGTCAAGAAGCCATTTGTATGTACCACCCTTCCTGTCTTGAACTTGATCTAACAAATCCTTCCCGTGAACCGGTGTGCAACCCGGGATTTGAACCGGTTCGGCTAAATCTCTGTACTCACAAGATACGGATTCGTCGAGTTTAGGCAAATAAAGCAATAATGACAAAGTCATGGCTGTGGATGCAAAGAAAATATAAGGAGAGATGTTGAGTTCGGCCGCGACGTCAAATGCTTCAGTGGCAACAAGATCAACCACAAGAGCAACAACCGGCCGAGAACTCGAAACCAATGATTTCAAAACATCGCGGAGAGAGGGGAGAGAGCGGGACACAGTGAGAGCGACCCCGGCCCTGATCACGTCGTTAGACAAGTCGTCGAAGTTCACTGGTGGGAGGAGGACGTAGTTTATGCCGACGGGAAGGGAGTCGAGGAACGATTTTGGGCCGGCTGAGAGAGGGCCGTTGTTTGGTACGATGAAGGTGACTGAGAAGTTGTGAGTGAGGACGAGTCGCTTGGCGAACTCGCGGAGTGGGATGAGGTGACCCATTGCTAGATTTGGAAAAATTGCTATGTGGGGTGTTTGTTCCATTTGGTGCATAGCTAGCTAGCTGCACCTGGGCTACTTCATTGGTTATGTATCAAGGAATTCTGCTTACCCTGGAATAATTTGTAAAATAATGGTGGAAGCTAAGTGCCGAATGGAGACCAGAGCTTCTAAGATAATGGTTTTTTTTTAAAAATTGAGTGGATATCATTTTGCGTCACATATATAAAATTTTATATGGTTTTGAGATAAAGAGAAATATTTCAATTTAAGTGGATCTCGTTTTGCTTCACATTGATAGAATTTTATAACTTCTCACGATGTTGTGCCAGCTTTACATCAATTAATTTGGAGCTGTGCTACGTGCACAGCAAGCTGTGCACAGCAGCTGTGCGCAGATCCCATTTTCTTCCGCCTCGGGTCGCACAAAGATGATTGGAACCGCTCATTTTGTTCAAAATAGGCCTAAATTCTGAACTGATTTTGGGTGTTTTGTTGATGCCTCTAACGATATCGAACGAAGTTCATTTTTTACAGAGACCTTAAACGACATATTTTGAACAAAATGAGCGGCTCCGATCATTTTTGTGCGACCCGAGGCGGAAGAAAATGGGATCTGTGCACAGCTGTTGTGCACAGCTTGCTGTGCACGTAGCTTTTTTGACTAGTTTGTGGCATAATTTCTCAATGTAAGGCCACTCCTAGGTCTACGATTATAAAAGAAGGGGACAAATTAAATTTCAGAGGAAAAAAAGGAATACACAAATAGAATATTTTTGCTAGATATTTAGTCGAAATACGGTGGCATTGTAAGTGTTGGTGTTAAAGTATTTTAATTTTAAAAAAATAAGATTATTATTAGCTGCTAAATTATTATTATTATTATTATTATTATTATTATTATTATTATTATTACTACTACTACTGTCAACGGAAGAAGCATACCCATTTTAAAAAGTCATACGACATCTACAGATTATCACCGGAATACAGATTAGCCGTATGACATTTACAGATTCTCATTCGAATACAGAGATACAGAGACACAGCCAAACCCTAAAGCTAATGATATATAAGGAAAAGCAAATAGATGAAGCAGCTAAATTATTGAAGATATACAAACATTGAGTGGTTGTGGACTTGTGAGGTCCTACGTGCATGCACATATATTATTTAGCATTTGTCTGCTTATGTTTTATTGAGAAGTAGTGGGCAGATGGTACAATGATTTCTGGTAATTGCACACTACTATGTCGTCAAGTGAGAGATATTTTGCTGGCATGTTTTCTCTTGTCCTCATACATATATTATGCACGCATGCATCCAGGTCTGGCCTTCATGTTAGAGTTGACTAAACTCGACCAAATTAGCTTGGTTGTCTGCTTAATATTATCATAAAAAATAAAAACATATAAGTAAAACAAAAAAATTAAGGTTACATTGTGCTTTAGCTTGTATTACGTAAAAAAAAAATCACAATTTCAATTGTGTTATCATACTTAAATTTTTCAAGAACTCATTTTTAATTGAGATTATAGTCAACCCATTTAATCTCTCTTGTGACAAGGTAATACGAAAGTAAGTTTTTATCAACTTCAACTTTAAAAATTCCTATCCACTGAAACAACTGTAATCGACAGTGCGGCCCTAACCTAAAACAACGGGGGCTGATAAAAACAAAAAAGAAATTAAAGAAAGAGCTAAGAGCATCCACAATGTAATAATCAAAATCAAAAGATTGCTAAAATTAGCAATGTGTGCTTAAAAAAGTGCTCACATTATAATAATCAAAGTTAGCAACCTCTTAACCAATAATCAAATTTGGGCATTTGAATAATCAAAGTAACAATGTGAGACTTCACATTGCTAACTTTAACAATCCTCTAAATGAATAATCAAAAGCTGACGTGGCAAGTTTTGATTATTGACTTTTAATTATTACAATACGGATGCTCTAAGAGAGGCCAAATTTAAGGACAGAAATGTGTCCTCCAGCCAAGAATTAATGCCACGTGGGCATGCTCGGTAAGCCCTGCGAGCACGCGAGCTTGGGCAATCCCCCGGCTAGGGCAAGCCAAAATTAAGGATAGGAATGGGACGGCTAAGAATACCACGTGGGCCGGTCCGAAATAAGCCCCAAAAGTCTTTGGCCTATGGGCTTGGGCTATCCCCGGGTTGGGGCAACCATAAAAGGAAAAATTCGAAATACAATTTTATACAGTAATAAATATAAAATTTAACAACATTAGTATAATTATATGGCTTTCTGGCCTAGTGGAATGACATCTACTTACCCATAAGGTTCAATACCCAGTTAGCAGCAACCCACTTTATTTCTTTTTTATACTCATGTCATAGTCTAAGATTTTAACTCTTTTAATATTGAGGCTTAAATTTATTTGGTTAATCAAACTTTTTTGGCATATTTATACTTTTTGCATTAATTTTAAATTGGAATAATTTAAATAGATAGTGGCTAAGACAAGGTCGTGCAAAGGCGCCACAACTTAATCGGCCTCCAAACTCTAAAACTTAATTTTCTCCCTCTCTAGAACTTGCTTGCAAATTAATGTAATGTGTGAGAATAGGGAAATGAGGTGTGAAGGAAAGTGTGGAGTGGCTTTGTTATTTATAGGCACTCTCTCTCTCTCTCTCAAATGAGGTGTGAAGGAAAGTGTGGAGTGGCTTTGTTATTTATAGGCACTCTCTCTCTCTCTCTCTCTCTCTCTCTCATTCTTGAACCGGGTTCGATTTGAATTTTGAAAAAAAATTTAAAGAGTAATGAGTAGAGATGAATCGAGAAAATTAATTGGAGATTTCGTGCAGTGATTTTGAAACCCCTAACAAACAAGAAAGAAGAGCAAAAAAGGTTCTGTTGGGTTTTGAGACCCCCGATTCATGTTTTCTTTTTCTTAGCGGAAATGAAAGAAGTGCAGAAAAGGTTGTGTTGGGTTTTGACTAGGGGAAATTGCACATCAGTGGACAAAAGGGTAAATAATGTCCAAGTGGTGGAGAGGTTTTTTCAAAATTGCATAAATATGGAAAGGAGGAAAAAAAAATCCCCATACATGAAACGGAGCGAAAAATATTCCCCATACATGGAGTCGGTTCTGGGTTTCCTAAGTTGCTCCTTCTGTGAATTTATGTTACCCCTTCTATGAATCTAAGTTGCTCCTTCTATGAATCTAAGTTGCCCATTCTATGAATTTCTTGGGTATTCAATTTTTTGAGCATTTCTTTAATTTCCTTACCATTTCTATTATTTTTTGAGAAATTTGGGATCTGGGTTACTTGTAGATTTGCATGAAACGGACCAACTGAAATTCTCCATGCATGAAATGGAGGAAAAAAAAATTCAAAACATGAAGTCAATTTGTAGTCAAATCTGAATTTAAACCTAAGTTACTCCTTATATGAATTTAAGTTCCTTCTTCTATGGATTTAAATTGCTCATTCTATGAATCTAAGTTGCCCCTTCTACGAACTTCATGAGTATTCAATTTTTTGAGCATTTTTTCAATCTACTTACCATTTATATTATTTTCTGAGAAATTTAAAATCTGAGTTACTTGCAGATTTGAGTTTTTAAAGTACTTTAATATTAGTGTATTTTGGGTAATTTTTTAGAAAGAAAAATAATAGAGAAAATAAGATGAATGTATCAAAGTATTTTAAAAACTCAAATCAGCAAGCAAACCAGATCTCAAATTTCTCAAAAAATAATAAAAGTATAAATGGTAAGTAGATTGAAAAAATGCTTAAAAAATTAATACTCATGAAGTTCGTAGAAGGGGCAACTTAGATTCATAGAATGGGCAACTTAAATCCATAGAAGAAGGAACTTAAATTCATATAAGGAGTAACTTAGCTTTAAATTCAGATTTGACTACAAATCAACTTCATGTTTTGAATTTTTTTTTTCTCCATTTCATGCATGGTGAATTTCAGTTGGTCCGTTTCATGTAAATCTACAAGTAACCTAGATCCCAAATTTCTCAAAAAATAATAGAAATGGTAAGGAAATTAAAGAAATGCTCAAAAAATTGAATACCCAAGAAATTCATAGAATGGGCAACTTAGGTTCATAGAAGGAGCAACTTAGATTCATAGAAGGGGTAACATAAATTCACAGAAGGAGCAACTTAGGAAACCCAGAACCGATTCCATGTATGGGGAATATTTTTCCCTCCGTTTCATGTATGGGGATTTTTTTTTTCCTCCTTTCTATATTTATGCAATTTTGAAAAAACCTTTCCATCACTTGGGCATTATTTACCCCTTTGTCCACTGATTTGCAATTTCCCCTTTTTAGGGGAAAAATGTATAGATTAATATAATGATACTCTATTCCAAGAGGTACCCTACACTCCTTAATTTAAGGCATAGGTAAGAGCATGTACACCAATCCCTAGCAAAAAATGTTAGTGGAAATGGCATATTTTATATTTTACCTATTCACTTCTCAATCAACATTACACTAATACTATCTATTTTACCAATTCTCCATTAAAATATTGTATTTCTACTTTTTTTCATCTATTTCTTTTTCCTTACTTGAGATGTTGAAACTATAACACCAAATCACCGGCCGGTGCCGGAATTTCACAGAAACAAATTTTAGAGACGAAAGGCCCAGATGAAACAAGGATATTCCAATCGAGCTTTAATTTTTAAAGGATGGGACAAATCTTGTAACAAATACTGGGTTCATTATTGATTGGTCATCCAATTTCAGTATTTCACTGTTCTTGGAAGGAAAAAAAAACGGGTTTATCTCACATATCTTGAAACAAGATCGAATAAGCACAAATCTTGTAAAAAAAGTAGGTTCATCACTGATTGGGCGTTCGATTTCAATTTTCTTTGAGAAAAAATGGGTTTCTCTCAACAAGAGAGAAGATTGAAGAGATGTGTTGTGTTGCGTTCTCTTTACTTCTCAAAAAGAATTTTTCAAAAAATTCCCCCTAAATTTCCTTTACTTTTAACATTTCTCTCTCTATCTTTCTCCACTTAGGGGGTGTTCCACTTTCCAAAAAAAATACTTTTTGGAAAAGAAGGTAATTTCAAATTCAAAAATTATGTGTTTACGCAAATAATTTTCATACCAATATAAATATTGTTTGATAGATCTCATTAAGATATTTTAAACAGTGCAAAAAAAATTGAAAAAATATTTTTCATTTTCATTATATTTGAGTTTGAAATTACAATCTTTTTCCAAAAAGTACTTTTTTTGAAAAGTGGAATACCACCTTATTATCCCTACTACTTTTCAAAAAGCAAAGAGAACACAGCATAAGAAACAAGAGGAATGAACATAGAAGAGTACTCTGTATAATAAAAAAAACATAGAAGAGAACAGAGAGACTGGGAAAAGAGAGAGAGAGAGAGAGAGAGAGAGAGAGAGAGAGGAGGAGGAGGAGGAGGAGGAGGAGGGGGCGGGGGGAAAATCGATTCTCACTAGATCTTCTCCGACGAGCTGATGAGTAACGGAAGTTGCTGGATTTGACAAGTTTGGCGGCGGGTGTTGGTTTGGTTTCACGATCAAAAAGAGTGGAGAAAGGGAGGAGAGAGAGAAAGAAAGAAACAATAAAAAAAAAAGAACAAGATGTTTGAACAATGGATAGGTAAAACTGCCGAAGCACTGCTCATAAATACATTTTACTTTCTCTTTTACCGCATCTGGTGCCAGGGCCGGCCCAAGGGTTTTAGGTGCCCAAAGCCAATAAAAAAAAGTGTGTCCTTAAAGAGTTTATACTTAACAATTTTTACATCAATAATCACAATATAGAAAGCCAAACTAATATAAAGTTCTACTAATCATTACATATGAACACAAAATACAAAGTCTCCAAATAGGCAAATACATATTATCTCAAGAACGCATGAGTGTCACTTGAATATTACTTGTCTTGCATTTCTAGAAGCAAAACTATCAATTAAATTTAAGCACACCAACCAATGTCAACTAAATCAGCACAAATCTAAGCACCACCTGCCAGGGCTCTACATTTAACAACATATGTATAAATCTAAGCACCACCAGCCAGAGCTCTGCACTTACCAACATACGTACAAATCTAAGCACCACCAGCCAGGGCTTTGCATAATAAGAGAATACTTACCAATTTGAAGTCTCGCAAGTCGCAAGCGAATGACAGATATACTCTAAGACTCCGTAGTGTGTATTATACTAGTATATACTGGTCCTGCATTTCAATTTTCAATAAGCTCAAATCAAGTGGAGAATAAAAGAAGCCATAATATCACTATCACTACTCATAAGCAATTAAAGAGAGTCTCACTTCTCATAAGCAATTTTTCCCACCTAGCTCGACTAGATATTTACGTGATTTGAACATCCGTGAAAGTGAGTTTAATTTGTTTAAACATAGCCATTTGAAAAATATTTCTTTGATGAGTGCTTAGCCTCGTTTGGCTGCCTTCCTTTTTAAGTTTTGACTTTTGTCCTTGGACCTTGTTTACTCTTTGCCTTCTTTCAAATAGACCCAGTCATCCAGAAAGAAACAAAAGAGAAACACTCTCTCTTTCTCTCTCTCTCTCTCCAAAAAGCACAACCATTGTTTAATTGAAAGGATTGTTGGTTTCTTATTTCTTGAAAGGCAGTGGCTGTCTGGCTGATTAAATATATGTATACCTTGAAGTCTCAAAGACTCGAACACAGTGGCACAGCCTGACAGCCGCACAGTGCCCTTCCGCGGCTTGGCCCCTTCCCCGGCAATCAGCAGTTTGCCCTTCGGGCTTCGGCAGTGATATCACCAACAGACGTGAGAGAATCGATCGTGAGAGAATCGATAGACGATCGTCTCCGGCAAAACGTGAGAGAATCGATAATCGATCGTCCTTTCGTTCTTCGTTTTTCCCCTTTTTTCTTCGTTTATTTTTTTTTTTGTTCAACAGTGGGACGGTTAGAGAAACTGAGAAAGGGTTTGAAATACTTTGAATTAAAGACCATTTATATCCTCTTATTTACAAAAGGGCCACCGAGCATTTTTTGGGCTGTTAATGGATCTGTGTGGGCCGCTACAAGTTTTTAATCAGAATGGGCCTTTTTTTCCTTTTAAAGGGCCAAAAAAGACTTCTACTCAAGCCCAAATCAAAAAATTAGTGGAGTGCCCTTAAAAATTGGCCTTTTTGGGATGCCCAAGGCCCAGGTCTCTTGGGTCTTGGGGTCAGGCCGGCCCCGGTGCCGTTGTGTTTTTTGTGCTTTTGCCCTCCAAAATAGCTAAATATGCATTTTACGTCATCTCATCTGGTGTACTAGCTCTAATAAGATAGATAGAGTCAGTGAGTTGTCAAGTAAACTTGGGGAAATAACAGCCTTAGGTACTCATGGGCATGGCCGAAACATGTAGGATGGCTGTCGTGGTAATATGGGTATACGATTGTATGTACGCGTACACACACTTGCACATGCACTCGCACGCACTCCAAATGACTAAAAGAACGAATAAATAAATAGTAAGACTATAAAAAAATTTAAAAAATTAAAAAGGGGTCCAAATCAGGGGTCGTTACATTCCTGCGCACAGGGTCTAAGTTGTACATAATTTTTTCTTTAGCCTCTAGCTTTAGGGATGAGAAAAAAACCATCGATCCGTAAATCCGGTCCAAACCGCATAGTTTCGTTTGGTTTTTTTAGAAGTATGATTTGGCTCCGGTTTCAAAAAATTATAAACTGTGTTTAATGGTTTGGTCTGTGGATTTATGTTAAACGGTTCGGGTTCCAATCCGATCTGAACCGTATGTATGTATACATTTTGATATATACACGATTTAGGTACACCAAATAAAACTAGTCTAAGTCTTAGTCAATTAATTTTCTAATCTAATACTTGAAATTTGTATATTGAAACTATATTCCAATTCTATCTAAACTTAATATAATAAATATAAATTGGCAAATTGCATATCCATATCTTTCTTTCCCAATCAATAATATGCACTCTTTGTTACTCACTATGTTTTCTTGTAATTGGTTTTTCTTTACAATATTCCTTACATAGGAAAAGAACTGATTTTTATACTAATAATGACTGATTTAATATGTCTCTCAGTAATAATTTAAATAGTTTATAAAGACAAATATCCTTTTTTTAGGCGAACCATGGTTCAAACTGGAACCAAACCGTTTTTTTATGGTTTGGATTGGTTTGGTTCAATGCATTCTATGGATTGGTTTGATTTTCCAAATTCACCATCCGTAGGTATTGGTTTGGTTCTTGATTTACTATAAAACTGAACCAATCCAGACCATGCTCACCCCTATCTAGCTTCATTGCTTTGTTGCCGATATTCCCAAATTATTTTGATAACTCAGTTTTCGAGCAAATTTACTCGTACCTTGATTAATTCTGGTGTACGGACCATTATTCCTTATTTGTAGATCTGCCAATCCCACATACTCAATGTTATTTTAAACCCAATTTCCTTATTTTTGTTTCGCTTTCAGGTTTAGCTTGTTTTCTATTAGGGTCTGCTTCTGGTTCGTGTTACTGTAACCTGGATTTTGCTTTCGGTTTCGCCGTGGTCTCATGGATCTAGCTTTGCCGGCATATGTGTCCCCGTGACCAAAGCTCGCCGTGACAGCTGGGGCTTGCCTCGGAGTGGCGCCTTTTGCTTGTGGCAGAGAGGGCTCATTGATTTAGTTGGTGATTCCTTGCGCTATGAGCCGGTCGGCGACGTGTTCAAAGAGCAATTATGTGGGGTAACGTTACTAAAGATTACATCAGTGTTTTGTGCCAATGGTTTGACCTAGGTTTTTCGCTGGATACTCTATTACCAAGTCAAAGATGAACCCTATATCAGCACCTCGTGCTGGACTACTACGGCTGTTTGTAGCCTGCAGCGCTTTCATCAGTGCTCGTGTCTTAGAAGTTGATAGTTTTGATTCACTCCTACAGTATTATTGTAACGTAATCTTCGTATTCGAGCTTGAATGAAATATGCAATTGCCTATGGAGGCGATTATTCGCAGCCCCGTATTTTCTCCCTTAGCCCACTACTACACATAGCCCATTTTCAATATTTTAAAAAAAGAATTCTCCATATAACCCATTAAATGTACCTGATCTTTCCATTATACCCATCCCCTCTCAAAAATTACACTTTAACTCCCACCCTACCCACAGCCACCACCTCTCTTCCTAATAAGCACCCAAGATTGTATAATCTTGGTGCTCTAGTTCCCTTAAATTGTAGCTTTTGTATCTCTAAGTTATCATTTTTATCTCATTTTGCACGAAATGTTGTATTTTGTTTGTTTCAGGTAATACGTGGTGCTAAGGCGATTTTTTTCGCCCAGAATCGTTTTCGGAAGTATCCTAGTGTTCAAGGCTGTGAGGCAACTCCCCACCAAGTCTCAAAGGGTGTTTAATTGAGGTTAGAGAGGTGATCGGGTCGTCGTCGGGCTGTTTGGACCAAGGCAAGCCCAAAATAAAAGTTCTGTCACCTATGAACTGGTACTGGGGGTTGCCTAGTACTAGTACGTGCTGTCCAGAGTTTATGTTTTTCAGCATTGTTGAAGACCATGAACCGGTACTGGGAGTTTGCCAGTACCAATTCATGCTGCAGAATACAGCCACGATTTTGCTGCTTTTTCAACTTTTCACTTTTGGGATATTTTCCACTTTTGGCTACTTTTAGGATATTTTTGGGATATTTTGTGAGGAGTAAGACCACTTTGTATAAATAGGGTCCCTCTCTCTCATCTTTATCATCTCTTGTCATATATCACTTTAAGTCTTTTTAATTTCTAGAACTCCATTAAAGCTCTTCAAGGTTTTGTGTTAATTCCTTCAAGAACTCCTCGAGGTATTTGCCGTTTATTGTTTTCTCGTTTATTAAAGTTGCTTGTACGGACTTGCTTCTAGTCTGGACCTAACCTCTTAGAAAGGTTCACACCCCAAGCGTAGGGCTAGGTCGTTGAAAGCATAATAACCGGTAAGACCGGAATCATTCCCACAGAGAAATCTTCTTTAGCGAATTTGGAATAGATGTTGTGCAAGAGTTGCGGCGTTCAAGCGGCCAACTTTGGAGTTTTGAGAGAAAATATTGAAACTTGGAATTTAACTAGATTAAAGATGGTCAAGTCAAAGGGATTGGTTTACCCACGGCTTAGCCGTCAAATGGTTCCTTCATCTAACTCATGAGTGGACCGAAACCGTCCGGATTCCACTTGAAGAATTAAAAGCTGAAGACTACTTTAAACTTAACTCAAAGCTCTAATTCAAATTGAACTCATTTAACGCAAGTGAGAGACGAAAAAGGATCGTTCGCACGCGTAAGATTATCAAGCACGTTGCACAAGGCGATAAACTTCATTGATCAAAGAAGCCACCAACCCCATGATCAAAACTAGAAATCATGAGTTTAATTCATTCAAAACATTGAAATTAAGCTAAAGATTAAGAGAAACCATTTAATCGACTAATTCATAGGGTGAACCTCACCCCATGACTTAACCTTTTAACTACTCACACATAACAAAATGACTAGAAAAAGAGTTAAGCATGGAAAACATGATTAGCCGATAAAAAAGGAAAGAAACTTGATTTATATAAAGATCTAACAACTAGCTACAACATTAATACATGAGAAAACATCAAAACAATTAAACTTACTTGATTTCTTGAAGGAAATAACTTGAAAAGCTTGAAAGACTAACAATGGAAATCCTAGAGCAAAAACTAGAAAACTAGGCCTAAAACTAACTAATGGCCTCTTTATTCCATAAATGGCATACAAGCCCATTTATAGAGCTTACAAAATCAGCCTTACAATGGACAAAAAGGCCCCCAAAATATCCCCAAAATATGCCTAAAGTAGAAACTTTCTATATATAGAAGGTTGAAATATTCAGCAAAAAGTGCTGGTCGAATGGCATTGGTACCGGTACCTCAAAAACGAGGTATTGGTACCAATGCAACTGTCTTCAATTTCAGCGACAAGGTACCGGTACCTCAAAAACGAGGTACCAATACCTCTGTGCAAAAAATGCAGAACAGGGGCAGCTTGGGCTATCATGCCTTGGCGTGCCCCGACGGCCTTCCAATGCTTCATTACATGATCAACGGGACTTGGCGGAGGTGTGCCTTGTGGCCTTGCACTCTCGGATGCCCTCGAGGGCTATCTTCAAACCATATGCCTCGCTTGAAACACTTGGCTCACTCCTCGCCAGCTTTGAACACCGAATGACCTACGAGGCTTCTTCTAGTGCCGATAAGTTCCGGTGACATTGAAACATGTGCCGTCGGGTAATTGGATGCTTGGCTACAACCCGAAACGTCCTTTGGCGTTCAAACCCGCCTTATTAGCACGTTTTACCTAAAATACACACAAAAATACCTTACGTGCATTATCGAATAAAAACGACGAGTTAAACATATAAAAGCTACAAATTAGAGGATTAAAGCCCCAAGATCATACGATCTTGGGTGCTAATCAGGACTAGATGATCTATAAAATCAAGTTCATTTTTGTTTTTGTCGGTTAAAACTTTTGTCTCATTTTTATGCTTTGGCTTATGGTTTGTATGTGTGAGTAGTCGTTTGGCCAAGTCTCGGGATAATTTTTCCCAAGGACTTAGGTTGTAATTTGGTTCTCGAATCTTCGGACTTTAAAGCATAATTTACGGAATAGGGCTTAACTTGCATTTTTGGTCTAAATAACGGGTGTTAACTCCTTGGTAAGGCGTTTGTCAAGCGGCCTTGGCAAGCGGCTCACCGAGGGCTCGTGGCCTCCTACGTGTTCAATAAATTTGTCAAACAAGTTGGTTCACCTCTGTTTAATCACATCGTTCATTAAACGTAGTCGTCAATGCTAAATTTCCCGGGTGTGAGCATGCGGTCGTGACTCTCGCCTGAGTTATATTGAGAACCAGTAACAGCCTTTGTCAAGGGTTAGACGATCCCTAGACTTACCTCTTTTAAGTTTATTAAGCTCTTTTCTAGTCTTTTGCCTTAGCATTTCCCACCATTTCGAAGCAAAACCAAGTTGGCCGTCTTGAACGCCTCACTCTACCATATTAACCTACAATCCGATTAAGCTATCTTGCAAATTCCTTATGGTACGATCCGGTCTTATCTGTTTATTATGCTACCGAGATTTAGCCCTACACTTGGGGTTTTCTCAACCTTATTTGAAGGTGAGGTTTTCAGAGCTAAGCACTTTCCGTTCATTCTCTTTCTCTCTCTTTCTGTTCGTCAGTCTCTCTCTCTGTGAGTATATACATACATGTATGTATGTATGTATGTATGTATACAATAACAGCAATTAGATCACTTTCGGTAACAATATGTCAAAAATATGTACAAAATTCGGCAACCAACTATCGAAATATATATATGAAATCATACATAACATTTCGGTAAATAGATGTTGAAAAAAAGATTATATTTCTATAACTACATGTCGAAAATATGTTTAACCCTCGGTAAACAACTGCCGAACTACTATATACGAAAATCATACATACATTTCGGTAAATAACTGTTGAAAATAATATTATATTTCGGTAACTACATGTCGGAAATGCATACAACAAAAACAAGAACATATATTTTGGTAATTGGATGCTAAAAATATATCTCAATTTCGGTAACTAACTGTCAATTATGGTAATATTTTACAGTGGTTAGCTACCGAAATTACTTACTTTATTTTATTCGGACCAGACACATCGAAAAACTAGGTTTTGTAAACCCAGACGTGACAACAACAAAGAACAGGAGAATGATGAAGAACAGGGGGAGAAGAAGAGAAGAACAGGAGAAGAAAACATGAAGACCAGGGGGAGATCGCCTAGTGTGTGTTTTTTTTAAAAAAAAAAACGTGAATGATGATTTAGGGGGAAGAGAGAAGAAGATAATTTAGGGGTTTTGTTAATAAGGGTATATTGGTCATATCATGTATAGGTATAAGGGTAAGTAGGTCATTTTGTATTAAGGGGTCATGTTGTAATTAGTTTAAAATTTTTAACGGGTTAAGGGAGAAAATACGGGACTGCGAATAGTCGCCCCCTTGTCTATTGATAAAAATAAGGTGAAAGTACATAAACACCCTCTCAACTATCACTGTTTCTCATAAACACCCCCTCACATTTAAAAGCGTCCATGGAGACCCCCCTCACCTATTCCTGTTACCCAAGTAACACCTTTCCGTATCAGAACTGTTTGCAGGGACGTCACATGTTAGCAAATTGGGCATTTTTTGGGACAAAAATTACCCTTTGACAATCCACAGTCCACCATTGTCGCCACCACAATCTACAATCCACCACCACTGACTTCACCACCTCCACCATTGTCGCCACCACAATCCTAAACCACCACCAGGCACCAATCACCACCATCAAACCCCCCCTCCCACACTCGGTCTCCAACAGTCATAATTATCACAAACCACAAATCACCAATTTTAGAAATCTCCAAAATCAAACCCTAACCCCAATTTCAGAAATCCCCAACGGTCGCAATTTGAGAATCAAAAGACCCAATTTTTAATTACTACTCGTCTAATAAATAATTCATCCAAAATTACATCTGTAGCATCCACTTGAAACATACAGCCAGATATGCTTTTACATTTACACACACAAATCATCGGCATCTACATACAAAACATCCAACATGTATATTAAAGCCCTATATCAAAGCGAAACCTCGAGATCACATCGCAATCTGAGATCAAAGACCTAACTTCTAGTTTAAAAACTCGACTAATACTTTCTCTTTGGTAAATAACTGGACTACTTTTATATTTACACATACGCACATACATACAGATGAGTATGTCTATACCTGCAGGGACATGGTTTTGGGGCGATGCCAGTGCTGTTGAGGGCTTGCTCAATGGAGGTCGGGATACCACTGGTGTTGCCATAGGCGGAGACGGAGACGGGGCCGACGTAGTTCATGTTGGCAAGGGCATTGGTGATGTTCTGTGCCATCTAGTGGGGCTCACAGCCCTTGGGGACCTGGCAGTTCTCGATGTCCCACCACACAGATATCTTGGCCTTCTAGTACTACGCCTCCGCCATGTCGTACGGCCGGACCTCGCCGTTTCTTCTCCCGTCACCACCCATTGTTGTCTTGGGTGATCAAGCTCGATAGTTGCGACGAAGAGCCCTTGAAGCTGTCCATGGAGTAGTCGGTGGGCTTCGTAACGCCTGGTTTCGAGCTTCCATGACCCATTCTCTCTCTCTCTCCCCCGGAACAGTGGGGTGAATGATTTTAGGATTTTTTTTAAAAAAAATTTCTTTAAGGGTATAATAGAAAAGGGTATCTTGGTCATTCCTTCTATTCCGTTAATGGAGTTAGCATTTTTTTCGTTTTCAGTAGTTGAGGGGATCTCCATGAGCGCCTTTAAATGTGAGGGGGAGTTTATGAGAAATAGTGATAATTGAGGGGATGTTTATGTACTTTCACCTAAAAACAATTGTACCCAAAGTTTCGTCTAAAAAAAATGGACCCATGAAAGTTTCATAACTATTTTAATTAATGTTTAATTGATCCTTATTGGTTCCTGCTCTTAAACTTAGAGATAAAAATTGGGGAGATTTAGTGATAGATCCACTATAGACATTTTATAAGTCCACAAGTCCACCTAATAGTTATTTAAAGCCACATGTCCACACAATCTAAACCCTAGGATACCCTATGAAAGTGTCTAAAACCCTAAACCCTATGAAAGTGTCTAAACCACTAAAACCCTATAATAAGAAAGTGCACCCTAAAACTCTATAAAAGTGTCTAAACCTGTGGTACCCTGTGCTAAGTAATCTACTCTATGCTTGAGTACCCTGTAGAGACTCATATTTTTGAAAATCGTTTAAAGGTTTTATTAATGTTAGAATATGGAATAAATGAGGGATTTATTGAATTATTTGATTTGGGGTCGATGTGGGAAGGTTGTTTGTAGAGGGGTGCATGTGCAATTTGAGATTGTGTGAGTGTGTGTGTATGTATATATATATATATATATGTGTGTGTGTGTGTGTGTGTGTGTGTGTGTAGGGGAGAGAATTCTCCAATCCTTTCTCTCTCATCTCCCGATCTCTCTCCCCTCTCTCGGCTTCTCTCCCTCTCTCACCTCATCACCCACAATCTCACCCCAAAACTCAAAACTCATGGCAACCAACCTCCATTCCACTATCAAGATGCGATTTCAACCTCGTGGTTCGTTGACAGAGCTCGGAGAAGTTCTTGGTGGATTTCGGAGCTTTTGGAGTCTAGGGCTCGGAAAATCTCATGGGTTTGGCTTTGATACTCAAGGTAGAGATTTCTTGCATTTGTTATGTGTTTATGTGTTGATTATGCACCTTGATTGTGCTATAGATTGTTGGGGTTTCATTATTGAAAATCTGCAGAATCACTGCTCGAAAGCCTCTGGTATCGATACGCACTGAGATGGTGTATGGATACCAGGAACTGGGGTATCGATACACACTGAGATGGTGTATGGATACCAGGATCTTATCGGACAGTTTTTCCCGCGCTACTCCCACTTTGATTGTTTTGACCCCTGATCACTTTTAACACCTGTTAAACGGCTTTGAACCAACTCTAAGCTCGGTTACTCATCCTCTAATGACTTATTGATCGTTCTCATTCCCTAGATACTCGTAAACATAAGCTTAGTATCGTTGTAAACAGAAGATGTACCGTAAGGTTGTTTAGGAGTACCGCGGGCTATAAGGGGTAATGTGGTGAGTGTTATGGGTAGACATGAGATTGTCTAGTGATTCGATGGGTAATATTGTGATTTGTATCCTCTCAACTCGTAGAATCCTTTAGATTCCTTTGACATTCGTTTTACGGACTCCAAGTGTAGAAACTAGAAGACCGGGCATTGTAGAGTCTAGTCGTGGGTTGATACGTGGTATGTGAAGGTACGGGGGTGTATTTAGAGGTACGGTGAGGATGTGTGTATTCGCTTATATGCGTTACGGTATCATGTGATTGATTAGATGGCTTTGGACTTGATTGAATGGCTTGATATTTGTGAAATGGAAACATGGGATAAATGTGAATAATAAACGGACACAACCAGAACTTGTGATATGTTGTTAATAAGAACTTGACACGAACGCATGGACACTGTTGATTCCACCATGGACATTCGGCGAAGTTAAAAGAGGAGTAACGCTACAATGCGTATAAATGGGTATCACTTATATGTGATAGGTCTCGGAGCACATAAATGGGTGTCACTTATTATGTGATAGGTCTCGGAGCGTATAAATGGGTGTCACTTATTATGTGATATGTCCCGGAGCACGCGCGATACTTGCGAAAACCTTGATTGATGAGATATGAGATCTTGAGAAAAGAAAGAAAGATTGGTTTTTACCCAAGTGATTTGTTTAAAGGGAAAATGATTTTTCTATTAAAAATCCAACGGCTATTCTTGAGCGAATCAACGATTTTTGGTATTCGTAGACAGAATCAACGGACTCCGACTATTCAAGCTCGAATCAACGGAGCTTGACCATTATTGGTCACGTATTTTTATACATTACAACTATTTGGAAACTAAAAAAAAATGTAGATGACTGATGATAAATAAGAAATGGGATTTGGCGATGAAATGTGAAAGATTGTGAAATTGTATGAGATGTGATAAAACGATACTAAAGCCGTTGTTGATTTACATGGAATGATGTAGGAATATGGATGGTCCTTGTTTGACGTATAAGTAGATAGATCCTTCATATAGGATGTATAGAATCCCTGATCATAGTGTTCTATTGTTGATAGTCTTTTGTACTTGGATTATCTGTCGTTACTCACTCACTCTAGATGCACAACTCATTACATTTTCATATAGCTTGTATAAAGATTTCTCTACTGAGCTAATGTAGCTCAACCTATCATTTTCAGGTATACTACAGGGACACAGTATTGGAGGGTGTGAAGTGCATTCAGACATCACATGCTAAAGTTATTTTCTGAGTTACTTGTCTTTCTTCGTTAATCAAACTGCACTGTACTACTTTCTCTATTTTGAAATACTGTATTAGTTTGACAGATTTGTGAGATTCGGGAACTGTATTGTAATTTGGGGTATCGTATATACTATTTTGAGGATTTGTATTTAAAATGATATTGTTATTTATGTTGAAAATCGAGGGCGTGACATATCACATCCTATAATAAAAAAGTGCACCCTAAAATCTTATGAAAATGCCTTAAACCCTAGGATACCCTAAAATAGACTTGAGACTTTACAAAATTAAAAGATGAACTTGTGGGCTTATGAAGTTTACATAATGGACCTAAGACTAATTTCCATAAATATTGTTTGAAGATTATCGGATAAGCAGCATCCCTCAGTCTCCATGTGCTACAAATCTTCAAGATTGGCTCCAATTTAATGCAGCCATATTTGTGGACTTTTGGAGCCCCCATTCACACCCAACTTGGTTCAAGGGTGGACAACCAGCCTATATATAGCTACATCCCCAGCCTTAATCCTGTATCAGAGAGTACCAATTAAGAGGGGTTTGGGTATACCGTATACACTTGGGGTTTGGGTGAGTGATTTGTAATCTCCTCCATTATAGTGAAATCGGCTGTCAGTGAAGTAGGCATTTGTCGAACCACGTTAATATTGTCTCTCTGTGTTTGTTTGAGGTGTGTGTGAGTTTTGGGTTTTGGGGATTTTGTCCCAACAAAAAATGCAAGGAAAAGTTGCATGTTTTCGTAATATTAGTGATGATATGTAATAAAACAGGGAATACGAAAATTGATTGTACCATATAACAGGACTCTATTATAACTGAAACGTTAAAGGTAAAAGGGTTCAAAACGAATTGAAACTTCAGCAGCAGAAGAGTATACAAGCAAACAAGTACTGTAAAACCTTTGGGTATGACACATGAGTAGAAAGGAGAAAAAAAGAAAAAAGAAAAGCAGAAGGCAGGGGAAACCATGGTAGATGAGCACTAACCTAATTCAAAATCTTACTCTTCCATTTCTGAGCCAACTCCGTCAGTGATTTTGTCGAATCTCCGTCTTCACTTAGCACCATTCCAGCAGCGTCTTTTAGGCCTTTCATTCGGCTACGAATCGCATTTCCTTCTTCTCCTTCTGTTAGACCCTTCACAACTTTCGCAATCTCATTTCGTCCAATTATTCCATTCTCTCTGACTTTCGGCCTCACTGCTACTTTTAAATCCTCAGTTAATATCACAGCATTCATATTTTGTTCCGCATAAAGAGGCCAAGCAATCAACGGAACACCGTTGACTACACTCTCGAGTGTAGAGTTCCAACCACAATGGGTTAGAAATCCACCGGTCGAACTATGGCTAAGAATTTGAGCTTGTGGTGCCCAAGATGGCACCACTAGACCAAACCCTTTGGTTCTATCTAAAAACCCGTTTGGTAAGAAGTTCAATGGGTCATTCTGGTCATTAACACCGAAAACTTCAACCTTATCATTTGGACTCCTAACGACCCACAGGAATCTCTGTTCACTCATTTCCAAACCAAAGGCCAACTCAGTGAGTTGATCAAATGACAGGGTCCCCAGACTACCAAAGGCGACGAACAAGACGGAGCCACGTGGCTGGTCATCCAACCATCTCAAACACTCCGACCCGTCATCAGCCCCACCCATCTGTACGAGCGGTCCGATCGGATAAACAGGCGGCTTGCCGGATTCTTCCTCTTGCAAAGCCTTGATGGCCCCACCTTCCAATGCCCTAAAGCTATTGACAATAATACCCTCTGCCAAACTGTACTGTTTTGCGATGTGAAGAAGCCGTTTGTATGCATCATTCTTCCTGTCTTGTACTGGGTCTAACAAATCCTTCCCGTGAACCGGTGTGCAACCCGGGATTTGAACCGGTTCGGCTAAATCTCTGTACTCGCAAGACACGGATTCATGGAGCTTTGGCAAATAAAGGAACAGTGATAAAGTCATGGCCGTGGACGCGAAGAAAATATAAGGAGAGATGCCGAATTCGGCTGCGACGTCGAACGCATCGGTGGCAAAAAGATCAACCACAAGAGCAACAATCCGAGAACTGGAGACCAATGATTTCAAAACATCGCGGAGAGAGGGGAGAGAGCGGGACACAGTGAGGGCGATGGCCGTCTCGGCACGGACGTCGCTGGACAAATCGTCCAAGTCAACGGGAGGGAGAAGACCGTAGTTTATGCGGGTGGGAAGGGAGTCGAGGAACGATTTCGGGCCGGCGGAGAGAGGGCCGGGGGTTGGGACGATGAAGGTAACTGAGAAGTTGTGGGTGAGGACGAGTCGCTTGGCGAACTCGCCGAGTGGGATGAGGTGACCCATTCCTGGAATTGCAAAAATTGCTACGTTGAGTGTTTGTTCCATTGGTGTATACTGTATGGGCCGTAGCTGAGCACCTAATCAGTTGCTTGGTTAGCTTTTAGTATACGAGGAAGAGCATCTCCAACTTATTTCTACAGTGTGGATCCAAAAAAAAAAAAAAAAAACTTATCTCTACAGTTCCAAAATGGATAATGAATGTGACACATTGAAGGTAAATAAGTAATAACTGAAAATATGAACAATAAATATTTTTTTATTTAAAATTTTTTTTCCAGGTTTGAATCCAAACAAGACACAAATCTTTAAAAAGGACTATGGGTCCTTCCAAAATTCTCCCAAAAAGTATAAAAAGTAAAGAAAATATTAGATAAATTACAAAATCTTTTTTCAATGTGTTACATCCATCCTCCATTTTAAAGTTTTGGAGATGCTGGAAGGGGTGATTTGAAAAAGACATTTTCTATATGGAGAAAAATGCATCCTCATTCATTGTCCATGTATCATTATCTTTCTTTCTCTTTTTTAGTAAATGCAAATAATATAAGGGAATGACTTCGGTGTCCCCGGTCATTTTGGGGACACCGTAACTTTTGGCATAACAAAACCATTATAAGCATAACTAAATTCATTACAAGAATAACCAAAACCATTATAAGCATAACCAAAACCATAATAAGGCATAACTTGGTTGGTTATGCCTTGGTTGATTTTTTGTTATGCCTTGATTGGTTTTTGGTTATGCCATGTTATGGTTCTATTATACTTGTAATGATTTTTGTTAATACTCCTAATGGTAAAGTTATGCCAAAAATTACGGTGTCCCCAAAATGACCGGGGACACTATAGCATCATCCAAAATATAATATTGAGATATACTTTAAATAAACTACGGAGTATATATTACTTAAAGATAAAGGAGGTAAAATGATTGATTTGAGGACTAAAACTTTAGTTTATTTTCAATTTCAGAGGTAAAATTCGTATTTGAATTTCTACTATTTTCCTACACCTCATAGTAAACAGTACTACTAACAAATGGGAGATTTTTTGAGGGGATTGATACGGTACATAAGAGTGTTCCATGAAACACTTTCATGTATTCTACTCCCTGCGTCCTAATTTAATTGTCCTTTTGGGGAGTTTATGTCACTTTTTAATTGATTATATCTTGTAATTTATAATGTTTTATGTAATTTCGAAAACATTGTATTATATAACAAATCAAGATCTATCAAGATTCATATTGGATATAAAATTTATTATCAATTTAAAAATATAACTAGTTTTTTTATCTAGTTAGAATAGAACAGAGATAAATAAATTAGGACGGAGGAAGTAACATTTTCCTGTGCATGGGACAATTTTGTCTCAATAAAATAGAAGACATTCGAATATTTTTGTTTTGTCTTGTCTTAATACCTTTTTGTTTATTCAAAGTTCAACTTTTGATTTTTTGATTCAGCGTGAAGGGAGAATTGGGGAAAAAAAATTGCAAACCAAAAGTCAGATAAGTTTATTAAATGTTAGTAGATTTTTTAGAGGGTTTCAACCTAAAACTAATTGGCAATAAATGGAATAGCCCCTAAATTTTATTAACCAATCTTGAGTGGCTTAGATGAGCGATGTTAGATAAAGTCTAACACTCCCTTTCACGTGCAGTTCGGATCCGGGCACATGGAGGTACAAATTGAGGAGACCATGAGATTTGTTCGAGCGCCGAAAACTCGACCACGTGAAGTGAGGCCACCTAAGACCTATCGATAATACCATGTTAGATTTCCAAACACAAAAATAAAAGCATCCACAGTGGTATAATCAAAACCAAAATGTTGCTAAGGTTAGCAACATTTACTCAAAAAAATCCTCATATTGGAATAATCAAACTTAGCAACTTCTAAGCAGCTTATCAAATTTTGACTCTTGAATAATCAAAACTAGCAAACTTAATTTTGCCAATAATCAAATTTAATTGTCCTTATATTTCTTCAATCAAGTACACCATCGTTATACAAAAACATTATCTCTCTTCCATTTTCAACATGTTTCTAAGAAAAAAACTTTTAAAAAGACTTTTTATTTTTTGCAAAAACAGTTATTTTTCGAAATGTTTTTTTTATCAAAACTGTTTATTTGAAAAAAAAACTTTTTTTTTCAAATTTTTTTTTATTTAAAAACGGATTTTTTACAACTTTTTTCCAAAAACTGTTTTTTTTAAATCAAAGTTTTCAAAAAACTATTTTCTCTTTTTCTAATAACCTGTTTTTTATTAGTTTAAAAATTATTTTAATTTCTAGATTTTTATAAATTGAAAAGGTAATTTGGCAAGTTTTACTTATTCAATTTTGATTGTACGATTATAGACCTCTATATTGCTAACCTTAGCAACCCCTTAAATGAATAACCAAAAGATGATGTAGCAACTTTTGATTATTCCACTGTAGATAAGTCAAAATAAATACTCTCTTCGTCCCTAAATAAGTGTTCGGCGCGCAAAACTAGACCTTCAAAAAGATGCATTTGTTTTGTTAAAAAAATCAAATTTTTTTCACAAATCAATAGATAGTTATGAGTTCTATTAGATTGTGGAAAAAAAAATTAAATTTTTTAATAAAAAATATGCATGTTTTGTAAAGCCTAGTTTTGTGCGCCAGATAATTATTTAGGGACAGAGGGAGTACATTTTTAACTTCTTTTTTGTCTTGTAAACTCTTCATAATTCAGAATATATTTCTATTTTTCTAATTTCTCTTATCAAGAAGAATTGGCAAAGTAAAAAATGATTCAATAACAGAAGTCACGTATTAAAATGTATTAGTTAATTTATTTTAAATTCAAGCTTAGTGTATTAAAGAACTGCCAACAAGTGGATCAAGAAGTACTCCAGGGTTGACCTGGTATTCAAGGCAAAAGATTTAAGAGTTTACTCACTCCTAAAATTTTAGGTTCAAAACCTCACAGATGCTGTCAACGTGTTTGGAGTGGCCCGCTAGTCGACGATGGGATGATATCCCAAGATTAGCCAAGATGCACGACGCGGAGTGCGTGAACTGGTTCGGACATCTATTTATGTCCGTTGTGAAACTTTATATCCATCTCCGAACCAATTGACGATGAGTGAAGAGATCCGTTCCCCTCTCTCTTCCCTTCACATCGTCCCTCTTCTCCCCTTCTGTTCCCAGCTTCTTCCTCAGTCTCATGTGTCTCCGATCGATCCCTCGTTCTTTCTACCCCTACGATTGCGCCATTTCATAAAATTATAATATATTAAGTTATAAGTGTGGAAACTTTATATCCATTTCAAAACTAATTGGCAATGAGTGGAGAGCTCCCAAATATTATAAAGTGATCACCCATTTCATTCTCAAGTAATGTGGAACTCTATTTCCTTAACATCCCCCCTCACATGTAGCGGCGTTTGAAGTCTGTCACGTGTGGCCACTTTTGGATCCTATCATCGTGCAACCTTTTTGTTGGTTTGTCATCGTGGAGTGTGGATTATAAATTTTTACAATGTGGGGGTGGAACGAGCTCCTCTCTGATACCATGTGGAAACTTTATATCCATCTCAAAACCAATTGGCAATGAGTGGAGAGGTCCCAGATGTTATTAAGTGATCGCTTATTTCACTCTCAAGCAATGTGATATTCATTTTCTTAAAATCCCTTCTCACGTGCAGCCGCATTTGAGGTCTGTCACGTGTGGCCACTTTTGGGTCCTATCATCGTGCAGCCTTTTTTTGCTGTCCGTCATAGAGGGGTGTGGATTGTGAATTTTTAAAATGTGGGGTGGAACGGATCCCGCTCTGATACCGCGTAAAAATTTTATATCCATCTCAAAATCAATTGGCAATGAATGGAGAGGTCCCAGATGTTATTAAGTGATCACTTATTTCACTCCAAAGTAATGTGGGATTCATTTTCTTAACATTCCCTCTCACGTGCAGGCGTTTGAGGTCTAAACAGAAAAACAGAAATGAACAAAATGACTCTCTCTATCTCTCTCTCTCTCTCTCTCTCTTCTAGTTCGTCTCTATTTGTTTCTTGAAGATAATCGACAAATTGTGTATGGATTCTACTTTACTTTAATTAATAAGTTTACTGTCAATTAGTATTAAATAACCTAAAAAATTATTAATGAGGCCTCGTTCCGTTTTCTCCAAAAACTTTCTTTTTCAAAAATAAGGTAATTTCAAACTCAAATATAACGAAAATGAAAAATAATTTTTTAATTTTTTTTGCACCATTTAAAAGATCTCAATGAAATCTATCAAACAAGATCCATATTAGTAGGAAAATTATTTACATAAATACATGATTTTTGATCTTGAAATTTATCTTCTTTTTCAAAAACCCATTTTTTGAAAAAGTGGAACCGCTTCTGATTCACTTTTCAGTGGACCAATAACTTATCGTCCAACCAACATGGCGCAACATATTACAACCACTCATATTTCATTGGCTCAATAACTCGTTGGGTCCTAGTAAGTAGTAACATAGACTAAATTTTGATCAAAATTCAAAATTGTCCCCTTCTTTAATTGTGTACAAAGCCATCAAGATTGACGAATTCCTGTAGGGAAATGATATTGGCACTCCAAAAATTGATGCAGATACTCCAAAATCAGTGTAACTCCAAAGCCACTTTCCTTCGGTTTTTGAAGTGCCTGCATCAATTTTTGGAGTGCCAATATCATTTCCATTTCCTGTAATATATACTAATAGGCTTATCATCAACTTGTATACAAACATGTTCTTTCAAGCTTTCGCAATCAATCAACCAAATGATAGTAGTTTAAAACAATTAATCTGATGCTCTCATTTTAGGCCCCAAATAGTAACCAAGCATAATTGGTATCGTATATGTACGTCAAGGTACAAAATATACGTCAGGGGTAGAGTCATTAATCTCACAAAAAAATATATGACTAATAACAACAACAAAAATGTAGGATGAGAAGAAAAAAAGCCCGGGAGACGCAAAAACATATAAACACTTTACATATATGGTGTTGTTCTAAGTTAAAATGACTTTTTGAAGGTTTGTTCTTATTCAAAAAAAAATTTGTGTTCATTAGTCTTGCAATTGGTAAAAATAAAAATTGGTAAAAGTAAAACAAAAAATAAATTACTTTTCTGATTCCTCTCGTCGAGATGAATCAATAATCCAAAAAATTTTGTTCAAAACTAACAAACGCAAATTTTTTTGAATAAAGACAATCTCCAAAAAATTTTGTTCAAAACTAACAAACGCAAATTTTTTTGAATAAAGACAATCTCCAAAAAAGTGCTACGAGTTAAGTGGAACGGAGCCATGGTGTGTGTGGGGTTTTCCTACCGATGTGAGTGTATGTACAATGGTAATATGTAAATGTTAGAACAATGGGTCAGTTCGGACTAGACCCAACCCACATGGGTCGTCCACATGGGTTATGTGATTGAGTTGGTTAGAAGGATGAGACAGACTCCTAATCTCTATCTGTTAGGAGAGTTCAAAGATAATAGATCACCTACATTTATTAGGAGACTTTGAACTCTAGGACTTTAATCTATAAATATAGTCCTGCAGATATTTGGAGAGATATACAATACACAGAGTTAGAGTTCGATCTCACCTTCTCCTCTAGAAAATACTCTCCTACGAAATATCTTCTCTCTCTAGGGTTTCCATATAAGAACCCTAGGATTTGCGGTGTGGATATTAAGAGCAGACTCTAGTAGTCTCCTCTACCCGACGTGAAGAGAAGACGGTGTTCGTGAACGTAATCGGTGCTTGTAGAGTGGGCCTCAGATCGTGAAAAACTTGAAGCAATTCAATTCCGTTGCGCTTCAAACATACGTATAAGTCTTTTGTGATTTACGAAAATTCGATCCTATAAAGTTAACAGTAAACAATTGTTTGTGCCCAATTGTGTATCTCCAGGTATTGTTGGGTTAAGAAATAACTATTTAGTTTTTTTTTTAATCGGCAAAGTAACAATTTTATGAATGGGAAGAGGGAAAGGGGAATTCAACCAGAAGTTGAAAATACAGACAAATGGGACCAAAGCCCATACTCACCTAAGGAACAAAGCCCGAAACCTTGTTGGCCTAAAATGTCAAAATTAAACAATAAAGCACAAAAAATCCTAACCCACCAAAATGGACTAGGTTCAGCCCATGAAAACCCAAAACCTAAATCTAATATACAATACAATTTCAAACAACCTGCCAACCAACCATTGCCTGCCACAACAATCAAACCACCTCCACCACCAGCTACTACCATCTCCAGAAAAAACCAAGCGTCACCTGCCAACACCACTAGAGAAAACAACCGATGAAACACACCACAGATCTGCCGCGAGCACTCAATCTAGCCGTTAAGCGAAATTGAGCCACCCAGCAGTAGGCTGGGAGGGAGGTTGCACCACCAAACTTCAAGCCTCCGCCGGATCATCCATGCCATTAGGCAAAACACTAGTGACCCAGGAACACACCGGCCAGAAGATCAAAAGAGAGAAGAATAAGAAAGGCCGTGGATGGCACAGAACCAAATGAAGGCATGAAGAAGAATTGGTACAATACACTAGGGAAGGGGGTTAGAAAGCAAAGAGAGAGACGGAGTGACCAAGAAATTACCGAAGAACGACCCCGTCGCCTTCTGGACCTACCAACAATGATCGCCAATAAGCCGCTAATCCGACCCCCATAAACGACCTGGAGAAGACTGACCATCAAGATCCAAGAGCTCCAGCACCATCACTGACGCCTCCAGCCATCTCGTTATCTCGCCGATCATTTTGAAATAAGAGAGAGAGAGAGAGAGAGAGAGAGATGGAGAGGAGATCAGAAAACAATAAGGAAATGAGAGGGAGAGAGAGGAGCGCGGAAACCCTAGATCTGAGGAGTTTTAGGGAGAAGTTGGAGAGGAGATTGTAGAGAGAGAAGAAGGGTTGCGTTTAATACATGGTGTAAATGACCAAACGACTATTCAGCAAAAATTCTACAAGCACATACACTTAGTTTCATACACTCACTCTCATGTTGGAACTCACACACACTATACCTCCAATGAGTGGGGTGTCGAAATGAGTGCGAGTAAATGTGTATTGTGTAAGTTAATTTGTCAAATGTAAAAAAATTGATTATTCAATGCCCTTGTAGCACCATCACATTATATTCTAGAACTCTCCATCAAATATTGGTACGAGTCATACACTTTATGACGAATTCCACTCCCACTTTGTGACCAAATCCACTCCAATATGCAGTACGTACTAAGAAAAGATTCGGGAGTATTTAATTAATAATATTATAAATGAACTATAAATTGTAGAGTAGCTTCAATCCAGCCACCTATACCCCTCATATATATGCTTATTGACAACTGACAAGTGACAAACCTCTTTTTATTATGAGAAAAAACAAAATTAGTGATGTTGGGTCATTGCCTCTAACTTGATTGGTTCCGCGCCCATTTCCCTGTTTATGGATACAGACACAAATCCCATTTACTCCTTAATCTACATAATAAGAGAGAACGAGTTTTGAATTTTATCTCTATCTATAAATCATAATCATTGATTTGTTCCATAAATTCTACGGCTCGCTCTACTCTCTCAAATAATATTAATTGCACAATTACCACTAATTAGATCTGACTTTGCTTACGGACAAATTCTAGTAGTATGATAAAATTGAATCCTATATGTAGTACCTTTTTATACACTATTTAGTTACAAAATCAATTGCAACTTCAACACCATCAACTTTTAACAATACTGATTTTTGCCGGTCAAAACCAAAAAAAAAAAAAAAACACAACCTAGTAGTATAAACCATACATATGACACAAGAATATAAAATGGCATAGGGAAGGAAAAAGAGGGGGCGGTGGGTGACCATATTAGAGGAACACTAAACTAATTAATAATCTTTAGTCTTCCATTTCTGAGCCAACTCAGCGAGAGACTTCGTCGAATCCCCATCTTCGCCAAGCACCTTTGCAGCAGCATCCTTTAGGCCTCTCATTCGATTGCAAATTTGCTTCCCTTCTTCTCCTTCAATCAAACCCTTCACGGCTTTGGCAATCTCAACTTGTCCAATTATTCCATTTTCACCTACCTTTGGCCTCAATGCCACTTTTAGATCCTCGATTAACATCACGGCGTTCATCTTTTGCTCTGCGTGAAGAGGCCAAGCGATTAAAGGAACCCCATTGACCACGCTCTCGAGTGTTGAGTTCCAACCACAATGAGTGAGAAACCCACCGGTCGAACTGTGACTAAGAATTTGATCTTGTGGTGCCCATGATGGCACCACTAGACCAAACCCCTTGGTCCTATCCAAAAACCCATTTGGTAAGAAGGCAAAAGGGTCATTTTGGCTATTGACACTTAAGTGTGAGGCATTGGCTGCCCTATCATTTGGACTCCTAATAACCCACAAGAATCTCTGATCACTCATTTCCAAACCCAAGGCTAACTCATTAAGCTGATCATATGAGAGGGTCCCACCGCTGCCGAAGGAGACGAACAGGACGGAGCCACGTGGCTGATCATCCAACCATCTCAAACTCTCCGACCCGTCATCAGCCCCGCCCATCCGTACGAGTGGCCCGATCGGGTAAACTGGCGGCTTACCGGGTTCTTCCTCTTGCAAAGACTTTATGGCTCCACCTTCCAATTCGTTAAAGCTATTGACCATAATACCCTTGGCCAATCCATACCGTTTTGTGTGGTGAAGGACCCATTTGTATGCATCATTCTTCCTGTCTTGAACCGGGTCTAACAATTCCTTCCCGTGAACCGGTATGCAACCCGGGATGCGTACCGGCTCGGGTAGATCTCTATACTCGCAAGACACGGACTCGTCAAGCTTTGGCAAATAAAGGAACAACGACAAAGCCATGGCAGTGGACGGGTAGAACATATATGCAGAGACGTTGAACTCAGCCGCCACGTCAAACGCGTCGGTTCCAAAAAGATCAACGACCAGAGCAACAACCCGGAAACTGGAAACCAATGATTTCAAAGCTTCGCGGAGAGAGGGGAGAGAGCGGACCACGACGAGGGAGATCCTTGTCTCGGCCCTGATGTCGTCAGGCAAGTCGTCCAAGTTAACGGGAGGGAGAAGGAGGTAATTTATCCCGGTGGGAAGGGAATCGAGGAAGGATTTTTGGGCGGCTGGCAGAGGGCCGGGGTCGGTTGGAATGATGAAGGTGGCTGAGAAGTTGTGGATGAGGAGGAGTTGCTTGGCGAACTCGGCGAGTGGGATGAGGTGACCCATCCCCTGAGTTGGGAGGATTGCTAGATGGGGTGTTTGTTCCATTGGTTATGCTGATCAAGTGGTGGATTTACTGAGAAGGGAAGGGATATGATATAGTAGTATATGTAATGGTTTTGTACAGGGGTTTGGTTTGAATTTGGATCAGTAGTTTTCTGGAATGACAATTAAGGTTTAGCTAGCTAGGCTGGCTTTTTGGTGGTTGATTTTGAAGGTTTACTTTATATGTGAAAGAAAGTACTGTAATGGTGGAATTAATTAGCTTTGGAATTAAGGGGACTGGTGGGCGGTTTCTGGATAGGAGAAAACTCCAACTTGGGTTTTGATTAACATTTTTCCATGATGTCATTACAAATGTAAGCCTCATGCTATATATATCCAAACCAGAAGCCACTATTTTTTTTTATTTGAAATTAAAAGCCTGAAGCCACTGTTAAAATAACTATTCAGCTCGTGAGAGCTAGTACTCTTGCTGTCGTATGTACAGTTTGAAAAGGAATTGAATGTATGTATACTACGATGTAACATAGTCTTACTTCCTTTCGGAAGCGAAGAGACTGTTTTCGTGATCGATATTATTCAGTGACTAGCAAATTACATTAGAATAATTTTACTGTTGTGACAGGCCTGCAATTTATCGGAAACAGACAACTGTTGCGTTACTAGAATACCTGCTAGGTCCAAAATTTCCATTGATTAGATACACCAAATTAAGTTGAACACATTATTACGTACTACAAAGGAGTTTCACTACAAAAATAAAAAATGAAAAGCAGATATGACGGAAGTGATGATGGTATACTAAACACGACATGCATACAACCAGGCAGGTTAAGAAAGAGCTACAATTTATATAAATATTTAAAAAGGGGTGCTATGCACGCACCCCCACAAATCAATGGATAAAGCCAGAATTAATTAGTTGGTACGTTCCTTCATACTATATATTAGTACTCCCTTCGTCCCATAAAGTTAGATACTTTCACTATTTCAGTTCTATAAAAAAAATTTACTATATTTTTTAATCCGTAATATTTTTTATAAACAATATTGATTTTGTTTGATAGATTTTAATTTGTTTTATTAAAGAAAGTTCAAAAAATCGCCTAAAATATTTTGAATTGAAATATATATACAATTTAAAAATAACATGCATTCCTGAAAATAAAAAACTTAATGGGATGGAGTGAGTAGTATTTGAAAATCATTGGAAATGAATGTTTTGATCATTAAGGCGAAATCTAACAAGTACTCTCTTCAAAACTGGACCGAAAATGAGGTGGTAGGTTATGGGAAGGGGGGGTGGGTTGCGGGGAAAGGAGAGAGGGAGTAAAGAGAGTGTTTTAATCTTAGCCATTGAAATTAATGGCTCAAATTGGATGTCAAATATGTGGCTTAGACAATGGTTTAATCTTAGCCATTGAAAATTAGGAGAAATTAAGTGTCCATCCTTAGAAGGGGCATGATGTAAGTTTTTATCTTTTTCATTTTGAACGGTTATGTTTTCATCCTTTGGGCTTGCGAAATACCATTTGTACCCTTTTTATTGATACGTATTGATATATGTAAATATAGTTCCCTAATTAAGGGGGATTCGATTAGGATTTTAAATAGGAGAAATCTTCAATACACACCCCTTTAAGGTGCATATCATATGCACCTATTGTGTGGTCCATATTGTGCCATCTCATAAAAAATTACCTGCTGAACCGGTCATTCATAACATTTTAGGTTTATCGTAACTTTTATACCACAAATTCGTAACTTTTGATTCATAACATTTTTCTTACAAATCATAACATTTTAGTGTATATCGTAACTTTTACGAATGAATCGTAACTTTTAGCAACAGATTCATAACATTTTTAGAATCATAACATTTTGGTGTATTTCATAACTTTATAAAAAAAATCGTAACTATTTCAGTTCGTAATATTTTAGTCCATTTCATAACTTTTCTATAATCAATTGTGCAATCGATTACTTAATCAAAAAAAATTTTTAACGGTAGCTAATCAAATATGTATTCTATTATGTGAATGTGATCAATTCCATAATCTATTGATTTTTAAATTGATTAGACATTATAATCAAATATATAGTAATTGATTTTGCAATTGATTACATATTCAATTAGACATCATAATCGAATATATAATCAATTCTATTATGTTCAATTATGTAATCGATTAGACAATATAATCGATTTTGTAATTGAATTGAGTATGATTGGGAAACAATGTGAAGTCGATTACTCAATCGATTTGCTAATTGATGGGTCTCAGTAAGTCCTCTAATCAATTGCGAAATAAGTTAAAAACAACATTGCAATAGATTTCAAAATCAATTGTTCTGAATAACACAAATAACTGATTACATGATAGATTACATTTCTCTGCGGTTTCAATTGCGTAATTGATTGGTATTGATAACACTTGTGATCGATTACATTATCAAATATGAGTATTAGTTATTTGTAATTCAGATGCGAGCACTAATTTACAAAACTCTAGCAGTATGTCTATTGACCAAAAAATAAATAGCATGTCCTAAATATTATTGTCTTTTTCACATCACTCTAAAATGTATTGGTAAATTTATCTCGTCACCATCACTCTCTTGATCACCAGTTAACTTTGTTTGTATTTCCTACTTGATTAATACGGATGATAGACTTCGCTTTTCCTTTTAATTGGACTATTTGTGTGAAATATTTTTTTTGATCTGCATGTGAAAGTTCACAATGCAATTAAAGGTATTGTGAAAAATGTTAAACATCATATTTCAAAGAATTCCAAAAAATAAAAAATTGGCTACATATATGAAACACTTTAAAAGGGTGTTAATGGCAAGGGGAGTGCCATTAACAAAATGGGGAGTGCCAAAATCATTGGCCTTTAAAAATCGTGTAAAAAAAATGCCTTGACTTTATTACATTATGATAATGATAATATCTTTTTTCTTTAATAATTATCGAGAACAACATATTTTAGAGAAGTAAATTATTTTCACTTGAAATAATTTTAGCTTCAAAGTTTTTAAAAAATAAAATTATTATTTTTAACATAAATTAATTATCAAAAATAAAATTGGGTCTAATTTTTCAAAGGAAAAGAAAGATCTACATTGGGAAGAGAGTGAGAGACTTGAGGGGATTTTCTTTCCATTTTGGTTAATTCATAGGGTTTACCTGTAGCACTGGTAACAAGTTATTTGTTAATAACCTATCGTAACATTTTAAAGGGTTTAGATCATTTTTCAAACATCTAATGGTAATCAATGAGGGTGCATATGATACACACCCAAATAAAGGGTGTGTATTGTAACACTTCTCTTTTAAATAAGCACAGTTACCTAAAATAATGGGATTTGCTTATTTCCTTATCTTCAACAATTTTCAAATTTAAAGGGATTCAATCACTATAATTATGGGAGTAATTACAAGAGAGGATTTTAAATTTTAAAAAATAGTAATAACAAAATCTCAAAGATTTAAGTTCCTCTTTTACCATTTATGATTGGTAAATTCATAGATCATCCATGTGAGATTTCAAGTTGAAATGGGTTTCATGGTAAATACATCATGAACGACGAAATACACCATGAAATCTGCTTGATAAAATACACCACGAAATATGCTTAAAATACACTATGACTATATGCTTGATAAAATACCCCATGGACGATGAAATACATCACGATGACCATGACGAAATACACCATGAAATCTGTTTTTATTTCACGACGAAATACACCATGACGATAAATCTACCATGAATTATTGTAAAATATTTTGGAACAAAATCACCCATGAAAACACAAGGCAAACAAACACACAACACTACAGATCACCTCACTAATCAAAAAAATTACCCATGAAAACACAATCACCATCTGGATCCAAACCCATAAAAAATGAGTCCAAACAAACACAGTCACCCCTTCTGATTTCTAGAACCCAAAAGTTGTTTCCATTTTACCGTATTTGTACTCATGTAGAGGTGCTTGCTCACTGCACCTCCTTTCCTTTGCAATTGATCTTAATCACTACAGCGATTTCGATGGAGAGAGAGGAGAGAGAAAGAGTGGGTGGCTTCCAATGGATCTGAGAATGGTCATCGTTCTTCTTTATCGATCGCCACTGTCGTTCGTTGGCAATTCTCGATTCTAGATTGCCGTTCAACGACGTTGCCGCTGCCGTTCTTTACCGTTCTCGATCTAGGATCACCAGAGGTGGAGGTTTCGAGCCTCACAACGTTCATGGAGGTGGGAGATTTCGGGAGAGAGAGATGAAATTAAACTTACGCGTTGTTTAATTTTTTCTGAGGATGGATATTTACTTCTCCCTTGAAATTAATCTTCGATGATTTAGAAATCACGCATACGTCAGTATCGAAAAGTTATCCAAAGACAACTTAATCCCCACACAAATGACATGAAAGAGAAGTTTACGTACCATTTTGATTTTGAGGAATTTGGTCAAACCGCACCACCGAGATATATACAGCATGCTTATACAATACTAGTAAAACAGACTATTGAAGTTACCGAAGACGGAGCCAGGAATTTCACTGCACGGAAGCGACCATGTATGTGAGACAAACAATAAAAATAAACATGCATATCAATGTAAATACATTAGAACTCAAAAAAGTACAAAATAACAACACTCCATAATTACGTATACTTTTCATCAATGAACGGATTGCAAAAGCAGTAACGACTTACTTCATGTTATCTAGTAAAAACAAGTCATCTTCAATTAATTCCACTCGACACTCTTTCATGTCATTAAAAACATCGATAATAGAATTAGCATCAAACCCCTACGCAATATCCTTCTCTATGTAAATATTCTAAAAACTTGCTAAAAGTTCATTGCGGAGTCTAGTCTTTACACATTTCATAGCTACAACTTAATTAGATTTCACCAAAGACTACTTGGTGTTTCTAATTTCCTCAAAACTGCCTTCAAAGTCCTGGCGATGTGGGATTTTTGTGGAGAGAGAGAGAGAGAGAGAGAGAGAGAGAGGGGTCTGGTGTGCCATGGATATTTTAGGTCAGAGAGAAGAAAACATTTGAAACCCTATTAACGATTGGGGATTTTTGAATTTTTGTGGGAGAAAAACTAGGAGTTTATTAACGGAGTACTCACAAATTCACAATGTTAACCCTCAAATTTTATGTTTTGTTATTTTTTTTATTACGCCTTTGGATTTTCATGTTTGTACTTTAGATTTTAATGTTGGTATCCTTGTATTTCAAAGGTTAGTACTATTCAAATTTTTTTTCTAAAATACTAGAGGGTGGCGAACCTATATACTTTCATAGAATATTATTGTTTTTTAAATATAATAGTAAATTTTTTTTTCTTTGTAGGGGAGACCGCCCTTTATGACCCCTCCTTGGCTCCTTTCCCACAGCCAAACAAATTTTACTACTAAAAACGATTGAAAGAGCACACTAGCAATAAAATATTAATCAAAAACCAAAAAAGCTACTTACTCCTATATCTCAAGTTACATGAAACAAGACATTGTTGATCCAACCAACCTAATACGCAAAGGCCGAGCCACATTTTGGCCACTCAAGTTGCAAAATTTCTCTAGCCAATATGGGTATAGATTTTTAATTCTTTCTGCATATTTAATCCTATTGATAACTAATAAATTGTCCCTAGGAACTCACTACAATTGCTACATCTATCATCTTTTCAAGCATCACCTAGGTACTTGATCTAAGTGCTTAACAATCCTAACTTCGTTCCATGCCAATGCGTACGGATATAGAGCAAGATTTTTGAGCAAAATCAACCTGTGAAAAGAGAAACGGAAAGGGAAGAAGTTGGGCGAGTGGAGTCAATTTTGGGGTATCATAAAAAACATTAAATGTAAAAATCTCAGCATATTTGAACAACAAATTAAATGTCATAGTTTCATTTGCTTTTTCTTCAATGTTCCAAAACCTTGACAGATAACGATAACTACATAACGGCAGAAGTCGAAAGTATATGGTTCAAAATTCCAAATAACAAAACTTGATCCCTCGAGGGACGATGTATGGAGTGATTCGTGAACGTCAGGCGGATTAGTTGATATGATTAAACAAAATCTTCACGCTTAGCAACTGATCGATCATGAGCTTTTAGGCCTTTAGAGTCAGGTAGCATTGGATTAGAAGATTATATACCTAAGATGATCAAATATCCTTCGTTTGGTTAAACTATGTATGATCAGGATTAAAACATGTCTTGGACATATAGTCTCACGAAATGTGAAATATGCAATATCATCAGTGTTTTGATACAATTTATCTAATCATCCCGGTGCAATAATAGATGGGTTGGTATCTTTTTGTAATTAGGTTTTGATCTTTTTGTCATTGGGCAGGTATCTTGCCAACCAATATCCCAGGGGCTCGAGAGGCGCGTGATTGTCGGGGCTCACAGGAATGTCAGATTTTTCTCATTGTAATGTCATTCATGCTCATGTCCCTTTTAATCGTTATAACTCTTCCAATGATTAATAAATTTCTTTTTTGCTGATAAAAAAGATAATACTATATGGGTTTGTAATCCATCCACTATTAGGTCTGTCAAGCAAATGGGCTTTAGGGAAATGCACAATTATACTTTCCCATGATAATCATTAACAGCCAGGCCCAAAAATATTGCTACAGGCCCGTAATCGCTGCTGTGCTAGAAGATCGAGAAACGCCACACGCAAAACAAATTAGACTGCAACTCTGCAAGTCGTCGAAATTCGAGGAGAGAGAGAGAGAGAGAGAGAGAAAATGATACACAGGAAATGGAGTCTGCTTACGGGGCCAGCAGCTATATTGGGCGGAATCGTGGCCACTGTGGTTGTCGCCAATTTCCTCTTCGTCAAAAACGTATGCTCTCTCTCTCTCTCTCTCTCTCTCTCTCTCTCTCTCTCTCTCTCGTAGGCTTTCTCCATATTTTCACTGAATTTTGGGGACCGAATCAACAATTGAGTGGTTGAATTCGTGTTCACATGCATCTTGTAGAATTATAAATGTTCTTTCAAGTTAAAATTGCTCAGATCGATGAATTAGGGGTTTCGTAATCTCAACCCACTTGGAATTGTGATGTGAAACCACCTATTGTGGTGAACTTTTAGTGCTGTCTGTTTTGCGTTTTAGGGTTTCCTAATTTGCTTTCTTGGAGGAAAAGGTTGAAATTTCTGGGTCATCAATCCCCTCAACTGTAGTTCCAGCTGAAATATTATTAGATCAAGTATACCTGTGGAGTTATTATCTTTAGTGTTTATAGTGGTTCAAGTGTTGTGTTAATATATTTAATTCCTCTCAACAGAAATATTTAATTTAACAAACTGGATTTTTTGGTAACCCTCCTAGAGCATCAGATGCTTCAAATGGCAAATGTCATAGATTCAAAAGGATTTGTGCATTTTTAGGGACTCGAACAGACTTTTCAAACACTAAGCGTCCTTCAATTTATTATCTTTAAATTTTATCTTATGGTAGGATCCGTCAAATACCTATATGAGTCTGCAGCCTAGTTTATGGTTCATAGTTTTCATGATGGCTCGTAGTCTTCATAATGGCTCATAGTCTTTGCTTTCACCCACTTAGAAGTTTTCATTACTTTGAAAAGCATTTTTGGTATTTAAAGAGTTTGGAGTACGCTACTAAGTTAGCAAGAACCAAAGAAGTGGCATGGCCATGATGTTTTATGCTGGAGTGCACTGTGATATCTTGCTCTTCAAAATACAAAGTAAGTTAGCAACGTAGACATTTGATGTTAACTTATGAAGCATCTGCTGGAGATGCTCCAAACACCAAATTTCACTCTACAAACACCAATTCTCAAAAAGTTTGAAGAGGTTGGTACTTTTGGTATACTCGAGCTGGCACTCCAAACACCCTTCCTATTTGAAGAATAATTGGTTCAAATGCCAAAATACAATTTACTTTATAATTTTACATTTTTACTTTTTTCTCTTTTTTGTTCCAAAATTTTGATCTTTCATAATTATTGTTATTTTCTATTGACAACAAATTGCTTTAATAAGAGAGTCATGTTTGAAGGGTCTCTTGCAGTGTTCCAAAATAATTATCCTTCAAATTGTAACACGAGGTAGCAAAGTACATTTTGAAGTTAAAAGTTATTAAAGCTCCGGTAAAGATGATCTTAAGAGCTATTGATTGTAGGGGGAAAGAAAATGGGACTACGTAAGATTGTTCACAATTGGAATAGGTGTTTCTTAGTTTTCCACAATTGATCATGAGAAATGTAGCAGTTTTAAAAAAGTTCAGATGATTCTCTCTCTCTCTCTCTCTCTCTCTCTCTCTCTCTCTCTTTTTTGTTGAATTTTTGTCCTTGAAAATTTGTATCATCGACTTTTACGCTCCTTGAAACAGTTAATAGAAATGTTGATGTCAGCAGTTGAGATCGATTTGTGAGGCTTTTGGTAACCTCCTTAAGAATTCATGGCAAGTGTATTTGTAGTTTTCCACAATAAGTTCTTGTAGAAACATGGCCATGAATACGGTCGATGGATTCTTTTTTGCTTTGGCAATTCTTGTTATTCAAACTTTGTCTTGGCAACTGCTGGTTGATTGAGAAGCACAAATATACAGACACGGGACTCAACAATTATAAAAATAAAATAGCAACACGGACATGACGAAAAGTACGGAAAAATAGGTATATAGATTCAGTTGGCATTCATGCGGATATCGTACCAAGAAACAACCAAAGCTAATTTTGTTATGTGCAATTCTTACCTTTTACTATGTGAAACAAGGGTTTTAACGCGTTGAAATTGTTTATTTGTAAAGTTTACCTTATTTTTCTTAAATATCATAATTCAACATCTGAAATATGTTTCCAAATTATATGTTAGCCTCTCCCATGTACCACCAGCGTTGAACTTGAGACATACATCCCTAACAGTTTCCTAGTGTGTCCCTTACTAATAGGACACGCCACCTAGCGTATACCTTGCATATCCTCGGCGGCCACGTATCCGATGCGGGTGACCAGTTAAGTCTGTTGGTGCTTCGTTGCTTTTGGCGAATTTCTCTATTTTCATAAGCAGCTGGAATGCCATTCAATCCAGAAACACTTGCAATCTCACATCTTCAACTAAAACTACTTAATCAATCTTTGAATTATATATTCGTGTAAGACAATTAACTCAAGGCTCAAGCTGTTCCAATTTTCAGAGGTGGGTATTCTAGTTTGATAGGGTTGTTCAGAAACATAGCATCCCATGTGTGTGACTCATTCTTTTTGTCGCGCTTATTGTGCATCAAAATAAGTTCCTTGTTAACTACATTACCTGGCTTGAGACAATGATAGAAAGCTAAAAATTATGTTTAGATTAAGCCTCAGGTGTTGTGCTCTCATTCATTGTGAGGAAGAAAGGGTTGGAACATAAATTATGTTTAGATTAAGCCTCAGGTGTTGTGCTCTCATTCATTGTGAGGAAGAAAGGGTTGGAACATACAAACCATGTTTGTCAGGTTGCTGTAATTTCATATGGAGCATTGTGCCGAATCTGACATATTGTGCTCATACTTGAATATGCAGGATCCGTTCCTAAAACCGTACCCTAGGAAGCAAGATGGAGATCCTTCAACCAAATAGGAAAATGCAAGAGCAATTATGTTCCTTGAATACTCTAGATTTGTTTGTGGGATCTACGTTTTCTGGGTATGACATTTGCAAGTTCTATGTTTTAAGTTGTTTGGGACGTAAATTTTCATGAGAGTTGAATAAGATATGTTTTTGGTTGTTGGCAATGAGTGTTGATGTTGGTTGCTGGTGGGTGTAATTTCTCTCATCTTTTTTGGGGTGCTGATGGTTTTTTTTTTTGGAAATTTGATGTTGTCTTTGTTATACCACTTGCCATCCACCTGGATAGGGCTCCTATTGCTTAAATAGAATCAAGACTGTTTCAAAGAATAGATTCTGGAAAACAAATGGTGGTGTTTGTTAAAACTAAAATTGAAAGCTGAAAATTGGAGGCGAAACTTTTTAAGTTATTAATAGCTGAACTAAAACAACTGATACAGAGATTAATACTTTTTGGTTAAATTATTTTTTGATTGTTCTCTTTCAGTTTTATTAATTGATGTCACGTGTTTATGGTTGTGGTGGCGGTGGAGGTGAGTACATGTGGTGTGGTGGTGAAGACATGATGGTAATGGTGGTGTTAGTGGTAGTTGGTAGTGTGGCGATGGTGGTTTGTAGCAAAGGTGGAAGGTGGTGGAAAGATGACGACGATGCTTGTGGTGGTGGAAGGATGATGACGGTGGTGGATGGCAGTGCAAGTGATGACAGTTTCGAGCAGTGGAATAGTTGAGGTGGTGCACAAGTCCTTACAAATTCAGTTAGAATTAAGTAGGTACTTGGCTAATTAATTTTTGTAACTTTTTTTTAAACCTACATTTTAAGAGGCACTTAAAATATTAAGTATAATGAGATATAGTTATCACATTGATTTAATTATTTATCACTTAGTACATTAAATTTTAAGTGCTGCAATGAATTGTCCAATAGTAACCCAAATAGCTTTCTCTCTATGACCACAGTGCACGATCGCCCGTATCTCACAATTTCAGTTCTTGACTCCAGCCCAAGTAAATAGCTTTTCCATTGAGAATATTGATTTGCGAAACCGGAATTTCATTGCAAAAACTGAAACCCATTGAGGATTGATGAAGGGATGAGTGCAACATTTTCTAAACCAGATTCTCCAAACCTGATTGATTATTCGAACTATCAAGCCACCAAAAACATGAAAAGGCATGCAGACCCAGATGCCCCCAAGAGATGAAATCACTCCTCACAAGAATGTTTAATTTGTCTACAATGCACATGTTCTTCCATCACAAATGGCGCATTTTACCCTTGATAAACATGAGAAATGGGATGCCAAAAGAAAACTCCCTTTCCTGAGGAATCCAAGTAGCATTCAGCAAAACATATTGTTGGGAAACGGAATTTCCAAGACCTAGTAATGACGCGTACATATTAGACAATAAAAAATGCAAAAATCCTACAATGTGGAATTAGGGTTTTACCACAACTCCTACGTTACGAAAGCTGGTTGAACTTGTTACAGCACGTCTTGCTGTATGCCACGAATATTGTTCGACCATACCTTACGATCTTCTGCCATATTCCCTTACACCTCGAATCACGTACTCGTTTTGTGGAAACCCTATGTGATTGTTTGTTCTCTCTCACAGCCCACTCTTCTGATCTCTCAAAAACGTGTCATAGACCTAAAGAACGAATCGGTATATTTATAGGGTTAGGGCAGGGAGCTAAGGAGAAATAAATCTGAGCCCCTTGTGTAAGTAAGAAATCTTAATCCCACTAGGATTCTATTTCTTATCAGACAAATTACAATTCATCCCAGTACAGAATTGTAATTGCACTTCTGTCCTTATCTCAATTATATTTCAAGCTTTATAATATTAAATACTTATTTTTCTCCCCACGTTAAGATTACAGATACCAGTTGATTAAAATAAATTCCTAACAACCTCTCATTTAATCAACATCTTAACCTTGAGACTATCCACTTAACTTATTCAATATGTCAGATATAAATATCCACCTGCAGGGTTTGACATAATCGAAACTTGCAACCTTACTCAAGGGGTATCATCAATCCCTACTGGGACGTGAATTCCATTAATAATTAATAGTTGTCATATACAAATGTTGCTACCCAACTCACCGAGACTATTGACCGTATAAAGATCTCACTCTTTAATAAATCAAAGTTGACTACATTAAATATACACCTCCAATAATTATTTTTGGATTAAGAGCATAAACATTCATAATAACCATGAGATTCCAATTGTCTTATAAAGTTAATACAATGACAATTACCTCAATACGGTTCCGTTCAATACACACAAAGTGTACTAGCACAATGAGTTAGAACTAGACAGTTCCCTATAGTCAAGACAGACCTACTAAATATTGTATTACAGTCTTACCAATGGTGTGTACAGTTCCATCTAAGACTGTGAACCATATCTTATATTTCACAAGAACCTATGATCTGATCTTCTATGTGTAAGCCGAACTCTACACACCAGACCATCTACTTTGTAAAATAAAAGACACACATGCACAACATACAATAATATTATGCAAATATTGCCCATAAAAGATTCTCATAAAAAATGGATAAAACTGATTAATAAATAGTAGTCAAAATGTCAAATATTAATCCGTTACACAAAAACATGACTTTTAGTATAATTTTCTAACACATATCTCACAACTAGGAAAATTTCATGTTATAGACATACAAATCCAAAATCCGGAGCAGAACGCTTAAAAGGGGCATTTCAACAAACCAAGAATCGAGACATCGGTGACATATCCAATCATCCTGCTCCCATTCATTTTCTAACAATGCGACGTAAACTGTACTGAGGGTATTTTTTGCGACTCCGAGATAGCAAACCTTCAAGATTATTCACATTCCAGAAGCAACTGTGGGGAGTGTAGCCCCTAGAACAGTCTGCTTATGCAGCTACTCTGGGAAGTTTCATGCCAAATCCATGCTTTACCTTCTCAATTCTGTTCGATAAAAATAGTCATGTTAGAAAAGCGTCAAAGCATAAACATTGTCACTATAACGTTGAGATGCACAATTTTCTCATGTGGAATTTGCTCATCATCAGGATGCAATGCTGGGGAAGAAGTAAAAATAATTGGTAAGAAACCCAACTTCTGAATTTTATTAACCCAAAAGCGAGATACTAGTCTTCTCATTACAAGACTAACACAACATTCAAATTGTTAATAGCCTTTTCAATGACCACTCCATTCACGGTCAAACTCCATCCCTCCACAGTCCAAGGTCACAAATAATTAAGGACTTCGAAGGAAGACAATCACGTTAATTGCTCATATTCCATAAAACAACCATATTCTCATCCCATCGTTCTGTCGCCCAAATCATAAGACATACTGAGGCATCAAGTTCCCAATTCAAAGCTAAAGCAGTGCTAGCCTTTACAGAGTTTCATTTCATCAGACCGCTGGTCTACTCTAATCCCAAACTATAGTCCACTGCCTGTCTGTCCCATTCATGGTTTTAAATCGCGGTATTGGTCGGTGTAACGGTCATGATCAAGAGTATCGGTCAAATGTGTAACGGGGATCAAACACTGCATGAATTTTTTTCAAGCACTAGCAAATGCTGAAAATTTCATTGATACACATGCTCTAACCTTATTTATGACTAAATTGAATGTTTTTAAGCAATATTTTACTATTACAAGTAGTTTTAAGATAGATTTCATCAAATTTACATTTTACGAACGAAATTGAAGGGTTTTTTTTTTGTCATTCCAACGAGAGTTTGGTTCTCAAAATATTGTTTTAGCCCGTGAAGGCATCTCAAAAAGTTACAAAGAATACACAGTAGGATCACATGGAGGTCTGAGAAAGGGGGAAAAATAAAAGAAAAGTTGTTCTCAGTGTTCTATAGGCATAACAGTGCGGTAGCGGTGCTCTAACGGGGTGTAATGGCCGTTACGTCAGCCGATACCCATGTGAATTTTCTTAACGCCGTTATTTTCACCCGTAACTGTATCAGGCCTTCAAAAACCCGTAACATAATGGCCGTTACGTTACGCAACAGCCGTTTTTACCCTTGTCCCGTTTAAGATTGATCCCCATATCTTATACTATTCTATCTTCTAGTAACAATCGAAGAAAATCCCAGAACACACATGTATGCTATCTAAACAGAGGAGCTTCCACGTATTCAGAGTTTAGCATGTGTTTTGGATCATGGATTGTGGATGGGGTTATGAAGGGAAGGAAAAAGTAAATGAGAGAAGATAAGAAGATAGGAAAGTTATGAAGCTAATTTGTTCTTTGTGGTTTTCCTATCATTTTCCTTCACTCCATATATCCAACTCCATGATCCAAACACTGCAGTAAAACTGTCCAGTAATAAGTCGCATGAATTACGTGGCTGTTACTTATCGGTCAAGCTTGGTAAGAACATACATTTTTCCTTCCTCTAAGCAGTTGATAAAACCAAATTCAATACTTCAAACGAGCAAAGTGAGGCTTACGTCGGAGCAAGTTTGCCAAGTCTATCCAGCTCTTCACCAGAATCCCCATCCAACACTCTTCCAGATATCTCGACAATGTAAGATCTATCTCTAGTAGTTGGGAGCCCTCTCGTGCTAAGCAGGTTTAAATCTTTCTGATGAAGCTCTCTTCCATTCACAAACACCCCAGTATTTCCACCAGCACAATTCTCTGGCATTGGATAATCAAATTCTTCAATAAATGGCTGCAAGAAAATGAAACCAGCAAGTTAAAGCTATCACCAAATATCGGTGGACAAGTATTATCGTAGAAGAATTTATTGATCTCACAGGAATTATGCCACGGCAGGGCCCACCCATCACACCCCAGAAACCAGCTCGGGTATCATACCTAGCGAAGGAAAATAGAGACAGTAAAAATCATAGTACCTTCAGGCATGCGAAACTGAACAACTAATTCTGTGCAGCACAGCAGCCAGAAAGTGAGAAATAATAATAGCACAACTATCAAGGAAAACTTCCTTTTCTTGATGATCATACCAAATTACGAAGTTACCAACTAATAAGCTCATTATTAAATTACAAAATAAGATCGTACCTAAATATGGCTATTCAGACAGCATTTTGTGTGTTGATTTTAATTCAAAAAATCCCATAAAAACGTGACAAAAAAGAGCTCAAAAGTTACCACATATACACCAAGTCTTTGAAGAAACAAAAACGAAGCTTCCATCCAAGGAGGGGTCTGGTAATCTTTTTCACTTTATTTTTCTGGTTTTTGAGATCTCTAAGCTTTCAGACTTATTTTCTCAAATCTATGCTTGTTCAATAGAGAAAAGACCTATTTAGACCAAAACCAAGTCTAAACATATCAGACTTGTAAGATGGACAGCCAAACACAATAAAATATGTTGCAGATTGTCTACAGGATTGAAGTTATCCACATCCTTCTCACAATGAATGCCAAGATAACCTAATCAGACATGATAAAAAACACAAACAGTAGGTACCAAAGTTATTGCACATGAAATAAGAGAGTGCATGTACTTACCAGTAATGTCCAGGATGGATTGGTCCAGAAAGCTTTTCAGCCTTCTTTAACAAACGATCTGACATAAGATTCCCATTGATTGTGACATGTGTTGAGCTTTGCTCAATGGTTAGATTGGATTGAGAAGAGTCTTTGAAGCTCTCCTTACTAATGCCTTCAAAGAATGACTGATTCCCTTTATTTGCTCTCAGTTGATCTTCTCTGCTTATGTCCCCTGATTCTTGAGATGTCCCAGTATTTGAGTACTCATTCAATGAAACGTCCATCTCAGTTGCCAACGATACTTCTTCCATTGAATTTTGCAGCGAGGTAACCTTCTTTGGATCCTCCACCTTCTCCCTCTCTGAACGCCCACTTTGGCTTCCCTTTCCAAATCGTTTCACCAAACGGAATCTATCAGAATAGTCAAGATGATATTTAAGGGGTGAACCAGCAGCTGGTGGGGAGAGATTGGTTTCTACTACCGGCTCAACACAGTTGGCCTCCTCTACTTTGGCAGACATAGTGTCAATTTTACCTTCATCCTCAGAAGAATAGGGAGATGTGGAGTGAATGCGTCCCATCTCTCCAGACTTGTTTGATGACAAACGCTTCCCCATTGAGGAAGAAATGACTTCTCCATCCATCGCCTCAAAATCATAACCTGAGTCATCATAATCATCAGAGGAAAATGTTGTTCTAGACTGGTTTGCATGAACACGAGAATGCAAAGTACCACCAATTACTGTAGCTTTAGGACTATCATCAACTAACTTGGGAATTCTTTCTGACTCCGTACAAACGGAAACAAGTTTCTTGTCGATAATTGCGAAAAGGATGACTGTAGAGCATCCACCACATCGCACTTTCTTTTGATTTATATCCATTAGCAAAAAAATTTTAGGCAGTTGAAGCAATTCGAGACAATTGTAGCATGTAACAAACGGAGCTCCACCAGCTATGGGGCGGCAACGCCGTCCATGGGTGGCTAGCACCACCCTAGGAGGGCGGCGATGAACAAAACCAGCAGCTTCCGAATTATGATCGCTAGGCCATCTTGCGAGGGATTGGAGGTTATTGGAGTTCAATGGAGGAGGATGTCCAATCTTATGATTACGATCCCAAGGACCAAATGCATTTGGGGTTTCATGATGGTAGAACATAAGATTGTTTTGGGCATTGGGAAAAATCCTATTGTGGAAAGCAGCAGGTGCGACTGGAGCTGGAACTTCTTGTTGGCTATAGCAATGAAAACAAGAGCAAGAGGGATGGTGAAAGTTCGCAATTGGTGGGTATGGTTCAAATGGATCCACATCTGTATCTGTATACTGTCCAGGAAAGTAGGGATGAGATGATGGTTGTTGGAGGGCACCGGGTGCTTGGTGTGGACCTCTTCTATGACCTTGGGACCTTAAAGGACCCCCGAATCTTTGGACTTGAATTGGAGTATGCATTGAAGGAGGAAGGTTATGCATTTCCATTTCTTGTCTATTCATATATGGCAATGGCTCGGGATAATGCCTTCCATATTGCGGTCTTCCATTTGATCCCCATGAGCCATCAGGAAGTTGAGACTCAAAACCACCATAAGGTTCTTCATTATGAACCCATCTCCGATCAAGGGGAAACTTTTCTCTAGGTTTATCCTTCACATCACAAGACCGACTAAGTTGATCTTTTAGCTCATCTAACTTCCTCAGAAGCTCAGCTCTGTCTTGATCAAGATACCCAACCTTACGAAACTCATCTGATTTGTTCTGATTATTCTTCATTGCTTCTCCGTTGCCATAACTAGACCTCAAATTATAATTCGACGGACCATCTTCTGAATACATGGGAGTTGAACATCTCACATCATGGAAATCCCTAGTTGGGTTTCTCCAAAACCCCTCAATCTCACCTCCCTCCGCACTCCTCCACTCAGCCACCCCAGCTGATTTTCGAGACCCATTTGAAATCCCATATGGGGGTTTCAACTCCTCAAACTGTTTTCCCGTTTCTACACGATTTGATTCATAAAAATTCAAGTCTTCCTCAAGATTATCAACCCCCCCAACACCCGGTTCATAAATTTTGGTGGAAGAACCATTCCTATGGTTGTCTGCGGTACTACCAAAAAGCACCCTTTTATCAGATGTTCCAGAATGACTACTATCGGATTTAATGTAATTCTCAGACCCATCACTGTGATCCATTCCCTCGGGAAACTGTAATTTTTTAATTTCTCGGGAAATTTATCAGGACCCCCTTTAACCCTTTCTTCATCAGACTCATGTGACAAAGTATCAACCTCTAAAATTTAAGTATTACCTGTAATAAACAATGCAATATAAAGGGGAAAAACAATCAGAAGCATGTATATGACCACAGAGGTAGTAATTGTTTTAAGAAATAGATTTGCGAACACCTATAAGAAACTGTTTCTAAACCCATAGTGAGTACTTTATCCTTTTCATGCGTTCTTCATTTAAGCGGAGATAATGATCATCAATACGAAAGTATGGCCTTACTATTTTAAAATTATGTATTGTACTATTTTCCCCAAAAAAATTGCCAGAAAAGTTTTGAAAACAGAGAAACAAACAAGTGTTCGGTTACTGAGAAAGCGCAACAGCAAGAAAAGAAAGGAATTAACAGCCCATTGAATGGAGGGATTTCATGAGAAAAGAAAAGAAAGGGTTATAGTTTCTTGCCAAATCACTCATTTGGATTCAGTATTTTGGTGGGAAATTATGAGAAAAGTACAAAAAAGAAATTATTTTATTGACCCTCTCGCTCCCAATCTCACCATTTTCTCACCAAAATGGTGAGATTTGGTGAGAAAGGAAGAAATCGTTAACATTTTACTACACCAGGACCCAATAAGCACGTCAACGCAACAACAAAACAAACTCAAACATAAAAACATGAGAAATGAAGCATCAACATGAGCGCATATTTATACAATTTTTCAATCCTTGATTTTTCCCGGGAACCAAACAGAAAATGAGAGAAAGAAGTCCAGATGGAACCAAAGAGACATGAATTTGGAACATATTCATCATATGGACCCAATAAGCAAGTCAACGTAACAACAAAACCCAAGTCAAACGATAAAACACAAGCGATGAAGCAAGCAAGTTGTGAATCTATCGTTAAGACTTTTTGGTATGGTATTCCGTATTACCTATCTGTCAAGTTTTTTCCTCGGGAAACAAACAGATAATCAAAGAGAGAACATTGAAGGAAATCAAACCTCGAAGAAGAGCACCGCAACCACCACACCGATAAACGGAGTAATCCTTGAGCTCTGGAAGAAGGTTTTCGCATTTGGGGCAACGAACTAGACGAATTTCCGAGGGTTATGACATTTTCCCCCAAAAAAATGTAGTAAAAATTACTTGTACTACTATAGAACTATCATCTCACGACACCGTAGACCTATGCGTATATGGATACCTATAGGTGTATAACAAAGAAATCAAATCTGCTTTGAGGGAATTGATCAATTGAGATGTTGCCAAAGACAGAGAGGGTTTGATGGAACTGAAGCTGGAGCTTGAAGAATGAAGTGTGTGTGAATTGTGAAAAAGCGGAGAGTGATTTGGCGTCGTGGGTTCGGGGAGAGAGAGAGAGAGAGAGGAAATCTTTTACGTACCAGAGAGAGAGAGAGAGAGAGAGAGAGAGGAACCAAAACGAAAAATAAAAGTAGAGGGGAGAGAGAGATCCAAACAAAGCGAAAAAGAAAAGTAGAGGGGAGAGAGAGAGAGAGAGAGGGAGAGAGAGGGAGAGGGAGAGAGAGAGACCAGTTTCTGCCGCGTTCTTTTTCTGGTTCACATGAGAGAAAAAGAAGGGGCTTTGGCTTTGTTCGGTTCCCTTTTTAGTTTTAATTTTCGTTTTGTTTCCAATCATTACCCTACTTCTTTCTCCAATCATTACCCTATTTTTTCAATTATTACTTTCTCATCTCTCTCTATCTCTCTCCAATCATTACCCCTATTTTCAATCATTACTCTATTTCTCTCTCCACCCACTACCAAAACTAAACTAAACTAAACTAAACTCTCAACCAAACACTACCTTTGGCTTTGGATTTGGATCCGAGCCCCGATATCGTGCTTTGTTTTGTTTGCGATTTGAGAGAGGTTTCCGGATTAATGAGTAAGATTGATAGGTAGATAAATATAAAGGGGTAATGGCTCTCTTGTCTGAGTGATACCGTAAATTAGTGGAAGGCATAACATTTTTTTTTTTAAATAACATGACATTTTATATATTATTATATTAGACATAACACTTTTCAAAACGGCATAATACAATTACTCGAAGGCATATACTTTTTAAAACTGACATAACACTATAGTGTCCCCTTAAAAAGTGTTACGTCAATATTATGGTGTATCTCTAAAATGACATAACATAACTACTCGAATCATAACATTAAACTATTCGGAGGCATAACTAGAGGACACCCTGATAGGGGATACCTTAGATGTTCTAATTATTGGAGAGAAATCTCATTGGGAAACTGTATACAAAGAAATATGTTGGCTTTAAAGACCCAAAGCGAATGTGTTTTACATTTCAATAATTTAAGTTACATAGTTGGACTTAGCCAGAATTCATAAATAATACTAGATTAATTTCTTTTGAAATTTTATCTTCTCATATTTTTGTACTCATTAATTTCAGAAATATTTATTCATCTCAGAAAGAAAATTTAAAATTTTAAAAACCACAAACTTAAAGAATGCACGAAGAATAAAAGTAATGCAAAACATATATAGGAGACTGTTGAAATTATTCTCATCTTTATAAATACTTTCTTCAAATTTGATTCACATTCTTATTCTTGTATGTAAATAGTTTTTTGCAAATATTAAGTTGATGTTGCCCGATAAAATTACATTTTTCATGGATTAGCAATTTTCAAAAGTAAATGGGAAATCAAGTTCTCAATTTAAATTGCCAAATATTGATCTTTCTCTATATCGATCATACTCACTTTCTTTTTTTTATGGACACCTCAACTAATCTTTGAGAACTTAATTTCACGATACTTTTTAAGAAGTTCTCAAATTACTCAAATAAGAATCTTACTAATACCTTCTCAATTTGGTCCTCCCACGACTTTATTTTCACGTTGAACCGGTTTCTTATAATTGTTTTGTGCTTTTTGTGGTCTATAATCTCCTGATTGATCTTTTTGTGAAAACCTTTTATTTTTCTTTTCAATTCATTTTTCATTATTATTATGTTGCTCTCTTGTCAATCTCTATTTGCTTGATTAGTATTTCTTCTCGTCTTTCTCTCTCTTTACTTCTGTGGTGACCATAGGGACCCGTTTGGATGCGGAAAAAAAATTGGAAGTATTAGTTAAGAAGGGAGGATAAGATAATATGAGGTATTATGTAAGAATGGTAAACCCACATTGATGTGACGGAGATTTAAAAAATAGTTGGTTTGGATGGGGTATTAGAGAAGGAAGATTAAATAGTATTTGGTTTGGATGAGGTATATGATTGTTTTGTAGTTGAAATGGAAGAAAAAGGAGTATTATCAGGGTTAAGGAAAATGATAATGCCAAAACTGTTTTTGTTAAAGTTAAAACTCAAATGCACAAAAGACTTGTACCATTTGCAATATACTAAGACTTTTATGGACATAAATTTTGGCACCAACAAAAACAGTTTTAGCATTATCACTACCCTTATTAATACCACCCCAAAACCTCTCTCCATAAATAATCCCCCGCCGGTGGTAAGTGGTATAAGAGAATAGGGGTTTAAGCTAATACCCCTCATTTCTTAGTTCCCAAACAATGGCTTAAGTGATGGACCCGAATATATATGAGAGGATAGGCCATGTTCTAGAAAGGGAAATAAGTACTTATTTTTTAATAACACAATTTCAAGTTCAAAAATTATGTGATTACTCAAATAATTTTCCTATCAATATGGATCTTGTTTGATAGATTTCATTGAGATCTTTTATACAGTGTAAAAAAAATTAAAAATTTATTTTTCATTTACATTATTTTTAAGTTTCAAAATGTGAAATAATTACTTATTTTTTAAAAAAATGTTTTGGAACGGAGCCTAATACTCCCTCACAATCCCCATCCAAATGACCCTGAAGTCAATTTCGGCGGCTAAAATTAGTGGCTCTGGGCTCTAGCTCGTAATAGTATGATCTCATGTTGTACGTGTGCAGGTGATTGTGTTTTTGTATTTAATTTTCTATTTTTCCTTTACGTTTCTCCACAAAAATAGAATCCAAACATATACTGTAGCACATGCCTGACAAGCTATTTTTTTTACTCCTTCATTTTCCTCATTTTTTTAACAGTCCTGCTACGTGCAGGGACACTTCGCAGGGATAATCCGCAGGGACAACGCGTTTGGCCCCATTTTGAATCCCGAAAAAATTTAGAAAAATATCCATAAATTTTTTAATATTATTTTATGGGACCCTATAAAAAATCAACTCCAGCGGATATCGGTAAGTATTACTTTTGGATAAGTAGGGGCAAAAAGACAGTTTCGCCTCTACTTATCCAAAAGTAATACTTACCGATATCCGCTGGAGCTAATTTTTTACAGGGCCCCATAAAATAATATTCAAAAATTTATGGATATTTTTCTAGATTTTTTCGGGATCCAAAATGGGGCCAAACGCGTTGTCCCTGCGGATTGTCCCTGCTGTTAGCATTTTTGTTTTTTTAATGCTTTGGCACGATTTAATTTCCATGTGCTTTCCAAACTGTCTAATGATAAACACCATCATTATGAAAAAAGGATCGAAAATTAAGAACTCATCTACGAGTTCCGACACCCTTGCCCCGATGGTGCACAAATAGGCTATTAGAATCCACATTCGCGTCCCACACAAATTATCAAAACCATTCATTAATTTGAAAGCGTTTTTCTAAAAGCCCTACCAAAAATTAACTCAATTGGTTGAATAACTGCGTGTACTTCCAGAACGGATTTTAAGTATTTATTTTTTAGGAAGACAATTTCAAGCTCAAAAATACTATTGGGCTCAATAAAATATAAAAATATGCAACATTGATTTTGCTTGAAAGATCTCAATGAGATATTTTATACGGTGCAAAAAAAATCAAAAAAATAATTTTTATTTACATTATTTTTAAGTTTGAAAATGTAAAATTAGTACTTATTTTTTAAGTCTGGAACGGGACCTAATCTAATATACCAATTCTCATCTAAAATACAAAATCTTGAATTTTGAATGAAAAGTTGATATATTGGATCAAGTACTTGCAGTTATCAAAATGAGATAATTTTTCATAGGATCACTTAATAAAATATTCTGGAATCATTGAACAGTTCGAGTAATTTGCATGAGACCCGGAGGTGGGCCTTGGGAGCCAATTTGTGCACCATCGGTGCCAATGGGTTAGGCACCCATAGAATTATTTGAAACTTAAGGGTAGTGATTTTCACTCTCTTTTTCTTTGATAAATGCACTCCATTTTTTTTAGGGCTCCGTTTGTTTCAATGTAAAATATTTTTCATGTACAATATTTTTTCAGAAAGCAAATTTCAAACTTTTATGTTCCGGAGTTTGGTTGGCAGTTGAAAAATACCTCCAAAAAAGGGGGACAAAATAGGGTAGAGAGAGAGAGAGGGAGCTTAAACGGTGGAGAGATTTGAGAATATTGGAATTGAACGTGGGTCAGGACTGACGATAGAGAAAATTGAGCAGTGAGAATTGCAGTAGAAGGCAGCGGATTCATTTTGGAAAATAACTTACGGAAGATTTAAGGGTAAGTCATTTTTATCCAATTCATAGATAATGTTTTACATGTAAAATATTTTCCTTATTTTTTACACAATCAAATATCAAAAAACAGGTAAAACATTTTATCAAAAAAAATTTTACGCTCAAACAAACGGAGCTTAAAAGAAAACAACTGAAAATGCCCCCGATGGTGCACGAATCGTGAATCAGCACCCCGGATATGAAAAAGTAAGTTTGAGAGAGACAGAGAGAGGCAGAGAGGCAGGCATGTAGTAGGGTCTGTTGGAATTTGGCAAAAGGACAATAGGGTCTGTATGATTAAAGTCAAAGAAACATGTAGTAGTAAGAAAGTTGATCTTCGGACTGCTACAGTGAGACGAGACGAGACGAGACGAAACGATAAACACACAAACCATACAAATCCATACACATCCATGCATACAATACAGCCGAGACGATAAACTAGTTGCTTATTCGCTGTGCAGTACAAATCCATACATACAATTTGTGTACAGAATACATGTGGTAATGTGAGATCCAATACAGCCAGGCTCTACACAAATGATCTGAGTCGTCTATTAAATTTAAAATATTTTTTCAAGAGGTCTCGGGAAAAATCAACTTGATAGAATAAGTGTAAATACTCAATTCAATATTCTAACTTTTCATTCAGTTTTGAGATCCCTAAAAATTGAATGAGAAGTTAAAAAATTGGATCAAGCACTTAAACTTATCCTATTGAGTTTATTTTTTCCGTAGGCACTCGAAAAAATATTTACAATTTAATGAACAACTCGTATTCATGACTGTCTAACCCAAACCGTAGGACTTTAGTAGTCAGTAGCGTAATAACTTGATAAAACCGAGATCTATTCATAGGAAATGGGATTTTTGGAGTGAAATTAAGGCTTTATCAGGCTATATAGTGGTTTGTGGCTGTAGGTAGCCAACCCTTTAGTTTGATGAAATAGGTAAGCATGCATTATGTTGGAATTGTGGTACGTACTACTAGTATTACTACCTAAAGTCATAAGAAAACAGGGTTCAATTCCCAGCAGCAGCTATGCTTAGAGGAAAGCTTTTTTTTTTTCCCCAAACGACGCAACCGAGCCTCGAACCGCGACCACCCGCGTGGAAAAAGACGGTTACCACTCAAACAGGACCTCCATTTTACTACCATATTTCAGGTATTTTAATATATACTACGTATTACTTATTTTTTGGTTCACACAAAAAAGAAAAAAATTCCCATAAATTTCAGGAGGGTCACGTGCCTTAATTAATTGAATAAGCCCCTTGCATCTACATTCTGCACGTACATGTGGATAATGAACCTTGGGCCGACTCTTCTTGGTGCTTATGTACTATCATGCTATTTTCTCAACTGATTTTTAACGGTGTCCGAATACAATTCAGATTTTTTCTTTGACTTGAATTTTAAGATGAACACATCAGCTTCATTTCTTGTGCGGTAGCAGTCAAGCCAAGTTTGAGTGTAACATATACACAATATTAAATTACCTGAAATCAATAAAAATATACCTTACTTGTAATATATATATCATCTCAAGTATTCAAAACAAAACATAATAATATGATAAATGAGATATATTAGCCATACAATATCCTCAAAATCTTTACCAAACAATTTCGAGTTAGGGAGAGATGTCAAATTGTCTTTGTTGTTAACCTACTAATTCATCTCAAATGTGATGTATAAAATGTTAGACAAAAAATAATGTGTGAAAGGGAGGGTAAATAAGTCCCTCTAGATGACCTAATTTGTTTTTTTTTTTTTATATATAATATGTATATATATATTATATATTGATGGGTCCCATAACATATTCTGTGACCCAAATGATTCCTTTTATAGCTTGTCAAAGGGATTACCTATTAAATAAAGGGGAATATAGATCGAGGTAGTGGTTATGTATTAGTCAATTGTATCAATCACTCATTGTTAGCTATCAACTAATATCACTATTAACTACCATATATGCTAATGATATTAATCAATTCAAATAGTCGGATCTTAACCAGATTAATCAATTCACTTTAGCACATTATATTGATTTTTTTTTTCACGGATTATATTGAAGTTCAATCATCACTATCAATCACCATCACTATTAGTTGTTATTTTTATGAATTATATCATATTGATGAATTGGTTTGATTAATCAATTAAGCTCTTAATTAAACCTATCTGTTTACTATAGTCAATTATATCGATTAGGGTGTGTTCCACTAATTAAAAATAGTATTTATTTTTTGAATTATACGTAATATATAGAGAATAACCTGTTTTGTAAAGTGAAAAATAAGTACTTAAAAATTAAGAATCTTAGCGAAATGGGGCCAAATGTCACTCCGGCACTAATTGAATATGCTAAATTCTTTTCACCTTAGATGAAAACTATAGGGTTTCCACCACCCATTGCGAGCCCCATCGTGCATTTTTTGAAGTAATATGAATCATTCATTTTGTCGGGCCCGCAGAATAGTACATTCACGAAAAAAATCATGTTTATCGGATATCGATAGATACATCAAAAATTATATTTTAGTTTATAAAATGGACGGTCATGGATAGTTTACTTTTAAACTCATCTACCATCGATTTTATATACCAAAATTTAATTTTTTATGTACTTATACATGTCCGATAAAGCTATTTTTTTGTGAAGATATACAATTCTGTGAGCCTTATAAGATGAATGTTTCAGATTACTTCAACGTACACATGATGGGCCCCACTATTGGTGGTGGTAGAAAACTTGGAATTTCCACCTAAGGTGGATAGAATTTAAACTCATTATCAAATTGGGGGTGTAAAAATCATCAAAAAAGAAAAAGCCTAGAGTTCCGAAATGAAGTGAGAATTGAATGGCACAAATGGGTGCAAATTGTAATTTATCTAGAAGAAGTTGACCGTGACAAACAACTTGAACATTTCAAAGAACATTCAAGAGACAACACCTTCTTCAAAATTCAAAGTCAACAGGTTGACACAGGCAGAACTGTTAAAGTAAATAATACAAAGCTTTTGGAACTAGAAATAAATTCGGCTTGGTTAGTGGCGTAACTAGGAACATATATCATCGGGGTACTATAAAAACAAAAGCTCCAGTGATAGCTGATGTTCATATTTTAGTGTATATTACAATCCTAAAACTTGTACTTTGTTAGATCTATTTTATATTCTAATAATCTTATTTTTAGTTATTTTTATGTTTAATTGCAGGTATCAAATCAGGTTGCTTAATAAATTAGAATCTAGAGATGAAAGAATAAGTAATAATTAAACATGGAGCAATTAGAAGTGCATCCTTGAAGTTAAAGTGCCAAAAAAATGTTGGATAGGAAGCTAGGTCTAGAGTTCAAGACCTGGAAGTGCATCCTTGAAGCTTTTTATTGTTTTTTACGTAAAAAGCTGTAGCGTAAAGCACTGGCTAATTTTTTCCCCCAATTCTAACAGTAGGAGAATCCGAGAAACACACAATCATTTTCCTCGGTTCCAAAATCCCACGGACAATCAGACGAAGGTTTTCCCTCTTCCCAATTACCTCATCCCATTCCCCTCCCCTTTTGTCAATTATTACTACACACATTTATTTCTATCGATCCCATTTCCCCAATACATTTTTGATTTTTTTTAGGCATCTTTAAAAAGAGGAGGAAAAAAGCTATGGAGGAGAAAAGAAACTAGAAAAAATTCCTACTCCATATTCTACTTTAATTTGGTTGTTCCTTCTAATTTTTTTGGTACTTAATTTGTGATCAACTACGTTCCATCCATAATAATCCTCTGAGTTCGACCTTGCATTTACCGCATCTATAGGCTCTATACCATATATAAGATTTGTGCGTTTGCGAGAATCACTACACTAAAATTATCAAAACAATAGCCAACCCCAACAACATCCCACCGATCCATAACTTGATGGTTGTTGGCGATGCGGCAATGGTTTTTCATGTTTGTTGTTAGATCATGTTACAAAAGAGATTTTGCAGGTTTTGGAGTACTATTTTGTTCACCCATGCATCTAAGCACTGGGTGAACATTACTCACATTCAATACAGTTATACAAGATGACAATTACTCACTTTAGGAAAAGTCCACACCGAATCTTTACTTCGATGAACACAAACATTGATTTTGTGGGGCTTATTTTTGTAGCAATTCAAACAAGTCATTCTTATTTTGACAAGTATTTAATTGAATAACATGTTTTCTTGCTTAAATTTTTGGTATAACTAAAACTGCCAATCTCAAAAAAAAAAAAAAAAGGTTCAGTGGGAGGCCATGCCCCCGGTGGCTCTAGGGGGTGGCTCCGCCGCTATTTAACAGATGAGCTAGTTGTCGTTCCTTAATATTACAATTACCAATATCTAAAGAAAGATATTTTGTTTTACTGTGGTGGAATCTCTTAAATTAGCTAGTAAAATTATTTGGACTAGTTCTCTAGTCATCCTACCAATATAACTTATAGCCATCAATTAGAAGTCAAAAACTTTATCTTGAAATATACATTTTTTTAATGTACTATATATATGAATTTATGAATGTATGTCTATATTTGGAGAATTGGTCAATGTGCTTTCAAATCGGATATATTTCAATTCAAGGACATCTCCGGGTTGGTCTAGTCTATACAATAATTCAAACACAACAACTTATATAACCTCTCACATACATGTGAGGTTCATTTATAGTGGTGTGTGTAGAGTTCACATATATGTGAGAGGTTGTGTTTAAATTATTGTATGCGTATTATTTTTGTTATTCATATTTCAGGTGTTCGAGCAAATTTACGCACAACTCAAGTAATTCGAGAAAGCCAATTCTATTGTCTGTTTGTGGAGGTCCATGTTATTATTATTAAAGTCATAACAAAGCACGTTTTCCCCCTTTTTCGATGGGGTCAATCTACCTGCCATTCGGCAGATGAAATGTAGAAGTGTAAAGAAAAAGGAAAATTAGTTTGTCCAGGTCCTCTAATGATGCATATGACTAGTTCAGTTGGGAATCGGGAATCAATGATTGGGACCCGTCAACGATTCAAGTGCTAATTTGTCAATGGATCCGGCTCCTCCCAGTCGCAGTTTTAGACGGGAAGGAACAGTCCACTTTAGACTATTCATTTACAGTAATGAATGGTTAAAATTTGGGGTAAATTTTACAAAGGGTCCCTTTTTTGTATGAATTCTTATTTTCGTCCCTCTAGTATTAATTGTGTTACTTTTAGCCCTATAATTTGCATTCTGTTTCAATTTTGTCTCTCTCGCTTACAGCATTAATGAAACAAACGGAATTGGAGGACAAAATTGTCATATCTTCTCACAAAGAGACTAAATTGAGATTTCATGCAAACTAGAGGGACTATTTCTACAATTTTATTTTTTACTTTTGTTTTCGTAAATAAATTTAAAATACATCATATGTATTTTATTTCTCATCTCATTTTATATTGAACAATCAAAATATGTTGAAATTTTTTAAAGTTTTTATTATATATTTCACAAAAAATATAAAAAAATTCGAAAAGCAACTCATATGTTAATTGTCTTGGTATTGTATTTTTTTTTCAATTGAATTTTCACTCTCTTTATTTTCTTTGTCACATGATTAAATAGAAAAAGTTGTTCAGTAGTATTTAGATTTCTTGTAATTGTGTTTAATTAAGCAATGAAACACTATTGAATTTTAAGAGATCAAATACATTAATATATGGGTATAAGTGTATTTATTTTGGGACTTACACATAAGATCACTCATTTAACAAATAAACATGGATTTTGAACATTTTTTTTATTGGGTGAAAAATAAGGAGATTATAAGAATATTATACAAAGACATTAGCTAAGAGGTTAATTTGTGCATTTTCTAATATTTTTGTAAAGTGTAATGAAATATAAATTTTTTCAATATAGTTTGATTACCTAATAAAAAATAATTCAGTTGTCACATTACTTATGGTCTTTTTTATTTTATTTGCAAAAAACGAACGTAAAATGTAAAATTTTAGAAATTGTCCATCTGGTTTACATAAAATCTCAATTTTGTCCCTCTATGAGAGAAAATGACAATTTTGGCCCTTCAATTCCGTTTGTTTCATTGACGGCGTCAGGGAGAGGGACGAAATTGAGATGGAATGAAAACTATAGGGTTAAAATTGATACAATTGATATTAGAGGGACGAAAATGAGAACTCGTGCAAACTAGAGGAGCCATTGATAAAATTATCCCTAAAATTTGTTCAAAAACTCTTCCATGAATATAACAAGAGATGATCCATTTCCTTTGTCAATAACTTTTTTTTTTCCTATCATCATTTCTCAATAACTCAAGTTGCTCATTTACAAGCCCATGTTGATTATGAGTGATTATTCGGTGCCCCGGGACATGAGGGCTAAGGTCCAATCTAGTTTTTTTTTTTTTTTTTTAATGTCTAGTTCGGTCTAGTTTTGGACCTCTCCAGGGGTCAAAACAACAATCGAAATCGTTTATTTTGCAGAGCTCGTTGAGTATATTATCTACACAAACAATTACCTTGATCGAACATCAATAGGTAGACTAGTACAAGATCGAAGTAGATTTGTAAAATACAAAGAAAAAATTTATGTTTTGAATTATTATTTTTCAACCTAATTTTGTACAAATCTGGTTCAATCATGTACCTATCAATGTTCAATCAAGCTAATTTGATCCAATACAATTCAAATCCAAATAGTAAAATTCAATCCCATAATCCATTTGATCCAACTGTCAGAGGCACTTGTTTAACAACAATGCTACCAAAAATACTTACACACGAACTCACAATAGGGGTGTGCAGCGTTTGTGGGGGGCCACTATTGTGAATGTGTGTAGTTCCAGCTACCAAGCGCAAGTATCAAAGTTTAATGGGTTTTTTCTGTACTGTGGGCCTGTGGCATGTGGTCGGTCGTTGGGCTTCGTGGGCCAGGTCCAATCTCCTGGTGCGGATTTGGAATACAAGTAAGGGTCCGGTGCCATTTTAGATTTCTAAAAAATGAACTTTAAAAAAAGAGAGGATAATTTCAAGCTCAAAAATCATATGTTTATGCAAATAATTTTTCTACTAATATGAATCTTGTTCGATACATCTCATTGAGATCTTTTAAACGGTGTAAAAAAAATTAAAAAATTATTTTTATTTTCATTATATTTGAACTTAAAATTATCTTCTTTTTGAAAAAGAAAGTTTATAAAGAATGCGAAACACCCCTCAACACACAGCATGTACAACAAGGGTACGCGCCAAAATAAGTACAGTAATTAGTCAATAAAACTGACAAAATCTAACTATCCTTTTATATTTGTTTGAGTAAATTACACTAAGCCCCCTCAACTAATGCGCATTTTTACTTAACCCCTCAGACTACAAAATCCGACATTGTGCACCCTCTAACTATCCAGAGTTCACACTTAACGCCCTTCTGTTAGGTCTTCGTCCATATGGCAAACAGAAAAAGGCAGTTAGCGTAAATGGGGTGTTTAGATCGAGCACCTACGCACGTCGGATGTCGTTGATTCCTGCGTTGGCCCACTCGGTTTTTTTTTTTTTTAATTTTTGGATGACTCGGATTGGCCGTCCGGTGGCCGTTGGTGCATTTTTCCTATGGTATCGATGGTACCAATATCATTTTCGTTAATTTTTGGCTTTAAGGCTTTCGTTGATTAGCCCTAAGATATTTGGTTGTATGAGAGCCTTAAAGCCAAAAATTAACGAAAATAATATTAGTACCGATGGTACCGTAGGGAAAATGCGCCGACGGCCACTGGACAACCGATCCGAGCTGTCTAAAAATTTTTAAAAAAAAAACGAGTGGACCAACGCCGGAATCAATGGCATCCAACGTGTGTAGGTGCTCGATCCAAACACCTCATTTAAGCTGTCTGCCTTTTTCTGTTTGCCATATGGACGGAGACCTAACAGAAGGGTGTTAAGTGTCAACTCTGGATAGTTAGAGGGTGCACGATGTCGGGTTTTGAAGTCTGAGGGCGTTAAGTAAAAATGCGGGTTAGTTGAGGGGGCTTAGTGTAATTTACTCTATTTGTTTTAAACCCTTTTTACTGTATTAACTACAGTAGTATTATTACAAAATACTCCTACACACACAGACAGAATAGAAACCCCAATTTTGCCTTGGTCTATTTCATATCCAAAACCCCAATTTCCCTCTCTCTCTATATCCTCATTACATATACATACCAATACATACATCCATCTATATTTGAAATCACCAGAAAAAAAAAAACAAAAAAGAAATCTCAATTATGCCTTCAGCCTTAATTAAACATTTTTTAAAGTGACTTGAGTCGTTTCTGTATTTTCTTATTTTAAATTATGGTGTGTCACTGCTTTCTTCTTCTTCTTCTTCTTCTTTTTATCTAGATTTTGTGAATTTGAAGTCGTTCAACTAGAGGTGTGAGACTTCGGATTCGAAATCTATCTAATGGTACCGGCAACTCAATTAGTCTGTATTGTGTGATATATACACCACTCGCCAACTATTGGATTTGTCTTGCGACTCTATCCTCTCATACAAGCTCTAAAGACTTCTTCAACAGTATCTATAGATGAAAGGTATCAATCAATCAAAGCACTGATTAATTATTATTTTTTTTAGTCAGCAGGGGTCAGCGAGGTAGTTAGATTTGCATAAGGAGAGTCTAGTAGCTTTTCATAGCTCTAGGTCCCAACCGCCCCCATGGGGGCTTCAACCTCTGCCTCTTGGATGGAGGAGAGGGAAGGTTGTGTTTACATCCTAAAATATGCCACCCAATGAGAAAATTACACGTGACACCAAATAACGCGTTGACCAATCAGAACATGTCTAAATTAGACCCGGGATGCAGAAGATTACGAGGTTTAATGATGATGTTATTTTAGTACTAAACGGTATCGTTTTGATTGGAACTGACGACGTTTGGTTACCAAATAGGGATGATTGTAGAAATGGTTGAGTTTAACCGTTGATTAATCCTTAGGATCATCGAACGGTGCCACTACTGCCTTGGTTTATAACGGAAGTTGGACACGATTGCAGGGAATCATTTGGGCCAGTCGTGTGACACTAACCCACGTTGCATAAAAACAGGAATACCATGATCCAGGAAGCAGCCACGAACACCATTATTAAGCATGAAGAGAGAGAAGAATTCTGGGAGTATCAAAGTAACCGTTCGAAGGCCCCTCTTAACCGATTTGAGGGGGAAATGGGCAGTTCGAGCAGAACGTGGGGATTAACGTGGGAAATGGAGATCGAAGGCAGACCCATCGTCTATAAATAGAAGAAGCAAGTGAAGAGAAAACCCCTGACAAAAATTCATATCATCTGACAATTCATACAAAATGATTGCTCAGAGATTTATCATAGATTAGTGCTTAGATTAGTTTATAATAGGATTTTTTGTAAGTTAAAGGCTTATTTGCATTTAAGATCACTTTTGATTAAATTCAAGTTCTCTTATTTTCCTTTAAGCTTTTTCTTACCACAGAATAGTCGTTTGTAAGTTCACTTTTGATTAGATTCAGTGTGCTTATATTTCTGCATTATTCTTGATAAAATCTCAAGAGTGTTTGCATATAAACTTGCCTTTGATTAGATTCAGGTTTGTTTGTGTTCAATCATCTTTTTTGATTTGAAGAGCGTCAATCTTTTATTTGGTTGATACCTTAAGGAAAAATCCTCTTAGTTGAGGTAACAAACGGATAACACAGTTACCTGATTTAAATTAGTTGTTTGAAATCAAATCAATTTGAAAAGAATAATTTCTTTTTTGGAGTTAATTCTTTTCTGGCACGCCGCACACAATCATTTGCCATTTGATTGAGCTAATTCAGCCCAAACAATTTTTGGCATGCCCGGTGGGACTTGAAGGTGTCAAAATGCCAATGCTTCGAAAACAAATAGGGACACCCATTGGTGACCTAGTGCCAGAGGAACAGGTTGTGCTAGAACAGGCCGCAGAACCAGGAACGCCTATCATTCCTACTTTTCCTCAATTGGCTTTGGGAATGGAAGAGCCCTTTTATGAAGAGTCTTCTTATGAAATACCTCCTAGTGAAGTACTTCCAAATTTTCAAGAGGGATAAGCCAGTGGGAAAAACCACGATAAGGAGGAAATGTTTAGAGAAATGATGATAGCTTTTAGAGAGATGGCTCAAACCCAAAGAGCCATGATCAAAAGCATAAGAAATAGGTTTCCTAACCCAGAGCCAGCAAGAAATAGTCTAGGGAATATTGGACTAGATAATCATGCTAACTCAAGCACTCACCAAAGTCCCTTCGAAGGAAGGCTTGAAGAGGATGTGGGTCAAGGAAAGATGAAGTCTAGGACAGGCAAAGAAAAGATGTACCCAGAAGGAATACCACAATCTTGGTTTGAGCCAGTGAGGCCTACAAAGCCTGTTTTGGAAGTTCCAAAGCAATCTCATGGTATTACTATTGGGGTTCCAAGAAATGCTAGAAATAGGCAGAGTGTCAACCCTCTCTTCGAACCCACACTTGGGGGATGGGAGGATGACATAGAACTGGAACGAGGTTCTAGACCCGAGAAAAGAAGTGATAACCCACAACATTCTCGACAAAATTTTCCAACTACCAAAAATCCCTTCACAGTAGCTTATGGAAGTCATAGGCTTGCTCGAGTTAATGCTGCAGTTGACAAAATGCAGCAACCACCGTATGGGAGTTTTCCCAGAGAAAACCAAGGGGATTTTAACACAATAAAGGGAGTTTACGAAGATGATTTTGTAGAACCAGAGCCACCCATTGAAAATCAAGAACAAAATTTCCTCGTAGGCAACCCAATACTAAGAGACCAGGTTATGGGTCTCATACAAGAAGTTTGTGGACCTCGAACTTGGGGGGTACAACCTCAGATCTATAGAATACCATATCTAGAATGGGTAGACACCACATTTCAGATCCCTAGAGAATTTAAAATCCCAGATTTTACTCTGTTCTACAGGGATGGGAGACAGTCTTCTATAGAACATATTGCTAGGTTTTCTGCCCAATGTAAGAACTTGGCTTAAAATGGCTTCATGAAGTTGAAGCTATTTCCAAATTTCTTATCTGGGCCAGCTTTTGCATGGTACACCAATTTACCACCAGGATCAATAACTAATTGGTTTCAAATGGAAGAGGCGTTCCATGCACAGTTCTTTAATGCTGAGCCTGAAGTCTCTATGGCAGACTTGGCTAGGCTAAGGCAGAAACTAGATGAAAAAGTAGTAGACTTCATATCTAGGTTCAAGAGGGCAAAAACCAAGTGCAAACTCCATCTGCCAGAGGCAGAATTTGTAAGATTAGCACAAGATGGTTTAGAAAGTGAACTTCGAAAGTGGTTTGACTCTACGGAGTTTAGAGACTTTGCAGATTTAACTTATAAAGTTGCTAGATATGAATCACTGCTAGAGGAGGATATAGACAGACATAATTCTTCTTACCCAACATATTATAGAGACCCCAATTATGAAATAGATACTGCAGAAATTATAAAACACGATCCTTGTGTTTGTGAGCCCTTGATTCAAAAGAATGTTTCCCTAGGGCAGAAGTTCAAGCAGAAAGAAACCACTAAAGTATACTCTTTCGATATATCTAAAGCTGATGAGATCTTTGACTTTTTGTTAAGAAATAAAATCATTAAGCTACCTTCGAATGTGAAACTGCCCACAGTAGAAGAAAGGAATGGAAAGACCTATTGCAAATGGCATGACTCTTGGTCTCATTCGACTAAATCTTGTAATGTTTTTCGTGACAGGATTCAGGAGCAGATCAGGAAAGGAAGAATCAAATTCCCTGAAAAGGCTATGGGGATAGATGCAATGCCTTTCCCAAAAGTTGAAGAACTTAACACCAACGTGCCCACTTCACTGGCTCGAACTGTCAAGAAGTATTGGCAAGATAAGGAGGCTCCAGTGAACATGAATACCATTCAATATGGAAGAGGTAAGCCATATGCTGGCCACCCTTGAGGCATGGGGATAAGGCAAAATCACTATAGGCAAGCCAATGTTGGTTTGCTTCCACAGAGGTTCTCAGGTAATAACCATTTACCCATGTTAGAAGCCTCATTTTTGGAGTGCTTATGCGTGGGATGTAGAGCCAACTATTTGGTTTTTAAGGACTTAGATAGAAAGGGCGTGAGTTTTTTCCCTAAAGAGATGGGAATAAAAAGAATGGCTCCAGCACAAGCAAAGCCAAGTGACAGCAAGCCTTGGTTAGCATCGAAGAGAGATGTGCCTACCAGCCCTGGCCCACACATTCAGAGAAGAGAGCTGCCACCTTCGAAGAAAGCCAACATTGGCCAGACATCAGAGGCACAAGAAGAAGCCAAACAAGAGGAATTCACTTTGGTGAAAGGAGTTCTTGATTGGTTTCTGAAACAAGTCAAGCCTGATTTGTTCCAAGGATACAAAAATTCGAACAGGAGTGAGAATAAAACTTTCAAGCCGCTAAGTTCGAACTCTGGAAACTGGGTATTGATCAGGGATCCTAAGTCCAAAATACCACAGATGGTTCCATTGCTCTCAAGAACACAGAAAAGAAAGCTCTAGAGAAAGTATACACTTTTCCAGTCAGGAGAATCTTCAACTGGGGAAGAATCAGGAAGGGGAGCAAGGCCTAATCCGAGGTTTGACAGGGCTCAAGGGACCCGGAAGAGTTTCAAATCCAGTATCGGGAGAGAGAAGCTTTGAAAAAAGTAGCCTCTGCCATGCTCGAAGAAGACCTTGACCCACCTTCTCCCAATTCATTGGCTAGTTACCAATCTGGTTTGCTCGAAGCCATGATGGTGGAACAAGGAGGGATAGAAGGAAGCTCTTCTCCTATGGAAGTATCAACACAAGAAGTTGAAGCTAAAGATGCAAGGAAAACTGAAGCAGTCAAGTTAGTTAAGGAAGTAGCAACAATTCAATTTGGGGGCCAACCAGAAGTACAAATTAATATGGTCTACCCATGCTCTATGGATTTCTTCAAAAATGGCCAGATATCCAAAGGCCAAGATGATGCTTGGAATTTGGGCAAGCCGAACAGTTCTGAAGAAGCACGTAGTGATGAGGAATTACATATTATATGTAATGATTGTGATCTGGAGGAAGTAGCCCAAATTGAGATGGACGAAAGCCTGGTATGTGAAATTGAGCAGAATCAGGAGAGTTTGGAGGTAAGCTCAAAAGAAAGTGCTTGTTTTGTACCAGATTCCAAGTCCGACATCGAATATCCTTTGGTAATAGATTTAAATTATGTGGAAATTTCATATCCATTTAAATTGCCAACTAATGCTATGAGACAACATTTGCGTCCGTTATATATTACTGCATATTTTGATGGAATCCCATTTAACAGAATCTTGGTGGATAATGGGGCTGCAGTGAATATTTTGCGTTTCCGAACCTTAAAAAAATTAGAAAAAGGAAAGGCAAAATTGATTCCAACTAGCACATCCATTGCAGGATTTACTGGGGAAAGCCAGCATGCCAGGGGTATAATCTCCATAAGATTGGCAGTGGGAGGAATAGAAACTGACACTGCTTTCTTTGTAATTGACACGTATGCTAAATATAATGCTTTATTAGGAAGAGATTGGATTCATGTTAATGGATGTATTCCTTCGTCTGTGCATCAGGAGTTAATGATTGTTAAGTATGATAAAGGCAAAGAAGTGGGGGTTGAAGGAGTTAAAGTTGATCCTCATCCATTTAGTGCCACTGCAAATTTTGCTGAAGCAAAAATGTACAAATCAGATGTAGTTCCTTTGAGCGAACTATTCCAGGTAGCCACCTACCCAACCAACAAACTGGAAATGGGAGAATTGGTAGAGCTAAAATCGAAACTGAAACAAACTGTTGATTATGAATCAGACACCCCAAAAGACGATGCTGCTTGGATGTAGATCCAAAGAAGAGGTTGAAGAAGAGGCCAACTCATTGGCTTTAGTGAAATATGTCGCTTTGGGGATCGAACAGAAGATTCAAGAGGACAACATATGGGAAGACATTATGCAAGGTAATAAGCCTCATAAGGAGGAAATCCAGCTAACGTCTCAAGAACAGATCAAAGCTCAAGACCTATTGGAGGAAGTACGATTGGGAGATGAACATAACCCCAATCCAGTGTTTATTAATAAACAGCTTGAACCAGATATGAAAGCTGGATTAATAGCACTGCTGAAAGCAAATAAGGAGTGTTTTGCATGGAGTTACAAGGAACTGCCCGGATTGGACAGGGAATTGGTGGAGCATAGGTTACCTATAAAGCCACAATTCAAACCCGTGAAACAACCAACCAGGAAGATGAGTCCAGAGACCATTGCAGGTGTCAAGAAGGAGATGCAGAGGCTTCTAGACTCAAGTTTTATTAGAACAGCCAGGTATGTCGAATGGCTATCTAATGTGGTTCCATTCCCTAAAAAGAATGGAAATATTAGAATCTGTGTTGACTTTCAAAACCTAAACACTGCAACCCCTAAGGATGAATATCCAATGCCTAATGTGGACACACTTGTGGACAGTTCAGCTGGGCACAAGATATTGTCCATTTTAGATGGGCATTCAGGGTACAATCAAATCTGCATAGCAGAGGAGGATGTGCATAAGAGATCATTTGCTTGCCCTGGTAACATTGGTATCTTTGAATGGGTCAAAATGCCATTCGGGCTGAAAAATGCTGGGGCCACATATCAGAGAGCTATGAATACTATTTTTCATAATATGGTGGGAGGTTTTCTGGAGTGTTACATAGATGATATCATTGTGAAGTCAAATTCTGATAAGGATCATCTACAACACTTAGAAAAAGCATTTCAACAAATGAAGCACTATCAGTTGAAGTTAAATCCAGAAAAGTGTGCTTTTGGAGTATCAGCTGGGAAATTTCTGGGATATCTAGTCCACAACAAAGGAATACAAGTTGACAAGAACAAAGCTAAGGCCATTATTGAGGCCAAACCGCCTTCTACCAAGAAGGAATTGCAAAGGTTTCTTGGTCAGTTAAATTTTCTTCGAAGATTTATATCTAATACTGCAGGAAAAACTAAAATTTTCTCTTCTTTGTTAAAACTGAAGGAAGGGGAGGAATTCAAGTGGTCCAAGGAGCACGATGAAGCCTTCGAAGCCATCAAGAGATATTTAGCCAACCCTCCCGTGTTGGCACCTCCCATTAAAGGAAAGCCAGTGAAGTTGTACCTAATTGCAACACAAGACTTAATAGGAGTACTGTTGGCTCAAGACAATGAAGATGGCAAGGAAAGAGCAGTTTATTATCTTAGTAGGTTTTTAAACTCTTGTGAATGCAAGTATGCTGCAGTAGAGAAATTATGTTTAGCTTTATTTTATGCTTCCAAGAAACTCAGGCATTATATGTTGCCTAGAGTAACTTATGTTATTTCTCAAACTGATGTAATTAAGCACATGCTTTCGAAACCAGTGCTTAGTGGGAAGATTGGGAAATGGATTGTGTCTTTAATTGAGTTTTGTCTTGAATATGTACCTCAAAAATCAGTAAAAGGCCAAGCATTGACCAACTTTTTAGCTGATCATCCCAATGAGTATGAGGCACCAAGAGCATTGGAGGCCAATATGGTTGAAAATCAAGCCATGGAAGCTATGGTTCGATGGATCAAGAACTGTTCAGATGGCTGGAGTGAGCATAATTTTGGAATCCCCCCAAGGTTTGAAAACCAAATATGATTTTCGACTCAGTGAGGGACAGTGCTCCAACAACCAGGCAGAATATGAAGCGTTGATCATAGGATTAGAAATTTTACTTAAATTAAGAGTTAGTGTTGTTGAAATCTTTGGAGACTCTCAGTTGGTGATTAACCAACTAAATGGGCAGTTTAAATGCACCAGTCCAGCACTAACAATTTATTATCAATATGCTAAGAAGCTGATGGAAGAATTCTTTATGCTTACCTTAACTTATATCCCTAGATTCTTCAACGAAGAAGCTGACGAAATAGCTCAAAGAGCGTCTGGTTATAGGGTTTTGTCAGAAGATGAAAAGGAGTTTTGTCAATTAACCTTGAGAAAATCCTTGTCTATGTTAAATGATAGATTGGCTGGTTTCGAAGTATTAGAAATTGATGTTCCTACTAGTCAAAATGTTGATTGGAGGCAAGCATTGATCGATTATTTAACCAAGCTAGATGGTGTTACAGACAAAGCAACCAGATTGAGAGCAATAAACTACATTATGTACAACAATGAGCTATTTAAAAGAGGGATGGATGGCCTTCTTTTAAAATGTTTAAGTAAGGTAAATGCATTCAAAGTAATGGCTGAAGTCCATGATGGAATCTGTGGAGCACACCAAACTGGTATAAAAATGAGGTGGTTAATAAGGAGGTATTGGTATTACTGGCCTACCATCTTGAAAGATTGCATAGATTATGCAAAGGGATGTCAAGCTTGTCAAAAAACAGGCCCACTCAAACATTTGCCAGTCACGGATTTGCAATACGTAATAAAACCATGGCCTTTTAGAGGATGGGCTATGGACATGATTGGGATGATTTATCCTCCTTCATTGGAGAAGCACAAATTCATTTTAGTGGCTACTGATTATTTCACGAAATGGGTGGAAGCCCAAGCTTATCAGGAGGTCAAACAAACCCATGTCATCGATTTCATGAAAGGGATCATGTACAGATTTGGAAGCCCTCAAACGATAACAGTGGATAATGGCTCCATATTCGAAGGAAAGTTGGTGAAGGATTTTGCTACTAACCATGGGATTTCATTAATATATACTAGTACTTATTATGCTCAGTCAAATGGTCAAGCAGAATCAACTAACAAGATTATCAAAAAGGGGATCCAAAGAATGGTGGATCAAAACCCAGAAGTTTGGCATGACCTGTTGCTCGATACATTATGGGCATATAGAAATACAAAAAGGACTAGTACAGGTACTACTCCATTCGCATTAACTTATAGACATGATGCTGTGCTGCCTATGGAGATCACTGTTAGATCTCAAAGAGTAGCATTTCAGAATGATTTAGATACAGGGTCTTATCATCAGGCCATGCACATGGAATTGAAAGATATTGATGAAGTTAGAGTAAAGGCCTTAAACCAAATTATGCTACAAAAGGCAAGGATAGCTAGAAGTTATAACAAAAGAGTTGTTTTTCGAAGCTTCGATGAAGGAGATCTTGTATGGAAAGTTATCCTCCCTATCAGAGATAAGAGAGTTAAAACAGATGGATTAAGAAAATGGGCACCAACGTGGAATGGGCCTTTTCAAATCCATAGAGTTTTAAAAGGGGGTGCATATCATTTGAGAAATTTGAATGGTTATGTCCATCGAAGAAAGATAAATGGGAGACATCTTAAAGCTTACATTCCTTCCATATAGGAATCTTTCCATAAAAGGTAGTTTGTGAAGGATGAGTTTTGTTGTTTTGGATAACCAATGCATCCTTTAGTTGGGATTTATTACTTGTTTGGTTAGAAATTTATTCATTTTTTGGAATATACTCAAAAGCTGAACTTGAACTTGAGTTGTTGTCTTTAACTATATGATGGTGTGGTTTTGACTGGTTCGGTGTTCAGGGACTTTTTCTTTTCTTTGGGGTTCTTTAACACAATCATGTTCAACCAAGTTACCATACTAGCGTTCGAAGCCACAAAAAACTGAGATTGGCCAAGTAAGACTTTATTTCATTTATATAAAAAAAAAGGACCCAAGTGCGTCTGAACAAAGAGAAAAAGATCTACTAAGATCTTCATAAAAAAAAAGAGAGAAAAAGAAAAAAAGGACCTACTCAGGTCCAGAAACAAAAATGAAGATCATTGCTGATCCTCACAATCCCAAAGGAGAATCTTTAAGAAGATCCTCCCTCCGGGGGACTTTTTGCCTCATGAGCCGAGAGGACAGTCGTAAGATCATCCCAGGTCCTAGCCAAGTAGAGGCGTGAAGCCGTTTCCACGCACATTAACTGGCTTCGAAGTTGATTGATCTCACTTCGAAAGGCCTGGAACTCTGTTTGAATGTCCCGTCTCAGCTCCGCAATCATGTTGGCCATGTTGGCCAACTCACTCTTAAGATCAGCAGGAGGAATTGGTTGGTTCTCAGCCATGGTTTTTTAGTTGAAATAGGGAAGAGAAGAGATACAACGAATATTCACATCTATGGGTATTTATAACCCAAAGGCGTACGAGAGATCCGCTTCAGTTATTGCAGTCATTAATTGAGGGGAGATGCATAAGGCCTGGGATACGAAGGGTTTGGGAGCGTTAGGCATCATGCGTCATAGTTAAATGATCGTTTGCAGCTTTCGATGAGACGGCTGAGAAGCCACCGGAAGTAAATGAGTTGGTTGAGTTATTTAAAGCCACGTTTGGTTAATTTTCGAAATATCAATACACTTCGAAATGCTGTCTGTTATTTTATCAAGGACTTCGAAGTAACGAATAAATATGAAGTGAACGCCAATAAGAACACAGTAACAGAAAGGATGCCTGTAAGGAATTTTTTTTTATATATTGGTAGTCTTCTTCACGCTTATCATATCTTCAATCATATGTTTAGCTTCTAAACTATAATGATGAGATAACAAGAATTGGTTAAATCACCAGTATTGGTCAAAACCACTATGACAAAATGGATATACAAATGATATATTTTTATTCATCACATTCATAGAGAAAATTACAATTGGAATAAAAGGGGAAAACCTACGTAAGGTCTAAGTGTATCACGGAGAATGATCTTTCAGGATCGAAGATACAAAGACTTGAGCTAAGCTCCATTGGTAGGTAGACCGGCTTCGAAGACCATTCACCTTTGATTCTTTGGTCTTTGAAGCAACAGCCCAGCGTAGACACATCATGAGGGCTGATGTAACGCCTCGAATTTTGGGTACGTTAAATAAAACATTTTATTATAAAAACGAAGCGAGTCTAGCTCGTTATTACATCATAAACCTTACAAAAGTACTCAAATAACAGAGGGATCTAGGGTTCCTAACTACGGTTCTTCTTGCTTCTCCATTCTAGCCCGCTCCTCGGCTCCGAATGCCTCCAAAGTGAATAGTTCGTCCTGTTCGTCTATCAATTCTGACATATTATACCGGTGTCGCCACCCATATAATATGCCAGGGTCACCAAAAAGGCAACACCGTGAGCTACGAAGGCTCAGTAGTATAATCCTAATACTAGCATCGATTTCCACATGATAAGTACATAAGCAGTGAATAAAGACAATAGCGCTAACAATTGCTTTACGATTACCGTTGGTGTCGACTCATCGTAACCCATGTTGTTATTACCCTTTTCAAAAACGCCTTTTTAACTCACCCAACCTCGGTTCCGCCGCGCCGGGTTCCCGAGTATCCTCACAATGGTTCCGCCGCGCCGGGTTCCCATTGGCACACATTTGCATTGGCTCCTCTCCGCGGATAACCAAGCTATACCTCACCATGGTTCCGCCGGTCCGGTTTCCCATGGGAACACACACAAACTCACGTAATACCCTCGAGATGGTTCTTATGTAGTTTCGAAAATATTTTCCAACCGGGAAAACACAACTTCCTTGTTAAACACACCCTAGGTGCCATGTTTCTACTTTTCTCGGTTTTCGTGTCACGTTCTCATGCAAGACTCCGCGTGTGAGACTTTACATACAGCATGCATTCAATCAAGTTTCGAAATAGTACAAGAAGATCATTTAAATAACATAACATGCTTGAATTCCATAAACGACATAATCATACATTTTACTCTTTCATCTATGATCAAGTAACTTTTTGAAAATAAGTAGAGATTCAAGTAGCAAAACTTAAACTACTTATCGAAAATAAAGTAAGGACTTAAAAAAATGGGTAAGGATCACTACCTTAATCCGAAACTAGTCGGGGCCGAATAAGCTAGGTGGAATTTCTCCCGAATCTGGACCGAACTTCGGACGGCAGTAACTCGGTCAATCTTTGGCCGAATAGAGTCGTTCTTGGGTCCAAATCGAAGATCAAGAAGCCCTCTACAACTTCTGTGAAGGAAGTCGATCCTAGAAACGAACTTAGATAGGAGAAAAACGGGGATAAAGGAAGTGACAGTAAGCTGTCAGGAAATGAAAATCCAGAATTTTCACTGAACTTTGGATGACAATAACTTTGTCATTTCTTAACCGATTGGGGTGGTTCTTGGATCTAGCTTCAAGGTTTCGAAGTTCTCTACAACTTTCCAGAAGGAAGTTGATCCTAAAAACTACTCTAAGCAGGAGAAAACGGGGGATTTTCGAAGGGGCAGTAGGCTGCCTGGAAAATCAGAAATGGTTTCTAGAGAGAAGGAAGAGCAAATGCTTGAGGTGTGAGTTCAAAGCATGAAAATGGCCTTCTATTTATAGGCAAGAGCTTGGCCCTCTCCTCTCTCTCTCTCTAAGTCTCATCTTGACACTTGGCAAGAGATCATGGAAGATCAAAGGCAATCCTAGGCTTGCATGGCTATTTTTGTACCAAGGATTTGATCTTGGGTCATTTGAATGGTGGAGATGAGATTGGTACAAGATCTAAGGGTTTAAACCATTGAAAGGTGTACAAAGGAGTACAATGGAGTTAAGATTTGGCTTGGAAGAATATAAATCTCAAAGATTGGAAGTACATTGGTGATTCAATGCCAAGTACACAACAAATCTTCCTCCCCATCTCTCTCCCAACCGGCCCCCCCTCTCTCCCACGGCTCTCTCTCCTCTCTCTCCCTCTCATTCTCTAGTCAAGTACATCTATGTATGTATGCATGTGTTGTATTGCAAGGAAAATAAATAAAGAAGTAGTTCTTTGGTACATAAGATCAAAGGTAGCTTTAAGGCTTAGGATTTGCCCACCAACTAATTAAATAGGCAAAGGTACCTAAGGCAATATTCTAATCATCTAGGTACTAATATATATATATATATATACACACACACACATATATACTCATGTACAATGGTGGATAGAATCCCAATAAAAAAAAATATAGAAGGGTACTTTGAGAATATTGGTACCATGTACCCCTTTGATTAAAATATTAAGTACTTTCCCATGTGGTTAAAGAAAAAGATTAATCTAATAATCCCATGGTACTAGAAAGATTCACCCTTTTATCCAATGGGTAAAAATTCCCCTAACTTCTATTATCCAATGGATAATAGTTATTAGGTCACTTTTAATACTAAAATAATGAAAAAGTACTCTAAAGTAAGTATACTTTTAATATAAACAAATGGGATTCTATTATCCAATGGGTAATAGTTTCCCTAACATTATTGTCCAATGGACAAAGAATATAACCATTTTGATTAAAAGAAAAAGAATATTAAAATTCTAAGTCTAGGGTCCAAAAGGGTCAAAAGTTCCAATGAGGGGCAAAATGGTCATTTTGCAGTGACTAGATAGCTTCCTACCTTAGTTTCTCCAACCGGATGGTTAGAAACTAACAAGGCCTGCTAAGTAGGACTAAAGTGCAAGAAATCAAATTTGAAGGGTAAAAACGTAATTATGACAACTACCGGAAGTTGAGGCAACACAAGCAATTTAAATAAATAACTCGAATAAAAAATAAATTCAAGGGGCAAAAATGTAATTACGACAAATTATAGGATTTTAAAAAGTAAATCAAAGCAAATTCAAGTAATCAATAAAAATTCAAATATTTAACGAAATTTTTACTGACAAAAAATGAGGGTCGTTACAGTTGATGTGTCTATACCTAGGAGCTTTAGCATTAGAGGAGAACATCACGAGGGCCGATATGATTATGTTTCGAAGTTTTTCTTCAAAGGTTCTGGAGGAGGCTTCATGATATGTGATCCTTATTACGTGAACCACTAAACCCTACCAAAGAATGGGAACTAGGTGTTACTGAAAGAAAGCAAAGCTAAAGAAGAAGATGGGTTGTAAGTTTTCTTTTCTCAGAGACCCCTATTTATACCAATAAATTTGGGAGCAGTCATTTATGGCCCTGAAGTAGGTAGTTGAGGCGTCAAAACATCAAATCTTTTGTAAAAGGAGAAAACAGTGCTCAAAATTAAATATAGCCATATCTACCCGAAGTTGATTAAAATAAGGTACACACAGTAAAAGTTATAAAAAAGGGCCAATCACATCACAAATGGTGGACAATAGTCCTCGGAGAGAACAGGAGTTAATATCCAAAAGTGAAGTGTGAGTAGCTTTTCTCTTCTGTTCCTCTCAAAGGGAAGGAATAAGTTGTGGAAGCATTGATTGATCCCTCAAGGCTTCGCTTTCGAGCTCTGGAAAATCGATCAAGACTTCAATGATCTCGTTCTTGACCTTTTGCATTTCTTCTTGCAACCACTTCATCCTCTTATCAAGTTCTGTAAGTTTATCTCTTCGAGCTTGGTAAAGAGAAAGACGAGAAGCAGTCTTGAGTGCTTTGGCCTCCAGCTTTTTGACTTTCTCAATAGTTGTGCCAATGCTCTCAGATAAGAAGTGGTTAAGAGCAATCAATTCACTGAATTGTTTAAGGTGTTCTTGAAGAGTGAAATTGATGGAAGGAGGAAGCCCTTGAGAGAGGGACAAAGCCTGATAACATACCTCAAAATGGTAGGTTAAATTATGTTCAAGCAAAGTAGGAAGTCCTAGATGATTTAAAGCCCTTAGGTGACTTTTTAATATCTGACTTCCTCCTCTGAAAGAACATGTTTGATTCTGAATGAGGGAAAATCTGAGGGCAATGATGGGTTTAAGAGCTGTTCAAGACTTTCTAAGGGGTTAGAAGAAACGAGAGGAATAGGATCAGCAATTTGACTACAAAATTTCTCCAATTGGCTTTTGAAGAAAGAAATATCAAGAGCCACCAGAGGCAGATCAATTGGAGAAGAAGAGGATTCACCAGGCTCAGATAACTGATTTTTGTCAAAATCATGTCTAGAGATATGAGCAGTTTTGGTTGCCTGCATAGAAACAAAATTAGAGATTAAAAAAGAATAGTTAATGAGAGTGTAAGAGTGTGTTTGGATAACAAAGTTACCTGATATGATGAAGAAGAGATCATATCTAAATCTTGTTCTCCAAAATTGCTTGTACGTAAGGCCGTCGAAGCAAGAGTAGAGTCAGTCAACAAAGAACCCTGCTCCAAAACTGGTAGGGGATGGGGAAGGAGGTCTTTCTTTGAGATTCGAAGTGGCTCCATGACCTTCGAACGAGCTAAATTGGCCACCACTTTGGCAAAAGCAGGTAACTCTATTGAGAGAGGAAACTCCTGTACCAAGTTAGTAAAAGTTAGAATCAAAGGACAAGATAAAATGTGAAACAACATGAAGGTTCCACATATTACTTGAAAAGGAATAGTTGAGATGGGCTCGGTGAAAAGTGATAGCAGAGCTTGCATGTCAAATTTCTTTACAACAATGTCTTTCTTTAGGGAGGGAGATTGAATAGGTAATACCTGTGGGAACAAAAGGCGAATTGTGATTTATTTTCTTTAAAAGGGGGAGATAAAAATAATCTAAGGATACCTTATGTGAGTCGTCTTCCAAAACTTTCTGAATAGAGGGAGGTTCTACCACTTCTTGGTAAAGGCAAGGAGTGATAGACAAATCCAGTGCCTCATAAGGAAGTGCAATTTGAGCCTACAATGAAATCAACAATGAGTTACGTGCATGTGGGACACATGAATATATGTGTATTCAGAGCATGCATGGTCTACCTTGTCAGGAAAAGGGAGTTCCTTAAGGGATTTTGATTTTTTGGGTTGTACTTCTTTTCTTTCATAGAAAAGAGTATCTTTGGCCACTTCTTTTGTTCTACCTAGTCAAATTTATGAGTCAGGATTGCAATGAATTTTATCAAGAAGGCCCTTATCATAAAATGAAAAAGAGAAGTACCCCCGGGGATTAAGCTCTCTGTGTCAGTTTCAGTTTCCTCATCACTAGAAGAGACTCGAAGTCCACGCCTTCTAGTGACCTTGGCCTTTTTGGAAGTTGAGAGAAAGGAAACAGGAAAATAAACTCAAATAAACAATAAAAGAAGAGGTAAAAGACAATTAGGGAGAACAGAAAAACAAACTTGGGAGTTCAGCTGAAGGCTCGAGGTAGTGTTTGGTAGGAATGCCCTCTTTTGGTTGAGAAATAGTTTTACTCCTCTTCGAAGCACTTCCTGAAGGAGAAGTAGCACCTACAATTCAATTTTCTATATGATTAAATTTGTTTTCTGGAAGAAAAGCAGCATTCAGAAACAAATACCTCTTTTTTGTGCAACCCTCAAAGATTGTCTTCTTGGGTGGGTGGGTGGGTGGGGGGGGGGGGGGGGGGGGAGGAGGAATAATCATTGTTAAAGGAGAGGCTTCGATGGGGATCATTTTCTGATCAATTTCACCTTCAGAAGTGTCCTCAATACCTCCAGCTATTCCAAACCCATCATCTGAAGAAAAAGAGGATGAGTCGTTATGTCTCCTATGTCCAAATTCAGATCTCTCAAACCCAATGTGTTCAAGGAACTTCTTGAAGGGAGCGCATCCCAAAAGGAAGGAGCAATTGGTGTGCCACCAACCGTCGAATTCAGGAGTAGTACGCACTTCTGGTTCCTTGAATTCTTGAACAACAGTCTTTCTCAGCAAATGTCTGGATTGGGCAAACCATGTTTGAAAGTGCTCGATGGAGATGCACGAACGTTCAGACATGGAGATGTTGGCAGAGCCACAAAAAGGGATAGGTATGCCTTGAACAAAGTCAAGCTGTCTAGCAAACTGGCAGGACAGTGTACCTCTGCATGTGTCAAGGACTTGGAAGGATTGGATGAGGATATGAAAATTTCTTTGCTTGTAAGTATGTTGCTCCATGCTTAGAGGGCTCGAGAGAATTTTCCTTGTCTATCCGGCAAAATGTCAAAGAGCCATGATGGTCCAATTGGAGTTGGGAAAGGGTTGGGCCATTCTCTGTCTGAAGTAAGGCCGGAGAAGAAGCACAAGTAGTAAACCAAGGTAGGAGTTGCACTGGCCACTGGTTGAATATAGTTATCACCATGGACATTGGGTGCTTCGGAGGTACCAGCAGACGACATGGGTGTTTTGAAAAGGCCTAGCTCAGGGAAGTATGCATGAAGCCATAGTTGTACAAACCATTGGGGTCCTCCTTGGGAATAGTTTAAGCCCTTCTGATGGAAATCAGAACCAACTTTGTACACATGACCAAGAAAGTAAGAGGCAAAATCAAACTCTTCACCTCTAGATAAGGCCAATGCCAACGGTATGAATTCACTCATTACTCATTTCCCAGAATGGCAAAGAATGTGTTTGTAGAGGGTGTAGAGTATGTAAGCAAAAAATTCTGTACCGGACACCTCTCCTGATAATTTCGTTTCCCTAGCATATAAATGGGAAAAGGCCCCATTTGTAGCATTTAAACGGGTAAAACCCTCTAGGGGAGTGTATTCTTTGGTAGGGTCGAATTGGGAGCCATACGGAATGAGCCCCAGCATTTGGGTAACATCCAAAACTGTGGGGGCCATCATGCCACAGTTGAACAAAAAGAAATTGAAAGACGGGTCCCAAAAGGCCAAGGCGGCCTAAATTAAGGGTGGATTCTGGGGAATTCCCCTTCGAAGGAGAGTGATGATGTTCTTCAACCCCACCTTTTCGAGGTCATCTGATTTCTCGGCCAACATTCGAGTGGTCTAGATTTTCCAATCCCTTTTTAAGGTAGGCCAACAGGGGAAAGATTTTCTTGTGAAATTTTGCCAGTCAAGGGCCGAACATGCTCGAATGTCAGCATTTCCCAATCGAGGGTAATAGAGAGAGAGGGAGGCAGGTATTTCTCCTACGAATTGAGGACCCAAAATGAAAGTACCTCTTTCTCTAGGGTTTGGAATGAAAACTCGGGTGTCGAGGTAGGAATCTCCAGTCGATCCCTGGGTTTTCCCTGATATGAACCGCCTCAATGCCAGAGAAGGAGTGGGGTGTTCCACGATTGGTTGACTAGAAGAAGCCATAGATTTGGGTCGAGTTCAACGTTTTCCAGGAGGGAAGAGGAGGTTCAGTTCTTGGGAAAATTTGAATGTGCAGAGCGTAAGGGGTGATTTTGAATAATTTTTGCTTTTATACCTCCATAGGTGGGCCAGGCCCCTAATAAGCCCCCATTTTTGGGGTCCGCTAGAATGTTTCGTCAATTCTAGGGGGGGGGGGGGGGGGGGTTGTATTATTAAAGTAGTTATTACTTTTAACACATAAATTAGAAATAATTCCGAGTCAAATATACATTGTTGCAAAGAGAAATTTCATTAAAAACTGTTAGGTTACAGAAATGAAATTTGCGTATTTACAAAAGAAAGAGAAACAAAACAAAAGCAAAATACTAATTCCTACTAGCAGCAAGGAACAAGAACTAATCAGGCCTTCGAAGGGCCCGGATGCTGAGAGGTAGCTCTCTTATTTTCAAAATAGTGAGGGAAAGACCAAGTGATAAGGCTGTGAAACTTGTTCCAAGCAAATTGGAGGAATTTCAGCTCCGTTTTCCTCATATCTTCTTTAGCATCTGACTCTAGCTTTTTCTCCAAAAGAGGCCTGAAGTGGAGCACCAAAGCTTTGGCTTTCTTTTGAAGTCGAGCTTCCCTTGTTGGGCACTTCATCTGTTACTTTTTGAAGCACCTTCGAAGTTTCTTGTTAGCATGGCCAGGCACCACTTCGAATGACTTAGCTTTGAAGTTTTGGATTTGATCATTTAGTTTCTTGATCCTTTCTTTGGCTAGAGCATAGTCTTGAAGATTTTGATCAAAGCAATACGCTGCAGTGTTGGTTTCGAGCCATGATCTGATTACTGGCAGAAAATCCAGAAAGCAGTGGATTTGGTAAGAGACTGTGGAAGGAATGGTGCATAGCACAAGTGTCTCACAAGCCCATTTGAAGTTGGTTAATGGAACTTGGTCTTCCAAGATAGAAACATCCAGGAAGGAAAAGGTTGCAAGAAGTTGCAAAGCTTTGCCCTTATCAGAAGGGAAGATGGAGTATCCATACTGCCATTGAAAGTGAGGAGGATTAACAGCAAGGTTGGTCACCTCACCAAACCAGTCAGGTTCTTCTGGGAGAGGAGTTAGTTTGTTTGTCTCTTCGAAGTCGGCTGGATAATGTGGGGTTTGAAACTCTGTGAGCCAGAGGGATCTCTGGGTTTGGGCTAGGCGTTTGAAGTCACAATAAGGGGCAGACCCAAGATAGTTTTCCTCTTGTTTTAGGAAAGGAGTAAATTTGAGAGAAGAATAAATTGACTCCAGGATTCCCATGTGAATAGTATCATTGCCAGTCAAGGGCAGGAATTGACTCGCAAACAGGGTTCGAAAGTGGTGGAATTTGTTGGGAGTAGGGTCAGGCTGATCAAATTTAACCAGGATAGTATCGGTATTGGTGTTGGCAGATTTTTCCTCCCATGTACTCCAGTCAAACCCATCTATCGAATTCGAACGGGTCAAAGAAGAGTCCCAACCCATGGGCGATGGGTTAGGAGTGCAGTATGATCGGTCTGAAAGGATTTTTCCTGCTAACATTTGAGGAGAATTTGGAGGAGAAGTTTGGAGTGAGTGTGATTGGTGATGGTTTTCTAAGACTAAATTGATTTCTGGGAGGGAGTCCATAATCGAAGGGTTGTTTAGCAGAGAAAGCTTGATTTCGAAGGGGTTTTGGGAAGTGATATGATTCATTTAAAACCCTAACGTTGATTACCATTTATAGGGAAATAGTTGCAGCTATCTTTGGGAAGCTCAATAGACGTGCATGAAACAAATCTCTCTTAAGCACCATGCATCCGTATTTGAAGGGACATGGGCAGAATACGTGTGACATTAACATTTATTTATCTTAAATAAGATGTTAATGCGGGGGGTGTGTTTACATCCTAAAATATGCCACCCAATGAGAAAATTACACGTGACACCAAATAACGCGTTGACCAATCAGAACATGTCTAAATTAGACCCGGGATGCAGAAGATTACGAGGTTTAATGATGATGTTATTTTAGTACTAAAAGATATCGTTTTGATTGGAACCGACGACGTTTGGTTACCAAATAGGGATGATTGTAGAAATGGTTGAGTTTAACCGTTGATTAATTCTTAGGATCATCGAACGGTGCCACTACTGCCTTGGTTTATAACGGAAGTTGGACACGATTGCAGGGAATCATTTGGGCCAGTCGTGTGACACTAACCCACGTTGCATAAAAACAGGAGTACCACGATCCAGGAAGCAGCCGCGAACACCATTATCAAGCATGAAGAGAGAGAAGAATTTTGGGAGTATCAAAGTAACCGTTTGAAGGCCCGTCTTAACCGATTTGAGGGGGAAATGGGCAGTTCAAGCTGAACGTGGGGATTAACGTGGGAAATGGAGATCGAAGGCAGACCCATCGTCTATAAATAGAAGAAGCAAGTGAAGAGAAAACCCCCGACAAAAATTCATATCATCTGACAATTCATACAAAATGATTGCTCAGAGATTTATCATAGATTAGTGCTTAGATTAGTTTAGAATAGGATTTTTTGTTAGTTGAAAGCTTATTTGCATTTAAGATCACTTTTGATTAAATTCAAGTTCTCTTATTTTCTTTTAAGCTTTTTCTTACCACAGAATAGTCGTTTGTAAGTTCACTTTTGATTAGATTCAGTGTGCTTATATTTCTGCATTATTCTTGATAAAATCTCAAGAGTGTTTGCATACAAACTTGCCTTTGATTAGATTCAGGTTTGTTTGTGTTCAATCATCTTTTTTGATTTGAAGAGCGTCAATCTTTTATTTGGTTGATACCTTAACGAAAAATCCTCATAGTTGAGGTAACAAACAGATAACACAGTTGCCTAATTTAAATTAGTTGTTTGAAATCAAATCAATTTGAAAAGAATAATTTCTTTTTTGGAGTTAATTCTTTTCTGACACGCCCGCACACAATCATTTGCCATTTGATTGAGCTAATTCAGCCCAAACAGGTTGCCAACTGCACTAGGCAGTGGAACCTTAACGACTGATTGATTACCTATGCTCTGAAAGTGTAGCAAGGAAGACAGATGCAAGGTGAAAGTGTAGCGAGGAAGATGGATGAAAGGCATCAATCGGATGAAAGGTATCAATCAATCAATCAACTAACCAACTAGGGCTAGCTCAGTTGGCTATGACTCTTGTATCTCACTAGAAGGTCAGGAGTTCGAGTCCTCCTCGCCTGCGTGTTGGTGTTCTTTCCTCAGAGAGCTTTTTTTTCTTTCTTTGTTTCTAGGGAAAATGACGGTCCAGGACGTGTTTTGATAATTAATACCCGCCAAGGAGAAGCTAAGAACATTTATTAATGCTGAAAATGTCCTTAGCGGATATTAATTATCAAAACTAGTCATTAGTCGTCATTTCCCTTGTTTCTATCCTATAATGGGCTTATTTCTTGAATTGGTTGAATTGTTGGGTATGGTTGTCTCGGGAACTCTCACAGTTGATGTAGTCTCCCGGGTTTGTACTATGTATTTCATATATGATATAAAATGATCTCTCATATCAATTGACAAAAAAAGGGAAATTTATATAAATGGTCCTCCTAGTTTCATCCGAATCTGATTTTTGTCCTCCAAGAATCAATTACAACTCTTTTGACCTTCAAGTTTGGTTTTCGTACCAAATTAGTCCAATTGATAACTTTCTGTCAGCCAAGCTGGACTGAAAAAATTAAATTGATGGCAATTTGGACGTTGCGGTTCATACCAAGTTGGTCCAATTGATGACGTCTGCCCTCAATCTGATTTTTTTCGTCTAGTTTGGCTGACAGACATTATCAATTGAACCAACTTGATACGAAAAGCAAACTTGAAGGTCAAAAGAGTTATAATTGATACTTAGAGGACAAAATGAGACTCATGTGAAATTAGAAGGACCATTTCTATAAATTTTCCAAAAAAAAATTCAATCGATCAACTAAGCAAATGTGTTTTGTTTTTAAAAGCATCCAAACCCCAATCCCAATTTTCTAGATTTTTTATTTTCTTTTAATTTTTTAAAATTGAGAGAGAGAGAGAGAGAGAGAGAGAGAGAGAGAGAGAGAGAGAGAGAGAGAGTATGTGGAGTTGAGTTTTGTTCACCCTCCAGTTAAGAGGGTGAACATTACCTTCCTTTTTATTGGTTGAAATGATGTGATGTCATACTATCAAAAAGTGTATTGCATGGTAAACATGACATCACTTTGTGGTGGGGTTCACACCATTTCAATTAGTAAGAGAGAGGGTATAAAGTTCACCCTCTTCTACGGAGGGTGAACAAAATTGCACATTTGCACTCGAGTATGTGAGGGAGGGGTGAGATAAGGGGGGAGAGAGATTTTAAGGGAATTGGGGAAAAACTATTCAATCAATGCCTCAAGCGCATCTCTCTACAAATTGTTGAGACTAAATAAAAAAAATTTGTTTCATGAATCAAACGGACACAAACACTTACTATGTTACGTGGATTCAATCATAAAATGACAAACACCAACTTAAGCATCTCTCCCATGAGATGAGAACCCAAAATAAGAGACCGTACGTCACGATACTAGTGTCACTGTGTGATTAATTACTAGGCACTTAATTGTTGGCATGTGTGCTTACTACTAGTTGCAGCTTTCCTCTCCTGGCCTTTTTTTTCCTCTTACTTAATTGTTTCAAAATACTCCCAAGAAAATAAATAAAAAACTCGTGACCTGATCCAACATAGGAGTATTTTTCTGCGTGACACCGGTAGGTGTGTATTTTTGACGTGGAGAATTATAATTAGGGGAAAATCCTAGATTAGATTTTCCGTGCTTGAAAACCCACAAGAACTCATTAAAAAAATGAAAACCCACAAGAACTCATTAAAAAAATTCGTATGGAAAAGGATTTGATTTTTGTGCTAGCCAGTACTGTTTTCAATTAATCGTACAGAGCATATAAATCATCTGGAGAATATAAGAATAGACGCCAACCCACCTTTGGGTTGCTCCAATGGTAAGAGCGGACCTGTGCCTACAACATGGCAGAGTTCGATACCCTTTGGAAACACTCGGGTTCTAACTGGGGACTCGTGGCGATAAGTTGCTGCACTAGTTTTCCGTAGGTTTACATTGCATATGTGGGTCCAATGTGGCCCTACCATAGGGTGATTTTTACGCCATAAAAAAATTAATAATAGACGCCATGTGACATTAAAGCCAATTTTTGATTAATGAGTAGGAATGCATAAATACAAGAAAATGAAAGAAAAACAAAAGCAGGTTTTACTTTAGTTTTGATACACATGAAGTTTAAACTTTAAACATGGAGGTCAAAAAATTCAAACCTTGGGACTACTAGAGGATTTTTTCAGTCATTAACTTCAGAACTCAATCCGAATTTAACCGAAGTGTGCACAAGTAGACTCGAAAATCCGTTTAAAAAAAAAGAAAAAGAATATATGAATACACACCGAAGGCGAAGAGTTACTCATCCTAAGAAAGGAACCGTAATTGATACATATTGTAGCGGGCCGAACGTAATTGTTCACGCTTGAATAGATAAGACCGAGTCGGTCTTATAGCCATGCTGGAACTTGGGCCCCCTGCCGAGGGTTATCAGTCGTCAACTCCGTCCTCACCTTGCGTTCGACGAACCGGAGGGTTTGCATCGAGCTCGGCCACCATCTGGTAGGTAGCTCCATGGATATGTCCTGTTGGCCCGGTTCCCCGCCATGCTTGGCTACCTATCAGGCTTGGACACTGTCAGGCTCTGGCGCCCACTGGGCTCGGCCAAGGTGGAGTTCGGCTGAGTACAGTGAGGTGTCCCCCGTCACGTGTTGAAGTGGTTGTGCCAGAAGATAATGATGAGCGCACGTGGGAACACCAGCTCACACCAAAACGGTAACCAGATCTACTCGGTGATGTCACGATGGTGTCACTTGGCCCAGGGAAGACACGTGCCCGTGCTTGGAGAGCAAGTTAAGGAGACTCTATAAATATAAAGGATAGGACCCCAAAGAGGTACACACGTGAATGCCCACAAAAAACCCTAATCTCATTCCTCTCTCTCCGCACATACTTATCCTCTCGCAGAAGGGCCTTGCCGGGCAACCCTCGGCCAGGTCTTAGTCGTGCGTTCACTGTGTAGGCTGGGTGGAGCAGGCTAGGAAACCACTGAACCAGCAAAGGAAGGAATCAGGACGAGGATATTAACAACGCTATTCTTATTATTATTTGTCGTTCGACTTTTTATTTGGAAGAGTGTTTGCTTAAGAGGCATAGATGGCCTACCGTAGTGCGACACGTTGAGGAAGTTGGTAGTGGTGTTCATTGAGAAACAGTCTTGGGTTGTAGAGATTGATGTGTGTTTAATGTAGCTCCTAGTTGATGTACAAATGGTTAAGGATATCTTTAAGCCGTATTGAATCCCGTAGTTGTTGTCCGTCGGTTCATTGTGGTGCCCCTTTGTATTTCATATCCGTTTGTTGGAACTCTTTCACTCTAATTGCATGTTTCATCGCATTTACTTATAGCTTGAATATAGAATTCTCTATTGGGCTAGTGTAGCTCAACAAAATTCTTCTTTTCAAGTCCTAGTGCTGGGCAGTAGCTTGCATTGCATCCAATACTCAGTGTGGAAGACATTTTTGGAAGCTAACGAAGTCTAGTTATTTAACCATCCTTGTAAATTGCCTACTTTGGTTAAAGATGAATCTGTTACTAATCCCTCTTGATTTCTTTTGACTAAACCATTTGTAATCTAATGATTTGTTTGTACTCGTACTTAAATTAATTTGGGCCGTGGTGCCAAGGATGTATTTCTTTAAACTTGGGGACTTCGTTTGAAATTAAGCAGGTGGGAAACTCATTTTGGGTATTATCTACCTTATGCGAGTATCTTTTATCGGAATGATTTTAAATATTTATGTTTAAAAATCGAGGGTGTGACAGCTTCCCCCAATCAGCGATTGTTCACATGTGGGATATGGAAACAACATTTCGTGATGAAGAAGAATAAAGAAGGAAAATAGAAAGACAAAATTGCTAGAAACAGATCGATCACCACCACCACTGGAGAAAAAGATCACCACCACAATAACACACACAAAATATGTATGTATATGTGTAGAGAGAGAGAGAGAGAGAGAGAGAGAGAGAGAGACCTTGATTATGAGATTGGTTGGGTCATCGTCTTCGACTTTATCACCTTCGTAATATCCGCTTGGTTGGGTTTTTTTGTGTGGGTATGGGTGTGGGTGTGGGTGTGTGTGCAGAGAGAGTGAGAGAGAGGAGCAGTAGTGCGTGTGTGTGTGCTGACTTTTTTATTGCGGGTATTGTATTTTTTATTATTTTTATGCTTGTGTTATTTTATTTTTTCAGGGAGGAGGGCCAAAAAGGAAATTAAACTATCAATTCAATCTCATCCTATATGAAACAAACATGATATTAATAATTCCATCATCTAATCCCATCCCAAACAAACAAACTTATTATCAATTCCATCTCATTACCAATCTCAATCCCATCTCCTTACGAATCCCACCCATCTATTACTGTTATCAAACGAGGCCTAAGGGAATTGGGGACAAATTATTCAATCAATGCACGCCTCAAGCGCATTACCACGTGGTGGTCCAACTCTTTTCTCCACACACATTTGTGTAGTTCCCTCTACAAATTGTTGAGGCTACATGAAAAAAATTTGTTCCATGCATCAAACGGTCACAAACGCTTGTTATGTTATGTGGATTCAATTGTAAAATGACAAACACCAACTTAAGCATCTCTCCCATGAGATGAGAACCGAAAATAAGAGACCGCACGATACAACTAGCTAGTGTCACTGTGTGATTAATTACTAGGCACGTAATTGTTGGCATGTGTGCTTACTACTAGTTGCAGCTTTCCTCTCCTGGCCTTTTTTTCTTCTTACTTAATTGTTTCAAAATACTCCCAAGAAAATAAATAAAAAAACTCGTGGCATGATCCAGCATAGGTGTATTTTTCTGCGTGACACCGGTACGTGTGTATTTTTGACGTGGAGAATTATGATTAGGGGAAAATCCTAGATTAGATTTCCCGCGCTTGAAAACCCACAAGAACTCATTAAAAAAATTCGTATGGAAAAGGATTTGATTTTTGTACTAGCTAGTACTGTTTTCAATTAATCGTATAGAGCATGTAAATCATCTGGAGAATATAAGAATAGACGCCAACACATCTTTGGGTTGCTCCAATGGTAAGGGCGGACCTGCGCCTGCAACATGACAGGGTTCGATACCCTTTGGAAACACTCGGGTTTTAACTGGGGACCCGTGGTGATAAGTTGCTCCACTAGTTTCCCGTAGGTTTACATTGCATATGTGGGTCCAATGTGGCCCTACCATAGGGTGCCCCGTGGTGATAAGTTGCTCCACTAGTTTCCCGTAGGTTTACATTGCATATGTGGGTCCAATGTGGCCCTACCATAGGGTGATTTTTACGCCATAAAAAAATTAATAATAGACACCATGTGACATTAAAGCCAATGCCTGATTAATTAGTAGGATTGCAGAAATACAAGAAAATGAAAGAAAAACAAAAGCAGGTTTTACTTTAGTTTTGATACACAAGAAGTTTAAACTTCAAACATGGAGGTCAAAAATGTCAAACCTTAGAACTATTAGAGGATTTGTCCGCAGGCACGAAAATCCAGTTAAAAAAAAAAAAAGAATATATCCATACACACCCAAGAGTTACTCATCCTGAAGATAGGAAGCGTAATTGATACAACATAGAGATTAGAAAACACACATAAGATCAACAACTCCACATATATTTAGAAAAATGTTTGAATCATGACTAGGAAAGATATTTCCTCCAAGGACCAACCCTGTTCCAGATGTTACAGAAGCCACAGTTGATCACCTTCTTGGTCTTTCCTTCTCTCTCTTCTTCCTCTCTCCTCTTGCAAAGAATCTTCTCCAACAAATCACCAAAACAGGACACCATTGAAGACCCTTTAGCCTTTCCAGATTCTCTGTCCTCCTCTGCTATTGGGAAAACAGTAGCAGAGTGAGAAATCTGTTTTACGGGCCGCCGCGATCCGCTGAGAAATGGTAATGCCATTATATGCCTGTCAATTACATGACCAAGTGAAGCCAATTCATATGAATCGTACAAAGAGCTTCCACAATCCCATACCTTCATTATTCCTTCATCTTTCTCTGTTCCTCCTTCATTGGATCCTTCTTTTTCGTGAATTTTCTCCATGTGAAACCTTTCTTGGATTTTCTCAGATGATGAGATTGAAGAGAGTTTCCAATTACACACACATTTTCTGGGTGTCTAAACGTAGATTCTACTAGATTTTATATTATTCAAGGTGGCAAACTTGGTCGGTAACTTCCTCTAATATACTTCATTCATTTCATATTGAGAGTCTCATTTTTTATCTTTTGTCATTTTTTAAATAAAAAAATCAACTATTTATGTGTATAACTTTTCGAATTTTTTCGCACCGTATTAAAGATCTCGATTAGTACTTGAATTTGGAGAGAAAAAATTTGAAAAATTATACACGGAAGTAGTTAATTTTTTTATTTGAAAAATGACATGACTTTTCGTGGTGAACTCTTAATATAGGACAGGGGACTCTCAATATAGAACGGAGGGAGTAGAAGCCTAAGAGCCTCTGTAATGTAATAATCAAAAGTGAATAATCAAAACTTGCCACGTCAGCTTTTCATTATTCATTTGGAGGGTTGCTAAAGTTAGCAATGTAAAGTCCCACAATGTTACTTTTGATTATTCAAATGTCCAAATTTGATTATTGATCAGGAGGTTGCTAACTTTGATTATTACAATGTGAGCACTTTTTTAAACACATATTGTTAACTTTAGCGATGTTTTGATTTTGATTATTACATTGTGGATACTCTAAGAGGCAACCTTTCTAATAAGGATATTAGATTGTTTCAAAGTCCAAATTTGCCCTCATTGATGCAGCTACTCGAATTTGATACTTGTTAACTCTTCAAAAGCTCGTTTAAAATCAATTCATATAATTAAGCCTAACTTGAATACAATATAAAAGACCCGCTTATTGCACAGATGATGATAGACCTATTTAAGGAACTAACCAAAGGACGATTCCTATTAGGGATGGAACTAGGATTTTATATACGGGATGGTTATAATAGAAACAACGATATTTAAGCCAAGTTTAATTACTCAAGCTCGTTTCATAATCTACTCGATTAAACCGAAATCGAGTTCCACTCGAATGATAAGCAAATAATATCTTAATACATTCTTTAAGCCAAGTTTGCATTACTCACTACTTGACTAATCTTGACTAGCATGCATGTCTTGAGCAGGGGTGCCTTCAAAATTTCCGTTTTGCGGTGACACAATTGTGTACAAAATTTTAAAGACAAAAATTTTTATACAAAAAATAAGCTCTATTGTTGGACTTACGATTTACTCATACATTTAATTGGACTTTTATGTACTTTAGCTTCGTATGAGTGGTCCAGTGCCGACTGAGGACATGCAATACCAAAGAGAAATCAATCTACATGTCAGAAAAAAAAATAAAAATCTAAGTGTATTTTTTTTAACCCCTGGAATAATAGTAGACTGACTCAGACTCACCCTTGGGCCTTGGCCTTGAGTATGTAGGTAGCAGGGATAAAATTGTGTTTTGGCTAGCTAATTTACCATAACCCACGAAGCTTGTTGAAGAAAATGACAGATCCGCTAAATCAACAGTTCTATTCTTATCAACCAACCAAATCGAGCCTTATGTTCCAATTAATTGTGGTTGGCTATATTAATCATTTTTCTCCATGCTTAATTATGAATCATTTTTCTCCATGCTTAATTATGAGATTGAGCTTTGGTATGTTTTTTTAGATATTTTTTAAGGTATCTCCGGAACCGCCCCGATGTATATCTATATCTATATGTTTAATTAGCTCTCTATTGGCAGTAATGTCACCTAAAGACAAATAGAAAAACATTAATATGAACGAACACAGAAAATGGACGAAATTTAAATGCGTTGACCGTTTTAATTAAGTAGATGATGATGATGAGTCAAACGTCCAAATACCAATGAAAAGCTAGCTAGCCAGCCTTCCTTCGAAAGAAGATGTGCATTTTATTCAAATCCGATTGCAGGAATCTCCTATTTATTACAAATGTGCAAAAATTTCAAAGGGAAGATATTTATGAGCTACAAATGTGAAGGAAATTAAAGACCAGACCCAAAAAAACTAATATAGGAACACAAAATTTATGATATTTTCTTTTATAACCGGAAGTGCGTCCGGTCGGGCCAGCTTGCCTTGATGATACAATCACTTATTTGGTTAATCCAGATTTTAATCTCATGTATAAGCACATTTTTTTTTCTGCAAATACGTTGACTCAAAAACATTTTTCAGCATCAAACAGTCAAATATTAGCCAAGCCTACTAGTGAGTGAGTGTTTAGGGGACTTCCACTACAGATAAGTCTTGAACGTCAAAAGCACGTGACATGTGCCAAAAGATAATGCTTGTGGAAAGAACAGGGACGACATTGAACTGGATTCACAATCCATAAATCTTCAGGAAATCACTAGAACTAACATCCCGCCTTAAATAAGCATAACGAAATCACTGGCAATATGCAAAAGTTAACTGAACTACTTATCATCAGGGAACCATCTAAACCAGTTCAGAAGTCGAGTTTATATGTGTTTCTCCACAAAATGTGCAAAAACCAAATCGGCTTTGAGTTGTGCGGGCGTGCCAGGGTAGGATTGCTGCCCGAATTTGTATCAAGGCCTGGAAGCCTCAATCTGACTTCTAACAGAACGAAAGTGCATGGCCAAAGGGTGGAGACCATGAGGAGGTTCGTGTTTTGCCTTGTCGGGATAAGGACTTAGTATTTTCTAACCGTGTAAAAAATGGAAAGAAAAGTAGAACAAGGCCTAAAACAGAATTAAAAGGACTTTATTAACGGTTTAGCAAAGTCTGGTTACAAGAAAATGAAATAAAATCTAGGCTTGGCTAGATTGAACAGGAAAGTAGCGATAATTGAAAGATAAATTGGATAAGCCGTGGGCTTTTATGGTCGTGGACCTAAAGATGGAAGCTAATTGAAAAATAAATTTGCATAAGCCGTGGGCTTGATGGTCGGGGACCTCAAGATTAAAGATAATTGAAAATAAATTTGCATAAGCTGTGGGCTTGATGGTCGGGGACCTTTGCCAAGGCCTTCAAAACTGTTATTTATAGGTAGGAGCTTCAAGCCTTTAGCTACTTCAAATGCTTCAATGCATGGCTGCCAAGTGGCCCTCTTGAGCTGCTCCAAAATCCTCCAATGAGAGGCCTTTTTTTTGGCCAAAACGTGCTTTTTACTCCAAGGAAATGGTGAAGGCCTGAAAAATCTTTCTTGTTTGCACAAAACTTTGTAAAAGGGCACAAAGAATTTCAATCCTTACAGCATCCAGGCCATTTGAGCTGCTTCAACACTCGAGCTACTGCTTGAATGGACTCCTTCCGGGCCCACCACAGCTGAAGACCAGTACTTCTCTCGGCTTTCCTACCATTTTATTGGACCTTACACCTCTTGTGGGCCCTCAAATCCTCTGGGCTTGACTCTTTATGGAAGAAGGATCGAGAAACAAAAGATAAAGTAGACCTGGGTGAGCTGCTTGTGAGCAGCTTGCTTAGGTCTGCAAGAGTCATTCATTAGCATCTTCCTGGGTTGCATGCATGTCACCTATTGCTGGCCTTGCATCATGCTGAAAATGTGGTCCCACCAATTCAGACCTTGAGCTGCTTGTGAGCAGCTTACCCAGATCTATCTAGCAAGAATATTCTAGGCATTTGAGCTGCTTGTGAGCAGCTTAAGCCTTTGAGCTTCTTGTGAGCAACTTAATGCCCCTTTCTTGCCCATTAAAGGCTTTAAATGATGCTCTTAAAGCAGCGGGCCTATTCATCAATTGGGCCTGAACTTGTGGTAAATCATGGGCCTTTGTCCATTGTAAGCCTTTTGAGCCCAAGCCTGGTGAGAAAACCAAGGCTTCTACCAATTTGGGCCTATTTCGTAGGCCTTGTTACTTCTAGGAATTTGGGTTAGGCCTGGACGAAATTCTCAGGCCTAGTGGACTGATTCAAGCCTTGGGCCTTTAACTGATTTGGGCCTATACGGAAGGCCCATCATTTCTTAAGAACTGGCCCTAATTCGTGGGCAACTGGTTGTAAGGTCTTTCATGGCTAGGGCCTCGATCCTCGGGGTTACCTTTTAACCCGTAAATCCATTTTTGGCCAAAAATGGGTGTTACAATATGAAAACTGATGTATCATTTCCTAAATTGAATGAAGATGAAAGTAAGTTATCCAAGGCCAACTAAGGTGCAAAATGCGAAAAGGAAAAAAGAATGATGAGCATTCTCTTAATTCAAATAAGAGAGAATCCAAAAAAGAGTTCATCAAATTCATTGAGCGCGTTACACTCACAATCCATGCACCAGAATAATGAAACAACACAGAAACCCATCGACACCTAAGTCATATCATAGAAAACTTCAAACAACTTGTCTTGAAAAATCCACCAGAAAAGCTCCTAAAAGGCATAAGTTATCAATAATGATACAAGTAGTCAAATAAAATATGTTGTACTAGTAACTCTTGGAAACAAAATCAAGTGCATAGATGAGTATTCAGATTTAGCTTAATGGGTTCAAAGATTGAAAGGAATAAGCAAGATGCGCACTTTCAAGGAGGGGTTCATAGGCAGGCAATCTATGAGGCATACTTGGTGATCAAATTGATAAGAACGGCAACATAAAACAATTGCACCAATAAGCCCTACAAATGACACTTGGAGTTTGGTGCAATTAAGAAAGCCATCACTGCCAATCCACACAACACAAATAATGTCACTTGTTAAATGCAGTAAAATTGGATTCATATAAGTCGACGCATCAGAAGGATCACCCATGATTGTGCAATCTTGAAGTCTCCTATGCACATTGATAACTCAGTTTGCTGAAGAAAATCATGAGCATATAGCTTTTGTTGAACAAGACTAATCCAATAAATAGTGGTATCAACCATGATAGGTGGGCTAAAAAATTTGCCATGGAACCTGAGTGAACCTAAGCTTGTCCAAAGCTGATCTGTCTCATCAAAAGAGAAAATAGCTCTGGTTAGTTTTGAATCGACAAGAATCTTTCCCGCATATAGGCCACTACCATCAAGAACAACAACGAATATTCCCTTAAAGCCAAGTGCACATGGGGGCTCAGGGAGAGGGTGTAGAGATCCATGTTTTATGTAATTTTTGAAACGATTATTAAATGTTTGATTGGGAAAGTATGACATAATTGGTGATTAATTAGATTGGGGGTCGAAGTGAAAGAATAAAAATTTGAGGGAGTGTAGGTGTGATAAAAAGATACATGAGTATATATAGGGGTGTGTGAGGAGTAGGAGATCATTTATCTCCATTCATCTCTCTCTCTCTCTCTCTCAAAACTCCACTTCATCTCCCAAAATCTTCAAGAACCAACCTCCCTTCGACCTTCCATTCACGTTTTTGAGCTCGAGGATCCTTGGGTCGAGCTTAAATCTAAGTTTCGAAGTTCAAAGAGGCTAGGGTTTGTTCTAATCGCTTGAATCTCGGCCATCGTTGCAAGGTAGGGACTTATTTACCTCTTTTATATGTTTATATGTTGATTTGGTGTAGAATCATGCCTTGGATCGTTGGATTTTAGTTGTTGTGCTTGCCTTGAAAATCTACAGAATCGCTGCTCGAAACCTCGTGGTATCGATACAACATAAGTGTTGTATCTATACTATAAACTTATTTTTTTGGACAATTAATGTTGTATCGATATGTCTTTGGTGCGTATCGATACCAGGACCTTAAGTCCAGTTTTGCTCCTGCTGCTTCTCTGTCGATTGTTTTGACTTCCGATCACATCTAAACCCTTTTGGACACTTCTTAATCTATCTCAAGCTCGTCTAATTGACTTCCTTTGATTATTTAATGTTATCCTTGTTCCGTTGGTCTTCCATTAGTGATAAATGAATAAGGAATTACTTAGTTAAAACGTCGTTTAAGTGCATACTATTGATTGTTGGTATTTGTGATTGTTCATGGTGCATTTGTGATAACGTTGGCATATTATACGATGTTTTATCTATGGATGTGATCGTGGGGGAGTCTTAGCTTGCATATTGTATGAGGATATAGTTGATTAGGTCGAAAGTTGGTTTAAGGAGTATCGTAACGCAAGGGGTGGTAATACGGAGAGTTAGAGGGGTTTCGTAACGCAAGGGGTGGTAATACGGTAACCCGAGTCGTTAGGATCACCATGACAAAAGGGGTGGTAACACGGTAATCCTTGTGGTGTTATTCGGTAACGCAAGGAGTGGAAATACCAATGGTGGGAGTTTGGGTTAGCGAGTCGAGTTGGAATTGTTTGAGTTGTTTGTGTCATATGACTTATGCATTCAATCTAGATAGAGGCTCATTTACAAGTTGATTGATTACCATCTATTAAGCCGTGTTTCCTTATCCCCTTTTGTTTGCACTTATCATTATATTTACATATAAGATTGGTAAAAAATTTCCTATTGGGCTAGTGTAGCTCAACCTAATCTTTCTTTTCAGGACAAAATGTCGGACAAAATCTTTCTTTTTATCAAATTTGATTATTTATTTATGTTAACAATTGAGAGCGTGACAAATTGGTATCAGAGCATCTAGGTTTGAATACCTTAAGACCGTGGGGAGACTTCCAGTCTCATGGGTTCAAAATGTCACACCTTTTGCATAATATATGTGTGCTTGTGTGCATTGACATGACCTTGCTTATATGGCATTACGTTTCAATATAGTAGAGTGGCTTGGAGTTGCTTTAACCCATGTTAGGATAGTTGGAGGTTTTAACCTCATGTTGGGATTACGTTTCAATATAGTAGAGTGGCTTGGAGTTGCTTTAACCCATGTTGGGATAATGTTGCGATTATTGAACATTCTTTTTCTTATAACTTGTAGTAAGATGCCTCCGAGAACACGTGCTAGAGCAGGTGAGATCGAAAGTTGGGGTGGCTGTGGTCGTGGCGAAGAAGCGCTGGTTAAGGATGAGGTTAGCCACCATGGGGAAAATCCGAGTGGGAATCCAGGGGAAGGGGCCGGACACGGTCATGGAGAGGAGGTATCAATCATTCAAAATCCTTTTGCTAGGGATTTTGTTGCGGCTCTTGCGACTGTAAACCTTCTAAACCCAGCTCCTAGGGAGAGTGCGGATGGTAGTGCAATGTCAGCGATGAGGGAGTTCAGCCGTACAAATCCACCTACGTTCGATGGGTTAAGCAGTGACCCTCTCAAGGCCGATCATTGGCCAGCCCAAATCCGAAAACTCTTTAGGGCTCTTAAAATCACAGAGGATGACTTGTGAGTCAATATTGTGGCCATTCAACTAACCGGGGAAGCGAATGAGTGGTGGGAGTCACTGCTAGAATCACAAAAAGACGCAAGGAGAGTGGCAAGGACCGCGGCTCAAGCAAATGAGCCAGATGTTGAGAACATAACTTGGGCCAAATTTGAGGTGCTTTTCGAGAAGCAATATTTTTTGGAAACGAGCCGTGACCAATTGAGAGATGAGTTTGAGAAGTTAGAGAAAGGGGATATGACCGTGTTGGAATATGCCTTAAAGTTTCAATCTTTGTCCCGTTTCACGTTGGAGTTAGCGGCTACTGAAGAGAGGAAATGTAGGTAGTATGAAAGGGGCTTGCACAATACTGTGAAGATGTATGTTATGGCACAACGCAAAGGGAAGTTTTCTGAAGTTGTTGAGTGTGCGAGGAGCGTTGAAACACCTAAGGAGGCACCCAAAAATCCTAACGTTTGGGAACCAAGACAACCAGTGGGAGGTATGAGTTCTTCGTCGGGAAGTTTCGGTAGTCAAGGGAGGAAGGGACAACGAGATCAAATATCGACTTCGCAGGGTCCGTCAAGCTTTAGGCCTCCACCATCGTCTTCGTTTGGGACTCGGAGAGTCTCTAATAGACCTCCGATCATATGCCAAGAGTGTGGTCAAACGGGGCACATTCGTGCTCAGTGTCTGCGGCTTTTGGATACATGTTTTACTTGTGGGAAATCCAACCATTTTACAAGGAATTGTCCGCGTGGGGACGGGGCTCGTAACGAGTTGGGTCCGGTGCAGCAGTCGAGGGGTGATAGGGTTTTAGTTGGCAAACATTTCGGGGCACTCAGAGGCAGCAGCAGCCTCATTTCCATCTAACCACTTTGGTTCTGGGATCTCAGGTTGAGAAGGGAGCTGTAGACACCCCAATTTGGCCTAACGATTATTTCAAGTCCCACTTTGGGGACCATCCCGTTGATGATATGGATACAGTAATTGCTGATTGACTTCTTGTAAACCTTAGGACTTATGGTGAGAACTTCTAGCAACTTAGAGGACCCAATGCAGAATCAAATATCCTTTCAAACAGAAATACAGTATTCTAGGAAAATCTATCTTTCGGCCGTAACATTGATCTCACGGCCTCAACATCATTTATTCATCCGTGAAACTTGTTGCTTGAAAATCTCCCTGAGAGATTGATCTTTCAGCCGCCAGGTCTATCCTTCCGCCGCTTAATCGTCTATTCGGCCGCTAGATCCTTTAACCGACCGCCAGATCGTCTATTTTCCAGATTCTGAAAATGTTCTGTCATACGTTTGATCCGATCATTAAAACCCTAGCAGTCAAATCCCAACGTGTTCGGGCTACGTTGGAGGATTACCATGAGGAGTTCGTGTTGCCTTATAACTCCAATTCAATCATTCAATTTTGATTGGTTGAGGTGTGTCATCCCTATGCCTATATAAAAGAGCCCTTTGGTTCCGAAATTAATAGATGAACACACCTTCTCAAGTCACGAAACTCTGTCAATGTACACTCTTAAATCCCTTCTGCAAAAGCCCCAATCCTTCGAAGGCAGCCGCCAATTCGACGATCAAACCCCGAAGTCCAATTCCTAACCCTAGGGTTTTTCGAGAAGCAATTAGTCAATCCCATTTAATCCGAAGCAATCAAGCCACTGAGGGATCAAGGTGGTGAGGCCCAGGGGCCTCTGGTTCAATTTATTTCTTGTTTTTTATGTTAAATCATAGCATTCTGATTATCTATTAGTCATATAGTCTAGTGTGAGGAAGAACATCAGCTAGGTCTTTGATCCGTCGGCTGATACATCAAACCAGGAGGATCCCTCGGCCGTGAAATCCATTCACCGGCCATGGGATCCATCTCCCTGGGATAGCCTATTTTATTCTATTTATTTTGATGCATGTTTTACTTATCGTACTGGCTCACTATTAACTGTTTAAAGGCTAATAAACAGACAATGTGTTGGAATTAAATGGTGCATGTATTAATCTTATGTCGAACAACTATGCGCCAGTCTCACGACTGGGCAGAGAGGGAGGCCTAACACCTTCCCCTCATTGTACCTTTGGCTCTTGTACCCATACTCTCTATCTGTTTTTCCTAGTTTTTATAAACTAGGTGGCGACTCTGTTTTGATGATGGCCATTATTGTGTGGCGATGTTTCTAGCCATGGGAATATCCACGATCTTGGTTTATGAAGCAAACATCTTGGTTTATGAAGCAAACAACTAAATAAACAGCAACGATCAATCTGTATGGTGATGCTCCGCTTCGGGAGGTGTCTACAGGAGCAAGTTCATATACACCTACCTAGGGTTCCGGTCATCGGGGTGGACACATCCAGAGTCAAACTACTCAGGGAAGGATGTTTGCAATCACTTCTGCTATTCCACCTCCACCACTTCTTATCACCTCTCAGACCCTGGAGACTTCGGTTGTGAAACGTACATTTCTCTTATCTAACTCCTTTGGTATAGTGTTATTTGATTTTGGAGCATTGCATTCATTTATTGCTGCATCTTTTGCTTGTGCTTTGGGATTGGAAATCAAAAATATTGGTCCTCCTTTGTTTGTTGAAACACCTATAGGAGGTAAGTCGCCGCTAGATCATGTTTGCCGAGATTGTGAGCTTATCATTTGCTATCGTCGCTTTACCTTTGATTTCATCGTGCTAAATATGTCAGGGTTCGATCTTATTTTGGGAATGGATTGGTTGTCTACGTTTTACGCTACCATAGATTGTTTCAAATGTCGGGTCCGTATTTGTCTGCCTGGGGATGCTTGTTTTGAGTTCTTCGGGGAGCGTCGAAAAAACTGATAGAGCCATATTTGTGTGGGTCTTGGGAACAAGAGTCGGTGTATGCCTTATTAGCAAGTTTGGCCTTAGATGAGGATGTATTTGCGCGTGGGGAGTTACCTCTTGTTATTTGCTATTTTTTGGACGTGTTTCTGAAGGAGTTACCCGATTTACCACCCGAAAGGGAAATTGAGTTTTCTATTGATCTGCTTCTTGGTACCACTCCTATCTTTGTACCTCCTTATCGCTTAGCGCCCGTCGAGTTGAGAGAATTGAAGGTTCAATTGCAAGAATTGGAGGATTTGGGGTTTATCCGTCTGAGTACGTCACCATAGGGAGCATCGGCTTTGTTTGCTCAAAAGAAGGATGGGTTGCTTTGCCTATGTATTGATTATCGTACGTTGAATCGCGTAACAATTAAGAATAAGTACCCTATGCCTAGAATCGATGACTTGTTTGATTAACTTCGAGGCGTAACTTGTTTCTCTAAGATTGATTCGAGGTCTGGTTACCACCAATTGAGAGTTCGGAGGGAAGACATTCCAAAAACTGCCTTTCGTACTTGTTATGGCCAGTGCGAGTTTGTTGTTATGCCCTTTGGATTGACGAATGCATTGACAACTTTCATGGATTTAATGAACCGTATCTTTCGTGCCTATGTTGATCGTTTTGTAGTTATCTTTGTGGATGATATTCTTATCTACTCACTTTTGGAGGAGGAACACCAAACTCACAATTCTTGAACTCTTGAGAGAGCATCGTTTGTATGCCAAACTTAGCAAGTGTGAATTTTGGTTGTCTGAGGTCAAGTTTTTTGGTCATGTTGTGTCGAAGGATGGAGTGTGCGTTGATCCAGAAAAGATAGAGTCTATAATGAATTGGCAACGACCAAAGAATGTATTCAAAATTCGTAGTTTCTTTGGCTTGGCTGGGTATTATCGTCATTTTGTGCTTGACTTCTCTCGTCTAGCGGCTCCGTTGACTAAATTGACTCGTAAGGGAACTCGTTTCGTTTGGAGTGATGCGTGTGAGATGACTTTTCAGGAATTGAAGAGAAGATTAACTACCGCACCGGTTTTGGTTATGCCCAAACGAGGAGTCAGTTATTCCATGTATTCGGTTATTTCATGTATTGTGATGCTTTGAAAGAGGGATTAGGGTGCGTGTTGATGCAATTGGGGCGAGTGGTAGCATATGGATCGCAGCAATTGAAAACTCATGAGCGAAACTATCCTACCCATGACTTAGAACTTGCGGCCGTCGTCTTTGCATTAAAGAGTTGGTGTCATTATCTTTACGGTGAGAGATTAGAAATCTTTTCCGATCACAAGAGTCTAAAATATTTGTTTTCTCAAAAGGAGCTCACCTTGTGACAACACCATTGGATGGAACATTTAAAAGACTACGAATTTTAGTTACAATATCACTTGGGAAAGGCGAACGTGGTAGCGGACGCATTGAGTAGAAAATCAACACACCTTGCAAGTTTAGCCATCTATGAGTGGAAAACGATGAACGACTTAGGTTCATGTGCGCTACATTTTGAAGAGGTCCGTGATGGAGTCACTTTATGCAACTTGACCGTTCAATCGACTTTAACGAATCGGGTAATTGAGGCTCAACGGCAAGATGAAGAAGCGGGGGAGTTTCGCACCAAGTTTCTTAGCGGAAATGCTTGAGAGGGGTGGATGATACACGCCGATCAAGGTTTACGATACCAAAGCAAATTGTTTGTACCCATTTCATGTCGGGAGGAAATTTTGAGAGAATTTCACCATTCACCATTAGCCGTGCATCTAGGAGGAACAAAAATGTATCATGACTTGCGTAGACAGTTTTGGTGGCCGGGAATGATGAGAGATGTCGTCGTTTTTGTGTCCAAATGCCTAACATGCCAACAAGTCAAAGCTGAGCACCAATAACTCGCGGGGGAGTTACAACCATTGCCAGTCGCTGAATGGAAGTGGGAGAATATGACAATGGATTTCGTTACCGGTTTATCGAGATCGCCGAGGGGGCATGATGCCATTTGGGTGATAGTTGATCGATTGACCAAGTCAGCACATTTCTTACCGATCCAGGTTACGGATTCGATTAATACGCTTAGTCATTTGTACATCCATGAGATTATCCGTCTTCATGGTATTCTTGTTTCTATCGTGTCAGATCAAGATCCAAGGTTTATTGCACGCTTTTGGCAGAGTCTACAGGCCGCTCTTGGCACCAATCTTTTATTTAGTACCGTGTATCACCTTCAAACAGATAGGCAATCTGAGAGAACGATCCAAATTCTAGAAGATATGCTTCGAGCTTGCGTTATGGATTTTCGGGGTAATTGGGAGGATCACCTACCGTTAGTCGAATTCGCGTACAACAATAGTTGCCAATCTAGCAACGAGATGGCACCGTACGAAGCCTTGTATGGGAGACCGCGTCGATCACCCATTTGTTAGACTGAATTGGGTGAGGCTATGTTAGTAGGCTTGAAATTGAATGTTCTATTGGGAAAGTATGGCATAATTGGTGATTAATTAGATTGGGGCTTGAAGTGAAAGAATAAAGAGTTAAGGAAGTGTAGGTGTGATAAAAAGATACATGAGTATATATAGGGGTGTGTGAGGAGTAGGAGATCATTTATCTCCATTCCACTCTCATCCGTCTCTCTCTCTCTCTCTCCCTCTCTCTCTTTTTCTCCCTTCTTGCCGATCTCTCTCTCTCTCTCTCAAAACTCCACTTCATCTCGCAAAATCTTCAAGAACCAACCTCCCTCTGGCCTTCCATGTGCATTCTTGAGCTCGGGGATCCTTGGGTCGAGCTTGAATCAAAGTTTTGAAGTTCATAGAGGCTAGGGTTCGTTCTAATCACTTGAATCTCGGTCATCGTTTCGAGGTAGGGACTTATTTACCTCTTTTATATGTTTATATGTTGATTTGGTGTAGAATCATTCCTTGGATCGTTGGATTTTAGTTGTTGTGCTTGCCTTGAAAATCTGCAAATTCGCTGCTCAAAACCTCGTGGTATCGATACAACTTAAGTGCTGTATCGATACTATAAACTTATCTTTTTGGACAGTTAATGTTGTATCGATACGACTTTGGAGCGTATCGATACCCTCGTTCGGATGAGGTATTAGGTTTGGAGGTATTATGTAAGAAGGGGGAATTGGATAGTAGTGGTATTATGTGAGAATGGTGGATCCACATTGATGTGGCGGGGGGATTAAATAATACTTGGTTTGGATGAGGTATAAAATAAGGGTATAAGGTTATTTTGTAGTTGAATGGAAGAGATAGGGGGTATTATAAGGGGGATTCCACATTGCCAACTTCCACCCTAGCCATGTGTAAGCCCCCCTCAGGGGGTATTAAGTGGGGTTATGGAGGAGGGGGTTTTAAGATATTCCCCCTGTTATTGGCTTGCCAAACCACGCCATAGAGGAGGGCCTACGTATTAGAAGGGTGTATATTACAATACCCCTTTCTATTGTGATATCCAAAACGGCCCACATGACCTTAAGTTCAGTTTTGCTCCTGCTGCTTCTTGGTCGATTGTTTTGACCCCCGATCACATCTAAACCGTTTTGGACACCTCCTTATCTATCTTAAGCTCGTCTAATTGACTTCCTTTGATTATTCGATGTTATCCTTGTTCCGTTGGTCTTCCGTTAGTGAGAAATGGATAAGGAATTACTTAGTTAAAACGTTATTTAAGTGCATACTATTGATTGTTGGTATTTGTGATTGTTCATGGCGCATTTGTGATAACGTTGGCATATTATATGACGTTTTATCTATGAATGTGATCATGGGGGAGTTTTAGCTTGCATATTGTATGAGGATATAGTTGATTGGGTCATAAGTTGGTTTAGGGAGTCCTAACGCAAGGGGTGATAATACGGAGACTTAGAGGGGTTTCGTAACGCAAGGGGTGGTAATACGGTAACCCAAGTCATTAGGGATCACCGTGACGCAAGGGGTGGTAACACGGTAATCCTTGTGATGTTATACGGTAAAGCAAGGGGTGGAAATACCAATGGTGGGAGTTTGGATTAGCGAGTCGAGTTGGAATTGTTTGAGTTGTTTGTGTCATATGACTTATGCATTCAATTTAGATAGAGGCTCATTTACAAGTTGATTGATTACCATCTATTGAGCCGTGTTTCCTTATCCCATTTCGTTTGCACTTATCACTATATTTATATATAAGATTGGTAAAGATTTTCCTATTGGGTTAGTGTAGCTCAACCTAATCTTTCTTGTCTGAACAAAATGCCGAACAATAGATTGCATACATTCGTGTGCTTGGACATGAAGACTTTTTTGGGAACTAACCTTGTTTTAGTTTGTAACGATCCTAATTTTTAGCAATAAAAATTATAAGTTTAATAAATTTCCGTTACTCGATTTTCTTTTATTTATTTACTGGAGTATTGATTTTTTTTAAACAAAGCTAATTTATAAAAATTCAGATTTGGAAGCCTTAATAAATATATATACATTCTCATACTTGGAGAGAAAGGCGAATGGGATTTCTATCCTAAGAACCTATCATATCACTTCATCACTCACCACCCCTCTTACAAATCTTTATCTCTGTCTCATCTAATCAAATTAGAGAGAGGGAGAGAGTTACTGTCAAGAAAAGAGAGGGAGGGTGAGATAGATTTCCACCGGATTTTACTCCTGCACCATCATCACCCTAGACAATTTATTGAGACTAGCTTGGTCAGGATTGACAGAGAGATTTGCCGAGAAAGGAGAGGGTGGAAGAGATAAGCTGCCATCAACAGATTTTCTTTCCACTTGCGTCAACACATCAACCCCTATATAGAGTAGCTTTGCAGGCTAAAAAAAAAATTTAAAAAAAAAAAAAAATTTGAGAGAGTGAGGGTGTGTGGCGTAGAGAGAGAGAGAGAGAGAGAGAGAGAGAGAGAGAGTTAGTTATACTGCGGAAGAGGGGAGAGAGGGAGAAGTGGGTTCTTATCTAAACCTCCCATCAATCATAACTAATAGCCTATGTCACCCTATATAGGGAAAAATTAAAAAAACCCCTGAACTTTGAACTCAATGTCAAACAGGCACCTGAACTTAAAGAAACTTCAATTGAACACCTGAACTTTTACTCTGTTATTCAATTTACCCCCTTGGTTCTCAATCCGTAACTTTCCTAACGGCAACAGCTGAGCTGGATACTAACAGACACAACAAAACATTAGAGGGAGAAATTGTAGGGAAACAACAGTGATCTGACACCTTTTTAAGGCCCCGTTCGGCTAAATAAGCCTATTGGCTTATTTTTTGTCCTAATTCAAAATTTTTTTGTATTTTTTTTTGTCATTTTTTTGGGGATTATTGCATCGTCATGAAAAGATGAATCTAAAAAGTAACAAATTACAATCGAAACCTACTTTTTTTAATAAAGACAAAAATAAGTCAATAATCCAATATTTTCGTCTTTATTAAAAAATGGATTTCGATCATAATTTTTTACTTTTTAATTCTTCTCGTTATGACGATGCAATAATCTCTAAAAAATTGACAAAAAACTAACAAATATGAAAAAAGTTGAATAAAGATAAAAAAATAAGCCAATAGGCTTATTTAGCCGAACGGGGCCTTAAAAAGGTGTAAGATCACTGTTGTTTCCTTCCAATTTCTCCCTCTAACGTTTTGTTCTGTCTGTTAGTGTCCAGCTCAGCGGTTGCCGTTAGGAAAGTCACGGATTGAGACGGAAGGGGGTAAATTGAATAACGGAGTGAAAGTTCAGGCGTTCAATTGAAGTTTATTTAAGTTCAAGTGCCTATTTAACATTGGGTTCAAAGTTCAGGGGTTTTTTTGAATTCCCCCCCCCCCCTCTCTCTCTCTCTCTCTATATATATATATATATATATATATATATATACAGAGCTTATCATCAAAACTTCTAGTCCATAGTGTCTAGTAGTCCGAGAGAGAGAGAGAGAGAGAGAGAGAGTGAGAGAGAGAGGGAAGGGCCGGATGAGAGGGAGGAGAGAGAAGTCTTACCCATATAAATACCCCTCCTTTCTTTCCATTTGGAGGACCACCAACCTTCTTCGGATTTTTCCTCTTTTGGAAAGAAAACTAAAACTACTGTGAGGAATAGAAAAAGGGAGAGAGAGCTTAGACCCACTCTTTCAGTTAATCTATTTTTTTTTTCCTAAGAAGGAAAAGCTAAGTGTCCAGTCAAACTAAGGCTTAACGGAGACATACCGTTTGCGACCCGACCCGATGTTGTCATGATCAACCCGCTACCGCCAAGAAGTAAGGTAGAAACCTCCTACCTACTTACCTAAGTATACCACCATTGTAATTTCTTTTTCGTTAAAATATCAAAATTCGGCTTTCATGATAAATGCGTGTAAAAAAAAAAATGTTCGAACTGGAATTGACATTTTTTTTTATTATCTAAAAAGAAGGAATGTTCTTAATTGGTTAAGTGCACTACAATTTTGTTTAGTTTTAGTAAAGCATGATCTAGGAGTTAATTACTGGAATTGGGACTTGCAGTTAATATATGATAAACGTAGAAGTAGATTACGAAAAGAAAAGAAGTCAACTACTTAAAAAAAAGAAAAAGAAAAGAAATGTAGCTTAGCAGTTATGTGAGGATTGCCCCTGAAATATTAATATGCAAATGTTAAATGTCTCTCCGTACTAGGAAAGCTAGCATGATTAGGTAATTTACTGTCAGAGTATGACTTGGAATGGACGTAATGGAATTGAAGTCTTTACTGTTAACAATTATGTAGCAAGATGAAATGGGTGTTATTGCATGCCGTTAACAGATTAAAAAAAACATGAAAAGTAGGATTTATTTGTTATCGTATGTTTTGTTTGTAGCAAGCCTTGAAAGAATAATGTGATCGTGAGAAAATGATGCATGTGTACGATACACGAGAATTGAGATAAACGATATTAGTAAACGAAAAGAGCAAAAGAAAAATTTTGACATGTGTAAACCTGGGAGACCGGAACGGCGGAACAAGAGTTTGGGTGTGTGAGTAAACCTGGGAGACCGGAACGGTGGAACTAGTGTTTGGAAATGTGTGAATAAACCTGGGAGACCGGAACGGCGGAACCAGAGTTTGTAAATGCATGGTCGACCGTCATTCTGAAAGAGGGAGCAAACGGAACCAGTGCTAAAGGAAAAGAATTGATAGTAAGTGAAATTAAAGTTTTGACACAGAGTATGATACACTATTCTAAACTCGACACTTTTATTTGTATGATATCTCTATTTGTTGAATTGTTAAAGTTATGTTCGATGCCTTGTAAAGTAGATATTATTTTTGATTAAGTATGGGACATAGGGGTAGGAGTTAACTACTCGGCTTAAAAGCTCACGGTGTTACTTTTGTGGCTCTGGCATCTTATGCCAGACTTAGAAGGCGAACAAGAGGCGTACTATAATCTGGAGTAGTACGGAGCTGAGTAGAATACCGCTGAGGAAGGCAACCACCTTGGAGAATAGAAATTTCCGTAGTACCCCTCCCTATTATTAAATAATTGTAATCTTAATTTTAGAATAAGTTGGGATGTAATGACTTATTATTCTACTTTTATTTATTAAATGCTAAAGTTTGAATAATATGGTTATATATAATGTTCCCAAAAATTGGGGCGTTACAACTTGGTATCAGAGCTTTAGGTTAAAAACCTCGGCCATGGGTAGAATAGGTAGACCATAAGATAGTTTGACCATTCTATAAACGTGAATCAAGTTTAAGTTTACTATCCCAAATTGGGTGGAATTTTGACACAACAATCTCCGGATTGAAGAAAGGTGGGGAAATTGGCATTACCACTGAGCTGGAATTTCCCGAACAATTGGATGGTGACTTAAATCAAGGATTGGATATAGAACCTAGAATTCCAAAATTTCCCGTTAGAGTTAATTAGAACCCAGTTTTTTTAAACATTACTAATTGATGTATCTTTCCTTGTAGATGGACCAAGCATTGATAGCTGAGATCTAAAACTTTAAGGACATCCACCATACCGTACTCGACCATTTGATAAGCGACCCCTACTTTGCCCATCAATTTCCCTTGCTGGACGAATACTATCGAACCTATGGAGTTTGGCCACCAATGGACGCATTGATACCTGAAGAGGAGGAGCATGTAGAAGAAGAACCTGAGGAAGAAGATCCCGAGGAAGAGGAACCCGAGGAAAAAGACCCGGAAGAATGGGAGAATGAGGAGGAACCTGAGATACTGGGGAACGCTTGGCTGAACGACCATGGGATGGCCGAACAAGTGCAAGTTGAAATTAAAGCAATACCAGAAGAAGAGCCGGAACCTGAGAGCGATGTAGAGGAGTTGTGGGATCACCTACGTGACCATAGAAGAATTTAGCACCATGAAAAGTTGCCACTCAGAATTTTTTTGAGAAGAAGAGGAAATGAAGACCTAGTAGTAGTTAGGAATATTTAAATAAAACTTGTGCTGAGAAGAATTTGTAGGACCTAGGAACCTGTGTGGTAGTATTGTGACTAGTATGTTGTTGTCTCATGTGGAATTTTATTAATAATAAATAAATAAATAAATAAATTTGTTTGCTACGATACTAGTGTTTTTACCTTATTGATTACTCTTTCAGCACGTTTCCCTACATTCTTAAGTCTAATATATAATTTTTACTTGTAGATATGGCTACACGTAGCTCCGCCATTGCCTTGAGTTTCTACCGGTATATACCAGTCCCAACCAACTGTCTGCCTCCACCACCACCAGTGTATGACCGAGACGCTGAGTCTTACCTCTACGACGTCCCAGTGACCGAGGGGACACCACCTGCACCACCATGCAAGCACATAGACGTGGGATACTTGTTTGACACACCACTGGCTGATCTTTCCTACTTTCCGATCGAGACCCTGGAGGAACTCCCCCTCCAGACTGAAGCAGAGATACAAGAACAACTTCGTCGTCAAGAAGAATACGAACTAGAACAAGCTGAAAAAGTTCACATGGAGGCACTTAGGATCTACTTTGGATTCTGTAGGAAGTAGGTAGAAGTGAAATGTTAGAATAAGGAACAAAATTATCCTCTGTTAACTCCTTGTAGTGAATCGAGGGCAGTAGGTCCATGCAATAGGACATAGTTGTTTATTTTCCTTAATCAGCATTATTTACTAAACTTCTATCAATAAAAAGTTTTCCGTTCAATTTTTCATGCCCGTCTCAATTATTAATGGTATAAAAGATTAATATGTATATATTCATAGTTATATAAGACACCATGCTGAAACCCCGAAAATCTGTAAATTGTAGATGGTGCTCACACGCAATGGATTAGGTAACGATAACAATGACCGCAATGGAGAGTCATCCAATGGCCATCCTAACCCGGCCAATGGAAATGTGGATTTAGCCCAACTTCTGCAAGCCTTCACAGTGGCTATCAACAACGCCAACAGTCCACCACCCCACGCTCACGTACCTGGACCGATGACTCGGGTTCAAGCTCTGAACGAGTTTTGTAAACGACGACTGCCGGCTTTCCACGGAGAACCTGAGCCAACCTTGGCCGAAGCCTGGCTTAAGGAAGTTAAAGTGATATTCAACACCCTGGATATTACTTGAGATGGAGACCAAGTAGCTCTAGCCACTTACCAACTGAAGGGCGAGGCCCGTTATTGGTGAGAACTGATGGAGACAACTCTCGATGTCACAACAATTACATTTGCTGAGTTTGAACGCATCTTCCTAGATAAGTATTTCCATACACCGATTAAGCAGACGAAGGCGCAGGAATTTCATAGTCTGCAGCAAGGTTCAATGACGGTGACTCAATATGCTGCCAAGTTCGAGGAACTGTCACGATATGCTCTAACTACTATCCCGACTGAGGATGACAAGGCAAGGAAGTTTGAATGGGGACTGAGTTCCTCTTGCAAGGCAGTAGTCGGCCATGAGTTTCCCACTTACTCAGAAGTGGTGAAATGTGCTTTGAGGCTTGAAAGAGAAGACATGGATTTCAAGGCCAAGTGGAAAAAGACAAGAACAAGTGCTGGAGGACCAATTTGAAACAACCAAACCTACAACACTAACAACAATCAGGGACCTTATCCAAAAAGGTCATTCAACTTACAACAAGGGGGCCAATCATGGGACAACACCAGGACAGTGCAAAACCAACCACCAAGGCCATCGCAGGGATTTATCTGCGATATTTCTACGGTTCAATGCTACAATTGCCAAGCAATGGGGCATTATAGCCGTGACTGCCCAAAACCACAGCGGGAGAGGCCTCGAGTGAATGGTAGTCAACCACCTCAACAATTCCGACAAACTGGTTTTTGTTAATTAGAATCAAGGTGGATCTCAACAACAAAACAACAAACAGTTTCAACCCCAGCAACACAATTGGAAAGGGAAGCAGTCGGTGGAAACTCAACAGAATGTGGGAGGCATGTCTTTGCCCTACGGTGGAATAGGAAGAGTCGGATCCCAAGCTTTATTTGATTCTGGAGCATCGCACTCATTCATATCTACTGCCTGTGTATCTGCACTAGGATTAGAAACAGAACCCTTACAATCACATTTGATGGTAACATCACATTTGGGTGAGAAGTTAGCTGTTAATCTAATTTGTAAAGGGTGTGAGATAGAGGTAGCTGATCTACATCTGACTTGTGACTCACGAGTGATCAATATAGCTGATTTCGATATAATTTTGGGAATGGACTGGTTGTCATCCCACCGAGCTGTCATAGACTGCCGCCAGAAAATGGTGACGGCTTTCGCTCTTAACGGAACTTGCTTCAAATTTAAGGGGGATCGACAGACCCCAAATTCAACGATGAGGCGAATAGGTGGCATTACCAACTTTTTGGATGGCTAGCTAGCCTCAAGTTGGAAGAAGCTAACCGGATGGAGCTGGGACTACCTCACATTGTCTGCGAGTATGCAAACGTGTTTCCTGACGAACTACCTGGGTTACCACCACAGCAGGAGATAGACTTCACTATTGAACTCCAACCTGGAACTGTACCATTCTCCATAGCCCCATACAGAATGGCACCGGCCGAACTGAAAGAACTCAAGATTCAACTACAGGACCTGCAAGAGAAGGGTTATATCTGGCCAAGCACATCACCATGGGGAGCACCAGCCTTATTTGTGAAGAAGAAGGAAGGAACACTGCGTCTTTGTATCGACTATAGACAGTTGAATCGAGTTAAGATCAAGAATCGCTACCCTTTTGCCTAGAATCGATGACCTGTTCGATCAATTGCGAGGGGCTACTTGTTTCTCAAAGATTGACCTTCGATCAGGCTACCACCAACTGAGAATTCGGGATGAGGACATCACCAAGACTGCATTCAGAACTAGATACAGACACTATGAATTTATAGTAATGCCATTTGGACTCACTAATGCACCAACAGTATTCATGTGTCTCATGAACAAAAATTTTCAACCCTACCTAGATAGATTTGTGGTAGTGTTCATTGACGACATTCGGATATACTCAACCATGAAGGAGGAGCACGAAGAACACCTCAGAATCGTGCTGCAAGTGCTTAGAGACAACCAACTCTATGCAAAGGCTAGTAAGTGCGAGTTCTGGCTAGAAGTGGTTAAATTCCTAGGACACGTAATGTCTAAAGACGGAATTGCGGTGGATGATAGCAAGGTGGAAGATGTGCTGAATTGGAAGCAGCCTACGACAGTGTTTGAAATCAGAAGCTTTCTGGGATTGGCTGGTTATTATTGACGATTTATTCAGGACTTCTCGATCCTTGCCAAACCAATGACAAGACTGACGCAAAAGGGAGTCAAGTTTGTATGGGATGAAACTTGTGAGAGGATGTTTCAGGAGTTGAAGAAAAGACTAACCAGTGCACCCATACTCATCATTCCAGAGCGGGATGTAGGTTACACAGTTTACTGTGACGCCTCTAAAGATGGTTTGGGTTGTGTCTTGATGCAAAATGGGAAAGTTGTTGCCTATGGATCACGTCAACTGAGACCGCATGAAAAGAATTACCCTACGCATGACCTAGAATTGGCGGTAGTAGTTTTCGCTTTCAAGTCACGGCGTTATTATCTGTACGGCGAGCAATTTAAAGTTTTCACAGATCACAAGAGTCTCAAGTATCTATTCACACAGAAGGAGTTGAATACAAGACAGAGGAGGTGGATGGAGTACCTTAAGGATTGCAAATTCACTATGTCCTACCACCCAGGCAAAGCTAACGTTGTAGCCGATGCTCTGAGTTGAAAGAGTCGAGAGCAGAAAGCTAAAGTGGCCATGAAAGAATGGGAGATGGTAGAGACACTCAACGAATTCAACCTGCAAACGTCATTAGCCAACGGACAAGCACGCTTATGCGCTCTTATTGTTGTACCTGCACTTCACCGAGAAATTTTACTTGCTCAAGGATTCGAACAGGACTGTGAGTTTATACGATCTCCGATTATTGTCGAAAAAGCCCTTACTGGATGGACCATTCACACCGACAACAGCCTCAGATTCAAAGGTTCGACTTTTGAACCAAACATCGGCACTCTCCGAGAAGCTGTATACGTGAGTTTCATCACTCGAACTTTGTTGTTCATCCTGGGGGTACTAAGATGTACCATGATCTGCGAAGGATGTACTGGTAGGAGGGAATGAAGAAAGATGTAGCTAGCTTTGTGTCAACCAGTTTGGTCTGTCAACAAGTCAAAGCAGAGCATCGGAAGCCTGGAGGAGATCTTCAACCTTTACCGATACCAATATGGAAGTGGGAGCATATTTCCACGGATTTTGTGATCGGCTTACCCAAGACGCCTAAGTCTAACACTGCTATTTGGGTAATAGTTGACCGTCTCACTAAATCTGCGCACCTCTTACCGGTAAAGATGACGGAGAACATGGAGGCTTTAAGTTTACTCTACATTCAAGGAATTGTACACCTACATGTTGTACCTATATCTATCATATTTGACTGTGATCCGAGATTCATATCCAAATTCTGGAAGGGATTGCAGAAAGCTTTGGGAACAGACACTCGACTTAGTACTGCTTTTCGCCTACAGACAGATGGACAGACAGAAAGGACAATTCAGATTCTAGAGGACATGCTGAGGGCTTGTGCACTTGATTTCTCTGGGAACTCGGAACAACAGTTGTCTCTGATTGAATTTGCCTACAACAACAGCTATCAGTCAAGCATTGAGATGGCACCCTTTGAAGCTTTGTACGGAAGACCCTGTTGCTCACCGGTTTGTTGGACTGATGCTGGAGAAGTCGGATTGATTGGACCAGATCTGGTCCGAAAAACGACTGAAAAGATTAAGGTGATTTGATAGAAACTACTTACCGCCCAGAGTCGTCAGAAAAGTTACTCGGACAAATGGAGCAGACCCATGTCTTTCAAGGTCGACGATCATGTGTTCTTAAAAATCAGATCGCGTCGGGGAGTTATTCGGTTTGGGAAAAAGGGAAAACTGTCTCCACGATATATCGGGCCATTCGACATTTTGGCAAAAATTGGGAATGTAGCTTACCGTTTAGCACTACCACCACAACTGGACCGAGTCCACAACGTGTTTCACGTGACGATGCTTCGTAAGTACAGTGCTCTCCCCATTTATGTCATCAACTGGGGGGATATCACCCTAAACGAGGATGCAACTTTCGAGGAGCACGCAATAGAGATTCAAGATCACAGTGAAAAGAATATTCGAGGCAAAACAATCAAGTTGGTGTGAGTTTTATGAAGACATCAAGGAATTAAGGAATCTACCTAGGAACGAGAAGACGCTATCCGAGAAAACTACCCGCATCTTTTTACATCGTAGTTTGTACTTAATTTCGAGGATGAAATTTGTTAAGGGGGTAGGTTGTAACGACCCTAATTTTTAGCAATAAAAATTATAAGTTTAATAAAATTTCCGTTACTCGATTGTCTTTTATTTATTTACTGGAGTATTGATTTTTTTTTAAACAAAACTAATTTATAAAAATTCAGATTTGGAAGCCTTAATAAATATACATACACATACTTGGAGAGAAAGACGAATAGCATTTCTATCCTAAGAACCTATCATATCACTTCATCACTCACCACCCCTCTTACACATCTTTATCTCTGTCCCATCTAATCAAATTAGAGAGAGGGAGAGAGTTACTGTCAAGAAAAGAGAGGGAGGGTGAGATAGGATTTCCACCGGAATTTACTCCTGCACCATCATCACCCTAGACAATTTATTGAGACTAGCTTGGTCAGGATTGACAGAGAGATTTGCCGAGAAAGGAGAGGGTGGAAGAGATAAGCTGCCATCAACAGATTTTCTTTCCACTTGCGCCAACACATCAACCCCTATATAGAGTAGCTTTGCAAGCTAAAAATTTTTTTTAAAAAAAAAAAAATTTTGAGCGAGTGAGGGTGTGTGTGGCGTAGAGAGAGAGAGAGAGAGAGAGAGAGAGAGAGTTATACTGCGGAAGAGGGGAGAGAGGGAGAAGTGGGTTCTTATCTAAACCTCCCATCAATCATAACTAATAGCCTATATATATATATATATATATATATATATATATACACACACACACAGCTTATCATCAAAACTTCTAGCCCATAGTGTCTAGTAGTCCAGAAGAGAGAGAGAGAGAGAGTGAGAAGGACAGGATGAGAGGGAGGAGAGAGAAGTCTAACCCATATAAATACCCCTCCTTTCTTTCGATTTGGAGGACCACCAACCTTCTTCAGATTTTTCCTCTTTTGGAAAGAAAACTAAAACTACTGTGAGGAATAGAAAAAGGGAGAGAGAGCTTAGACCCCCTCTTTCAGTTAATCTATTTTTTTTTTCGTTTAACTTAAAATTTTTTTTTTTCTAAGAAGGAAAAGCTAAGTGTCCAGTCAAATTAAGGTTTAACGGAGACATACCAATTGCGACCCGACCAGACGCTGTCGTAATCAACCTGCTACCGCCAAGAAGTAAGGTAGAAACCTCCTACCTACTTGCCTAAGTATACCACCGTTATAATTTCTTTTTCGTTAAAATATCAAAATTCGGTTTTCACGATAAATGCGTGTAAAAAAAAAAATGTTGGAACTGGAATTGACATTTTTTTTTTATTATCTAAAAAGAAGGAATGTTCTTAATTGGTTAAGTGCACTACAATTTTGTTTAGTTTTAGTAAAGCATGATCTAGGAGTTAATTACTGGAATTGGGACTTGCTGTTAATATATGATAAACGTAGAAGTAGATTACGAAAAGAAAAGAAGTCAACTCCTTAAAAAAAAGAAAAAGAAAAGAAACGTAGCTTAGCAGTTATGTGAGGATAGCCCCTGAAATATTAATATGCAAATGTTAAGGGTGTGTTTGGTAACCTTTTCACTTTTTAGTTTTTTGTTTTTAAGAAACTAGAAGTAGAAACATGATTTTGTTTTCATGAAAATAAAACAAAAAACATGTTTGATAATATTTGTGTTTCTAAGTAAATAAATAAAAAACTGGAAAAAACACCTTTTTTTTTTTATATCATCTACTCGTCGATCTGTCAGTCGCGACTCCAACCCAATTTAGAGTGTTTAAACCACATTGCTAGCTATCTTCAAATCTTTGATCAGCAAATTAAGCCATCACATTTTCCGAGTTAAAAACAACCTTTTTCCGTTGATCATGGCCATCGAATCAGGGTTGCCTTCGCCAATGATCCCACTGGCTTGCGAGAAGCACGCCATGGCGCTTCAGTTCATCGAAGAGATGACGAAGAACGCCGGCGTGGTGCAGGACAGGGTTTTGAGAGAGATTTTGAGCCGGCACGCGGAACATCGAGACGAAGTATCTCTGGTGGTTCTGCTAAAGTTTCAGTGGTTACGTACGAGGATATTGAATCGCATATTATGAGAGAGAGAGAGAGAGAGAGAGAGAGAGAGAGAGAAGCATACCAGGTGAGGGAGACGATTGACGGGGGAGACCATCGGGATATGATCGGGGTAGTGAAAAAGAGGAAAGGATGTGTTTTCAAAATTGGGGAAAACTCCCTTTTTTAGTTTTCATAATTTTCAGAAATTCTTAAAAGTGAAAATAAAAACAAAAAAGTAAAATATGTTACCAAACAAGTTTTTTATTTTAGTTTTTAAAAAAGTGAAAATAAAAACCAAAAACTGAAAATAAAAAGGTTACCAAACACCCCATAAATGTCTCTCCGTACTAGGAAAGCTAGCATGATTATGTAATTTACTGTCAGAGTATGACTTGGAATGGACGTAATGGAATTGAAGTCTTTACTGTTAACAATTATGTAGCAAGATGAAATGCGTGTTATTGCATGCCGTTGACAGATTAAAAAAAACATGAAAAGTAGGATTTGTTTGTTATCGTATGTTTTGTTTGTAGCAAGCCTTGAAAGAATAATGTGATCGTGAGAAAATGATGCATGTGTACGAGACACGAGAATCGAGAAAAATGATATTCGAAAACGAAAAGAGAAAAAGAAAAATTTTGACATGTGTAAACCTGGGAGACCGGAACGGCGGAACCAGTGTTTGGAAATGTGTGAGTAAACCTGGGAGACCGGAATGGTGGAACCAGAGTTTGTAAATGCATGGTCGACCGTCATTCTGAAAGAGGGAGTAAACAGAACCTGCGCTAAAGGAAAAGAATTGATAGTAAGTGAAATTGACGTTTTGACACAGAGTACGATACACTATTTTGAACTCGACACTCGACACTTTTATTTGTATGATATCTATATTTGTTGAATTGTTAAAGTTATGTTTGATGCCTTGTAAAGTAGATTTTATTTTTATTAAGTATGGGACATAGGGGTAGGAGTTAACTACTGGGCTTAAAAGCTCACAGTGTTACTTTTGTGGCCCTGGCATCTTATGCCAGACTTAGAAGGCGAACAGGAGGCGTACTATAATCTGGAGCAGTACGGAGCTGAGCAGAATACCGCTAAGGAAGACAACCACCTTGGAGAATAGAAATTTCCGTAGTACCCCTCCCTATTATTAAATAATTGTAATCTTAATTTGAGAATAAGTTGGGATGTAATGACTTATTATTCTACTTTTATTTATTAAATGTTAAAGTTCGAATAATATGGTTATATATAATGTTTCCAAAAATCGGGGCGTTACATAGTTACTTAATCATTTTTTTTAATTGATTACTTTTGGTAAAGATGAGTTTGTAATTAATTGTTCTTGAATTCCTTTTGACTAAAAAGATTGTAATATTTTAAACAGATTCGTACTTGTAATTAAGTTGACTTGGGCTGTGGTGCCAAAATTGTATAATTTTAAGTTTTGGAGACTTGCTTGTAAAGTTAAACAATTGGCAACTCTTTTGGGTATTATTTATGTTATAGGAAGATCTTTTTTCAAATTAAATTATTTATTTATGTTAAAAATTGATAGCGTGACAGAGGGTTTCATTGACCTTTAGCCTTACCCTCTTCTTCAACTAAACTAGTTGTGTCCAAAAACTTTGCAAAACACCCCTGAATGTCTGGGTTGCGGCCACCAAAGGCGTACAGCTTTCCATGTAGAGTCAATGTTGTAGCACTTTCTCTACCACAAAGCGTGCGAGGACCTCTCTTCAAATAAATCACCTTGCGAGACCAACGCCAGTTAACCTGTGCACCTCCGAAGCTATATATTGTGGACCCTATAATAGCAGAGCAGGTGCCTCCATGCCGATCTAATACAGATTTAGGTTCCTTGTTCAACTGGGTGATTAGAGGGAGCATTGGTAGTGGCTTTTTTGCACTCCTTGGGTGACGTTCATTATGATGGAAAGCAAAATAAGCGCCTTGAAGTTCTAGAATTGGGATTTGGCGGAGGAGGTGTTTCCTTTTCATCTCTTGCTTCGCCTTGTGTTCATCATTGACAAGGCGAAGAAAGACATATGGTCCACCCAACTTCTTATGGCTGAGGGTTTGAACCGATGGCTCTGATACCAAGTTGTAATGCCCTTAATTTTAGGAATGTTAAATAAACATTTTTATTGAAAACCTAAATAGAGTCTGGCTCATTAATACAGGATAATTCTCATAAGAGTACATTTATTCAAAAAAGAGAGGGAAACTAGGATTCCTATCTACTGCTCCGTCTGCTCCTTCATCCTAGCTAGCTCCTCGGCTCCGAAAGCCTTCAAGGTGTAGTGCTCACCCTGCCCATCTACAAAGTCTGACACATTATACCAGCGTCGCCTCTAGTATAATATGTCAGGGTTATAACAATAACACCGTAAGTTACGAAAGCTCAATAGAATAATCTCATACCCTTTAACCCATAATTTCTAATAACAGGACATAGTAGCAACATACTATATATAGCAGGTAAATATTCAGCGATAATATTGACATAACACATGTACATTCAACAACTTTCAATTCAGAGATTAACAATAACACATGTACATTCACTATTCAACTAGCGTCAGTATTCGCATAATCAGAGTTTCTTCTACGCAATATTTTCGTAGACCGTGTCACCATTTTTTCTAACTATTTCACTTTTTATTTTACAAATCAACATTTTCAAAATCATTTACACACCCAACCTCAGTTCCGCTGTCCCAGGTTCCCGAGTATCCTCACAATGGTTCCGCTGTTCTGGACTCCCATTAGCACACAATCACATTGGTTACTCTCCGTGGATAACCAAGTCACACCTCCAATGAGACTACCAAGTTCGGCCCCATTGGCAACCCCCCCACACACAATAGGCTATCAAGTTCGGCCACATTGCGGTCGCAAAAATATTTCATTTCTTGAAAAACACACCTTTTCATTACTAGTACCCTACATTTCATGTTTCTAGACTTTCTCGATTTTCGTGTCTTGTTTTCATGCAAAGACTTCGTAGTCGGATTTTCCACATAAGAACAATATATACAGTTGTAGACACCTCCCTGGAACGGGGCATCGCCTTACAGATTTATCATTGTTTGTTAGTTTGCTTTCTACTTCATAAACCAAGATTGTGGACATTCCCATGGCTAGGAACATCGTCACACGATAGCGGTTATCATCAAAACAGAGTCGCCACCCAGTTTATAAAAACTAGGAAAACAGATAGAGTTTCTGGGTATGGGAGCCAAAGGTACAATGAGGGGAAGGTGTTAGGCACCCTTCTCTGCCCAGTCGTGATACTGGCCCATAATCGTTCGACATAGTTAAGACATGCTTTACATAATTCTAACACATAGTCTATTTTTAGCCACTTAAGCAGTTAATGGTGAGCCAAGACTGTAATTGAAACATGCATCAAAAAGCAGAAAACAAAACAGAGCTGTGCCAGGGAGATGGATCTCACGGCCGGTGAATTGATGTCACGACCGAGAGATCCTCCTGGTTCAATGTATCAGTCGAGGGATTGATTCCCAGCCGATGTTCTTCCTCACACCAGATCGAATAGTTAGCAAATAATCAAAACGCTACGATTTAAGCATAAAAATAGTAAATAAATTGAACCATAGGCCCCTAGGTCTCATCGCCTTGATCTCTCAGTAGCTTTGATTGCTTCGGATTGAATGGGATTGACTGATTGCTTCTTGGAAACCCTAGGGTTAAGATTTGAACTTCGGGGTTTGATCGTCGGATTAGTGGCTGCCTTTGGAAAGTTAGGGCTTTTGTAGAGGGGATTTGAGAGTGTGTTTCTACAAAGTTTCGTGGCTTGAGAGTGTGTGTGAACTTATGAATTTCGTTCTATTTTCGGAACCCAAGGGCTCCTTTATATAGGCATAGGGATGACACACCTTAACCAATCAAAATCGAACAATTGAATTGGAGTTATATGGCAATACGAACTCCTCATAGTGATCTCCTTATGTAGCCCGAACGCATCGGGATTTGGCTGCTAGGGTTTCATGATTGGACTAAACGATTGACAGAATGTTCTTGAATCTGGAAAATAGACGATATGGCGGCCGGGTAAAAGATCTGATGGCCGTAGGAACGATTAAGCAGCCAAAGGATAGACTTGGCGGCTGAAAGATCAATCTCTTAGGGAGATTTTCAAACAACAAGTTTCACGGATGAAGAAATGATGTTGAGACCGTGAGATCGATGTTACAGCAGATAGAAAGATTCTCCTTGGATACTGCATTTCTATCTGAAAGGCTACATGGCTCTGGATTGGGTCCTCTAAGTGGCTCAAAGTACTTACCATAAGTCTATGGGTTCACTAGAAGTCAATTAGCAATTACTATATCCATATCATCATCGGGATGGTCCCCAAGATGGGACTTTAAATAATCATTAGGCCAAATTCGGGTGTCTACAACGGTGTCTCGTAAACATGCATCATTGATCGTAATCTTGAAACTAAACTAGAATAATTAAAAGGGAAAATTTCAAAATAGCACCTGACCTTTCACACAAATCACGCATAGACACCTGACCTATTTAAAAACCCATCAATTTTCCACCCGCTGTTAACTTTCCATCCAAAAATAGACGGAAATGCTGAAATGGCCTACATTTGGCCATTTGGAGGGAAACCAATATACATTTTGGGGGAAAAACACATTACTCTACTGATTTCTCTCACCAAAACCCACCTGAGGGGCCATGGAGTTCCAATGGTTTGTTATGGGAGTAATGCTTATAAGACTTCATCTCAGTTATTGTAACTGTTTGTTTATGTTGAACTGGTTATTGCACATTTTGGAGATCAAATTTATGTGCCATTTTTTTGGGCAGAGCTTGAGATGGTGTGAGGCAAATGAAGGAGAAGGAGATGTTTGAGGATTTTGGGACATCCCCATTCCACTTAACTTTTTCTATAACTTTTAGTTTTGTTCTTATTTAAATTTTTTTCGTGTTTCTTAGTTTTGCGCCCCACTTTTCTTGTTTTATGATTTGTCTGGTCAAGACGAATCAAAAAATTAAAAAGTTATAAATTTGCCCAAATACTTTGGGAAATAGTCATTTTTTGACTTAAAAGTGGTTATTTCCTAAAATATTTGGGTAAAAGTAAAAAAAATATATGCTTTTCCGATTCGTCTTGTCGAGACGAATCAATAAATCACAAAAGGTTGGCGCAAAACTAACGAACGCGAAAAAAAGAAAAGAAAAACAAAACTAAAAGTTATAGAAAAAGTAAAAATAGTTGTTATTGGAATTCTATGGCCCCACAGGTGGGTTATGGTGGGAGAAATCAGTACAGTAATGTGTTTTTCCTCCAAAATGCATATTGGTTTCCCTCCAAATGGCCAGATGTAGGCCATTTCAGCATTTCCGTCTGTTTTTGGATGGAAAGTTAATGGCGGGTGGAAAATTGATGAGTTTGTAAATAGGTCAGGTGCCTTTTTGATAATATTAAAAGGTCAGGTGCCTATGCGTGATTTTTGTGAAAGGTCAGGTGCTATTTTGAAATTTTTCCTAATTAAAACAACAAGGTCATCCAACTTTATGGTGTTTTTCATGCTTAATCCATCAATTAGTCTATAAATTCAACAAGATATGCACATAACTCAACATCAAGACAAGTAAATTAAGAACTAAAAACATGTATACATGCTTATAACCCCTTTCAAATAAAATCTAAGTAACCATGCTACCAATCAAACTATTATTTCTTACATTTCAAAAATCCGTTCTTTCCTCCTTGTTGGGAAGTTCAAAACCACATATATTTTCCAGAATAAAAGTTGAGATATTCAACATGATCATATTTCATTTCAAAATTTTAGTAAAATAAGTTTGCTAGCTATTTTTAGTATTTTAACTTAATATGCATTTTTAAACACAAAAAAATATATATATAACTAAAATTTTTACTAGAGAAAGTGAGTAGAAATATTCTACCGCTCTTCTTGGCGGATGGTATGGCTACGGAAAAGAAAATATGTCGGCTTTTGGAAGGTGAATGTGGCTATCGAACGAAGTAACTTCTTACGGTAGTTTCGAAAGAGAAAAGAGAAGACAAACTTTTTGGATTGAGAGGGTGGTCGGGTGGTGGTGTAGTGGCGGCTTTGGATGAGTTTCTTGAAGAACTTAAGAAAGAGACTAGAACTTCACGAAAGAGCAAGAACACTTAGAATTTCTAGAGAGAAGGTGGGGAATGCTGGAAGGTGTGAGTTGAAAGGCAACAATGAGGTTCTATTTATAGGCAAAAGGTGAAGCTCTCCCTCCCTCTCTTATGGCCGAAACACCACCCCTCCCCCCCTCTCCTTCCTTGTTCTTTTGCTTCAATGATGAGTCAAATCTCACTCATTACAAGGCATGGTCTTCCCCTATCTTGTCATTTCAAGTCTAGGTCATGATGAAGGGTTGTAATGACTTGTCTTGTCAAATCTAGGTACTCATTGGATTATGGCAAGTCTTACAAGTTAGGGCAAGAATGATGACTAACTAGGAATGATGGGTTTCTACCACAACTCTCCTTCTTATCTATCTCCCTCTCTCCATCCGAACTCTCTCTCTCTCTCTCTCTCTCTCTCTCTCTCTTTCTGTGGTCAAAGCTTGCATGTGATTTGACAACACCATGCAAGAAAAGAATGATGATGAATTATGGACTTTAGACAAGACAACGCTATGCAAGGCTTAACTTATGGAAGAAAAAGATATGATGATGAATCATGGCCCTCTTGATGTGACAATACATAATTATGGTTGTTTGGAAGAACAAACTTGGTTTTGGTCTTGATTAGACAAGTCCATGGTAGCACTATTTTCTAAACAATAGGAAGTCTTATTTCTATTACTTAGAGGATAAAAATTATCCTACGAACTATTATTCAATGAGTAAAGAGGTAATGATGAGAAAAGATATTCTTGGAAGAAGTAATGATGAGTAATAAAGTCTTGAAATGACTAGTCATGAAAGTGCAATGATTTCCTAGTCTAGGGTTGAAAAGGTTCAATTAGGGTGTAGAAAGGTTCATAAGGTTCAATGGCGGGTGAAAAGGTTCACCTAGAAATTAGGAGGGTTCATAAGGGTCATAAGGTTTAACTAGATGAAACAAATGTTATCAATCCCGTACCGTACCGGCCGGTACATACCGGATTTGAGAGAAACCGGTACCCTAACCCCCCAATACCGTTCCAGACCAAATACCGGTTGTTTCCACCTTATACCGGTCATCTCGGAAAATACCGTCCAGTACCGGAGTACCGGTAATTTCGGTCGAGATTTTGCAGATCTTGGTAATTTCTAAATGAAGTCCAAAAACTGTAATTTCACCTCAAAACCGTGTATCTAATAACCCTAAAGCCTAAATGAGTATCACGCCTCAATCCTCAATTCCTCATTGATTTGGAATCAGGGCGACAGGCGATCAGTGAATCTCACCCCTGGCTCATCGATTAGGTGCCTCTCTCTCTCTCTCTCTCTCTCTCTCTCTCTCTTTCTCTCGATTGTAGGATGTTGATGTCCATTCTTCTAGTTTAGGTAAGTCGAAATTGATAAATTCAACTAGCATCAAAGATGTTCATAACGAGGGCATCTCGAGCAAAATTTTAACTTGCCGAACGCAAGTTTGCTCTTTTTTAGCCTTATATTGTAAATTTGTAAGGGGCAGTTGACGATTTTTGTGAGGCCAAAACATCAAGAATCTGTAAAAGACGTGAGCTTGAGTGGGCTGTTATGCTGTATATATTTTGTACCATTGGTGATTTGTCAATCTTTTAGTGTTTTATTTTATTTTGCTTGAGTTGAGTTGCTATTCGACAGAAGTAGATCACATGACTTGCTGATGTTTTTTTTGCTTGAGTTGAGTTGTTATTTGACTGTCGAACAAAATTAAAAAAAAAGATCGCATTTTGTACACCAGTAGTTTAGATGAATTAGGAAATCCCTTTGTTGTGGGTGCGCATTTAAGATTACTTTAGGTTGGATCTGATGTTACAAGCTTTATTTTTTTTATAATGTCCGTTAAGTAGTTCAATAACTTGGTATTATAGGAACTATGTCTTCTGGTCCATCAATGACAAATGATCATGCTTCTAATCATGCTCCATCAATGACTTCAGCTCCTGCAAAATCTGATGACCCTGCTTGGGCTTGGTAAACTGGTTTTGGGTAAAAAGAATAATACCATTTGCCTCTTTTGTAATAAGCATCTTAAAGGTGGTGGAATTACACGATTAAAACAATATCTTGCCGGATTGAAGGGAGAGGTGGAAGCTTGTAAAAATGTGCTAATGGATGTAAAATGGCAAATGAATCAAACGCTTGAAAGGTATAAGCAAGAGAAAGTAAGGAGGGAGAGAATTAGCAAAGCGGTTGGAGAAGGAACTTCCTACCAAGCTTTGGATGAAGAGGAGGAGGAGTCTTCACTTGATAGAAGAACGTCCGAAGATACATCGTGGACCAAAAAGAAAAGAAGTAAGACAATTGGTGGCTTTTTTGCTCCAAGAACAACGCCGGGTGCCCAACCTTCTATAAAAAGTGCATTGTCATCTAAACAAACCATTGATGAAGCAAGAATGGCGGTTGCTCGATGGTGGTATGATGCTAACATTCCATTTAATGCAACTTTATCTCTGTATTATCAACCAGCGATTGATGCAATGCTAGCCGTTGGACCAGGCTTCAAGGGTCCTTCATATCACGACTTGAGATGCCCTCTCTTGAACAATAGTGTTCATGAAATTAGAGAGTATCTTCTTGAACTTAGAGAGGTTTGGGCAAATTATGGATGTTCAATTATGTCTGATGGATGGACAAGCCAAAATCAAACTCCGATTATAAATTTTCTTGTTTATTGTCCTTAAGGGACTATGTTTTTGAAGTCAATTGACACATCGGGGCTTGGTAAAGACGCAGATACATTGTTTGGTATTTTTTTGTGAAATTGTTGAACTAGTGGGGCCAAGTAATGTTGTCCAGTTTGTTATGGATAATGAGGCTGCCTACAAAGCGGCGGGAAAGAGGTTACAAGCACATTATGGATCCTTCTATTGGTCTCCTTGTGCGGCTCATTGCTTGGACTTGATGTTGGAAATTTTGCAAAGCCTCAACACTTTCCAAACATAGATGCTACCATCCAAAAGGCTAAAAAGGTAACTTTTAAGATGTTATGCATATTGTATAGTTGATATGCTATGAATATGAATCTTATCAACTGTGATTTTTACTTTTGTAGGTAACTCGATACATTTACAATCATGCGTGGGTTCTCAACACAATGAGGAAAGACTTCACAAATGGTAGAGACTTGTGTCGTCTAGGCATCACAAGGTTTGCTACAAACTTTTAAGTCTTCAATGCCTTCTAAATTTCAAAAAATAGCTTAGACAAATGTTCACTAGTGACAAATTGCTTGGATCTCCATATGCTAAATGTAATGTTGGAAAAGAAGTTGCTAAAATTCATTTGGAGGAAAGAGAATTTTGGTCTAATTGTTAACTTGTGGTGAAAGTTAGTGAACCTTTGGTGAGGGTTCTCCATCTAACTGATGCTGATGAAAAGCCTGTAATGGGGTACTTGTATGACGCAATGGATAAGGCAAAAGAGGCAATTAAAGTGAGGTTCAACAATAGGCTCTCTTTGTATGGCCCATACATTCGAGTGATTGATGCTAGATGGGATAGGCAACTTCACAGCCCTCTTCATGTTGCTGGTTGCTTTCTCAATCCCGCAATATGTTTTAAGCCTTCTTAAAAGAAGAAAAAGGAAGTTCATTGATGTGAAATTTTAATGTATTCGCAAGCGCACGAATCGTACCGAAATATAGTAATGCAAGAGCGAGGTCGAACTCACAGGGACTTGTGATTTTTTATAGGAAAACTAAATAATTTTAAAGTGATTAAACCCTAACCTAGTTGACAAAAAGTTGTGATTGATTTTATAAACTAAAAATTAAGTAAAAATAATGAACTAAATTATCAAAGACAAGAAAATTAAAGTTTCTTTTTAACCAATGGAAAAAAAATACTAAGGTTTTGGAATCCACACCCATTAACTCGTATCATTATATATTCATGATCATTAACTTTACCCAAAATTTCTTCATAATAATCTGAAAGCTAATTCTGTTACCATGGAAAATGTCGTCGTGAAAGTTCATCAAAAAGTCAAATGTTTGTTCCTCTTCGCTCACAAATATAAAACCAAATCATTAATTGTATCTGCTTTTAACAAATCACAATAAATATCCAGTTTTATAGTTAACGATGAAAAACCAGCGTTCAATGATAAAGACAATTCCAAATCATGAGAAAAACATGATTGAACTCATATTCAGAATTTATCCCTAACAATTGATTTGGAATAAGAACAATTTAATCATAATCGAAACCGCATATTCGGATAAAATCAAATCTGATAAACATATAAATAATAATCGTTAATGGGGCTTCATCCTCAACCCTAGTTAAAGAGTTTAGCCGCTCATGGAGTACGGAAACATGATCAAATAATAAAAGAACTCCATTGAAGAAAATAAGGTCTCACAAAATATGACAGGATGTTCAACACTTACTCCTCCTTGCTCCAGCCGTGGCCTCTGATCTTCGAATTGCCGTCGTGATCGTCAACTCAGCCGAGGTAGTGCTCCTCTTCTTTTTGCCGTCAATAAATTCCCTAGCCAAAATCCATTGGCCTTCCTAAATGGACATTGACGAGATTTATTTTCTTAAAATAAGGAGAATCCTTGTTTCTCTCAATGATTTCCTTCCAAAAGCAATGCCGAGTATTTCCTTCCAAGAGTGGACTTCATCATCTAATAAAATTCTCAATCTTAAAATATAGCATCATTAGGCAAAACAAGACTCATGTCCAGATCCTTAGGGGTAATCAGTAGGGAAATTTCCATATTAACTTTGCATTTTGGGCTGATTTCAAATTAACGGGTCTCACGACGATTGAGATGGTGCAAATATCATTTTTCCTGCATAATTAAATAATTAAAGTGAATTATCAAAAAGGAAAAAATAATATCTAATTAGCACAATAAAGAACTAGAAAACATGTGACATTGGGACTTCAATAGGTCAATATTTTGTGCCCATCAAATACCCCCGAACCTACATTTTGCTAGTCCTCGAGCAAAAGAAATAAGATGAACAAAATAAACATTAATTACTAACTAATCCGTTTTCGGAGGAGTCTGATTGCATTTAACATATGCAACAAGCCTATAAACCCCTAGGTTGCTCTAGTGGACGAGTTATAGTCTCGTGAGGGCTTGCCGTGAATATACTTACAAAATTCTTAAGAAGATGACACTCGATTAGAATTCCAAAACATAGTCTATGGCCTCTCAAAGTAACTAGTGTGAGAATAACACAAGTTAGTGGCAAGATATTTCAACCATTAACAAAGTTAAACATGTGAACATTCTAATTCGAATTTGCACAAAAATTGTTCCTCCCACATATATCTGAATAGAAAGAAATCACAAGGCATGCGTGTAAAGTAAAAAGTCACACAAAGATGTTCATTAACCTCAAAAACAATACACACACCTTCAATGCCTCAATACTCATCAAAATGCTTATATTAAATTATAGCCCCCCCTCTTTATTCATATATATATATATATATATATATTTTTTTTTTGCTATATATTTTTTTCTTGTGGTCGTGCAATGCCTTGGTCCCTTAAGCTTTCTAATTGACCCTTGTAGTGAGTTTTAGGCCAGTGACACCCAAACCAGACGGCTTTAGGGCACTAGATGTAGAGAACACCATAACGGACTTAATTACTCGAGTCAAAAAGGCTACAAACCCGAGCTAACCACACATGACAATCGGAGAACTCTCCACCTTTCGACGCGAACACTCACTGCTTACTGAGGCAAGAGGCCCGGTTACTAAGTGAAAAGCCCGAAAAAGCATGCAATTTGTTCTTTTTCTTTTTTCTTTTTGGGGGAAAGGATATTAAGCATTCCAATAAGACATTTGACTCATACTGAGGCATCAAGAATATATGTATAGCACTTGAGGTCAATTTCAACTCTAAGTATGATAGTGCTCATGCAAAGGCATGTATACGAGTGATTAATCGCTATCCAAACATAGATGGTACGAACCAACTAAGTGTCTCTCATCAATGCCTATGTTCATAATCTTAACTCTATCAATAAAATCATATGAAGACTCCAACTTGAGCAATAATCAAACTAGCACTAATAAAAAAACCAACAACCACGTCGGAAGTCATAATCAAGTATCCACAACTTTCAATTTTTTTAAATTTGACACCAAAAAAATGCAGTACAAAAATAATAATAATAAAATCACAATTGCAGCAAATAATTTCTTTCAAAAATAATAGTCTCTCCCCCAAACCTAAATGATGCATTGTCCTCAATGTAGCAAAGAAAAAATAGAACATGAGAAGTTTAAGGACCTCATATGGTGAACAAGTTCTTTTTTTATTTCCTGCAATTGGTTAGTGACAAAAAAAAAAGAAGAAAAGACCAAGAACAATTAAATTATTAGAAGCTATGAAGCAGAACAATCAAATCATTTCCTTTTATTCTCTTCTTGTAATTTACAATGTATGGATCGTCCCAACAAAAATTATACGAAACAACCAAAATTAATTTAGCAAATTGTTTAATCATGTGTGTCAAGAATAGAGCAAAAATAGAGGCTAGATCAGCATACCATGGAAATATTTGTTTGAATAACAATGTTTGTATCAAAATGTTATGAGTATGTTTGGGAGTTTCAGCTCCAAAGACAAAATCCCATTCCACACTACTATTATCTCTAATGTGGTCAACTTTACTCCATGCACCAGCTTGGTCACAATGACTATGAATGCCGAAAGAATTATCCTCTATTGGCTCCAAAAGTCGATCTATCGGCTTATGTGATAGAGATTTCTTCTCACAGTCCGGTGACTCCATAACAAATGGGTGTGGTGGTGACAAAGAATGCGGGGGACAAACCCCTTTAGATATCCACTGATCAATACTCAACCATGGAGCAGAGTCAACCAATGTGCAAATTTGTTCAATCTCATCAATATTGCAATTACTTGTAAAGTGATCTAAGTCCTCATGATTTGACTTGATAAAAGTCCCTAGACCCAAACAGACATTATCTTTTTCTGACTCTGCAAAAATTTTCTCCACTGACATACTCATTGGCTAATTAATTACCCTAGACTCAAATGTCATATGTTCCTGCGCATCAGAAGAGTAAGCGGTGTCACTTGCGACAACCTGCCAGTTTGGATTAACTATAGATCCACTATAAATGTCCTCTTCCTCAATCTCCCTCATTCGATTGGCCAATTGCTCCAATTGATTTTCTAATTTCGAAATGGCTTGAGTCTGAAAGTGATTAAGCTCTGCTATGGATTGAGTAGTCAAGAGAGTGCTATTCTCAATTTCAGCCATCAATGCTTTAACAGTGACCTTTAACGATGACTATTGTTGTGGTGCAACAAAGTGAAAATTCGGTTCATGAGACACAGAAGCTTGAGCATGTAAAGGCTGAGACTGAAGAGGATATGACTGTGTCGGGTATGACTCAGTAGAATGGCTAAAATTCGGGAAAAATTGCTCATCATGTGAATGCAAAGGTTGCCCACCTATATGTGTAGGAAATTGATTTTGTGTGTAAGAATAATTAAAATGATTTCCCAGGTTTAGATTGTACGTCTCATGAAAAGAATGACCAAATGGACCTTCAAAATTATTTCGTGCATTAGCTTGCTTATAATAATACGTAGGACAACTTTCTATTGTATGCCAAGTGCTATAACATATAGAGCATGCGCGATAATAATCTTGATTGAAGAAATCCATGCTTCTGGACAAAATAAAAAAAAAAAAAACTCAGCTGCAAAATAAAAAGAAAAATAGCAAAAGTAAATTAAGATTAATTAGAGACTAACCTGTATGTGACTTGTTGCTTCTAACTCCAACCACCGTGGTGCATGGTAAATACGTACAGTGGTTCCCAAAATTATTTCAATCAAGCACTTGTGGCCGACTTGGAAATCTCGGCCGATAAAAACAAATAAAAAAAAAAAACAGCTCTACTGTGTGACAGCAACCACAAAAATACTTAGTGACAAAAGGCAATTACTACTAATCAGAGATTCACGGAAACTTGTTTTTTTTTTTTTTTTCAAGTTTTCTTTTCAATGCTAACTAAACTAGTAGAAGAGTGAAATCAATTCAAATCACTAGATTTCCTAAAAAAAATAATTAAGTCCCTCGCAGCGGCGCCAAAAACTTCATGTGAAATTTTAGTGTACTCGCAAGCGCACAAATCGTACCGAAATATAGTAATGCAAGAGCGAGGTCGAACCCACAGGGACTTGTGATTTTTTATAGGAAAACTAAATAATTTTAAAGTGATTAAACCCTAACCTAGTTGACAAAAAGTTGTGATTGATTTTATAAACTAAAAATTAAGTAAAAATAATGAACTAAATTATCAAAGACAAGAAAATTAAAGTTTCTTTTTAATCACTGGAAAAAAAATACTAAGGTTTCGGAATCCACATCCATTAACTCGTATCATCATATACTCATGATCATTAACTTTACCCAAAATTTCTTCATAATAATCTGAAAGCTAATTCTGTTACCATGGAAAATGTCGTCGTGAAAGTTCATCAAAAAGTCTAATGTTTGTTCCTCTTCGCTCACAAATATAAAACCAAATCATTAATTGTATCTGCTTTTAACAAATCACAATAAATATCCAGTTTTATAGTTAATGATGAAAAACCAGCGTTCAATGATAAAGACAATTCCAAATCATGAGAAAAATATGAGTGAACTCATATTCAGAATTTATCCCTTACAATTGATTTGGAATAAGAACAATTTAATCATAATCGAAACCGCATATTCGGGAAAAATCAAATCTCATAAACATATAAATAATAATCGTTAATGGGGCTTCATCCTCAACCCTAGTTAAAGAGTTTAGCCACTCATGGAGTACGGAAACATGATCAAATAATAAAAGAACTCCATTGAAGAAAATAAGGTCTCACAAAATATGACAAGAAGTTCAACACTTACTCCTCCTTGCTCCAACCGTGGCCTCTGATCTTCGAATTGCCGTCGTGATCGTCAACTCCAGCCGAGGTAGTGCTCCTCTTCTTTTTGCCGTCAATAAATTCCCTAGCCAAAATCCATTGGCCTTCCTAAATGGATATTGCCGAGATTTATTTTCTTAAAATAAGGAGAATCCTTGTTTCTCTCAATGATTTCCTTCCAAAAGCATTGCCGAGTATTTCCTTCCAAGAGTGGACTTCATCATCTAATAAAATTCTCAATCTTAAAATATAGCATCATTGGGCAAAACAAGACCCATGTCCAGATCCTTAGGGGTAATCAGTAGTGAAATTTCCATATTAACTTTGCATTTTGGGCTGATTTCGAATTAACGGGCCTCACGACGATTGAGATGGTGCAAATATCATTTTTTCTGCATAATTAAATAATTAAAGTGAATTATCAAAAAGGAAAAAATAATATCTAATTAACGCAATAAAGAACTAGAAAACATGGACATTGGGACTTCAATAGGTCAATATTTTGTGCCCATCAAATACCCCCAAACCTATATTTTGCTAGTCCTCGAGCAAAAGAAATAAGATGAACAAAATAAACATTAATTACTAACTAATCCGTTTTCGGAGGAGTCTGATTGCATTTAGCATATGCAACAAGCCTATAAACCCCTAGGTTGCTCTAGTGGACGAGTTATAGTCTCGTGAGGGCTTGCCGTGAATATACCCACAAAATTCTTAAGAAGATGACACTCGATTAGAATTCCAAAACATAGTCTATGGCGATCTCAAAGTAACTAGCGTGAGAATAACACAAGTTAGTGGCAAGATATTTCAACCATTAACAAAGTTAAACATGTGAACATTCTAATTCGAATTTGCACAAAAATTGTTCCTCCCGCATATATTTGAATAGAAAGAAATCACAAGACATGCGTATAAAGTAAAAAGTCACACAAAGATGTTCATTAACCTCAAAAACAATACACGCACCTTCAATGCCTCAATACTCATCAAAATGCTTATATCAAATTATAGCCCCCCCCCTCCTTATTCATATATATATATATATATATATATATATATTTGTTTTGCTATATATTTTTTTCTTGTGGTCGTGCAATGCCTTGGTCCCTTAAGCTTTCTAATTGACTCTTGTAGCGAGTTTTAGGCCAGTGACACCCAAACCAGACGGCTTTAGGGCACTAGATGTAGAGAACACCCTAATGGACTTAATTACTCGAGTCAAAAAGGCTATGAACCCGAGCTAACCACACATGACAATCGCAGAACTCTCCCCCTTTTGACGCGAGCACTCACTGCTTACTGAGGCAAGAGGCCCGGTTACTAAGTGAAAAGCTCGAAAAAGCTTGCAATTTGTTTTTTTTCTTTTTTCTTTTTCGGGGAAAGGATATTAAGCATTCCAATAAGACATTTGACTCATACTGAGGCATCAAGAATATATGTACGGCACTTGAGGTCAATTTCAACTCTAAGTATGATAGTGCTCATGCAAAGGCATTTATACGAGTGATTAATCGCTATCCAAACATAGATGGTACGAACCAACTAAGTGTCTCTCATCAATGCCTATGTTCACAAGCTTAACTCAATCAATAAAATCATATGGAGACTCCAACTTGAGCAATAATCAAACTAGCACTAATAAAATACCAACAACCAAGTCGGAAGTCATAATCAAGTATCCACAACTTTCAATTTTTTTAAATTTGACACAAAAAAATGCAGTACAAAAATAATAATAATAAAATCACAATTGAGGCAAATAATTTTTTTCAAAAATAATAGTTTCTCCCCCAAACCTAAATGATGCATTGTCCTCAATGTAGCAAAGAAAAAATAGAACATGAGAAGTTTAAGGGTTACCTCATATGGTGAACAAGTTCTTTTTTTATTTCCTGCAATTGGTTAGTGACAAAAAAAAAAAAAAAAAAGACCAAGAACAATTATATTATTAGAAGCTATGAAGCAGAACAATCAAATCATTTCCTTTTATTCTCTTCTTGTAATTTACAATGTATGGATCGTCCCAACAAAAATTATACGAAACAACCAAAATTAATTTAGCAAATTGTTTAATCATGTGTGTCAAGAACAGAGCAAAAATAGAGGCAAGATCAGCATACCATGGAAATATTTGTTTGAATAACAATGTTTGTATCAAAATGTTATGAGTATGTTTGGGAGTTTCAGCTCCAAAGACAAAATCCCATTCCACACTACTATTATCTCTAATGTGGTCAACTTTACTCCATGCACCAGCTTGGTCACAATGACTATGAATGCCGACTGGATTATCCTCTATTGGCTCCAAAAATCGATCTATAGGCTTATGTGATAGAGATTTCTTCTCACAGTCCGGTGACTCCATAACAAATGGGTGTGGTGGTGACAAAGAATGCGGGGGACAAACCCCTTTAGATATCCACTGATCAATACTCAACCATGGAGCAGAGTCTACCAATGTGCAAATTTGTTCAATCTCACCAATATTGCAATTACTTGTAAAGTGATCTAAGTCCTCATGATTTGACTCGATAAAAGTCCCTAGACCCAAACAGACATTATCTTTTTCTGACTCCGCTAAAATTTTCTCCACTGACATACTCATTGGCTCATTAATTACCCTAGACTCCAAGTGTGAGAGTAGATACATATGTTCCTGCGCATCAGAAGAGTAAGCGGTGTCACTTGCGACAACCTGCCAGTTTGGATTAACGATAGATCCACTATAAATGTCCTCTTCCTCAATCTCCCTCATTCGATTGGCCAATTGCTCCAATTGATTTTCTAATTTCGAAATGGCTTGAGTCTGAAAGTGATTAAGCTCTGCTATGGATTGAGTAGCCAAGAAAGTGCTATTTTCAATTTCAGCCATCAATGCTTTAATAGTGACCTCTAACGATGACTGTTGTTGTGGTGCAACAAAGTGAGACACAGAAGCTTGAGCATGTAAAGGCTGAGATTGAAGAGGATATGACTGTGTCGGGTATGACTCAATGGAATGGCTAAAATTCGGGAAAAATTGCTCATCATGTGAATGCAAAGGTTGCCCACCTATATGTGTAGGAAATTGATTTTGTGTGTAAGAATAATTAAAATGATTCCCAGGTTTGGATTGTACATCTCATGAAAAGAATGACAAATGGACCTTCAAAATTATTTCGTGCATTAGCTTGCTTATAATAATACGAAGGACAAGTTTCTATTGTATGCCAAGTGCTATAACATATAGAGCATGCGCGATAATGATCTTGATTGAAGAAATCCATGCTTCTGGACAAAATAAAAAAAAAACTCAGCTGCAAAATAAAAAGAAAAATAGCAAAAGTAAGTTAAGATTAATTAGAGACTAACCTGTACGTGACTTGTTGCTTCTAACTCCAAACACCGTGGTGCATGGTAAATACGTACAGTGGTTCCCAAAATTATTTCAGTCAAGCACTTGTAGCCGACTTGGAAATCTCGGCCGATAAAAACAAATAAAAAAAAAAACAGCTCTACTGTGTGACAGCAACCACAAAAATACTTAGTGACAAAAGGCAATTACTACTAATCAGAGATTCACGGAAACTTGTTTTTTTTTTTTTCTCAAGTTTTCTTTTTCAATGCTAACTAAACTAGTAGAAGAGTGAAATCAATTCAAATCACTAGATTTCCTAAAAAAAATAATTAAGTCCCTGGCAACGGCGCCAAAAACTTGATGTGAAATTTTAATGTACTCGCAAGCGCATGAATCGTACCGAAATATAGTAAAGCAAGAGCGAGGTCGAACCCATAGGGACTTGTGATTTTTTATAGGAAAACTAAATAATTTTAAAGTGATTAAACCCTAACCTAGTTGACAAAAAGTTGTGATTGATTTTATAAACTAAAAATTAAGTAAAAATAATGAACTAAATTATCAAAGACAAGAAAATTAAAGTTTCTTTTTAATCAATGGAAAAAAAAATACTAAGGTTTCGGAATCCACACCCATTAACTCGTATCATTATATATTCATGATCATTAACTTTACCCAAAATTTCTTCATAATAATCTGAAAGCTAATTCTGTTACCATGGAAAATGTCGTCGTGAAAGTTCATCAAAAAGTCTAATGTTTGTTCCTCTTCGCTCACAAATATAAAACCAAATCATTAATTGTATCTGCTTTTAACAAATCATAATAAATATCCAGTTTTATAGTTAACGATGAAAAACCAGCGTTCAATGATAAAGACAATTCCAAATCATGAGAAAAACATGATTGAACTCATATTCAGAATTTATCCGTAACAATTGATTTGGAATAAGAACAATTTAATCATAATCGAAACCGCATTTTCGGGTAAAATCAAATCTCATAAACATATAAATAATAATCGTTAATGGGGCTTCATCCTCAACCCTAGTTAAAGAGTTTAGCCGCTCATGGAGTACGGAAACATGATCAAATAATAAAAGAACTCCATTGAAGAAAATAAGGTCTCACAAAATATGAAAAGAAGTTCAACACTTATTCCTCCTTGCTCCAGCCGTGGCCTCTGATCTTCGAATTGTCGTCGTGATCGTCAACTCCAGCCGAGGTAGTGCTCCTCTTCTTTTTGCCGTCAATAAATTCCCTAGCGAAAATCCATTGGCCTTCTTAAATAGAAATTGCCGAGATTTATTTTCTTAAAATAAGGAGAATCCTTGTTTCTCTCAATGATTTCCTTCCAAAAGCATTGCCGAGTATTTCCTTCCAAGAGTGGACTTCATCATCTAATAAAATTCTCAATCTTAAAATATAGCATCATTGGGCAAAATAAGACCCATGTCCAGATCCTTAGGGGTAATCAGTAGGGAAATTTCCATATTAACTTTGCATTTTGGGCTGATTTCGAATTAACAAGTCTTACGACGATTGAGATGGTGCAAATATCATTTTTCCTGCATAATTAAATAATTAAAGTGAATTATCAAAAAGGAAATAATAATATCTAATTAACGCAATAAAGAACTAGAAAATATGTGACATTGGGACTTTAATAGGTCAATATTTTGTGCATCATTGATCGAGGAATGATTTAAGCTCTTACAGTCTTGGTGCCGGATGAGCATTTGCAAGACCAAATAAGTGTACAAATTGAGGAATACAAGCAGGCAACATGTGACTTCAATATGCTGCTTGCCATTCGTCAACGAGAGAAACTATCTCCAGGTAATCTTTTCATTTTCAGTATGCCTATTTTATCTTGTAAGTTTCCAAATTTTTATCTAGTAAATTGTTAAGTTTTCAATCTTTTAATTTCATGGTGGGGGCAATTCAGAGGTTTAGTTCCAGAGTTCAAAGGTTTGCTATTCGAGTACTTAGCCAATGTTGCAGTGCAACTGGATGCGAAAGAAATTGGAGTACGTTTGAGTTTATCCATTCTAAGAAGTGGAATAGACTAGAGCTCAAAAGACTCAATGATTTAGTCTATGTGCGTTATAATTTGAAGCTTTGAGAAAAGTAATTGTTTCAAAAGTTGTTACTTAATTTTTACTCCCTCCGTCCTTTATTTATAGTCCGGTATTCTATTTTGGGTTGTCCTTTAATAAGTGTTCCTTTTGTAAAGTTAGTGGGTAAAAGTTGGTAAAGTGTCTATTTTATCCGTAAAAATAGATTCCATGTTGAAAAGTAAGTGATTAAAGTGTAATGATGATGGGTAAGTAGGGAAAGTGGAGGAAAAAGTTGATGTGAAACGTATAATGATGATGTCTTTTTAATAAGTTGGAATTACGAAGCAGAACACTTAAAAAGGGACAGAGGGAGTATTTAATATGCTTTCAAAATGGATCTTATAAATTGTGATAATTACTTTTGTAGGATTATTAGGCGAACAAAAGACGCACTTGACCCAATTAGTCTTGAAAACATAGATGTGTTGGATGATTGGGTGAGTGAAGAGCCTAGTCTACTTGACGAAGAGGATATTGCATGGGAGATTGTTGAACCACCATCTTTAGAGGCATTGACGTTAGATGACGGTGATCAGGAGCCTAACTTTGATGATGCTGCTGATGATTTTCCAAATGAGAACGAGAGCCAGTATGATTATTGGGAGTTTGGAGGACACAATGACCTTTATGTTTATATTGAGTGACAACCTATGTTTTTTTTAGATGTACTTCTTAAGTCCCTTTTGGTGCACTTTGCGTATATTTTGCGATTATGGATATGTACTTGATATTGAGTATGTTTTGCGGAACTTGGAACTTTTTCTTGTTAATTTGAAGTCACTTATGTGAATTTTGTTAGCTTAATATAGGTATTTTATGATGAATTGCATGGTACGGGGGATTTTTTTGAATTGTAATTATATATAATTATTATATATATATTGTAGTTGCGGTAAATCCGAAACGGTACCCGGTATTTGACCGGTATCGGTATGTACCGTACCAGTAGGAAAACTGGCACCCTGGCCGGTACGGTATTTAGAACATTGGATGAAACTAGCCTTGAAAAGTAACTGGATTGGCCCAACTAGTTAGTTAGGAATTAACTATACTTGCCAAGTAAAATCTTTAGATAAGAAATGTAATTTTATAAATTAATTTTTTTTTGTAACCAAGTAAATATACAAGTGTATATATAAGCTCACTTGTCTTTAGAAAATGGCTAGATAGCCCAATGCGTAGTAATTCAATTTTACGAAGAATGAATTTAATTATGATGGACTATTAGAAATTAAAACTGAATCTATAAAGTAATCCAAGAATTAATTAAAGAACTTCAAATATTTAACGAAACTTTTATTACTAAAAATCGGAGTTATTACACATTTTGAGCTGAAACCTCACATAATACAACTTCTTCCTACATTTCATAGGGTTGAACGAGAGGATCCTTACATGCATTGTAGGGGGATGAAAACAACTGGTGCTCGGATTAACACCAATATGCAACAGCCACACGTGCCTCTTCACCGGAACCCTAATTCGTCATTGGAACCCTAATTGCAAGACAGACAAGGGGTGAGGGCACCTTTGGTTCTCGTAGCAAAGGCCCTCCGATGCCAAAGTTAGTATCACGAACTAATTGAAAGCCCTAATTATCAGTGGGCAAATAACAAGAATGCAACGTATTGCGTACCTTTTCCTCTAGGGTTTCCTTATATTTATAGATTCATAGATGCTTGCTGCCCAAGCATCTATGTTCCTCTAGGATTCCTATTTCGCATAGGAAACCCATGATACCATGGATTCTCATTCCCTTATCAAGTCATTACCTTTAGTCCTTTTAGGATTCTTTTCCATAACTGGCCGAACATCCTATTCACGTTGGGTGTCTTTCCTAGATCCTATATACTCGGAATCTCATTTCTTTACGGGATATTACTGTTCTGGAACCTTTTAGGGCGTTCCTGCCGCCTTAATATTTAGGGCTACTTCTTTCTCTGTTCGGCAACCTCTTTGCCGAACATTCCATCTGGGCCAATGACCTCTCATGTCACTGGTCCACACCATTATGCCTTGCTAATTGACTTCACGTGTCTTTTGTCTGCATATGCCGAACAGACCGTATGGACCATTGACTCCTCTTGTCACCGGTCCATATCGCCGTTCTCCATCATACTCAGTGCCGTCTACCGTATTCATCACATGCTCTCCTACATCACGTGTTTGGCTACTAACTGTATCTGTTCGGGAATACCTCCCTACGATTGCTCCCCAGCTTTGCCTGTTGCCACTGTTCAAGGGTTACAAGTAAAGCTAGAATTTAGACCTTGAGCCGAGCTCCTCGAGTCTTGTGTAGATATAATACCCAAACCCATTGATTTTTTTGGCGGCTTAATCATCATTTCCTCGAAGTAACGGTTCCACATGGCGTGTTTCATACGTCTTGCATTTAATTCTGACTGACGTTTCAGCCAAAACGGCGTCAGAATGGCATCCTTTGAAGCCCTCTTTCCGTTACCTTTCTTGTAACGGCGTAGGGGATGACGTTTTCACTTCCATCCCTTACCCTTAAACCCCAAAATGGGGTTCCTTTTGGGTGTTTACTTAAAAAGAAATCGAATGTCAGTTTTCTCTCTCAAAAACCAGGCGAAAGCTGACTTCTTCTTCCTTCCGCCATCGCCGCCGTCTGCTACTTGATTGCATCTCAGGCAACCACTGCAACAGCTTCGTAAGACTCTCACTCTCACTTCCCTTTGCGCCATTTTCTGAGATTCATTCCCAGACTTTATCCTCTTATTTTAGGGTTTCTCTGCCTGTTCATCTCCTTTATATTCATGGTAGAAAATAACGAAAACCTTCCCAAACCTAGCAAGTTTAGAAAGCTCTGTGAAACTCCTATTGCCATGGCAGCATTTAGGGCCGAATATAACGTTCCTGATAACGTGGGACTTGAGCTTGCCCCTTTAGGTGCCGATAGGGACGGTGGTTCTTGGGATAGAATGTGCATCCCCATCGTGGCGATCGTCGAGGGTAGGGTTCGTTTCCCCCTTCACCCACTACTCTGCCAAGTTCTAAATTGGTATCGCCTTACCCCCATGCAAGTTTCAACGAATGTGTTTAGGTTGGTGATGGGGATTATAGCCCTAGATAGGATTCTGGGGACCCAACTAGGAATCTGGGACATCCAGTGGTTGTATAGTATAGTGCTAAATCCTGAGTACAATACGTATTACTTCAAGGTTAGAAGGGTAGACAAGAGTCTCGTGCTAAACTTGCCAGATTCTGCTCGTGACGACGAGATTGATTTCCTCTATGTAACCGGAGCATTCGAGCCAATAGGGGAAGATGGCCAAGTGGTAGGGCTCCATTGCCCCCACATATGGGGCTATCCACGTATACTCTTAATTTTGACTTGCAATTCTTTGTTTACTGCCTTCTCGTAGCTCTTCCATGTTTTTAATTTACAATTTGGATTTTAATCCTACAGCGGATAACGCTAACAAGCATCCTAGACGAGAGCCAAGTTACGTCCGAACAGAGGACATCAATAGGATTTTAAAGTATACAGGCGAGCCTGGTACCCAAACAGCTGGTCGGGGTCGTAACGCTGACGTATTGCTGGGATACGACCCTTCTTACAGAGGTGTTATCGACAGAAGACTTGCCCATCCAAGTACCAGCGCTGCTTCTACCTCCACTGCTCCCCAATCGCGGAGTTCGAGATTGCAGGCTGGAGTTACCCTTGCCGGACAGCCAGGTGAAGTTTCGATTCTCGAGGGCATTCCCTTGACACATGTGGTGCTCAAAAGATCTGAACGAAGACAAGTCATCTCTGAACAACAATCCGAATAGCCCAGTCCCCTTTGTGTTACCAGCCAGTCGTCTTCTTCCGGCTACTCTCGATCTCCACCAGACCCAAGTACGATGACTCGCCAACCCCTTGACCTTAGCACCCTTCTCACCGTCTCCACGTGGGGGCGTGGTGCTAGCAGTAAGGTGGCATCGACTAGTGTTACCACCCCCCCCCCCCCCCACGATCTCGTCGCACTAGAGAGGGGTTAACACAATCATCTTCTTCTCTTCGGGAACACAATAGTTCCCTTGAGGCTGCTGATGCACATCGGGACAAACGTCCCCGGAACCAAGAAGCCGGAGATATTGAAGCTTTAGCTGCTTCATTACCGTTGGAGACTCCTCCGCCGAGCATCCAGATCACTCCTGATGTCTGGACCCCTCAACTCATGAGGGGGGACCGGCTTGTAAACGTCGGGGATAGTGCCAGCTCCTCTGAAACTGCACTAGCCTTAGCACAGGGCTTATCGCTTCCTATCGACATGCAGAAAGAATCCTCATCGTCTGCAGATAGAATTGTGTCCACTGGTCTCGTCAGTGGAATCAAGGTAACTAAAATTCTTCTTCTAGCTTTACTCTTCTTGTAGCAGTTAAAATCTTTTAATTTATGTTTGGTATTTTTATAGTTTATCCAAAAAATGATGACACTGGGCCAAAAGTTTCAAGAAGCTGATGCCGAGAGAATTAGGCTTTTGAATGACAATACGAGGCTGCTCCATACAGTCTTAAGGCTAGAGAGAGAGAGAGAGAGACAAGGCCAAAGCAGATTGTACTGAAACAAAGGGCAAGCTTGAGACGGCTGAGGATAGTCTCAATCAAGCTCTTGTAGAAATTGGCAGCACCAAAAAAACTGCATACGAAGAAGGTTATCAAAAGGGCTTCGACACAACAACGGCCAGCTATGTGGATTAGATGCCAGTTATTCAAGACCAGATCTGGGTTGCTTGCTGTGAGGCATGTCTGACGAAGGTGGGGGTTGTTGAGGATTCCCCCATCTGGAAGGAGAACGATTTACCAAGCCCCCGAATCGTAACCTCTCAAGCGCATGATGATACTCCTACTGATGATGTCGATCAGCAGATTGATGACTTTGCAGATGCCGATGAAGAAATACAGATAGAGTCTCAGGATGCTGCAGTCGAGCATATATCTGTTCAGGAGGTGACCATTGAGACCATTGTCCCAGAAGAGAATGCTGTTGCTGGTGGTGGTAGTGTTGGAACTGACGCTCCCCCAGAGATTCAGAGCCTAGGCTGAATTGGCAGGCAAGTAACTTAGTTCCATTTATTTTTCCTTTTAAACCTTAAACAATTTGGCTGGTCCTGCGTGACCATGGAATATCAACCCTGTGTGGTATCAGTACTTTCGTACTTTTGATAACACAGGTATTCGGCCCCTCATGGCGTATCACTTGGTTTGTTCGGCCATGAACCTAAACAAAAAGTTTCTCAGTATTTTTTGTTTCCAAGGAGTGTTGCATCATATGCAATTTCTTTAAGCTTATTCGTACTTGCTTTCTGCATGTTCTCGTATGCATCCTAAAGTTTATTCATACTTAGATTCTACTAAGTATATTCATACTTAGATATCTGTAAGTTTCTCGTACTTAAGTATCTCATACTTATTTCAAGCTTTTTCATGCTTTAAGCAAAAGCTAAGTATTCTCGTACTTAGACAATTTAGCTAACATATGCTCGTTATGTTTTAAGCCAAGTGTTTCATACTTGGATACGAAATATTTATTTCGTATTTGCTTGTAAGTATCTTGTACTCTAGCAGTTCATACTTTAGTCTGATTTCGAATACCCAAGTTGTTCGCTATATATTCAAACATACGAGGTTAAGTGTTTGGATATGTGTATTTGTACGTGGCATTCGTGCCTATCCCCTGCTCCCTAATACGAATAGAGAAAAGCAAGTTTATAATTCATATTCCAAAAATTCGATATGGATGGAAAGATGTTTTTATTCATAAACTTAGAAACTCAAGGGGTCGTTACTCGTACCCCATGTAACTAATAAATAATAGATAACAAAGGAGCTCTTATTCGTAGCATCCAAACAAGCACACAGTGTACTCTAAAATAAAATAAAACTCAAGGGGTCGTTACTCGTGCCCCTTGCAACTAATAACTATTAGAAAACTATTAGAAAACAAAGGAGTTTTGTTCGTAGCTCCCACACAATCACGTAGTGTGCTTTAAAATAAAAAAAAAACTCAAATTCTTTTAAACAAAGAATTTTCTGAGATTATGAACGTTCCAAGGCCTTGGAACCGGATTCCCATCCAAGTCAGCCAATCGGTAGGCCCCAGTGCCCACAATCTCAGTGACTCAATACGGACCTTCCCAATTGGCCCCTAACTTGGCCTCGTTGGCCACCTTGGTATTGCCAAGCACCTTTTGTAGTACAAGGTCCCAACACCAAACTCTCGAGGGTGAACATGTTTGTTGTAGCTTTTCATCAGTTGTTCCTGGTAAGAAGCCAGATGCACTAGGGCCCTTTCCCTCCTTTCCTCGGCGAGATCAAGCTCAATTTCGAGGGCCTTGTCATTGCCCCCACTTTCAACCAATGCAATCCTATTGATTGGCAGACCAATTTCCAAAGGTATTACTGCCTCTGTTCCATATGCCAAAGAATTGGGGGTTTCCCCCGTAGACCTCCTAGGAGTTGTTCGGTAAGCCCACAAGACAAGTGGCAATTCGTTGGGCCATTTCCCCTTTGCTTTGTCCAACCTCTTCTTGATCTCGTCAAGTATAGTTTTGTTGGATGCTTCTGCCTGCCCATTACTCTGAGGTTAGGCTGGGGTTGAGTAGTAATTCCTTATGCCATATTGAGCACAGAAAGCTTTAAACTTTTTCTGAAACTGGGACCCATTATCAGTAATCAATGAATAAGGGACCCCAAAGCGAGTGATGATACTCTTCCATACGAACCTTTCTATCATAGGTTCAGTGATTTTGGCCAGTGGTTCTGCCTCAATCCACTTAGTAAAATAGTCCGTTGCCACTAGCAGGAATTTTCGATTCCCAGTTGCTTTGTGTAGTGGGCCCACAATGTCTATTCCCCATTGAGCAAACGGCCAAGGACTCGTCAATGGCACCAAGTCTTCTGCTGGCGTTCGAATCATTGATGAGAATTTCTGACACTTCTCGCAAATTTTCACATACACCTTTGCTTCTTCTTGCATGTGTGGCCACCAGTAGCCTTGGGTAATTGCTCGGTGGGCGATGGATCTGCCTCCAGCATGACTCCCACACGTTCCCTCTTGGATTTTGTGAAGAAATCTTTGCACCATCTCGGGGTGTACGCACAACAAATATGGGGCCGTGAAGGATTTTCTATATAGCTTACCCTCTGGGGACAGCCAAAACCTTGCAGACTTGGTTTTAATCTTATGAGCTTCCTTTTTATCGGTGGGGAGCGTTTCATCTCGTAAAAAATCCACTATCAGGTCCATCCAACTTGGACCTTGGTTCACGTCCAAGACCAACTCTACACACCTTCCAATGCTTGGCTCTGTCAGATACTCAACTGCTACCCTTCGCTTGAGTTCAGTTGGAACAGCTGCGGCTAACCAAGCCAAAGAATCGGCATGAGCATTCTGTCTCGAACTTATCTGTTCAATGTGAATCCTTTCGAAGGTATCAAGTAAATCCTTGGCTGCTTCCACATACGCTGCCATCTTTTCATTCTGGGCTTGGTATTCCCCGGACAGTTGATTAACCACGAGCTGTGAATCACAATACACCCTGACTCATTTTACTTTCAGAGTCTTTGAGCTTCTCAATCCAGCTAAGAGTGCCTCATATTCCGCCACATTGTTTGATGCATTGAAACCAAGCCGAACAGATAGCTCGATCATTACTCCTTCTGGAGGAAAGAGGACAACCCCAATTCCTGAACCAGTATTACATGCTGATCCATCGACGAATAACTTCCATTCCATGGGGTGCTGTTCGGCTGGGACTTGGTTGTTCGTGGGTGATGTCTTAGTCACCTGTTCCTTTCTCATAGGAGGCAGGGGAGCTACTGCAGGAGAAAATTCTACCACAAAATCAGCTAACACTTGGCCTTTGATTGCTGTACGCGGCTGGTAATCAATATCGTATTGGCTTAACTCGACGGACCACGTCGAAATCCTTCCCGAGAAATCTGCTTTTCGTAGTAGTGACTTCAACGGAAACTAAGTATAAACCACAACCTTCTGGCTTTGGAAGTAGTGTGGCAAATTCCTTGTGGGTGTCCTAAGTGCCAGGACTAGTTTCTCTAGGGGCAGATATCTCATTTCTGCATCCAGCGGCATCTTGCTAACATAGTAAATGGGGATTTGCTCGGTTCCCAAATCCCTTAATAGGACTGCACTTACAGCATGTTCAGAAACAGCTAAGTACAAAACTAAAGACTCACCTGGCTGTGGAGTTGACAAAAGTGGAGCCTCGGCCAGATACTTCTTCAGGTTCTGGAAGGCTTGCTCGCACTCTGCTCCCATTCGAATCCCTCCCTCTTTTTCATAACTGAAAAAAGGGCCTACACTTATCACTTGACCTGCTGATAAATCTGCTAAGTGCTGCAGCCATTCCGGTCAACCTCTGGACTTCTTTCGTGTTTTTGGGACTTTGTAGCCTTTGCAAGGCCGTGATTTGATCAGGATTGGCCTCTATCCCTCTCATGGTCACCAAATGGCCTAGGAACTTTCCAAAACCGATTCCAAATGCACACTTCGAGGCTTTGAGCTTCAATTTGTATTCCCTCAGGATTCCAAAAGCTTCTTTCAAATCCGCTATGTATCCCTGTTTATCTTGACTCTTCACCACCATATCGTCTATGTAAACCTCCATGGTGTTGCCGAGCAGCTTTTTGAACATATGGTCACAAGTCTTTGGTATGTTGCCCCAACGTTTCTTAGCCCAAAAGGCACAACGCTATAGCAATACAACCTCGTGGTGTGATAAAAGAAATCTTCTCTTGATCAAGCCCAAACATAGCAATCTGATGATATCCTCGATATGCGTCGAGGAAACTCATTCGCTTGTATCCAGCAGTTGTGTCAACCAACTGTTCTATCCTTGGAAGAGGGAGACTATCCTTTGGACATGCCTTGTTTAGGTCTGTGAAGTCTACACAGACATGCCACTTCACATTCTTCTTCCTTACAACCATGGTGTTGGATAACCATTCTGGGTAGTAAACTTCACGTATTGCTTTGGCCTTCAGCAAACGATCGACTTCTTCAATTACAGCATCCACATCCTGCATGGCTGCCCTCCGCTTTTTCTGAATGATCAGTTTATGCTGAGGGTCAACATTTAAATGGTGACAGATCACACCTGCATCTACTCTGGGCATCTCCTCTGGTAACCATGCAAATACATCGATATGTTCCTTCAGAATTTTTATCAATTCAGCCTTTTCGTCTGCTGGCAATGATTCTCCAACTAAGAAATATCTTTCAGGATCAATCTCGTTGATCAGTATTTTTTCCAGGCTTCGACCACTTTTTCTGCTGGGCTTCTTCCGACATCCTCGATAGTTGGTTGATCTGGTACTTCTAACGTATGAACATGATGGGCCTTTGGGGCTCTTTTAACGATGGAAATTAAACACTATTGGGCCACTTTCTGATTGCCTCTAATTACTTCGACCCCATTAGATCCTGGGAATTTCACCATCTGGTGGTAAGTTGAGGAGACAACTCTCATCTTGTGCAGCCATGTCCTCCCTATAATCGCATTATAAGAAGAAGGAACATCTACAACTAAAAAGTATGTCCTCAACACCACTGATCCAGCCCGAACTGGCAATGTTACCTTTCTAAGAGGCCAGACTGCTCTTGCACCGAACCCAATCAGGGGTGTTATGGATTGCTTTAAGTCTGTTTGGGCCAGCCCTAGCTTCTTGAACGCATCGTAGTACATTACCTCTGTACAACTCCCCGAGTCCACTAGGATTCTCTCAATGTCATATTCCTCAATTCATAAGGTTATGACTAGAGCATCGTTGTGGGGTATTTGGACTTCTCCCAAATCCTCATCTGTGAATGCTATGCTTTCGTTGCACACATCGTTTCTTCGCCGTCTCTTGTTTCCCAATTGCATAGCGTGCAGATCGTGCTTGACTTGCCTCTAGAGTAGCCTAATCTCATTTCTCGCATAAGGTGCGGCCAACCCATGTATCATATGGATTACCCCTTTAGGATTTTGTTCGTAATCCAGTTCCATGGCTTTCCCTTTATCCTTGGGATCCTCCTGGATGAATTCTTTGAGATAGCCCCGAGAGACTAAATCATCAAGGTGCCTTTTATACATTTCACAATCTTCAGTCATGTGGCCCCAATCTTTGTGGTAGCTACAGTGCTGATTCGTAGCACGTTTTGCGTCTTTATCTCCGCCTAGACTTGGGGGCCACTTGAAGTATGGCTGATTCTTTATTCGATAAAGAATCCTATAAATTGGTTCCTTCCAAACTGTAGTGATAGAAAAGAAAGACTTGGGGTCAGGAGTTTGCTTATCTTTGTATGACTCTTTCTTCGTTTGTCCGTACTCTTTCCTCTCCCCGTAAGTCTTATGTTCTGGCTTATCTACCTTTCTAACAGGTGCCTTTGGCTGTTCGGCAACAAACTTGCCGTCTTCCCGGAGTATGTCATCCTCCATCCTGGCATGTTGTTCTATCCTTTCCATTAGTTTAGCCAAGGTTGCTATTGGATGTTTGTTCAGTGAACGGCGTAGTTCTCCCCAAACAGGCAAGCCAGTCTTAGAAGTGGCTATAGCATTCTCTTCACTGCAACTTTCAATCTCGTTGAAAGTCTCCCAGTACTTCTTAGCATAGTCCCTAATTGGTTCATTTTCTACCTGCTTTATAGTGGAAAGACTCTCAAACGTTTTTGGAGCTTTCTTGCTTGTCAAGAACCGAGCAGTAAATTCTTCGGCCAACTGCCTCCATCCTCGTATGGATCGTGGGGCCAGTTTATGAAACCAAGACAAGGCCACCTTCCTGAGACTTGAAGGGAACATCTTGCACAGGATGACGTCATCCCCATCATGCATGAACATAGCCTGCTGATAGTGTTGTATGTGAGCTACGGGGTCCGCGTTTGTCTCGTAAAGTATGAACGTACCGTGCTTCACTCTGCTCGGCAACCTAGGCTCTTGTAGCCTTTTTGAAAAAGGGGAAGCTGCTATGTTACTTAGGGCCTTTCGTGCTGCTTCTCGTGCAGTCACTGTCCCATCCTTGTATTCTTTAGCTTTGTGAGCCACATTCTTGGCCCAATCTGTATCAGGTCTCTTGTACCTGTCCCTATGGTGTTTTTTGATCCTACTTTCCTCAGGGGTGGAGATTCGGCTTCTCTCTTGTCGCGAAGTAGCCCTCCACCTGATTGGACTCTGGTATGGACTCTCGCTCTTCCTTTTTTGTGAAAAAGCCTTCCCCCGTCCTAGAGTTGGGGCTTCTGCTCCTACTCCTTCGTCTTCGTGAAGAAGCCCTCTCATAGTCCACCATGGCATACCTGTCTCCCTTTGACTTTCTTTGTGACAGCCCAGAGTCCTCAGGATGCTCTCGGACCCCATTCTATCTCGCGGATCTCTTGCTCTCGTCTTTTTATCAATCGAGCAAACTCCTCGATCTCCTTCCTCTTTCTATCGAGGACATCTTCACTGTTATGTATACTTCGTGTAACCGATGCCTCTCTTCGGTGGGATGTGCTCCTTCTCGTGGAGCCCGTAGTTGTCCTGCCTTGTCTACCAGTGGGCTTTCTCGGAGCACCTGGTGGAGATTTATCTCCTCCACCACTTAACTGGTCCTTTGGATTGAACGGCGTGGCTGGATCTTCTTCCACCATGATTGTTTTTCAGAGAATTGGTTCGTTTCCCACAGACGGCGCCAATTGTAGGGGGATGAAAACAACTGGTGCTCGGATTAACACCAATATGCAACGGCCACACGTGCCTCTTCATCGGAACCCTAATTCTTCACTGGAACCCTAATCTGCAAGACAGACAAGGGGTGAGCGCACCTTTGCTTCTCGTAGCAAAGGCCCTCTAATGCCAAAGTTAGTATCACGAACTAATTGAAAACCCTAATTATTAGTGGGCAAATAACAAGAATGCCACGTATTGCGTACCTTTTCCTTTAGGGTTTCCTTATATTTATAGATTCATAGATGCTTGCTGCCCAAGCATCCTTGTTCCTCTAGGATTCCTATTTCGTATAGGAAACCCAGGATATCATGGATTCTCATTCCCTTATCAAGTCATTACCTTTAGTCCTTTTGGGACTCTTTTCCATAACTGGCCGAACATCCCATTCACGTTAGGTGTCTTTCCTAGATCCTATATACTCGGAATCTCATTTCTTTACGGGATATTACTGTTCTGGAACCTTTTAGGGCGTTCTTGCCGCCTTAATATTTAGGACTACTTCTTTCTCTGTTCGGCAACCTCTTTGCCGAACATTCCATCTGGACCAATGACCTCTCATGTCACTGGTCCACACCATTATGCCTTGCTAATTGACTTCACGTGTCTTTTGTCTGCATATGCCGAACAAACTGTATGGACCACTCTTCTTGTCACCGGTCCATATCGCCGTTCTCCATCATACTCAGCGCCGTCTACCGTATTTATCACATGCTCTCCTATATTACGTGTTTGGCTACTAACTGTAGCTGTTCAGGAATACCTCCCTACATGCATGTTGAAGACTTCCTTGAAATTTGTGCTACTTTTAGGTTTCAAATTTTTTTTGATGAGTCTCTTAAGTTGTGCCTTTTTCCCTTCTCACTAAAAGACAAAGCAAAGGCATGGTAAAACTCGCTATCCTCTGGCTCAATTACTTCATGGGACACCCTTGTTAAAAAGTTTATTTCAAAATTCTTTTCAATGTCTAGAATGACTATTCTAAAGAGAAAGATTATTGATTTTTATCAAGAAGAACGTGAAATTTTTTATAAGAGTTGGGAGAGATTAAAGATCTTATTTTAAAGTGCCCCCTCATGATTTTGAAACATGGAGACTTAATTAATATTTTTCTATAATGGTCTACCTCAGTCTAACTGCAATATGATTGAGTCGATGAACAGTGGTGGTTTTCTAATTCTTAGGGGTGATGCAGCTTATGTGTTTCTTAAAAATTTGTAAAAAAGCTCTCAACATGGCCTCCTCCGCAGTCGCCATCATTGCCGCCCAACCGCTTCTTCCATTACTACCCAAACGCCTCCTCGATCAAACTCCTCCACAACCCCTCAAACGCCACAGCCCGGGCTAATCACTCCCAAAACATGCCTCCAACAGCCTAGCAAATGCCGCCTCCCTATTCCATCTACTCCAACAGCCTATTGAGCGTGTGTTAACTGTTAACCATAGCTATTAATTAAGCTCCAAGTAGCAAAATTATATATATAGTGTTAAAAAAGAGAGAAATTTATAATTTTAAACGCCTCACGTTTGGCACAATTACATCATAGTTGTGGAGTCCACTATATGAGATTAAGCTAAATTTTATACATCAGTGTATTTATAACACGAAAGTCGATGGAATCAAGTGACCTCACTTGATAGTGTCTCCAACCTCCCTCGAACCACTTGATAGGGTCCCCCACCTCACACCCTAAAATTCTTAAATTGTATAGCTTCTAGATTGAATTGTATTATGACAAACTTATTTAAGGCAGTCTCCGTTAAACATTACTACTAGATAAGAGTTCAAATTCTTTTAGCAGGCCAGGGGTGAAAATTAGGAGTTTTCTGCTACCGCTATTGTGGATCCTACCGGGTGTTTATTGTAATTATCTATACGACTGTACCGTTCATGCTGCTAGCATTTTAATTTGCTTACGAGTTAAGTTTTCCAAAAACTTTAGATTCCGATGATCGCTATTATCTTTTGATGTAGAGCATAGCGTAGCACATTTGTTACTACAATTCTACAAATATGTGTTGTCTTTCTTTTATTTTATTTAACTAAAGACATTTTTCAGAAGTTTTGATTAATCTTCTGGAGACTAATCTCATTATTCATCAGCAGAGGCCTAATTAAAGTCAAGTGATGGAAAGCCCATATGAATTGATCCCCCAGTAATTCATAGCACCTAGAACGTTTGAAACCTAAGATCAAGATGAAGCAAACCCTTTAATTTCCGGCATTGACCATCCGATCAATCACTTAGGTTTACACCAATTATGTTCTTGAAATCTGTTGCACAATGACAATCAAACCGATCTCTAAACAGAAAGATTTCAAAACACGTAAGAAAATGTACAAACACCAAAAAGCTACTTTATCACTATTCAAACATGCATAAAATAGGATCATCAGGAATATATACGTACATTCAAGAGCGGAGTTGGGGGGCTGCTGTCCCTTCAAGGGACAGCAGCGTGCTGTCCCGGCTAAGGGGGTTCTGCTCCGATCGCTCCGATAATCGAAAACGTTCACTACGTAGAGCTCATCGAGTTAAACAAATATGCAAAAAATCAGTTCGATCGAATATCATTAAGTGCCGAATTGAAACCTTTTTGTCTTGAAAAGAATGGATCCGGAACATTGAATCAAATCTACTAGAACCCATTATTGGCAAGTTATATGTGTTTCGATTCGGTATTTAATGATATCCGATCAAGCTGATTTTTTGCATACTTATTCAACTCTACGAGCTCTATGAAGTGAACGTTTCCGATCGTCGGAGCGACACCAGAGCCCCCCCAAGTCCTTCACAGCCTAGCTAGATACAGCAAGAGAGAAAAATTACAACTCAGACATGCAAAGATTACTTAAGCATAGAAAATCAAGAACTGATCAAATCAACACATTCAGATAAATGCATGGTTGATTCGAATAGCTAGCTAGCTATTTCCTCCATGGACTGAGATCTTGCCAACAAATTTACAGAAACCACATTTCATCAGCTTCATGGCCTTCTCTCCACTCTCTTCTTCTTTCTCTCTCCTGATCTTCCTGCACACAATCTTCTCCAACAAATCACCAAAACAGCCCACCATTGAAGACCCTTTAGCCTTTCCAGATCCTCTCTCCTCCTCTGGTACTGGGAAAGCAGCAGAAGAGTGAGAAATCTGTTTTTTCGGTTGCCACGATCCGCTGAGAAATGGCAACGCCAGTACATGCCTGTCGATCACATGACCGAGGGAAGCCAGTTCGTATGAATCATACAAAGGGCTTCCACAATCCCATACCTTCATTACTAATCCTTCATCTTTCTCCTCTGTTCCTTCACTAGATCCTTCTCTTTTGTGCATGCTTATCCATGTGGGTGTTTTTTTTTTGGTTTTTCCAGATTATGAGATCGAAGAGAGTTGCCAAATTACATAGTAGAATTTTCCTGGGTTCCTAACCACTGATTCTCCTAGATTTTATAAGAATATATCTGACCAGCTTTGTTGGTAAGTGGTAACTACTCTTAATTATAATTGTAGCCTTTCTTAATAAGGAAACAATAGATTGTTCATAATTCCAGATTCGCCCTTATTACCGAGCTGTTATACGATTCAAACTCTTTTTTTTTTTTGGATAAGCACGATTCAAACTCTTTATTTGACTTAGGGTAGTAAATAGAGTGGTAATTCAGTAGTAGACACCTTATACTCCTATGCACCGGGAAGGGGCCTAGAAATGCCCACTACTACACCACTCTACACTCACGATTTAAGTTTGAAACTTCACTAATTGCAATTAACACTTCTTGCACTTTTGCAAAAAAAAAAAGAAAACATAAAATTGGGGCCACTAGGGTTTATTTCCCATCATTACTTTCAGGACCCTAAAATTAGTAGAAGTGAGCGCAAGTTGGCCGGACATCCGATTATAAAAAATTAAAAAAAAAAAACCCTTATTACTTGGCTGTAAGACTCAAGCTTTACACCACATATACCAAAATTCCTATACTTAGAGTTTGATCATAGTCAGCTATAGGTCTTGCTTATTTTGCAAGTGAATCAAAATAGGAGTATAAGGGGTGTTTTGGCTCAATATTGAGTCAGATTAATTTTTTTGTCATTATTATTATTATTTGCATATAGTAGTTTTGTGTTAATTTTTTTGAATTATTAATTTATATTGACGAGATGAATTTAAAAAGTAAAGAATTGTAAACTTTTTCTGAATAAAGACAAAAATAATCCAAAAAGTCTGTACTTTTTGGATTATTTTTGTCTTTAGTGAAATTTTTTAAAAAGTTTGATCATAATATTTTACATTTTAGATTCCTTTCGGCGAGAGGAACTAATAATCCACACAAAATAGACGCAAAACTAACAAATGTGGAAAAAAATAAAACAAGGACAACAACAATAATCTGGCTTAATTACTTTGCCTAAAACACCTTAAGTAACAGTACGGAGATAAAATGAACGAATAAGAAAATCTAACTCAGCAAGGGTTACCAATAAAATGGGCTCTAAAATTCGGTGATCCACCGTAAAGTCTGTAATCATATGCATGTGTTAGGGATAAAACTGTCTTCGGATTTGACAGGTGTCAAATGTTATTAAATATCACTTGCCTAGATCAGAGCCCATGAATATTAAATGTAAGCATATTCGCTTTTTAAATATTCTGTTGTTATTACAAATATAAAATGGGAGATTGATTAGCTCTGTGCTCGCAATTATGTAGCCTAAACAGAAATAGAAAAATAAAATTCGTTTTTTTTTTTTAGTGATAATGTCAAAACTATTTTTGTTAATGGCAAAATTTTAATGCATAAAAGCTTTGTACACTGCACATGGTACAAGTCTTGTACACTGCACATGGTACAAACCTTTTGTGCACTAAAATTTTGACACCAACAAAAATAGTTTTGGTATTATCATTTAATTCTAGAGGACAAATCTCACTATCCACTACTACTAGTATGAGCCCCATTCAAGACCACAACAAAACTCTGTATAGACTGACCTTAAAGAAATCAATAGCACATGAGAGGCTGAGACTGAAAGGTTTCAAATCTTATATCTTGATAGTGAGTAAATTTCTAAATCACATCCCTCGATCATCAGGTGTTAAAAAAATAAAATTAGTTGTACAACTGTTTTAAGTAGCTGACACTCAAACGTTTAAATACAAGAGACGTGCTGTTCTTACCGCAGGGTTTGACCCCATTCCGTATGGACCCACCCAGAGTCCCAAAAAATGTGTGGTAAGAGTGCCCAAAGTATAAGTTGGTACTTGGTGGATGGAACGGAGAACCTTTCTTCAAAAGAAGAGAAAGGGCACGAATCTATTTTTTTTTGTTGATAAAAGAGGAAGACTTCAATTCAAGAGATTTGCAGGATAGGAATATATCTAAATAAAAGTATATGTTTGCAGGAAAGGTCAATAGGCGCGACCGTTGACCGTTTGATTATTCAATGAGCGTGTGACACGTGCACTCATCCTTGCGGGGTTGACGATTTGACCAACGAACCCTAGCTCGCCACGTGGCGTCTCAGTCACGCGACACGTGGTCCCTTGCACGAGGGAGCCTCACGCTACCCATCGCTTTGCAGCGGCCATGTAAAGGTCGCGAGCACAGATTCCTCCCTTAAGGAGAGGACTACATTTATTCAGGTGGATGCTTGGCGCGGTCCCAATCTCATGGAGACGATAAAGCTGTTTAACCAAGATACACAAACAAATTGCCTAGACTCTTATGTCTGCTCCAGCCTTTAGGCAGGACCCGAGGGGCCCCTTGAGGCTTGGCAGCGGTACTAGCGCAATCGAATAAGTCACGACCTTGCCCTATGGGAAGGAAGGGGATCTAGTGGTTTGGTGGCTGTAAAAGAAGAAGAGGACCTCCACGAATAAGAGGATACGCTTACCGTCATACTTGTGGTCATCGCGAGGGTAGCGACACCTCGGCGGTCAGGGGGGACAGAAGGGACACGTGTCATTTTATCAGCGCGCCACTTGGTGCCCGAGCATTTGCTCGTGTGGTCTATAAATATGAATGTCTCTTCATTGAACCTCAGAGAGAGAGAGAGATAGAACTCTGTGAACAGTTCCTAGAGAGAGAAAGTTGGTGAGCACTAATTTTAAAAGAGGTCTTATCTTCTTTCAGGGGTTTTATTGTCTTTCCTCCTTGGGATCTCTAGGTTTGGGTCTCCACTGCCTACCCTCTCTGTTCACCCGTGCTCTTTTTCTTCACCCTTCTAGATCACTACTTTCATCCTTTTCCATAGCTATTACAACCTCTCCGGCACATCTATTCTTTAAGGGTATTTGTCCACTCAGAAATCGGACCTATCCTACTTTGGCAACTCTGTTGGGGAGGTTGCTTAGTTAATGGTTAGCTTAAGAAGTGGTCTAGAAACTCCAGCTGTTCAACGACCCCCAAATCGCACAGTAGCGACCATGGTGGAAAATCTGCTCAATACGGGGCCGATCTTGGGAGAGGGCGACGGATCCTCCACTCAAGGGGGAGACGCCACCATGGAAGTCCTTCAAGCTATTCGAGATGGCCAAAATCAGATGATTGCTGCTATGACTACTCTCACGGAGGTCATCACTGCAGCTCTTCCAAGAGCACCGGTGATACCACCAGCAGTCCCACCAGTAGCACCCCAGCAGCCCACTGCAGGGGAAGTCCCAAATCCAGCAGCAGCTGCAAATCCAGCAAACCCTGTTCAAAAACCCCTAAATCCACAAGCCGCTAGACCGGCCTCTGTTACGGGTACCGATTCAGTCCACTAGCAGCCTCTCCTGTCGAGAACAATGGCTAGTCTCAGAATCAGTTCTTCACTGTAGCTGATGTTCAAGCCCTTTTACTCAAAGAAAAAACCAAAGCCACTCTTCCCTCCCTACCCAACCCTGATATACAACCCCCATATCCCATAGCTATTCTCTCTCTACCTTATCCAGAAGGATATACCCCACCCAAGTTCAAATTTGACGGAAAAGAAGGCAGCGCCCAACAGCATGTGGTTCGACTTATCGAAACACTTGGGGCCCACTCCGGCTACCATAACCTTTGCCTTCGCAAGTTCTCAAAGTCCCTTACCTCGCGAGCGTACACTTGGTATGTGAATCTTAAACCTTATTCGATCGAAACTTGAGAATAAATGGTAAACAAGTTTTACACTAAGTTCTTCCAAGTCCGCGAGAAGGTCACTACCTTGTCCCTCGTGAAGGAAACTCAACGAAACAGTGAAGACATCATTGATTACATCAAGCGCTTTCAGAACAAATTTGTGGGCTACCACGAGGCAATGGACGAGTCACACTTGGTTGAAATATGCATTGATAGAATCCTGCGCGACTATCGCGTATTCCTGGTGAACATCAAGATACCAACCTTCTCAGCTCTCCTTGAGGAGGCTTACAACCTCCGCCATACTGTGAAGCCACCTCTTAAGGATAACTGGAAGTTCAACCGCTCTCTCACAGTCGTTACTGCCTCTTCTGTACCATAGTCGCACAAGAGGCAGGGGGTGGTAGCGACGGCGGTGGTCACAAGAAGCGAAGGGATAAAGAACCAGCTGAGGTCCCAGAATATCCTTGCAGTATGGAAGAAGTGAAGGCGTTGGTGGAACAATGGGTCACCGATGGTGTACTCAGGCTGCTTGAAGTTGAACGTGAGCCATCGCTATAGGATCGCGAGAGTCTGAGGTACTGCGTGTACCACAGGCACATGAAGCACCCAACAAGCGATTGTTGGACCCTAAGGAGGATCTTCAAGAGAAAGCTGGAAGCCAATCAGCTGAGGGTCAGGACTGGTCGCCCTAACGACGTGCGCAACCATCCTTACCCTGAGCATGAGCGCGTTGTCCATATGGTTGCCTGTTACAACTTCTTTGCTGAAGAAGATGAGTACACGGATGAGGTGGTCTGTATGACTTCCTATTATGATCACTTGGATGAAATTGCTTATCATGAGCAGCCAAGGGTCATCCTTGACTCTGACGCTGCAGTCAAGGTGTTGCAAGGAAGTACTAAGTTCAAGGCATTCTACGACACGCTAGGCTTCACAGCCGCGGCTAGAACGGAAATCACTAAGTCCATCGTGAACATCGCGGAAGCGCACCAGCAAGCGTGCATGGCTGCTGATGGCTTAGTGCCGCGAACCATCCGAGAAGGAGCTAATTCTATCACCTTCTCTGATGCTGACTGTCACGTCACATTCTCCCATAATAGGCCACTTTATGTGACAGCCCACGTCAAGGGGGTTGAGTTGAAGCGAGCCTTCCTAGATGGAGGGGCGTCCATCAATATCATGCCACTCACTACCTTCAAGAACCTTGGAATTCCAGAAAACCAAATCATAAAATCCTCTTTTGCGATCACGGGATCGGAGGAGATAAGAAAGGGTCTTTGGGCTACGTGGTGGTGGACCTCGCGGTAGGCGCCATTCACGCCGCGACAAAGTTCCATATCATCGACGTGCAGACGAACTACCATATCATCCTAGGGAGGAGCTGGATGCACAAATATGCTGTAGTCCCGTCAAGTTATCATCAGTGCATGAAGGGAATATGGCCTAGAAAGAAAGTCACGGTGGCCGCATCGGAAAGGCATTTTGATACAGATGAGGTACACCTGCCCGATACAGTCTACTTCTCCGAGATAGCGGAAGAAGTGGAGGTGGTGTCAGCTAAGCCCATTGGTATCAAGGTCCTAAGGTGGGAGAACATCATGAAGAGAGAAAGGGGGTCGCGAGCAAGCAACCCGCCGTGAAGGTGGCATCAGCAATCCCAAGGAAGGTTACTAAGATCCAAGAAGGTGGCAAGACAGTGTACTGCTTATGACGGTGCGCGGGGGAAACGGTCCCTCGCGGGGTCGCCAACCCCCACACTGTGACAGCAACGAAAGTCGAGCCAAACTTGGTGGATAAGCCGAAGCCAGCATCGGAATGCATGCAAGATGGTCCTAGGCCGCAGCAAGAGGCCTTAGAGGAGATAAATTTGAGAGAAGGCGAAGGATCCCCACGGCCTTTGTTCATAAGCAAGGCGCTAGGAGGGGAAACTCGAAAAAAGCTGATTGAGCTATTGCGGAAGTACACGGATGTCTTCGAGTGGCACTATGAAAAGATGCCTGGGCTGAATGAAGGCCTAGTTTCGCACCACTTAGACGTGTTCCCCAACTCCACGGCTGTGAAGCAAGGGCAACGGAAGTACAACCCTGAGTTAAAGGAGAAGATAAAGGAAGAAGTCGAGAAGTTAAGGAAAGCGGGCTTCATACGGCCGATTCAATATCCCTCATGGCTGGCCGACATTGTACCAGTAAAGAAGAAGAATAGGCAGATTAGGGTCTGCATGGACTTTCGCGACCTTAACAAGGCATGCCCTAATGATGAGTTCCCGCTGCCGCACGTAGACACATTGATCGACACTACCTCGGGTCACCAAATGTTTTCGTTTATGGACGGCTTTAGCGGGTACAACTAGATAAAGATAGCTCTCGAGGATGTGGAGAAGACAGCCTTCCGCACCCCTATCGGAAATTTCTACTATGTGGTGATGCCTTTCGGTCTGAAAAATGCAGGCAGCACTTACCAGCGCGTCATGACCCGCAATTTTTCATGACTTAATGCACCACATAGTAGAAGACTATGTGGACGATTTAGTGGTCAACTCAAAGGAGAGTGCTGATAATTTGAAGAAGTGTTTAAGAGATGTAGAAAGTTTAACATGAGTATGAACTCGCTGAAATGTGCCTTTGGCGTGACAGCAGGGAAGTTTTTGGGGTTCTTGGTGCACAGGCATGGGATTGACGTGGATGAGACAAAGATAAGGTCCATCGCGGAGATGCCCGCGCCGCATTCACAACGGTCCCTCAAGCGCTTTCTCGGAAAGGTCTCTTACTAGTGGCGGTTCATTCCAGCACTAACGGAGATGACAGCGCCATTTTAGTGACCTGTTGAAGGGGAAGGTAGAGTTCAAATGGAGCGACGAGCATCAAAAAGCCTTTTACAGTGTCAAGGCTACCTTAGCCTTACCTCAAACCATGATTGCACCACAACCAGGGAAACCTCTCATCCTATGTCTGACATCGACGCCAAAGTCCATTGGGGCACTCCTTGCTCAAGAGATAGAAGGGGTGGAGCGACCGGTGTACTACATTAGCCGGAAGATTCAAGGAGCAGATGAGAGGTATACCCCAGTGGAGCGGCACTGTTTGGCCCTCGTATTCACTGCTCAGAAGTTGAGGCACTACTTCTTGTCATATATAGTACAACTCGTTACTAAGAGCGACCTTGTGAGATACTTACTGTCACGACCAGCCTTATCAGGGAGGATCGCGAGATGGCTCCTGGCCTTGGCAGAATTTGAGATCACATGCGCCACTCCACGGGCTACCAAGTGTCAGGCCCTAGCAGATCTCCTTTCACAATTTCCAAGTGGGCAGTGTGAGCCATTGGAAGAGGCGTCACCGGGAGACGGTTTCGAAGTTCTCGCGGCCAGTCCAAGCGAGGCGTCCTGGACGCTAAGCTTCGACGGGGCAGCAGAAGGATCACATGGTGGCGCAGGAATTGTCCTTTAAAATGATGAAGGAGAAAGGGAATACTTGTCCTACAAGCTAGGCTTCGCATGCTCCAACAATGAAGCAGAATATGAGGCTTTAATCCTGGAGATCTTAGCAGCAAGTTTCAGTGGAATTTCACGGTTGAAAATTGTGGGGGATTCAAAACTTATCATCCTCCAAACATCCGAGGTGTTCGCACTTAAGGAACCCACCCTTGCGCCTTATAGGGCGACAGTTCAAAGGTTGATGAGAAGATTCGAAGCAGTGGACATAATCCACAGGCCAAGGTCAGACAACAGATTCCAGGATGCCTTGGCGACGCTGCGGGCAAAGACAGAATTCGATGAAGAAAAAGTGATGATCGAGATCATTAGAAGGACAGAGCCATCAATCATAGATGAGCTCGGGGCACGTCGCGAGGAAGACTGGCGCGACCCCATCTTGAAGCAGTTGGTCTCTGGAAAAGGGAACTTGCCCATCGCGGAGGAGGCCCAGTTTACTGTCCTCCGTGGTGAGCTGTACTTATGTGTACCTCAAGGGTGGCTAGCAAGATGCGTAGGCCTCGGTGAAGCGAAGACTAAGTTGCGTCAAATCCATGACAAAACTTGTGGCGAAAACGAGATCTCCCTATACCGCAGAGTTCAGAGATAGGGCTACTACTGGCCCAGCATGAAAGAAGAAGCCGCAAAGGTCCTCCGCACTTGCCAAAAGTTCATGCTGTATGCGGTGGAGGCAAAGTGCTGCCTCATGGAAGTGCTGGATTGGAGACAGGAGTATATTGACTTCCTTCGTGGAGGAGCACTGCCTTTAGACTCAAAAGAGGACCGGAGGGTTCAGCACTTCTCTCAGCGCTACTTCTTGGAAGGGGGGCAACTCTACCGACGCGCCCTTGATGGAATTCCCCTACGCTGTCTATCTTGCGAAGAAGCTAAAGAAGTTTTGCAGAAGGTCCACGAGGTGGAACACCAGGGTGGGAGGAAACTATATGAGCACTTGGTCCATCTCGGGTATTTCTGGCCTACAATGGAAACAGACTCGAAACAACATGTACGCAGGTGTGTGGCTTGTATGAAATTTGGGAACTTAGTCCACGCGCCATCCATGGAACTACACTCCATTCGTGCCCCTTATCCATTCCATACTTGGGCAATGGATCTAATTGGGCCCATACACCCTTCATCCAGAGGAAACCAGTGGATCTTCGTCGCTACTGAGATAAGCACTAAGTGGGTAGAAGCAGTGAGCTTGGGTAGAGCTACTGGCGCAGCTGTCGCAAACTTTATCAAAGAAAACATCATTTGCCGCTTTGGTATACCCAAAGTCATCCTTTCGGATAATGGCACTCCCTTCATCAATAAAAACTTGAAGAAGCTTCTGAAGTCCTACTCAATGAGTCAACTCACGTCGACTCCATATTATCCCCAAGGCAACGGTCAAGCCGAGGCAACCAACAAAACCATTATCCGCATCATCAGCAAGCTGCTGGACGAAAGAGGAGGAATATGGCTTGACCACCTGGCGGTGGCGCTATGGGCGTACAGGATCTCTCATCGCAAGGCTACACATACTAGTCCATTCAGCTTAGTCTATGGGGCAGAAACTGTCCTCCCCGCAAAGCTGAGCGTGCCCTCAGCGAGACTAGCCCTCACGGCGGAGGTGACACAGGAAGAAAGAAGGGCAAACCTCGAGGCCTTGGAAGAAAGAAGGAACACTGCTGCAAGGACTCAAGAAAAGTACTAGGAATCAGTAGCCAAGTATTACAACAAAAGTGTGGTGCCACGAGCATTTCAAGTCGGAGACTTAGTGTGGAAGTCTACGACCGCAATCATGAGGGACCTGGAGCAGCCGAAGTTCACTCCGAGATGGGAAGGTCCATATGAAGTAATCAAGGCCAGTAGCAGTGGTCACTGCGAGTTAGCAAGGGTCAGTGATGGTTTCAAAACTGGTCCCATCAATTCTAAGTTCATTAAGATGTATTACCCATGATGTAAGAGTACTCCATATGTTTCAATTTTTAAAGAGGGCGTCATGCCACGCTATCCTTAGTTCATTTATGGACAGTTTTCATGTAAAGGGTGGCAAACAATATGTAAGAAGCAATCAGCGAAAAGTAAAGCAGGCAGTTGTAATATCAATTAACTATGTTCTTAAAACATAGGCATATTACTCGCAAAAACTACTGCGAATATTCGATACTGTCACTGCATCACCAAAAGTCACCGCAAAAGTTATTACAAAGTTCTCCAAAGTCATCACATTACAATACCCAAAATAAACAAAGTCATCAACCAAAGATTTTCTTCAGAAAGGGATCAGTGTCGCAGAGAGGTACGTGGATAAGTCTGTCACCAAGATGGGCCTCCTCTGCCATGCGCTCGTAAACCAGCCTGCGCTCCTCCACTACCGCCTCTGCCACAACTACCGCGTCTCGCGCTCTAGCGAGAGCCACTTGGGCCTCCTCCAAGGCCGCCTTTGCTCCCTCATAGTGCCTCCACAGTTTCTCATTCTCACGCATGATCTTTGCAGCATCGAGCTCCTTGTAAACCCACTAGATATCAAACCTCAGCTTGTCAAAGTTTTGAATGGTGTGCCCGATCTCCTCAATCTGACCGAGGCTTAAATCACACACCCTTATGTCCTTGATACTCAGTAAGAAGTGGTGAAGGCACTGAAGCTGCGTCCGGCCCATGGTCACACTGTAAAGGCCGCAGATCTTGAAGAACGTGTAGGGAAAGTGGTCTCGAACGAAGGAAAGGAAAGAGGTCTCGTCGCGAGTAAGGTGGAAGTGCCCAATGAAAGCCTCATTTGAAAGCACCTCTTCCTCATTACTGATGGGCGGCTCCACCACACGCACATCAGAGTCATCTTCGATCGCCTCTTGTCCGTGACTTGTACTAGCCCCAGCATGTTGTTGCAGCATAGCTCTCCTAGCTATTGAAGAACTCCCCTCACGAAAGTTACCAGCAACATACCCACCTGTGGGGTCCCAAGAGATATCAGAGAGTCATCCTGCAAGTCCGCAAAGACCTCCGCAGAAGTCAGATTTGTAAGCGCCACTGCCGTATCATGTGTTTGAAAGTGCGTGGGTCACCAGTGGGAGGGATGTTGACACTCCTGTGGAAAGGGTCAAACGCAGACTTTACTACCTCTCGTCGGGGTAACTGCGGAGCGACGGCCGCCAGCGCCAATTGGTTGATGTCTGGAATTAAGAGGAACCCCTCTGTTGGAATCCTCCGACGGGGTATCAGACTCGACTCGTCATCATCCTCTTCATCCTCCTCAACTACGAAGTGCGTTGTGTCAGCACCCAAATTCTCGCCATCACCTTCGCCACCATCGCAGCCTTCGTCGCCATTTCCATCCCCATCATTTTCATCCTCGGCACCATTGCCTTCTTCACCATCACTCAGATCTTCATTACCGTTGCCATCACCACTGTGATCTTCATCATCACCATCCTTGTCACTTTGACCTCCCTCGCTGCTGTCAGCGTCGCTGCCCTCAACTCTCTCACTATTGCGACTATCGCCACCTTCAGAGCCATTATCGGTCCCATCAGATTCCCCTCAGCCAGATCAACAACCACCTTCTTACCTGCAGTAACGGACGTGCCGCCTGGGCTAGACTGTGTGGTGCGAGGCAGTTTGAAGAATCTGCTGATCTGAACGGTGTCATCGATACTACTGTCAGAATCACCCTCGCGAGCCTCCTCATCTTCCCTCTTTCTCTTAAGCTTATTCGAAGGGGTATGTTCCTTCCCTTCATGCCTGAGCGAAGAGCCTACGGAGCAAAGAGGGACAGGTGAGAAAATAATGATGAAGCAATGAGAGAGCCAATGAAAAGTAAAGGGAGAAGCAAATCTCATCAACAGACGCGACGCTCGCAGGGGTCTCTTCAGAAGGAAGGGTCCTTGTTGCTTGAGTAGGGGCACCCTGAAGAAAGGAATGGGTTCAAAGGCTGTAGCAAATGCAAATAGCAAGTATTGCTAAGAGGAAAGGGAAAAATGTCGTTCCAGAGGTGTAACATTCCAATTTTTTTTTTAAATAAAAAAAAATGAGATGTTAAGTCCTAGTTCATTAATTAATTAGGTTACTTAATATAAAAGCAGATTTAGGTGTATAATTTTATTAGTCATAGCAATTGTAGATAATACTAACTTGAATAGTAGTTATCCATTTTTTTTTATTTTTCCGTTGTCATACATTAGTTGTCCACATACATTAGGATTTTGAAACTCAACAGTAGCCCACAAATATTGGCTTCTGTACTCATCCTCTCGGCAGCCCCTCTCCCTTATCTCTCCAAAATTTCTCTCTTCTTCACTTCCCTCTCACACTCCATCACATTCACTCTTATCACTCCACACTCCTACTACTTCTACCATTGCACTCTATCTCTCTATCACTTCCATATACAAATCCACATCCTGAGGTTCCTAAAATAAAATGCAAGGCAGTTCAGAAGCCATCCCGCTCTTCGTCTTCTCCAATTTCCGTTTTTCCTTTTCTTCTTCTATCAATTCCGTTACTTGCTTATTGGCCGGAAGAAAGGTAGAACAATCTCTTCTCTACTCTCCCCTAAGTATATTTTTACTCCTATGTATTAGTTTTAGTACTTAGAAGTGACGCAAATCGACCTCCATGTTGAAAACGAAAAGAACCGACGCTATGCTCTATTTTTTTTTCTTTTTCTTTTCGTATACTGCATGTGTTTGTTCTAAAATTTTGTACTGTTACTACACTATTAACCCTAGATCTTGTATGCTTGCAGATTTAGCCCCAAATATGCTAGGTATTCACTTGTTTGATCTCAAAATGTGAAACCAATTTCCTGGATGTTATGGTTATATACTTATGATCATTTTTTTTTTCTCGCTTAGAGTGATGTTATTCTACTGTGAACAAAATAAGTAAATATTATTTTAAATAAACTTATGATCATAATAAAGTATATGATAGAATGAATGCTAATAACAGATTTGAATAAAAATAATAATAGTAGTACATAAGACTAGTATTAGCTTAACATAATAAGGACCCATTGCTAAGTAGTTGATTACTGTGAACTTATTTTAATGAAGAAAGGATTTACTTACAAAGTAAAATAGTACTGTACATGAAACTAATGTAGTAAAATATTGTACTAGTTACCATATTTTATTTTATAGAAGACAGGTACTTCGTTAATAGGATTAAAAAGTGAGTTGTGAACGTATAAAAATTTCAAGTAGACTAGTGAATAAAATTAATTAGGAAACAGGATAAGTGAAAATACTTTTATAAAAAGTTAGAACTTAGGCGATCAAGAGTTGTAGTTGTAGTATCACAGACTTCTAACAGATCTAGTTAGCGATTACAAACTCCAATTATATTTTGAATTTTAACTTTGTTAATTCGTACAATGAACCCTTAGAATGTATTGTATACCAACCAAACCTAAGTGTTATGAAAACACTAATGGTAATCCTCAAAGTTACTAAGATTATATATTTGTTCAAATATTCGAAAAGGCATCGGCCCCATCCAAAATCCCTTATGTATTTAATTATTTGCACCTATCAATTGTTATATTGCATCTCATCGAAATGTATAATGTTATGAATTGAGCTGTTGTTGATTGTATCACGTTGTACATGCTAGGATGGACTTAGGTTCGCTGGGTGGTTACGAGTAGTGACTCATGTAGACTATATTTAAGTAAAGGATAAACTGGTAAAATTGATTGAGGATGTTGGGTGCCGGTAAAGGACCCTGGTACGGTAAAGTACCTTTAGTTGAGTTGGAGTATGGTAGAGTACTCAGTGTGTGTGGAGGACGGTAAAGGACTCCGGGTACAGGATTTAGGATATGGTAAAGGATCCTAAATGCGGTACAGTGCCCAGTGTATGTGAAGGACGGTAAAGGACTTCGGGTACAGTATTTTGGGAAACGGTAAAGGATCCCTGAATACGGTATAATACCAGTGTGTAGATTAGGGGTACGGTAAAGTACTCAGTGTGTAGAGTTGGGGGACGGTAAAGAATCCTGACAATGAGATAGTGCGATCTCCAATGCTGAGTTGTCATGGTGAGTTGTTCCTTTATTATGGTTGTAAGCGAATCCAGACTGGATACATAATTTAGTAGTATTCGATTAGAATCCTAATGCAGGACAAATAAAGGGGGAGTTATTCCATGGGATGGTCAAAGTTGGTGGATGTGGGAGGAAAAGACCTTGTGGGGAGGATCCTTAGATTTCATGTTAGTCGATGGATAGTAAAGAAATTAACGATGTGTTGTTAATCTGTAGCTTCTGTATATTATGATTTATTATAATGTCGATCTGCTAATTGTAAGGTAAGGGGTTAGTAGGGTTAAGATTATTTACTGAGTTTCAAAACTCATTATAGTGCCGTTGGGTTGGCGTTTCATGCCAGGTAATCAAGAGACCGAAGAGCAGAATCCGCTGCAAGAAGATCTGTACCAAGGTGAAGACCTCCCAACTGAGGAATGAGAGTTTGTTGAGCCTTGGAGGCCATACCCTTAGAAGCTCTGCCATTTTGACGTACTTTTATTTAAATTTTCATAAGTGTTATCACATTTGTCAAACTCTATTTTATTTTGTTGGTTTGTAAGACAATTAAGTAGGTTTGAATTTGGTACTTGAGGTTTCCGTTGCTAAACTCTGTTTAATAAAATTTCATTTCTTATATATCAATTTTATGAATTTTTAAATTAGTTGAAAATGATTTAATTAACGTATTCGAAAATCGGGGCGTTACAAGAGGCATACCTTCCGTAGCTGCTTCAGTTGAGGGCCTTGTTGCTGCGAGGACATTTCTCCTTTGCCTTCACACGGGTCAGCCTTGGTGGGATTACAGTCGAAAGTGGCTCTGCAAGGGTAACACTGTGGCTGGCCGCCGGGGTGGTGCTTGATGAAGCCCAGTAACTCTTCTTGCCCCGTCATCCAAGCTGCCTTGCCTTTGGAGACCTTAAAGACACGTCGCGATGATAGACGTCCGAAAGGGTCAGAATCTCAGGGACGCCGCGGACATAGTTGATGAAAGAGTCAAGGTTGCGACGCCAAGCCAAGCGGTCGTTAGCTGTGAAAAAGATCTCCCTGTCGTTCCTCAGAAGCACCACGACATTGAAACCCTTAATTAGTTCCCCCACGAAAGCCCAAGTAAAGCGACGGAGACTCAACAAAATTCCTCATTGGTGGCACCTGTCTCAGCGCACCCTAGTCATAGCCGAACTGCCGTGCTACCCTGTCGGGATGATACAACATAGAGCACGTCCCTTCTGTACACAATGCAGGGAGAGAACACGGGCGAGCAGCAACAACAAATGTAGCAAGAACAAAAGTAGAAACAGTAATACCTTTGGTCTGGAAGTCCACGGTACGGTCATTTTCTGAAAAGAAACTGGTGGGAAGGACACCCTCAACAGGCTCAGCGTAAGGTCGCGGAAAGAATGCATCGGCATCATCAATACGCTTCCCCCAGGAAGTCGTTGAACTGACCCCACTAGTCAACAGGCTCATGATCCGAGGTCGCGGGAGAGGGCGCAAGACTCGGGAAGTTCTCAAAGTAGAAAGCCATCAAGAACTGTGTGTGCACCATCAAAACCATGTCATAGCGCCCCATGGACCTGTCAGTGTCGGCGTGAACCTAATCCAAGCGATGGAACAAAAAACCCAAGAAGAGAGGCCCAAGCGGAATGAAGTCCCCCCTCGCGAGACTCACTGCAAGGGGGAAAACAGTGTGGTTCGGCCCTTCATACAGAAAGTCAAGAATCACAAAGAAAGACAGCCAATAAACAAGAAAGCCCACCAGTTGGAGGTCAGAATCGTTCATTTTCCCATAGAACTCAGATGCTTGAGAGCGGGAGGAGGCAAGTCTTTGAAGAAGTACCGCAGCCAACATCCCCAAGATGTTTTGCCCGACTTCAGAGGGGCCCGCACGAGTCCCTCTCGATCAAAGCGGGGCCCATACTTTCCCACCTCTATATATGCCCTCCCCAGCCGCTGCACCAGCCTCACGTCTGTCGGAGAAAGACTCGAAGGGTTAAGAGCCACCGACCCCCTTGTACTCAGCCTCATCAGTATGGTCGTGTCTTGTAAAGTGGGGCCACCATCTCCCCACGGGAACACGAAGGTATGAGTGTCTCTGCTCCAACGGGAAACCTTGAGATCGATATTGGTGTTCTTCTTGCGGATGCTCAACTCCACGGATAAGCGGATGGGCTCAAAGGCACGAGAAGCCCTAAGTGTATGCACAAAGTTTGGGTTGCTTAGAACCGACTCCACCTAGTCGCTCCAGTGGGCCAGCGCCTGAGAAACAGCCTCATAGTTGACCAAACAGCAAGGGATGTCCCCTTTCTCCACTCGAAATCTTAAAACGGAAGAAAGAGGAATCAAATCAGCCTCTCGATTGTTACCTCAGGAATCAGGGAAAGAGGATCCTCCGAAATCTCCATCTCCGGAACGAAGGCCTCCGCCTTCCGCCAAAACAAGTCGCTTGGGCCACCAAAGTACAGTGCCCGGCGCCACTCGTCCGCCGGGAGCGCTCGGATGGAAATTTGAATAATTGCCTTGCTCCCCTGCTCCATGTCCTCTCTCACCATCTCAAACCAAGAAGTGGGTTTGTGAGAAAGAGGGAGAAGAGAGAGAAAGTTGCAATCGAAGGAGAAGGAGAAGAAAGAAGAAAGAAGAAAGTTGGAAGCTTTGGTGGAAGAGAGAGAGGAGAAAGAGTGAATCTTTGGAAAGTAACTGGGTTTTGTGGCAAACTGTGGTTATTTATACTCAAGGAGGGCCCCAAATCTCGAGAAGAAGACGCCATAAATTGAAGGGGTATGATGGTTGCAGAGATCCGAACAGTCCCGACTGTTGCACGTGCACATGACAGCGCGTGAGTCATACGCGCGTGGGGAGCAATTGTAGGAAAGGTCAATAGGCGCGACCGTTGACCTTTTGACTATCCAATGAGCATGTGACACATGCACTCGTCCTCGCGGGGTTGACGATTTGACCAACAAACCCTAGCTCACCACGTGGCACCTCAGTCGCGCGACACGTGGTCACTTGCGCGAGGGAGCCTCGCGCTACCCATAGCTTTGCAACAGCCATGTAAAGGTCGCGAGCCCAGATTCCTCCCTTAAGGAGAGAACTACATTTATTCAGATGGATGCTTGGCGCGGTCCCAATCTAATGGAGACGATAACGCGGTTTAACCAAGATACACAAACAAATTGCCCAGACTCTTATGTCTGCTCCGACTTTTAGGCAGGATCCGAGGGGCCCCTTAAAGCTTGGCAGCGGTACTGGAGCGACCGAGTAGGTCACGACCTTGCCCTATGGGAAAGAAGGGGATCTAGTGGTTTGGTGGCTGCAAAAGAAGAAGAGGACCTCCGCGAATAAGAGGATACGCTTACCGTCATACTCGCGGTCATCGCGAGGGTTGCGACACCTCGGCGGTCAGGGGGGACGGAAGGGACACGTGTCATTTTATCAGCGCGCCACTTGGTGCTCGAGTATTAACTCGTGTGGTCTATAAATATGAACGTCTCTTCATTGAACCTCAAAGAAAGAGAGAGATAGAACTTTGTGAACAGTTCCTAGAGAGAGAAAGTTGGTGAGCACTGATTTTAAAGGAGGTCTTATCCTCTTTCAAAGGTTCTATTGTCTTTCCTCCTTGGAATCTCTGGGTTTGGGTCTATACTGCCTACCCTCTCTGTTCACCCCTGCTCTTCTTCTTCACCCTTCTAGATCACTCCTTTCATCCCTTTCCATAGCTATTACAACCTCTCCGGCACATCTATTCTTTAAGGGTATTTGTCCACTCATAAATCGGACCTATCTTACAATGTCATAGTCATAGTAACATGAATAATTAAACAAAAGTGGAAGATTTGCAGATTTAACTGATGAATGGACGATTTGACCAGCCGGTTTGATGTGTAAGTTTCTTGAAGTTTTTTACTCAATGTTCGGGATCAAGTCTCTATAGCCGTTTGGTGGGACTAAACATACTCTTTAAGCACTCGTAGCAAGCCAAGATATGTTAGCTTCAGTTTGGCACATGCAAGTACAGTGAAGTCCCCTATGAATGCATAATCATGTGATATTGACAGTAATAGAATCCTTGACGGGATATATAAATAACTTATTCACATATTCATTTTATTAACAAACTTATTTCACGCTCATGAGGAATAATGCAAAGAATTATGTAGAAATTAACGTCGTACACGAGAGGGTTAGATACAGCTAGTTACAAGCTTACAAACACATGCATGTCTAGCAAAACAAAAACAAAAAAGTATACAAAATTAATTACAAACACACGGCGAAGTGGACAATATGATCGATATGATTGGCCTTCATATTTAAAGCCACTTGATCCGGTAACATATAATCTATAAAATTAAGAAGTTATATATGAGCAAGACATAAGCTTAATTGACTTTTACTGCAATTTTTTTTGACACAAAAACAATAGGAGACAGCGAATCATCTCACCTGACACCGCAACAAAGATAACAGTGGATTCCTACAATGTAGATTGAAGGAAATCTACCTCCTGCATTCTTTTAATTGATTCAGTTCGATCTGAAACCGAACCGATCCGTCAAATTTAGCATATTAAGATTTTTATCCATCTGTAACCTATCTCGATTTGGTTTGCATGCTTAGTCTACATATATCGGACGAATCTGATCGAACACAGGTGCCCCCGAAAGTTGGGTTTCATGACTTTCTGGAAAAATTAATCAGCTGACACTTGAACTGTATTTTCTTTTTTCAATTTTGATGATAGCAAATTCGCTTTCAAAATAAGAGACAAAAGTAAATGAGAAATAAAAGGAACAAAGTTTTGTATCAGCTAATTGGAATTTTCAACGACGGCATTTAAACACCAAACTATATTTAAATATGATCATGACCCAATTGACTATATATCTAACCTTATAATAAAAGAAAGTTAAAGGGTTGGGAACTTTTGGTCCAATTTTTCTAATTAAGCCCCTGAATTGGAGGGGTTGTAGGCTAGCCTTCAGGGGTATTTGTGTCCAAGGTGTCACGCCTTGTTCTGAAATAGCACCTTATCAGCCTATCCCGATATGACACGCGACTACAACCCAACGACAGCTACTAGCAAATCTAGAGAATAACTAAAAGCTGAAGTTCAACGGCCACATTTTATTTACAGCTCAAAATAATTGTAATTTACAAACTACAGCGGAAGTCTGTCAAGAAATAAACTTTACATAACCAACTATTATCCAAAAAAACTAAACTAGGCAAATATCATTTACGGGCCAAGAGACAAAGACTCCCACAGGCCTCAACCACGCACCCCTCGAGCGAATCACAAAACGCAAAATGTGAGTTGTAGACACCAACCAATACCTACAAAACTGAAACCCAAAACGAGCTTCAGGAGTGTAAATGAGACATGAATGTTGTTCAATAGAAACAATAAATGCAAGTTCACCATTAATTAAGCATAAAGCAAATAATCGACACGAAGTCATTAATCCGACACGAAGTCACCAACTCGACACAAAGTCATAAACTAAGCATAAGCCATAGAATCAACACAAAGTTAGGAGCACGACATGAAGTCCGACCATTAGTCGTTATTGCCCATTGACACAAAGTCACAGTTCAATTCAATTGAAGAACATCTATGAGTCAAACACGCACCTTGGTCTCCAACAAAAAGAAAACCAACACAGTCAGTCCCTACGTGCAGCTGCGGTGCTTGTAGTCGCCTATGAACCTTGCATTCAACATACGTATCCACACATGTCATTGCTAATATGGAGATAGTCATAAGAATGATTACTAGCAATCGCTTGCTTATACTCTTCCCTTAACTAAATATAATGATCGAAACACTTATTCCAATCAAGTGTAACAGTTGATTTTCAGTTTCGAAGATGAGAACTCATATCCCAACTCTCATAAACGTATTCTAAGCAAACAAGATCAGTTTCCAACACCTAACCACCAAATTCCTGCACATAGAGATGAATCCTAGCAATTACAGAGGCAATTTGGCATCAAAACAACAGTTTTTCATCAACCTATTAATAGATTTGGCACCTGTAATTCATGTTTCCTGCACCTACCTTCAGTTTAGCAACTTTTAAGTTATTGTTTCAGCATATAGTAGTAATTTCCAGCATTTATCCATCAACGTACTGCACCAAAGTGTAGTTTTCAACGCTTATAGATCACAATTTCAGCAAGCAATTACAATTTAGCACTCAAAAGCGGATTCAGCAACTAAGAAATCATGTTCCAGCAATCAAGACCCGATTTCTTGCTTCTAAAATGCAGTTTGAGCTCAAAGAAAAGAAATTACTTTTCTTGCGACTAGGCTTCAATTCCCAGCAAGCATACTTCATGAATATCGAAACGTACTCTCATCTTATCAAGATTTTATGGAATGCATAAAACCCCATCTTAGAATTGAGAAACCCAGATTACTCAATTGAAATTGGAGGTTTAAAACACAATCATACCTAAGACGAATTCTTAAGAACACAGCATCAAACATGAATTTTACCTAGATTAAGGCTTGAATTCAAGACCCAATTTTTTCTCTCTCTTCCCTTCCTCTCGGCAGTTCTCTCCCTCTCCCGTCAGTTTTCTCTGTTTCTCTCTCTTTCTAATGTAGAACTAGAGTCCTCTTACTTTAGGTTTCTTTTTTTGTTTTAAAACTTTAAAGTTTACATGTGTTGCAAAGAGAACACACACACACATGCAAGTAAAATAATTACACTTCACCTCCCTCAAGTTCTAAAAAGAACATTTAAGCGCCCAAAGTTAATAGGATGTTACACTCTTCCCCTCTTAGAAATTTCGTTCGTGAAATTAGTTACCTGAAACAAACAACTGAGGATAATTTTTTCGCATCAGCTCTTCCATTTTCCATGTGGCTTCTTCCTTTGTATGGTTACGCCAAAGCACTTTCACCAACGATATTACCTTGGAGCGAAGGACATATTCTCCCCATTCTAAAATCTCAATCAGTTCCACAACATATGTCAAGTTTTCTTTCAACTCTATTGGTACCGTACCCAAGACATGAGATGGATCTGGTATGTACTTCCTTAACATTGAAACATGGAAGACATCATGTAATCGTGCCAACTTTGCTGGTAGAGCCAAACGATATGCCATTGCTCTAACTCGTCTGGTGATCTCATATGACCCAATATACCTTGGAGCCAATTTCTTCTTACCTTTGAAATGTACAACACCTTTCCAAGGAGACACACAAATAAACACTCGGTCACCAATTTGAAACTCCAAGTCCCGCCTCCTTTTATCAGCATAGCTCTTTTGTCGATCTTGCACAATTTTCAACCATTCTCTTATGAGTTTAACACCATCAGCAGTTTGTTGTACCAATTCTGGTCCCAATATATGCCTTTCTCCCACATCGTCCCAGTAAATAAGAGTCTGACACTTTCTGCCATATAACGCTTCAAACGGTGGCATGCGAATGCTACTATGGTAGCTATTATTGTAAGCAAACTCCATTGTCGGCAAGTATTTATTCCAACTGCCTTAAAAATCAAGAACACATGCCCTCAACAGGTCCTTCAAAGTCTGAATAGTTAGTTCAGATTGCCTGTCCGTTTGAGGGTGAAAAACGGTACTGAATTTCAAAGAAGTACCCAAGGCATGCTGCAAACTAGCCCAAAATCTAGAAGTAAACTTAGGATCTCTGTCACTTAGACACAGACACCCCATGTAATCTGATAATCTCATCAACGTAAATCTGAGCATATTTATCTGTAGTATACATAGTCTTAATTGGCAGAAAATGAGCTAATTTGTCAATCTATCCATAATCACCCAAATGGAATCGTACCCTTTCTGAGAATGCGGCAAACCTGTCATAAAATCCATTGTCACATGCTTCCATTTCGACTCTGGTATAGTAAGATTTTGCAACCAACCTACTGGTAGATGATGTTCCGCCTTTACTTGCTGACACACCAAACAACGAGCCACATACTGAGCTATCTCCTTCTTCATCCCATATCACCAGTAATGTTCTCTAAGATCCCGATAGAATTTTGTGCTTCTTGGGTGCATTGCATATGGTGAATTATGAGCCTCCTCTAGAATTTCCCTCTTCAAGTTTAAATTCCTAGGAACACACAACCGGTTCCCGTACATCAACACTCCATCATCCTTAATCGTGAAGTCCTTCCATTTCCCCTTTCTCACTTAATCTTTGCATCCCCTCAACCTTCGATCCTGATACTGAGTCTCCCGAATGTGATCAATCAACATAGGCCTCACTCTAATCTGAGCTATCAAAGCATCAGTTCTTGTCAAAACCAGCTCTACTCCCATCATCGCCAATTCAGTAAAGATATCAACACGTGTACACTGAACACAAGCCAACCTCCCAGTTGTCTTTCGACTCAGAGCATCAGCAACCACATTGGCTTTCCCTAGATGATAGTGTATAGAACAGTCATAATCTTTGATTAACTCCGTCCACCGCCTTTGCCTCAAATTCAGATCCTTCTGCGTAAACAAATATTTTAAACTCCGGTGGTCTGTATAAATTTCACAAGTCACCCCATACAAGTAATGCCTCCACAATTTTAAAGCAAAAACCACCGCCGCCAACTCCAAGTCATGAGTAGGATAGTTGCGCTCATGATTTTTCAGTTGTCTGGACGCAAATGCAATAACTTTACCCCATTGCATCAGAACACAGCCAAGCCCTTGATGAGATGCATCACTATATATCACCAAATCCTCATTACCCATCGGTATAGTCAATACTTGTGCTGTCACCAATCAAGTCTTCAACTCTTGGAAACTGTTTTTACATTCTTCAGACCAAATAAATCTTACATCCTTCCCTGTCAATTTTTTCATGGGTAACGCAATAGCAGAAAAGCCCTGAATGAACCTCCGGTAGTACCCTGCCAAGCCAAGTAAACTAACGGACCTCAAAAACATTAGTTGGCCTTTCCCAATTCCCCACTGCCTCTATCTTCTTCGGATCAGCACAAATACCGTCCCTAGAAATTACATGACCCAGAAATACGACGCTGTCACGCCAAAATTCAAATTTGCTCAATTTGCCGTGCAATTGCTTCTCCTGCAAAGTCTGCAATATGATTGTCCAATGCCGTTCATGATCCTCCTTATTCCGAGAGAAAATCAAAATATCATCAATGAACACAATAACAAACGAATCCATATATGGCTCAAACACCCTATTCATTAGATCCATAAATACCTCAGGAGCATTAGTCAACTCAAAAGGCATAACTAAAAACTCAAAATGACCATACCTTGTTCGAAAAGTCGTTTTGGACACATCATTGTCCTTCACTTTTATCTGATGATATCCCGATCTCAAATCTATCTCGGAAAAGACGGCTGCCCTTTGCAACTGATCGAACAAATCATCAATTCTGGGTAAAAGATACTTGTTCCGAACTGTAACCTTATTCAGTTGCCTATAATCAATGCACATATGCATGGTACCATCCTTCTTTTTCACAAAAAGAACCGGTGCTCCCCAAGGTGAAATACTCGACTCCACAAACCCTTTATCCAGCAAATCTTTCAACTGAATCTTCAACTCTAGCAATTCAGCTAGTGCCATTCTGTAAGGTGGAATGGAAATAGGATTCGTCCCCGATAGTAATTCAATAGTAAATTCCACCTCCCTGTCATGCACAATTTTTGATAACTTGTTTGGAAACACGTCCGGAAATTCATTCACAATAGGAATATTGGCCAACTCTAATGGTTTCTTTTCAATGTTAACCACAAAAGCCAAATAGCCTTGACATCCCTTCCTCAACATGTTTGCTGCCTTAAATGCAGAAATCATACCATTCAAAGAATCCTATCTATCATTATAGAATTTAATTTGTGCCTCACCTAGTATTCTAAATACAACTTCTTTATTAAAACAATCTAGAGATGCATGATGCGTTGATAGGAAATCCATGTCAAGAATAATGTCAAAATCAGACATAACCAAAGGAATTAAATTTGCCTCTAGTTTCCTATCATTAACACACATCACACAATTCTGGTATGACACCCCAACTATCACTACCTCTCCAATGGGGGTAGATATCGCCAAAGCAGTATCTAATAGCACACAAGGTTTATTTAAACACATGCTAAACACGTTCGACACAAAAGAATGCGCAGAACCTGGTTCAATTAAAACCTGTGCATTAATACCAAAAACTACTAGGGTACTTGTCACCACTTCTAGAGTAGCCTGAACATTCTGTCATGTCATAGCAAACACCCTGCCCAGTGCAGTAGAACCTCCCACTCCGCCACCACGACAAACAGAACTACTCGAAGCTCCGCGTCCAATAGGAATGCTACCAACTGAAGATGCTACCAGCGCATGAGGTTTTGTACATTGTGTTGACATATGCCCCATTTCACCACAATTGTAATATTTAATTCCCTTGCCTACTTCCAGATAATCTCTAACACGATGACCAGGAGAACCACAACGGAAACACTGAAAGAAATTCCCTCGACCACTTGATCCACCTTCCCTACTCACGCTTTGCTTACTCACCTCTCGCCCTTGTCCATTTTGTTGTTTGAAATCACTGCGCCCCTTCAAATGTTGGAATTTGCTTCCACCCTTGTAGTCACCACCAGATTTGCTTACTTGCCTAACTTGACTGATTGCAATTTTGCTCCTTTTAGTCTGTTCCTGCTTTTCAAACATTTCTTCAACATCCTTGCCAACCTTGTTTGTCGTTTCAACCAAATCCGCATAATCCTTTTCTTTGTAAGCCGTTATTCTAGTTTGAACATTATCCTCTAGTCTCCTTCTGAATAGTCTACCTTCTTTTCTTCAGTATCCACCATATCCGTAGCATAAGTTGAAAGAGCATTAAACTTGGCATCATATTCAGCCACCGACACACTCCCTTGTTTAAGATTGATAAATTCTACTTCTTGCGCAAAATGATACATCTTAGGACAAAATTTATCATTAAAGACCTTCACAAATCTCACCCACACAATCATTTGTGCCACAGATGGCTTAACATCAGGTAATGGGGTAAAGAGCAACCTCTGACTTGCCTCCCACCATATTAAAGCTTGCCCTTTTAAGGTAAAAGTTGCTAAGGTCATCTTCTGTTCGTCAATAACTCCCATAGCTGTTAGAACCCTCTCAACCGTTTTCAGCCAATCCTTTGCCTCTTGAGGTTTAAAAGCACATTTAAACTCCGGTGGATAAAGCTTCTTGAATTTCTCTAGTAATCCAACATTCTGATTTAACTGGAGTTGCAGCTTGCCGTTTAGCATATCGTGCTATAGCCGCCAATAGTCTATCTATGTCTTTAGCCCAAGCCTGAACTCCTTTCGGTGTAGCCCCACCAGCTGCACCACCTTGCCCTGGATGAGAAGATGTTTCCCCTTCTTGGTTTTCCATTTCCCTTTACCTATTACAATTCACTTTAACAACAACAATATAATAATGCAACATTTATCATGTTAGATGAACTAACACCAAGCTTGACTCAATAAAAAGGACAACTTTCTATTGTCTACTACTAGACGACAACTCGCTCAATGACACCCAGAATCTAGATAACTCTAGCTCTGATACCAAAACTGTCATGCCCTCTTCCGGTACAGCACCTTATCAGCCTATCCCAATACGACACGTGACTACAACCCAACGAGTGCTACTAGCAAATCCAGAGAATAACTAAAAACTGAAGTTCAACAGCCACATTTTATTTACAACTCAAAGTAACTGTCATTTACAAACTACAACGGAAGTTTGTCAAGAAATAAACTTTACATAACCAACTATTATCCAAAAAAACTAAACTAGGCAAATATCATCTACACGCCAGGAGACAAAGACTCCCACAGGCCTCAACCATGCACTCCTCGAGTGAGTCACAAAACTCAAAACGGGACCTATAGTGGACACCGACCTATACCTGCGAAACTGGAATTCAAAAGGAGTTCCAAGAGTGTAAATGAGACATGGATGTTGTTAAATAGAAACAATAAATGCAAGCTCACCATTAATTAAGCATAAAGCAAATAATCAATACGAAGTCATTAATCCGACATGAAGTCACTAACTCGACACAAAGTCATAAGCTAGGCATAAGCCATAGAATCGACATAAAGTCAGGAGCACGACACGAAGTCCAACCATTAGCCATTATTGCCCATTGACACAAAGTCACAGTTCAATATCATGAATTCAATTCAATTGAAGAACATCTTTGAGTCGAACACACACCTCGGTCTCCAACAAAAAGAAATTCAACACAATCACTCCCTACGTGGAGCTGCGGTGCTTATAGTCGCCTCTGAACCTAGCATTCAACGTACATATCCACACACGTCAATACTAAAATGGAGATACTCATAAGAATGAATACTAGCAATCGCTTGCTTATACTCTTTCCTTAACTAAATATAATGATCGAAACACTAATTCCAATCAAGTGTAACAGTTAATTTTCAGTTGCGAAGATGAGAACTCATATCCCAACTCTCACAGACGTATTCTAAGCAAACAAGATCAGTTTCCAGCTCCTAACCACCAAATTCTCGCACATAGAGATGATTCCTAGCAATTACGGAGGCATTTTGGCATCAAAACAATAGTTTTTCATCAACCTATTAACAAATTCGACACCTCTAATTCATGTTTCCTCCACCTATCTTTAGTTTAGCAACTTTTAAGTTAATGTTTCAGCACATAGTAGTAATTTCCAGCATTTATCCATCAACGTGCTGCACCAAAGTGCAGTTTTCAGCGCTTTTAGATCACAATTTCAGCTAGGGGTGTTTTTCGGTCGAGTAGGTTCGGGGTATGTAATTCCGAAACCGATCCCGACCGGTATTAATTTTGGTTTGGTTCAGTTCGAGGTGGATTCAGTCCAGTCAGGGAATTCGGGGTATTCGGTCTGATCGAATTGGGCCTAATTGGGCCAAAGATTAAAAAAAAAATTAAAATGGGCCAATTTAAAAAAGCTTGATAATGGGCCAAAAATATGCCCATTCCACCTAGTTTTTTTATAACAGTGTTTCTTTGATGATGGGCAATTTCACTTGTTTTATTTATAGCAAAAGAAATTTTTTGGCCCACATGGCCCGATCTGCTGTGCACTCATCCACTGATCTAAAAAATACAAAAAATCCATTCATTTCATAGGCCTATTGGCCAACCTCTCTTTGTTCAGTCATAAACAGCACAGCCATGATAAATTGAGAACGTTGAGATTACAAGTTAAAGTCTCAAATAGCACATCCACTTACACCCAGAAATAGAATCCAGTAGCAGTAGCAATGTAGCATACAAGTATAAAAAATACAAGACTACATTTTCCCTTTGAGTTAAAGTCTCCATCAGAAAACAAAAACAACATACTTCAAGTAAAGTCTACCAAGTTCAAAACACTAATGGCAAAAAAAAAAAATGAAAGACTCCTAATTAAGCCACCATGTTGTTGAATTCCCACCAAGCTCCACAGCCAAAAAAAACAAAAGACCCAAGCTACACCTTCTACTCTCATGTTCCTGTTGTAGCAAAACTGCAAGCAAAAGATTGACAGTAGATAAAATGATTTCCAGACTTTACTAATGAAATGATTTCTAGACTTGTACATAAAATTGACAGTAGATAATCTCTGTATGTTGGGAAGAAAAAGATTGGCTTACTTATTGTGCAAATATCTTTCCAAAATATACAACTTAAACAACCAAAAAAAAAAAGCAGCTAAACTAATCTATGTACAACAAAATATAAATAACCGGCTTTACAAGACATAGACTATGAGGTAGCCATAGAACAACAACAAAACCTTCAACAAATTTAGAAATTCATGGGAGCTAGTTTTGTTATGAAATTTCTCAGCAATCCATCAACCACTCAAAGAAATTTGGCAAACAATAAAAGCTAATCCTATTAGCCAATGCAATACGAGTTCTAGGAAGTATGAAAACCCACATTCAATACATAAGCAGGCATGATCGACTCAAAATCAATGAAAGCTAGTATACAAAATCAAACAATGGAAGATTAGTAGAGACCTGTCTGTTACTATGGTCATTGTCCTCCATCAACACCGTGCCAAGGGAAAAATACAAAAAAAAAAACTTAAGATAGTTCAAAATCAATTTGAAACATTAGTAGAAGAATTTGCAGACATAAACTTGTGTACCCCTTGTAGAACTCCTTAGTCCAAGCGCATCCCCTTTCTCCTTATCAGTTGATTCTAAGACAACTAAAAACATAGAAGGAAAAGAAAACAAATAAAAACATACAATTGGACATTCAACATGAAAGTAATTTAAAAACTGTGGACAGTGTGCCCTTTAAAAAGGATTCCGTTCCTATCTAAATGCCGGTTCGAACGAGCGCTAAGCGGGATGGTAAGCGCTCGCAAAAATACAGAGTCACCACTCGGGTTTGAAGGTCCGACACCTAAGGAACCATATTCGAAGCACTTGCCACGCTGTTTGATTTGAAAAAGTGAAGGCACCAGTTCATCATAACCATATCTGGGTTTGGGAGCCAGGTTACGAGAGGGGAAGGGTTTTATGGCACCCCTCTCGCCCAATCCGGAGATCAGTCTTTATTTAGGCATTTGCGAAAATATTATTTGTTTGCGATTCTGTTTAATTAATCAATTCTTTAGCCATTTAGGGAGGGGAACAGTTAAAGGGGATTAAAACTGTAACAGTTTGCAAAGTGTGATAGATGGCATGGATGGAATGGAAATGCTAGAAAATAAATGAGTTAAAACTCAAAACTGTAACCGGATATCAAACAGTGCGTTTGTATGAATTTGACACAAACAACGGCCAACTTGCATGCACAGATGTACGTGCATGCAAGTTAACCATCGCGCGGTAGACCCATACAATCGCGCGAGGGTTGATGCCCTACCAGCAGGTTGAATTTTATCCCCTTCTGAGCTTTGGAATGGCCAGTGCTCACCCAGGACAAACCAAGCAGTTTATAAGCAGTTGATAAGCAAGTTCTAAGCAGCTTTAAAGGCTGAAAAAGCCCTACAAATTAATAAAACACCCCATAAACAAAGTGGGGACAAAATAATGGCCTAAGGCCGAGCTACCTATGCAAGGCCACTGACTGGTCAGAGGCAGTTTGGCGCGCGAGGGTGCGCTTCGGCGTGCAATGGAGTCAGTTTGGTGCGCGATGGTTGTGCCTTGGCGCGCGATGGTCTGAACCATTTGACTAGTGTTTGGTTTACACATTTCTGGGTTCTAGGACAGGTCTAGAATGATCCAAGGGTACTCCAAAATAGCAAAAACACAAACTAACTACAAACTAGCAGTTTCTAACAAAGGAAAGCAGTAAACTGGTTTTTAACATGCTTAAAAGTTATCTATATGTAAATAAACACAAAAACAGCAAGACACCAATCCCCAAGAGGACCGTCGCGCGCTGGACTGAGACCGTTGCGCGTGTGAGTGGCTCCATCACGCCCTGGTTCTTGCCTTGATGATTTTTGAAACCTTGCCAGCTTTAGGACCAAGACTGGTATTGATTACCAGCCTTGGCCCTGCTAGCCCCCCTCAGGGATCAGAACAGAAAGTAGAACAAAGGTAAGCTATACCTTTGGCTTTTGAGTTTGAAAGGTGTTTGAGCTTTGAAGTTTGAAGTTGAGTGAGGTGTTTGAGGATTGAAGTGTATTTAGAAAAGGAAGAACAAGCTATGTTCTTGGAATTAGAGTTTGTATCATTTGGAACTTGATACTTGGTAAACTTTTTTGAAAAACTTAAACCCTTTTTGAAAAACATGAACCCTTTGAAAGAGAAACAAATGGGGATATATATAGGAGGAGATGGAGGTGAATCTGGTTGGTGCCAGGAGAGGAGTTCAGCCAGTTCACGAGGCCTGGCTGAGGTTGCATTGGTGGCCAACTGTCCTCCTTAAGAAAGGTTGGTGGGAGATTTGGTCCGTCGCACGACGGAGTCAGTCTGTCACGCGAGGATGTGCCTTGGCACGCGAGGATGCACCTTGTCGAGCTAGGATCGTGCGATGGCGCGTGATGGTCAACATTCAAACTTTGACTGTTGACCACCACCTGGCAGTTTGACCGTCGAGCGAGGATCTGGAAGCATCACGCATCAGTAGGGTTTTTTGGCCTTTTAAAGTGGCTTAGGATTGGGTAAGGTTCAAAGGTTTTTTCAAACACTTAAAGCTCAAACACTTGTCATTCCCAGGGTGTTCTTGATCCGTTTAATCATCGGGGAATCAGAAACAGTAAGTAAACTAATCTGGAAGCCCAGATTGAGGTGTCTATAGTAGCCCCTCTTTGACGGCACTTGAAGCACCATCGACTTGGTACAAGTAACGTCAAAGATTTCTAGACACCTCTTAATGCAATCCAGAACAAAGCATACTAGCAAAGTAGACAAGCAAACTTAAGGAACCTGATCGGTGAAATGGACAGGCGGTCCATTGCCAGGGATGGAAGTAGAAATGGACGAGTGGATCGCCGCTTGTTGATCGAATTTGGATAGGACAGGCTGTTGTTGCAAATTTGGACAGGACAGGCCATCTTTGCTAGGGATCAAGCTATCCTCGGCCCGAAGCATTCCAACAAACATGGGTAGGTTGTGTCAGGTAGGTTGAATTCCATCTATTGGGAATCAGAGCCAATCTCCTTATTAAAGACCAACCGAGACAGAGCAATAAGGCTGCTAGAAGATGTGCATGAAGCTAAACTGATGTAGAGGTAATCATTCAAGGCAAGCCAAGGCGAACTCTCCTGGGGAACAATTAGTTGCGGATCGGTGGACCATCAAACGATATTCTGATCATTGTGGAGTGATCATATGATATGGCAGATTTTCATAGCTGAATGGACTGAGACAGGCGATATGGCTATTTGTCATCGCTGAATGAACTGAGACAAGCGATGTGGCTGATTGTTATCGCTGAATGGACTGAGACAAACGATGATGGCTGATTTTCGTTGATGATATGGTTGACCATCGCTATGACTGAAACGGATGATATGGCTGACTGTCGTTGATGATATGGCTGACCATCGCTATGATTGAAACGGACAATATGGCTGACCGTCGTTGATGATGTGCCTAACCATCGTTGTAAATTGGACAGGAATGGCTATCGTTGATTTGGATGGGCAGATCATCAGTCTAAATGATCAAGCCATTGCAGATTGGACAGGACCGGCTGTCATTGAATTGGAAACAGAAAGATCAGTGTGCACAATGATTAAGCTGTTGAGATTTGGACAGGACCGGCTGTCATTGAATTGGAGACGGAAAGATCAATGTGCAGAATGATCAAGCCATTGAGACTTGGACAGGACCGGCCGTCATTAATGGGAACAAGCAGATCATTCTTCCGGATGAATGTGCCGTTGTGGATTGGGTTGAATTTTGATCCTCCAAAGTGCATTCTAAATGCCAACAGAGTAGGACAGCGAGGCTGTGTGCTTGGTGGGTCCCATTCAGGCATAAACTCCCACAAACTGGTTACCTTCCTGTTTTCAACAATATGCAAAGATGTATACAATATAAATGCACAAACTGAAAATGCAGACCCTAGATAAAGGCGGTGCCTAAGAGGACAATGATGCTTAAGGACTATCACTGAGCCCCAGTACTTTACTGTCTTTTGCTTCAGAGATGTGCACCCAGATAGAGAGACATTGAGTGGGCCGGCGTGCCCAGTTGACATGTAGCAGCATTGGGCCTGCACGCCCCTTCCTTAATGCTTAGGCAGACGTGCCCCAGAGATATGCTTTGCTGGGCCTTGGGCTAACGTGCCCTTGCCATCCACGAGATTTCCACAGCTTGTGGATTACAGAAGCTAGGGTAGGAAAGTAAAAATTGCATTTTTCAGTTTATTGACTCCCTTTTGAGGATGTCTAAGAGAATGCAATAAACCATCCGCTAATATCTAAGTTGCATTGACAAGTGAACTGAGTCGACACACAGATATGCGCACATGCACAAACTCGCCTAGCTTGAACAAAAAGGGAGAAAAAGCCCCAGGATACAATACGGATCCTTAGACACATGAAAAATAATGAAATTTTGGGCATTAATGTACCAAAACTCACAATATCCCTAAACAGGTGAAACTGACACTTGAAAGGTCAAAATAGGCACAAAGACCTGTATGAACAAATAGAACCAAGAAAAGCATCTCGACATGACAATAGATTGAAAACTAGAAAAATGCCACAAAGACGGACATAAGACCCAAACGATTACACATATATGCCCGGATTGAAACCAACACCCCCGTGCAGTCACATTAGGTCCACATGAGCTGTACGGTATGAAAAAACTCGGCAAAAGCCCCTTGAATAGGACTCGAGGGCAGTAGCTGACTGCTATTGATTTGCAGCGGGAATTGAAGCAACACGCGCAGGTTTGAGACCAGCGCGTATAACTATGAACAAGAGCACGTGAACCTCAAACTAGTGCGTGCAACTTCAAGTCTGTTGCAGCTGCTCACACCAAACTTCGCTGAACTTAGAATAAACTGTGAGCCATTAGGCCTTGCCAGCATTTCGCTCTGTTTTTTATGCTTAAAATCTTTTAATGCTTTTGCTCAACTTAAAAATTGAAATAGTAGTTTGAAATAAAATTGAAAGACGAAGGGTTTCCCCCTTCAAACTCCTCCCATGCAGCTTGATCTTCGATCCTCCTTGACCTTTGATGTGTACCAAACGTCAACGATGGATCCAATTGATAGATTATGACCGAGTCTCAAAGAGAATCTGCCTACATATCCCAAGCTAGGGAATCAAGTCAAAACGTAGTTCAGGCCAAGGTTCACTCGAGTATTTTACCTCACTTTTTATGCTCTGACTTTTTCCTAGAACCGCCCATTTGGGTCTTCGGTCTAGCGAGCTTTCAAATATTGCCTTTACTTTTGCCTAGACCTCCTTCATAGGTTTTCGGTTCAGTAGGCTGCTCTAACTTTTGCTTGGAACTGCCCACCCTTGGGGATTTCAGCCCAACAAGCTTCTCTTAGGGAAAAAGCTTTTGAATTGATCTAGATTGATCAAGGTATTGAATTTACGGCCGTCAAGGTCGATAAAATGGCCACAGCCCCAAATAAAATGACTTTGATAGCACAGGGCCCCAAGTGCTTCAGTTGACATGCATCGCCCTAGGCCAATTTTGAACTTTCTAACTTGTGCTTGGCGGAACGCTGTTCCTACAAACTTGAACATGGTATGAGGCCTAGAGCCTTTTGAGCTTCTATTTTACATGGTTTAGCACCTGATAGCAGGGGGATTTGATGTTCCTTTATCTCAAGATCATCGTTAGGCATGTCATTTGAGAGACCATGACAAAACATTGATGAACTCTTCGAGCCAGTCTGACTGGGCGCAATGCTCCTCTGGGGACTGCGCTAAACCAATTTGAACCATTCGGAGGTCTATTTCATCTTTCAAGTTTATTTGAAAACTACTATTTCAATTAATAGGCTGAGCATGCCTTCCGCCTTCCCTTTCAGCGAGGGAACACATTTCCTTGGGGATAATCCCATCGAAATCTATCCCTTCATCACAATTTATTCAAAAGCCAGCGAAGTACTTAGAAGCAATATAATGCATATCATGAAAAAAGCCCCTCGGGGTTGCCAAGTACAGCAAAAGACTCGAATGGAAAATAGAAGCTACAAAATGGAGGGCCAAGAGGCACAAACTCCAACTCAAAGCTAGATTTAGACGATTTGACAGACACTATGTCAAACTCAGACAAAACGCCAATGCAAACTAGACACGGTTTGAAAATGTAATTTTTAGAGTTACCCTTAGCTTCCACAAAAAGAGGTAGGATCCAGCAGGTGTCAGGCCCAAGCAACAGCACTTCGGCTGCAACAGCTTCTTTGACCAAACCTACTCGGTGCTCCCATGAACAATGGACCTCTGCCAGTATGTCCGCTCCTTTGATTGCTCCTCATTACTGTCAATCCAGGTGTTGGCAGTGAAGACCTCAATTGCTCGACCTACAGCCATCATGTTAATCTCCGGTTCGAACGGGATGGACACAATTGGTTTGGGTTGGCTTTCTGGGACGATGTAGTGGCTAGGATTGAATATGGTGGAGCTTGGGTTGATTTGAGTGGAGGTGATAGATATCTGACCAACCAGAGGGTCAGAGTGGTGTTGAGGCAAAAAGTTGGAAATGACGTTGGGCTTTGGTGGAACTTGAACCGTGCCAATGTCAATGAGATCTTGAATCTCATGTCGAAGACGATAGCATGCATCAGTGGGATGCCCAGGCATTTGGCGGAAGGCACAGAAGATGTGAGGCTTGTAACTAGAAGGTAGGACTTTTGGCAGGGAAGTTGGGGTCAAAGGTTTGAGATGCTCAGACTTGACAAGTTTTTCCATCACTGTGGACAGAGGTGCCTCGAAGACAGAGAAACTCCGAGGTTGGGTTCGGGCCCGGTAGCTTTGGGCATTTTCAACCTGATTGACGTCGGCTATATGGTTGGGGGAAACAGCAGCGTTGTCCCCATTTGTAGTTGAATTGGTGTAATTGCTTCCACCAAACAGTAGCAATGGCTTTTTGTGAGGAAGACTCTCCCCTAAGCAGAATTCCACTTTGCAGTGCATCCTCAATGGCTAGGACAGAGTCAAAGAAAATCTCAAAGTTGGCAGATGCTTGAACCAGCACGAGGTGCTTGGCGAAGTCAGGTTGAAGATTGCGGCAGATAATGCGAAGTTGATCCCTCTCGCTCGGGCAATTAGTCATCAATGCAGCTTTGCCTCTCCACCTCTTAACAAAATTCCCAAAAGACTCCTTTGCTCCCATTTTGGTGGACTCCAACTCATGAGTAATCATCTTGAGTTGAGAGTTGTAGTTGTACTGTGCAACAAAGGCAGCCCCAATATCCTCCCAAGTTCTTCTTTTGGAGATGTCGAGTGACAGGAACCAATGGAAGGCAGGCCCAGAGAGAGTTTGAGGAAAAAGTTGAGACATGGCTTCACTTTCCACACCCAGCAACTTCATTGCAGCATCATAGCCAAAGAGATGAGTTTTGGGATCACCGCTCCCATTGAACTTAACCAAATCAGGCATCTTGAATTTTTCGGGAAGCCTAGCGTTAGGGTATAGGCAGAGACGATCCAGTCAATTCCTCCTGCATTGATCTTCTCGAATTTTGAAACAGCTTCTTCCAGCTTAGCCATCTTAGCCATGAGAGTAGCTATGTCAAAGTTTCGAACAGGCCTAACAACAGCGGGGTTTGGAATTGGTGCAGGCACATGAGCCTCTCTAGGAATGTGCTGAACAATGAGACGGCCTTCACAGTTTGGATCCTCGACAAAGGCCGGGGAGGCATGAATGTCCTCTCGTCCTCGTCCTCGTCCTCCTCATCTGGTGCAGGTGGAAGACAAGTGTTGATAAGGTCATTTGGACGGGTGATAAAGGCATCAATCTGAGTGGCCCTTTGTTGCATAGTAGTGATACTGTTCTGAAGGTTCGAGAGCACAATTTCAAGATTGAGCGGCTGGTCTGTCATTGCAGGTGTTTTAGTGGAGCTTGATGGGGAAGCCAGCGGTGTGGCTTTTTGCAATAACGATGGCGAACCCGCCTGTAGGGTGGCCAACAATGAACCTGTAGAAGACTCCATTGTGACTGACTGAGGTCCTAGCTTGACAAGACTTTGAACCAGATTCTGGTGCAGACGTTCCCAAGTAGGTTTGGCTCTTCCTTCCGGTACTCTCTTGTTCGGTGCAATGGTTCCAAACTAGACAGTAAAGTTATTGAAAGCTCAGTGACGTTCCTGCAGCATGCTATGTATAAGAATAAAGCAATGTACATGTCGTCGCTGTCAGTGTCCTCCTAGACTCTACAACTACAGACAAGTCTGTCTCATGATGTTCGGACGCTACCAAATTCCTCGGAATTCTTTTCAAGGTGTATCCTTTGAATAGATCGATTAACACTAAGAGATGTCAAAACAGTCTAAGCCTTTGACTATTCCGTTCTCGAAGTTTCAACTTTGGAGTCAGAACAACTCGATGTAGATGACGTGATACCAGAACCGGGGTGGCGTAGTGGACACAGCGCCATTGCCTAAATGGTGTACGTGCTGCGCACGATAACCAAGGTGGTATAAGCATCACGGCATTCTCTTCGTTGTTCCTCGTTTTCTGTTTGAAACCTCGATTGGGCATTAGACAAGGACTTAAAAAGGTTTGATTTCCCAAAGTCTCGTTGATCTAAGGACTTTGAAAATTGATAACATGCACCATCGAGATGCACAACTCTTCATCGAGCCATAACAGCGTTCTAATAGGCATAAGACAAACTTGAAAGAGAGACAACCCAGAAGCCGCCCTAAACATGCTCCTATGCAAAACGGTATGTATGTACAGTGCATGCGATAGGGAAAGTAGTAACACATAGACAGTATTTGGGGGTTAGATGCAAGTATATCTTACACTGCGGGTACCTGTCCTAATTTGAAAAGTTCTAGTGCTTTATATATGCAAAGGGTGGTTTTGGTTTGAAGGGGTTCCTCGGACTAAAGCCAAGATATACCTCCCATTACCCGCGTAACCACAGAGCAACAATCGAACGGTAGAATGACTTATCATCGTCGAAGGTTGTCAGGCATTCGGGGTCCTAGGGCTCTTGTAAACCATGCCGGAATGCCAAAACACTCCAACGCGACTATCCAACATCGATGTGAATGAGAATGCTAAAAAGTTGATTAACAGAACAGAATCGCAAATTTGCAAATGCCTTTTCAAATTTGGCTCTCTTTATTGATCAATACTTAGAAGAAACTACACAAGAGAACAATCGGAAAAGCCCTAATTAAGATGGCCGGACACGAGGTCCTGTTAAATCACCAATCCTTTCTCTAGCAGTGCGAAGCTCACTATTTTGACAGATTTTTGTGGAATTGTTCTCAAGTGTATTAAAATCTAAGTATAGACCAATATTGGTTCAATCCGCAGCAGAGTCGCCACTGTGGGTAGTGTGCCCTTTACAAAGGATTTCGTTCCTTTCTAAATGCCGGTTCGAAGGAGCGCTAAGCAGGATGGCAAGTGCTCGCAAAAATACAGAGTCCCCACTTGGGTTTGAAGGTCCGACACCCAAGGAACTGTATTCGAAGCACTTGCCGCGCTGTTTGATTTGAAAAAGTGAAGGCACCAGTCTGTCATAACCATATTTGGGTTCGAGAGCCAGGTTACGAGGGGGGAAAGGTTTTATGGCACCCCTCTCGCTCAATCCGGAAATCGGTCTTTACTTAGGCATTTGCGAAAAAATTGTTTGTTTGCGATTATGTTTAATTAATCAATTCTTTAGCCATTTAAGGCGGGGAAACTGTTAAAGGGGATTAAAACTGTAACAGTTTGCAAAGTGTGATAGATGGCATGGATGGAATGGAAATGCTAGAAAATAAATGAGTTAAAACTCAAAACTGTGATCGGATATCAAACAGTGCGTTTGTATGAATTTGACACAAACAACGACCAACATGCATGCACAGATCTACGTGCATGCAAGTTAACCATCACGCGGCAGACCCATACAATCGCACGAGGGTTGATGCCCTACCAGGAGGTTGAATTTTATTCCCTTCTGGGCTCTAGAATGACCAGTGCTCACCCAGGACAAACCAAGCAGTTGATAAGCAAGTTATAAGCAGTTCTAAAGGCTGAAAAAGCCCTACAAATTAACAAAACACCCCATAAACAGTGTGGGGACAAAATAATGGCCAAAGGCCGAGCTACCCGTGCAAGGCCACTCACTGGTCAGAGGCAGTCCGGCGCACGAGGGTGCGCTCCGGCGCGCAATGGAGTCAGTCTGGCGTGCAATAGTTACGCCCTGGCGCGCGATGGTCTGAACCATTTAACCAGTGTTTGGTTTACACATTTCTGGGTTCTGGGACAGGTCCAAAATGATCCCAGGGGTACTCCAAAATAGCAGAAACACAAACTAATTACAAACTAGCAGTTTCTAACAAAGGAAAGCAGTAAACTGGTTTTTAACAAGCTTAAAAGTTATCTATATGTAAATAAACACAAAAACAGCAAGACACCAATCCCCATGAGGACCGTCGCCCGATGGACTGAGATAGTCACGCGCGTGAGTGGCTCCATCGTGCACTGGTTCTTGCCTTGACAGTTTTTGAAACCTTGCCAGCTTTAGGACCAAGACTGGTATTGATTACCAGCCTTGGCCCTGTCAGCTCCCCTCAAGGATCAAAACATAATGCAAAACGAAGGTAAGTTATACCTTTGGCTTTTATGTTTGAAAGCTGTTTGAGCTTTGAAGTTTTAAGTTGAGTGAGGTGTTTGAGGATTGAAGTGTGTTTAGAAAAGGAAGAACAAGCTATGTTCTTGGAATTAGGGTTTATATCATTTGGAACTTGATACTTGGTAACCCTTTTTTAAAAATTTGAACGCTTTTTGAAAAACTTGAACCCTTTGAAAGAGAAACAAATGGGGAGATATATAGGAGGAGATGGAGGTGAATCTGGTTGGTGCCAGGAGAGGAGTTCAGCCAGTCCACGAGGCCGGACTGAGGTTGCATTGGTGGCCAACTGTCCTCCTTAAGAAAGGTTGGTGGGAGATTTGGTCCGTCGTGCGACGGAGTCAGTCTGCCACGCGAGGATGTGCCCTGGCGCGCGATGGTCAACATTCAAACTTTGACTGTTGACCACCACCTAGCAGTTTGACCGTCGCGCGAGGATCTGGGAGCATCGCGCGTCAGTGGGGTTTTTTGGCTTTTGAAGTGGCTTAGGATTGGGTTAGGTTCAAAGGTTTTTCAAACACTTAAAGCTCAAACACTTGTCATTCCCAGGGTGTTCTTGATCCATTTCATCATTGGGGAATCAGAAACCGTAAGTAAACTAATCTGGAAGCCCAAATTGGGGTGTCTACAAAAACCTTAAAATAAATAAAACAAGAATTAAAAGTAAGAATAGTACCCGTATCTAATGTCTCCAATTCATCAAGTTGTTCTCTTATATTGATCTTTGTTGGTTTTCTAATCCATTGTTGTGTGCAAATTAGTGCTTCCACGGTCTTCGGAGAGAGAGAACTTCGATAAGGATCAATGACACGTCCGTCCGTGCTAAAAGCGGATTCGGAGGCGATCGTGGACACGGGAATTGCTAGCACATCTTGTGCCATTTGAGAGACAATTGGATACTTCGAAGAGTTTAACTTCCACTAACGAAGTACATCAAAGTTGTCACAATCATCCTCACTAGTTTTCGCAAGATACTTTTTCCAATTCCATTTTGCTTGCCATATTGCTCTCCTTTTGTTTGTGAATCTTAAATTGAGATTTTAAAGATTTATGGTCACCAATGTCCGTGTCAAGTCCATCCAAATCTACGGTGTCCGATGATCCCCCAACCTCTTTGTTACGCACATTCAAGCTACCATTATGCTTCACATACCATTCAAATAAACAGGTAATTTCACTTTTTAACTTATCCGTGAACTGACCAACTATTGCCTTATCATAGCCCATGGTATTTTGCAAGCAATACTCAAAAAATGCAACTTTGCATCGACAATCAAGAACAACCGCAAACATCATCATTTAATTAATCTTATCAAAACCACCCCAATACTTGTCAAACTTGATACACATACTCATTGACAAATCATACAAATTAATCACTATCCTCGTTTTCAGACAACTTCATAATGTCTTGTTGAATCAACACCATGTCATCAAAAAAAAACATTGCAAGTGACGTATAAAGAACCCGAAAATTTCAATGTTACAACGTAAAACACTTGAAGAAGCTTTACGTACAACTTAATCTTTTCCCAATCACTTGAACTTGGAGGCCCAACGTACTCCTTCCACCCTTCACCCCCCCCCCCCCCCCCCCCCCCCCCTCCCCTCTTCTTCTTTCTCTTCTCAATTTCAATTACCCTATTTATACCCTCACAACTATCAACATCATCAAAATCCTCATCCATCTCCTCCTCTCTTACATTTAATTTAAAGCTCGGGTCATCACACAACCGATCAAAGGCCTTTTGATAAGTTAAAGCTCTCTCCAACATGAAATATGTATAGTTCCACCGAGTAGACACATCTAAACAAGGTTTAAGCCTACACACAATTTTCTCCTTCTCAACACATGACCAAAACTCCGCCATTCTAGATGGGGAAGACCTCACATATCTCACCATATTGCGCACCCTTGCAATCGGGACATCAATCTCTTGCAAACCCTCACGTACGATTAGATTTAAGATGTGTGCCAAACATCTCACATGCAAGAACTCGTGATTTAAAATGGTGGTCTTTCTATCTTTGGTCTTTATCTCCAAGTATCTAATCAAAAGATTGTTTTGAGGGTGCATTATTAACCCAATCCAATAAGCATTCTTCAACCATTCTACCAAGAGTATCACATTCATGATTAGGAACACAAAAATTCAGAATTTTCTTTTGGTACCTCCAATTCTCATCAATAAAAATGACCCGTAAGACACATTTAATTCAGATTTTGGACTGAAGTCCAAGTGTCTGCTGTAAGACAAACACTGTGATTCTTGAGTGTATGTTTCAATTTTTTTTCTCGTCCTCATACATGACCATAATTTGTTTTGCCATCGCAAGCCTACGAGGAGGATTCCACATTGGTTGAACAACACTAATAAAATCTCTAAATCCTTCACCCTCAACAAATGAAAAAGGTAACTCATCAGTTATTATCATCCTCACTAGTGCCCTTTTACAAGCGTTGGTGCGTACCACAACCTCGCCTTTGAATAAGGTTGAAAACCCCAAGGTAGGGCTAGATCATTGAAAGCATAATATCTCGAAGTCTGGGATCGTACCCACAGAGAATCGAAATATAGCTAGTTTGGATTGTAAGTTTTATACGATGGATTTCGGCGTTTAAGACAGCCAACTTGGTTTTTCTTTTAACGGTGAAGTGCTAATTAAAAAGACCAGAAATGAACTTTATAAACTAAAAGAGGCAAGTCTAGGGATCATCTATCCCTCGACAAAGGCCATTACCGGTTCTCAAAATAACTCAAGCAAGAGTCATGACCACGTGCTCACGCCTGGAAGATTTAACTTTAACGACTACGTTTATCAAAAGATGTGATTAAGCGGAATTGAACCAACGTATTTTTGCTAATGTATCTCTCACGTAGGAGGCCACGAGCCCTCGGTATGCCGCTTGCCAAGACCGCTTGACTAAACGATATATCAATGAGTTAACACTCCAAACACCTAAGTCCTTGGGAAAGATTAACCTAAGACTACTCATACATACTTAAAGCACAAATCATACTAGAAATATGAGCCACAATATTTAACCGTAGGAAATGAAAATAAACTTGATATTAAGAAAGATCTAGAGCATAACTACAACATTAATAAACGAGAAATTAACATAAGACAAATACCTTAAGTGGTTCTTGAAGAAAAAGACTAGAAAAGCTTGAAGATGACAATAGAGTTCCTAAAACTTTAAAAGACTTAAAGCAACTAATGAACTAGATACCAAAAAGAAGAGAGAGGATGGCCTTATTTATACAAAGTGGCCTCCTCACTCAGCCAAATATCTAAAAACATACTAAAAGTAGAAAACATTCCATAAGTGGAAAGTTCAAAAAGTAGCGAAAATCTGCAGAAAAGATCACTGGATCGATACGGCCAAAATGCTTGTATCGATACTGTGTTGCTACGGCACTTCTTCCAAACTCTCTGTTTCCTTATGGTATTGATACAGCAAAAAAGATTTTATCGATACAGCCTGCATTTCACTAGGGTTCCAGGTTTTGGCTTTAGCTTCAGCAAATAGTTTCCAGCAACCTCACAACTCCTCAACATCTTATTTTCATTCTCTGAACTTAAGTAAAGACTACATTTTAAACCTTTCTTATTCATTTTCTTTACTTTAATTTATTTAATGAAAATAAGAGTACCCCCCATCTGGAAACAATGGCATTACCAGAATTTCAATATTCCAATTATATCAAAATGTCAACCCCCAACTTTTAGTGTAAAATGGAAAACTGCACATTTTTCTTAAGAGAAAATGGATCAAAACATGATCTTGCTTTTCAAATAAAACCATGCAACTTTGTAGTTACTTTTAAAAAAATTCAAGGATCAATTACCGTCATTTTTAATCTCGAAAATCGATACTTTTTCAAAAAGTCTTTTTTCCATACTTAGACAGATTTTAAGGGGCCGACAGGGTCTTCAGGTACTTGGAAGCACTTGAGCCATGCATGGCGTTGAAATGCGCCTTATTTGCACGTTTACCTAAAAACACTAAAAACATACCTTACATGCAATATTGTTATAAAAGCTAAATTAACGCAAGTTAAAACAACATAAAACGGGACTTGTCGCACCAAATATCTACAATGTTGGATGCTCATCAAGCGTTAACACTAAAAGCCGCAGGCACAAAGTTTGCACTTGTTTCACTATTGTTTTCTTTCCTTTGAAAACTAAGGAGTTTTTGCCTAGAACCCATAAATTTTTTACTTGGTGGATATTTGGTACACTGATACGCTAGATGATGAGTTAGTGATTTAGTACCATTTAACTTCAAGTGACAAGCATAACCTGTCCCACCCCAATTGCATGCAGCCCTAGGTTTTGGATGACCTTCCGGTATAATATGTGTAAAATACTTCCAACATGGAGCCCTTTTTTCCATACTAACAACCTTCTTTTTTTCAAACTCGTTATTAATTTCAGGCATGAGATCATCATTTAGTTCAGCATTTTGAGAGATATCAAACTCAACACCTTCATCCATAATGTCATCATTATCCATATCATCCATCTAACACAGCAGAAAATTAAAACAAGCATAATCACAATTTGATTTTCATGTTGTTCGTACACTAATCTAATTTTCAGTCCATCACCTCATGTTCATGCGAAAATTAAGTAGTATGTAAATTGTAAACACTAAACCCATTAAAATCATGAACTATATTCAACAAAGATTTGATTTTCAAGCCAATATAGGGTTAGGTTGAATACTTCAACCTCATGCTCATGGTTAAACATTTTGTCGGCGTTGTCGATTCTGATAGTAATATCCCCCCTTCCTCACGCTTGCCTCTTTGCATACATATAAACGAGACAAAGATAAACCACATTCAATTACACAGTAATCAAGCAAAGAAATTCCAAAAAAAAAAAAACAGTAACAGACTAAGAGCCAGAAGTGAACAATTTCTTTGTGCTAAAGCACTGGTAGGTTGCGACATGGTCTAGTTGAATGCTGAAAGTCATATATTTCCAACAATGTTTAGTGGTGGTTGCTGCACTAGCTAATTGATTTCATAACCAAATTAAACCGAGCGGCCGAGTCATAAGCCTCGTACAAGAATGCTAAATAATCAAGAACTTTGCCTACTGAAGCTTTGAAAAGCCTAATAGCTAAATCAAAATTTTAATTCAGGAGGATGTAGAGACCCCAATCCGGACCTCAAAAGTGCTTTAAATGTCTTGATGATGAAAAGGAAACAAATACCTCCGAGAGCTTGGATGAAGGACTCCCTGAACTAAAAGCCCAAAACAAACTCAAAAGCCCAAAGCAAACCCAAAAGCCCATAACTAAACCCTTAGTACCGTACGGTACATCTCTACACCTCACGGCATAATAGATTTCATTACACCACGCGGCATTTTGGATAAATTTCTGACTGGCTCAGCTAGCTGTCGGCCACGCCCACTTGAGCCACAGCTACAAGTTAGCTTAGCCGAAAAGGCATTTCTGGCCCGCCCAGAAAACACCTCCACCATTTGAATTTCAAAATCCTGGGCTTTTGTCTATAAATACAACCCTCCACTCAACGGAAAGGGGTCCTGAATTCTCTTTCTCTCTCACCATGCTTTCATACCCATTCCTCACTCCAAAGCCTTGAGAAAATGACTCCCAAAAACATTATCAAGGTTCTTTCTTCCTCAAAGTCCTCCATTTTCTCCTCATCATTGAGATGAGCCTTTCACTTCCATAAATGTTTCAACTACCCATGTACTCGTCTATCTCCCACGTCCACCACACCCTCTCCTCCCCTGGACTCATCCACATTCATCCTTAGCTGTCCATCTCCATCCAACCTCGAAGATCAAAGGTATGAACTACTTTCCTTGGGGTGGGCTCTGTCCATATCCCTGAGGGAATCTTTCTGCAGTCAGGATCACCCCTCTTTTGGTTAGATCTTGGCTTAAAACCACTTTCAAAAACAAAAATAGGCCTCTGTGCTGAGTACATTACACCGGGCGGCACTTCGATGCATCGCAGGGCATAGTATACTCAGACGCACGGCGTTTCATGTAGCTACTATTTTCTTGCCCAAACTGTCTGGATCATAGTTATCCTCTGTCAAGCCTGTCTTATTGCTAAAATATCAGGTGTTGATGCTTTAAAAATAAGACCATATCTACAAGCCATGCTTGGTTTTAGAAACAAAGTTTTCTCCGATCATTCCGAGTGATTGAAAGTATAAAAGATTATTTTCGTCCATGGCTTTAAACAGAGGTATTTTTCAGAATGATTCAGTGGTAAAAACATTGTCTGACATTAGTTGGAAACCCCGCGCGTCGTACTCAAGATGCCGGGCGGCGTTCTGAAACTTCATAATGGCCTGAGAATAAAACTGGTACCCCGCACGGCATGCTGTAAAACCGTGCGCGGTATTACAACATGCCGCGCAGAAGGAGACTGAGACCCAGACAGTTTCCGTTGAAAACATCTGTCATTCTGCATCATCTTTATCATTTCACACTGTACAGTTAACACCATGTGCACGACAATGTGATCTATTACCCATGTCCCTTTCCCATTTACTTGCTTATTAAAGAGCTCGATTTTTCGAAAGATATTTTAAATTTCCCCCTTTTTGAAAGAGTTTAGTAGAGACCGGTTTTTACCGAGCGAATGGGGTGCATTTTCTTCAACGAAACCTTCCCCATTCGTAACGTGGCTCCCGAACCCAAAATCTCAACGTTTTCGCTAGACCAAAAGGCCTTTTCCTCTCAAAACGAACTCTCGGTTTCTCGGATCAACCATCTCAAAAATTCGGTTGGCGATTCTTTCGGGCGCGCCTGCGCGGGGAGCCCACAGTGGCGACTCCGCTAGGGACTATTGTTAATCAAAAATTTGGAAATTAATACATGAAAGAACAATCCTTCAAAGGTCTGTCAAAACAATACGCTCCGCGCTGTTGAAGAACGAAATGGTGACATGATAGGATTTTACATCCGACCACTCCGGACTGGGACTTTTATTATTGTTCGCTTGTGTAATTTTCTCCAAAGAATTGATTAATAGAGTGAGCCAAGCTTGAAAAGCACTTTCAAAGGGGGAATTTTCAATAACTTTTAGAAAATCAAAACTCTTTTACCCTGTACGCTTTGTAGTGCACAAGCGTCACCAGTGTGTTTCTGCAATCTTGCCCGGTTCGCCGGCGACAAGCTCTCCCGGAATCCCTTGCAACCCCCGACGTGATGAGTCATCGTGCTGTTCGACCATTGTCTTGCAATACACTTGACATGGGGAGTACATCTTGGCTCTAGTCCGGGAAACCCTTTTGAGACCCAAATCGGCCTTTGCACTTGTACATAACCATAGGACCATCCCAACTAGGACAGGAACCCACGGTTAGGATTTATATGATATACCCTGTTTGCGTGTTTATCTTTACTGTACATACATATCATTCATGCATCTTTGCATTCGGCCCCCTAGGGGTTAGGACTCCCTTAGGATTCAGTCACTCTAGGAGACTCTAAATCCATGGAGTTTGTGATACCTCCGGAGTTTTGTCGTGCCCGAATGGCTCCCTTGGTCTAGAACGAACCTTAATGGTGTGAGTATCTGGATTCCGATAATCACATTGCCCTGTCTTGGATGGTCAAGGTAAGGAGATTGGCTCTGATTCCGAACCGTTCGGAATTAAACTTGCCTGACAGAACCTACCTGGGTTATCGAAAATCTTTTGTGCAAACACCGTAAGTGAAAACTGGATCACGGTAGGTCGTAGGCCTAGTCTCTAGGACTCTTTTAGGATTCAGTCAGTCTAGGAGACTCTAAATCCATGGAGTTGGTGATACCTCCGGTGTTTGCCGTGCCCGAACGGCTCCCTTGGTCTAGAACGAACCTTAATGGTGTGAGTATTTGGGTTCCGATAATCACATTGCCCTGTCTCGGATGGTCAAGGTAAGGAGATTGACTCTGATTCCAAAGCATTCGGAATTAAACCTATCTGACAGAACCTACCCAGGTTATCGGAAATCTTCTGTACAAACACTATAAGAGAAGACTGGACCATGGTAGGACTTAGGCTTACTTTCTAGGAGGTTCAAACGAGGAAAGGAGAAATGTTCACAAGGAGTTGAGAGTTTCCTCTTTTGCCTGCCAGTTCTGAGACATTGGTCGACCATAAGAAGAAGCTGTACTTAATTGGTTTTGTCCCTCTTGAAGATTGGTTCGTATAGACACCCTGGAAGGCACGGAGTTATTTGAGGTTCAAATAGTGCAGGAAGGGCAACCAACGACCGAAACACCACATGAACTCTAGGAAGAAACACCACCCGACAATCCTTCGCCAATGGTTGACCAAGGAAACGAGGTAGAGGAACTTAGGCAGAACATGGCCGCCTTAGATGCTCAGTTTAAACAATCCTTGGCCCATGTCGATGCGCAACTCAAGACCTTTGTCGCATCTTTGAAAACTGACATGATTATGATGATGGAAGCCATGCAAGAAGTTAGCGATAAGATTCAGGCTAAACCTCACCCGCAGCCCGAGCAACCCAAAGAAGAAGAGCCCGCCGTGGACCTTAAAATGGCCGCTCTTATGGCTAAGATTAGCAAGTTAAAGGAATCCATCCAAGAGAGAAGTAGACATGAGCAAACTGTGTCTATTTCCCAATGCCAAACTACCGAAAAAATTCAAAGGCGTGGATTTTACCAAATTTGATGGCACCAGTGATCCGAAGGTGCACCTTCAAGGCTATGTTGGCTCCCTTTCCATGCGAGGGATCGAAAAGGAAGCTATGGCTCAGTTATTCCATGAATCCATGTCCGGTCCTGCTTTGCAATGGTTCTTCACACTTGAACCATCGAAGAAGAGGACTTCGGAAGATATTGGGACGGCCTTTATAGCCCAATACGACTTCAATGTTGATCTAAAAATGACTACCCGAGAGTTGGAAAGCATTAAGGTTGTTGAAAAGGAGAATTTCGCCAACTTTGTGAAACGATGGAGGGCCAAGGCTGCGTAAATGCAAAACAAACCGGATTTCAAGGAACAGATACGAATCATAACCAAGAATTTGCCAAGCTCCTTTGCCCCGTACATGGTTCTCTCCCAAGCTGCCCCAAATTTCAAAACTTTCTATGACTCGGATCTAGCCATAGAAAAAGCTCTACGAGATGGCACTTTGGAAAAGAAGGAGACAGGATCAAAGGCCAAAAGGGTATATTCTGAAAACAGCAAAAATCTTCTTGGGAACACCAATCAGGCCGGAACGTCATCCACAAAGACCACAGAAGTTCACCAGATTTCTGAAAAACTAAAATCCCAAAACCGAGCTTTCACCCAGTTCAGCACTCCAAGGTCTATGCTACTTAAGAAACTTGCAGAAGCAGGGGTGCTGAAACCTCTTTCTCCACCAATCACCATTCCACCAAATTTGAACCAGAGCGTTTATTGTGAATTCCATCAGATGCCTGGTCACACCACTGACAATTGTATCCACCTCCATCATGAAATTCAAAATCTCATCGACAACAAAGTCATTGAAACCCCTCCCTCAGATAAACCAAATACCATCTCAAACCTTCTGCCGCATTATAACACCTCCTTCCATGTCAACCAAGTTACCTTGGTTTCAGAACAAAACATCCAAGATTTCAATCCAACTCTCTATATCACCCTTAATACTCAGCCCAAACCTCTGGTGAGAATCCCTAAAGAAATCACCCTTTGCTTCCTGTGGATGGAGATGACGCGTGGAAAGATCTTATTTTCGATTGGGAAGTATTCGAAGCGGCTAGTTTGCAAAGGAATGAGGAACTGCCGTTCGAACCAGAATGGGAAGTTGATTGGCAGAACATTCGTGCAGATCCCCTAGATGGATTTTCTTTGAATATGATGTTTGGATGCGAAAACTATCTTGGATGGGAATGGGACCCAACCCCGAGCGAATACCAACTATTGGCCCCAAATGATCTGCTGGAAATGTTCTCCTTGCCAGCAATATTTGATGAAGGATACCAGCCTGAAATAGCAACTCCTGCTTGGCCAGAGTTCCACTCGAACTCCTTCGGATATGACATTGGCAATAATTTTGGATATGCCCCATGGCCTGAAAATCCCAGGTTCCCGGAAGTGGAAGAAGAAGTGGCTAGCAGTGAATTCAATCCCATGGACTACCTTGGGGAAGAAGCAGAGTCAGAACCCTTGGTCACCTTCCCAAAAGAAGTTGATGTTGCTATGATGAACTTATGGGAGGATGAGTCAAGAGCTAAGGCAGGACATTGGACTAACTCTGAAGTCGTCAACATAAAGGTGGGACACGTAGAATGGACGGCGAATAGGGCAGTAATGGAAGCGAACAGTGGAAACCAGAGGACCTTTGGGAAGATTTGGTCATTGCCGACCTAGCCTCTAATCTTCAGGATACTACCATTGGAACCAAGCGCAAAGCACCTATCGATTTATGGAGTGAGGAATCAAAGTACCACAAGATTCATCATCTGACCCGAAGCGGGTGTATCTACCAACCCCCCAACCTTTAAATCGGAGAATCCTTTAACCCTGCAGCTCCACCAGCCAAAGAACCGCCAGACCCTTTCACCACCCCAGTCAAGAACACCTTCCAATCCTTTGGCCCACTAGCCAAAGAACCTTTTCTCCCTGAGAAAAACCCCGAAGAAGCGATTAAGCGTCAACTCGAGCAGACTTAGACTAAAATGTCTGTTTGGGATGTGCGTGTTCATTCCACTCGCCATCATAAGGGACTTATCCAACCTCTCCCATCTGGAAGTTCCCTCCACCATAACTCCTGAAGAACTTGTAGCCCTTATCAAAACCATACCTATCAAGCATGCTATCACTTTCACTGATCGAGACTTACCCACTGAAGGAATAGATCACAACAAGCCATTTCATGTCACTCTGAAATGCTGCGATAAATGGGTTATAGTGATCCTGATTGACAATGGGTCCGCAATCAATGTTTGCTCACTCCACGTTGCCTACTGCTTAGGGTACAAAAATAAGGACTTTTCTCCCTCAGAAGTCAAAGTCTGAACATATGACAATACGCGTCGGGATGTGGTTGGGACCCTCAAGCTGCCAATGACTTTCGGATCATACCAAACTGAAGTAGAATTCCATGTGATAAACATCCCCGCTTATTTCAATCTATTGCTAGGCAGACCTTGCCTACATTGACCTGATATCATGGCCGTACCTTCCACCCTCCATCAAAAGGTTCGTTTGGGTCTCGAAACGGGTATGCTCACTATCCAGAGAGACTATGGGATCCGCGCACCGACTGAAGACAATGGCCCACTCTTGGAAATCCAACATGGAGAGGAAGACATTGCTCTGGGAGTCTTCTCGTTGGACACCTCCAATTCTGTCTCTTCAATCAGAACTGACAACGATTTTCTCATCAGCAATGTTGCCTTGAAAATAATGAAGAAGATGTCCTACATGCCGAGGCTAGGATTGGGAAGAAACCTGCAAGGTCCTGCAAAGTTTAAAACTCGTGGAACCCCGATGCGCACTACTGGCCTTGGTTACTTAGCCTCGAACAACGGTAAGGTATAGAAAGGGGATAGGCTAGAGGATTATTTTGTCAAGGAAAAGGCAAAACAAGTCTATCAAAGGAAACCGGAGCCATTCTGGGACAAAGAAACCAATACTCTACTTCCGGGATTCGAGATATTCGCCAACAATGTCTGGCCAGAAAGTGATGAAGGATATGAGGTTGCAAAGAAGCTTGTGGAACCAACTAATTGGGCCGAAGTCTTTAATAAGGGAGTCTGGCAATCCTGTTTAGGGAGGGCGAACCAAAGAGTACAGTCATGGAAGCAGAAGTGCTGATGCTATGCTAGGACAGGAGGTCCTTGAAGATTCGACTTCGCTCATCATGGATGCCATCGGAGATTACAAGAACTGGGTCTTCTTACCGAGTGCAACTCACCATGGATCTGAATCTGAGTCTGAGTCTGAGTTATCCAAGTCTTCTGAGTCTACTAAATCTCTAGAGTCTGAGTTAGGGCCTCTTGGCCCAACTCCTCATCATCTGTACTTTGAATTTGAGTCGACTCATGTGTATGGTGCCCCTGTGGCCTTTGCTAGTGATGAAATAAAAGAACCTGATTTCGCTTACTTCTCTGATTTTGAAATAAATTGTGTCAACCCTGATGATGAAGAGATTGATTTCGATGGGAATATTCCTAGAGAAATCCGATCTTTAGTCGAAAGGGAAGGCGAAAGGCATGCTCGGCCTGTAAAAGAAGAAGTTGTTTTAATAAATTTGAGAGATGAAGGGAATCCCCGAATGATTCAGATCGGTTTCGCGTTGTCTGCAGAAGAGCGTCAAGCCCTCATAAGCTTGTTAAAAGAATTCGAAGATGTTTTCGCATGGTCACATGCTGATATGCCCAGAATCGATCTGGAAATCGTAGAACACCGGATTCCCCTTTATCCTAATGCAAAGCCTGTAAAACAGAAACTGAGATGCATGAGACTCGACTGGGTGCTTAAAATAAAAGAGGAAGTCACTAAACAAATTGACGCAGGATTTTTAATGGTAACTGAATACCCCCAGTGGGTCACAAACATTGTACCTGTTCCCAAAAAGGATGGTAGGATTAGAGTCTGCGTTGATTTCAGGGATCTCAACAAAGCAAGTCCAAAGACGACTTCCCGTTACCTCACATCGATGTGCTGGTCGACAATGCCGCCGGACACGCTTTGCTTTCTTTCATGGATGGTTTTTCGGAATACAATCAAATCCTCATGGCCCCAGAGGATCGGGAGAAAACCAAGTTCATCACTGAATTGGGAACTTATTGCTACCGGTGATGCCTTTTGGGCTGAAAAACGCAGGATGCACGTATCAACGAGCCGCCACGACCTTGTTACACGACATGACTCACAAGGAAGTAGAAGTTTACGTCGATGATATGATCGTCAAGGCAAGAGAATGGGAAGAACATTTACCGGCACTCAGAAAGTTCTTTGAGAGGATTAGGAAGTATAGGATGCGCCTGAATCCGTCCAAATGCACGTTCGGGATTACAGCTGGGAAAATGCTCGGATTCATGATCACCACTCGAGGTATCGAGGTCGACCCCTCTAAGATCAAAGCTATTCTAGAAATGGAGCCACCTCGATCTGAAAAGGATGTGAGGAGTTTCCTTGGCAAGGTACAGTTTCTGAGCCAGTTCATTGCCAAACTGACCTCAATCTACGAACCTATCTTCTGCCTACTCAAGAAGGGTGTGCCTTTCAAGTGGGATGACAAGTGCCAGAGGGCCTTTGACGCCATCCGAGCTTACCTGCAAAATCCTCTAGTTTTAACACCCCCCGCGCCTGGGAAACTGTTGATCCTATACTTGTCAGTCACCCTAACTTCCATGGGATGCATGCTGGCACAGGAAGGAGACGATGGGGTTGAAAGGGCTGTTTACTACCTCAGCAAAAAGATGGTTGGATGCGAGGAGCGTTATACTCCGTTGGAAAAGACGTGCTGGGCACTGGTTTGGGCTTCTAGGAAACTAAGGCACTATATGCTGACTTACTCCATAAGGAATATCTCTCGAATGGATCCTCTCAAGTACCTTTTTGAGAAACCGGCCTTCACTGGAAGAATGACACGATGGTTATTAATGTTGTCAGAATTTGAGCTAAAGCATGTCACTAGAAAGAGTGTAAAAGGAAGAGCTATTGTTTACTTCTTGGCCGATAGCCCAATTAAGGGAGGTGAAGATGCTGAGTTCATGTTCCCTGATGAAGACATAATGACGTTAGTTGAAGATGTTTGGAAACTATACTTTGACGGAGCTGCTAATCAAAAAGGGTTTGGAATTGGTGTGTTGCTAATAGCACCCGATGGATCCCAAATTCCGCTCGCATTCAAACTAAATTTCAAAGTCACCAACAATCAAGCAAAATACGAGGCTTATATTGTAGGCATGGAAGCACCCATCGAGATCGGCATAGAGAAGTTGGAGGTAGTAGGGGACTCTAACCTGGTTGTGTCACAAGCCAATGGCAATTGGAAGGTCAAGGAAGAGAGGCTAAAGCCGTATCATCAAGAATTGGAAGACTTCATCCCTCACTTTAATAAAGTGACCTTCACTCATATGCCAAAGCTCGAAAATTGATTCGCAAATGCATTGGCAACACTAGCATCCATGGTCGAAATCCCTATTGGTGTGAAGTTGAGGCCAATTATGATCGAACAAAGAGATACGCCAGTATACCGACATGTCATGGTTGTTGATGAGCCTGAAAATGGCCACCCCTGGTACTATGACATTTGAAGATTCGTAGAAAGAGGAGAATATCCTGTAGAGGCAAGCAAAAAGACAAGATTGCCCTTCAGAGGATAGCTGCACAGTACATTATTTGTGGAGGAAATTTATGTCGAAGGTCACACTGTGACGTGCACAAGTTATGCATCCATGGTGCAGAGGCAAGAAGAGTGATGGAAGAGATCCACGAAGGGGTATGTGGCCCTCATATGAATGGTATGATGCTTGCCAAGAAGATTTTGAGACAGGGATATTTCTAGTCCACCATGGATACAGAATGTGTGAAATACGTGCGACGGTGCCACAAATGCCAAATCCATGCCAATTTAACCCACGTTCCGCCATCCGAACTGCATCAGATGACTTCACCTTGGCCTTTCTCGGTATGGGGAATTGACGTCATCGGAAGGATTGTGCCGGCCGTTTCCAACGGTCATAAGTTTATCCTAGTAGCTGTTGATTACTTCACGAAATGGGTAGAAGCTGCTTCGTACACCACACTGACCGCGGTACAGGTCACTCATTTCATCAAGCAAAATATCATCTATCGGTACGGGGTTCCCCAATCATTCGTGTCCGACAATGGGGTTCACTTCAAAGGACGAGCCAGGGAGGTCCTGGATGAGTTTCAGATCCAAGTACACAAGTCAACAACCTATCGGCCGCAAACCAACGGGGCTGTGGAAGCCACTAACAAGACAATCAAAGTCATTCTGGAAAAGACTATTCAATCCACAAGAAATTGACATGAGCAGTTACCACTGGCCCTGTGGGGTAAGGGTCGTCATCGGGCCGGGCCGGGCCGGCCCAACCCGCTAGGTCACCGCCCAAGCCTGCCCACGGGCCGGGCCGCTCGGGCTTTTTCTTTTTGGCGGGCTGGGCGAGCTGGGCTACCTACCAAAAGTTGCAGCCCAGGCCCAACCCACGGGCTAGCCCAATTGGCGGGCTGACAGGCCAAAAGCCGGGCGGGCCGCCGGGCGTGCTGAAATACAACTTTTCCCGGGCAGGCCAACGGGCTGGAATAAATTTTGTTGGGCTGGAACTTCCAGCCTGGAAGCCTGGAATGGAATACAAACTTTGCTGTTTTATTAATCAAAAATAAAAATTCCAATGTCCTTAACTACAACAGAAATAAAAAATCCAAAATTGAATAAAATCTTCTACAACAGAAATACAATTCAAAAGTCCTTAAATACAAAAGTCCAATGTCCAGACATACCAAAGTCGAGAAACACAATCCAAAAGTCCATAAATACAAAAGTAGGCATAACAAAAAAAAACTCAATCTCCGAAGCAGCCCGGAGTATTTCCTCAATAGCTTTTGCTAGTTCATGTTGGTCTATTGGTCTGATCCTCAAGGAATCTTCAAATTGTAACCAAATCCATCTCCATCACCAAGCTCCCCACCAAGCTCATCACCAAGCTCAACAGATCCATAGTGCACAATTGGACATCAATGTTAATAACCACAGCTTCTTTACAACTAGAATCCAAAGCCAATAGAACAACACAACAACCAGTCAATCCAGAAAAGCACAACACAGCAACCAGGCAACCAGTCAACTGATTGGGGAAATAGAGCATGTGCAGATAATAAAAGGATTTCCAGAAAAGCATACCAGTCAATCCAGTGATTCGGTATCGCTTTCTTTAATAAATGACGGTCTTGATATCTTGAGATCTCTCATCAAATCTGCAAGTTCTCTTTCTTGTTTAGCTTGTTGCAATCTCCACTCAGCTAATTGCCAATCTTTTAAGCAAATCAATGCTTCCACGGTGTTAAACTGGCCCTCTTTTCAGAAATTACTCGACCACCTGCACTAAAAGCAGCTTCGGATGCAACAGTAGAAACCGAAACCATTAGTATATCACGAGCCATAACAGTTAGTATGGGGTTCCTAGACTCTTGTGATCTCCACCAAGATAATAAATCAAATGGTTCATCATTATCAGTTTCCAAAGCTGGTAGGTTAAGATAACGTGTTAATTCGGACTCAACACCACTAATAGAAGAAGTATGAGACATTCTTCTAATTTTAAGCAATGACATTGCCACCACCCCCCCCCCCCCCCCCCCCCCCCCCCCCCCCCCCCCACAATTGCTGAAGTGGCTGGGCTCGTGGTTTGGACTGTTGGTGTCCTATCTACAACTCCCACTTGTGTTTTGTAGCGCTCAAATAAATTAGCTAATTTAGTCCTTGCGAAAATCATTGTATCTAGTACTTCTGATTCATTGTCATTAAGTACTCTCAACCATTGTTCCAATGCATCCATTTTCAAACGAGGCTCTGGACTATAGCAAAACAAAAAATAAGTGGTAAAGTTTTAAAATACTTGTCAAATTTTGATCTCATTACAGGTAATACATCTTTAAATTGATCAAGTGCAGAAAAATTTTGAAAAGTTAGACAAATGTTAACTAATTGAATAATAACACAAGGTACCGTAGGAGTATAAACACAACAAAAAACTCTAGTAGAACTATCAAAAACTTCAAAGAAATCTCTTACAATTTTAGCAACAAGCCAATCATGTTCAGTGGGTGTTTCAATTCTTGCAGCACCTTGAATTTGCAAAGTATAATAATGTAAAGCTTTTTGTACATAACAGCAAGTCTTAAAAGTTCATAAGTTAAATTCCACCTAATAGGCATATCCAAATTAATATTTTTTTTTCTAAATCCATAATGTTTTAAGCACTTCAAATAGAGTTCATACCTGTGAACAGAAGAATTAATATTGTGCACGATGTTTTTTATTTTTTCAACAGCAAAATCTAGCAAGCTTAAACCATCTTGTACAACCAAATTTAAAATATGAGAACAACAACGCACATGAAAGACATCATATAGAACTGAACCAACAGGAACATCAAGCAATCCTTTTAAAGATTTTTCAGCTACATCATTATTTGTGGCGTTATCTAAAGTTATTGAAAATATCTTTTTAGAAATACCCATGCAATCAATTCTTCATGAATAACATTTGCAATAGTAAGACCAGTGTGTGGTGTCTCAATCATTTTGAAAGATATTATTTTTTTGTTCAACCTCCATTGCTCATCAATAAAGTGTGCAGTTAAGCATAAAAATCCCATATGAGATCTTGAAGTCCACAAATCAGAAGTTAAACAGATTTTTCCATTATAATTTTTAAAATAAGATAACAAATTATCACGATTTTGCTTAAAATGTTTCATAACATCTCTTTTAGCAATTGATGCAGAAAAACCACAATATTGGGGATTTAAATCTCTTTGTACCATTCCAGTAAAATCATGGTTTTCAACAAAAGTAAAAGGAAATTCTACTCTAACCATGTAATCTACGACTTCCCGACGAGCAACTGACTGGTCAAAATTAAAACATGCCAATTTTCCTTCAGTGTCTTTACCTAATTGCATTTGTGTTCTAATGTCTACTTGATTTCCAAATTTTTTTAAGACAAGACATATGGTGCCTTTTCAAATGAGTAGTTCCATCATTTGTACTACCAGCAAACAATTTACTACATAAATAATGTTTTTGGCTTTCTCCAATGTAACACCATCAACAACAATTTTTTCTTTTTTAAAAAACTTTCACATTTCAGATTTTTCTTTAGGATTTGTAGAAGATGAACCGGGTAGAGTAGAAAAAGTGAGAGATGTTGGTGATCCTATAGATTCAATTTCAAGTATCTCATTTTCTTCCTCTAGGTTCACGGGAATTTGATGACTAGCCATACAAAATAAAAAAGACTAAATAACAAGTAAATAACAACTAATAAGTACCAAAATGAAAATAAAATTGAAAGAAAAAGAAATCTGTTAGTCTGTTACAGTGATTGAGATCGGACAGGGCGGCGGAAGGGGCAAAGAGGCGGAGGTCGTCGGATAGGGCGGCGGAGAGGCGAAGGGGTGGGAGATCTCGTCGTCGGACTGTGACGGTGTGACGGAGATCGGAGAGATGGTCGTTCGTTGTTTGTTGTTTGCGTGTGATGGTGTGAGTCTGTGAGAGAATGAGAGGAAGAGGAGAGCCAGAGAAGACAGTGGGGACCCAGAGATTGTAGATGAGTGGAGAGATTGAGAGGCTAGAGAGCAGATGAGCAGAGTGCGGAGAGATCGAGAGGCGAGGGATTGCAGATTTGTTTTGAGTCTGCTGAGTGCTGAGAAAAAGACTATTTATAGCTAGGGTTGGATTAGGTTTTAATCCTGTGTGTTGCAGCCCAAGTTACACTAGCGTTGGACCAAAAATAGCCGTTGGAAATTCCAACGGGCTTGTCGGCTACAGTTGGGCCTCGGCAGAACCAAAAACATACCACGGGCTATTGGGCGGGCTCACGGGCCGGGCCTATGGGCGGGCTGCCTAAAAATTCATAGGCCCGAGCCCGCCTATTACAAACTTCGGGCTGGGCTAGCCCGCCCGTTTCTCGGGCTCGGACCGGGTAAAAGCCCAATGGGCTGGGCTGGCTAAGGGCGGGCTGTGGGCCTTTGGGCCAAATGATGAGGCTTACTGTGGGGATACCGAACGTTTGTATGTACACCGATGGGGGCGACCCCTTACTCTATGGTCTACGGAATGGAGGTTGTACTCCCTATTGAGTTGGAAGTTCCATCTCTTCGAACCATGATTGAATGTGAAGTCCAGGAAGCGGAACATTGAGTAGCCGATTTGCAGAGCTCATGTTGTTCGACAAACGTCGGCTAAGGGCTCTCTATCACATCCAAGGGTACCAGAGAAGGATTGTGCGTGCATTCAACAAGAAGGTAAAGCCCAGGGATTTGTTAGAAGGCGATATGATTTTGAAGGAAATCCGAGCACCAGTTTACGATCCACGTGAAAATTTTCGACCAAAGTGGGTCGGGCCGTACATCATCAAGACCATCTTGTCCGAAGGAGCTACATAGCTTATTGACTTGGATGGGAACGAATTTACAACTCTTGTCAACCTGGATCAACTCAAACGCTATTACCCCTGAGAGAAGCTTGCTGGGCTGAAAACCACAAGGGCAGACAGACCCTGGCTAAAATTAGATCAAAAGCTTGCAGGTTGAAAACCCGCAAGGGCACCCCGGGCAAAAGTTAAGGCAAACAATGAACGAGCTCGCTAGACCGAATACCCGAAAGGGCGGTGTTAGACAAAATTTAGAGCACAAAAGAAGAGTGTCAAAACCAGAGCGAACCTTGGCCTGAACTACGTTATGACCTGATTCCTTTACTACAAGGATATGTAGGCAACCTCACTCTGAGGCCCGGTCACCACCATTTCAAAATAAAAATCTAGGTTGAAAGAGTTTGATGTACTGAATCAAGGAAAGGGAAACCCTCCATAACTCATTTTATTATAATAACTGCATCATAAGGCCGAGCACAACTTTCAGAAAATAAGGGGCAAACATAACCAAAGTAGGGTCCACAATTGGTTTCATGATCAGGGTAGTAGGATCGAGTCAGTGTCCTCAATAGCTCCCGCAAACCATCACCGAAGGATAAGGGTGTGCATCGGTCACTTCACGAGTGCCCCAAAACCGTTGGTAGTTGCAAAGAAAGAAATGGCAAAACAAGGGCAGCACGACATTCACCGGAACCTCCCTTTGGAACCTCTTGTCTAAGGCCAAGTTGATGCTGAATCCGGTACGAGATGTAGAAAGTGAAGGCCTCCAAACCAGCAAGGACGACCCACTAAGGGCCCATGAAGTGCACAGTTATGGGAGGGAGGTCTAACCATGAACACCTCCATGAAATGGTCTCATCTCGCAGACGCCTAAAGAAATCGACCCACTCAGGAACTTGCCTGTCCGCAAACTCAAAGCATCGGAGGGACAACAGTCTAGCCTCATATGTCTGGTTTCCAGGAGGAATGGACAACACATTCACTTTATCACGGAGCCAGATCTACAAAAGAGAGAAAAATAAGTCAGAAACCATAGAGAGCTTAACCGAGCTTTAAGGTAAAATGAGAACGTGAGAGAAACCTGAAAAATGAGAGCTGAGTGAGAAGCCAACCGGTAGGAGGAGAGGACTACCCCCAAAAGTCTCAGTCCTTCCAGAGTGGACCTTATCCAAGCCCATCAAAGTTTCAGCCAAAACCATCGGAACCGCGTCCTTGCGAGCCTCAATTTGAACGCCAATGCTAACCAGAGCAGAGCTAGCATGACCAATGGGAGGCACTAAGAGGTAGGCCGTGAGCAGGCACATATAGAGCGCAGTCATACGCCGAGTTTGATGAGTTGTGTCCGCAAGATCACCGGAAGGAGAGAACATATCGATAAGCCACATCATATTGAGGCAACCATCACTCACTACGTAGCGGGCAACACCGCTACCTAGTCCAAGGGCCGCAGACAAAAACTTATGGACTCTCTCACACACCGAAGGGATAATGACTTCTCCCGAACCAAAGCCGCCAAGGTAGGCACGAAATTCCTCCACAGTAGGACAGAGCTCTTGTTCACCAAAACGAAATACGTGAACTTCTGGATCCCAGAAGATTGCGGCTGCCTTTAGGAATTTGGGACGGAGACGAATGTTGCGAAGGTACCTCATGGAGTAGAGGCCGTGAGCTCGGAAGTTGAGCCAATCAACGCCTTCCATCGAGACTAACCATGGGCGGAGTGAGCCGGTGAATGAAAGGGCCATGGGGAAGAAGAGTGAGATGAGACTTGAGTGTGGTAGAAGGGATTTAAAGTCAAGGGCTTGAATATAAAGAAAGGGTGAGGGGAAAAAATTCAACTTTTCAAAAGTGCTTTGGGTTTCAAAAGTGCAAATTTTCCATAAGTCTTGCATAGGAAAAGGCTTGAGAAAGGAATGCATACATGCACTGGCTCAGAAATACCCTTGCATGGGTCAAGCTTCATTCCCCGAGCAACCTGCCTTGGGAAACAGCAAAAAGCAAACTATCAGGAAAATAACCATGCGCGGCATATTATGGTCACGCACGGCATATTGGACGCTGGAAAACACCGCCGCATAACAATAGTATACCGTGAGACCACGAGAAGCGACGCATGGCATTTTGAAGAGACGCACGGCATACTGTGTCTGCATTTCTGCAATTTTTGAGAGCAAAGGCATGGAATGGGTTTGGGACACCTCAGGGCATTCTCAAGCACTAGAACTCATTGCAACAAGTATATGGGACTTCGGGGATGTTTTACTTCGAGTCAACTCCAGAGATTCAAAGTCATGGCACAAAAAGTCAATAAAATCTTGTTTTCAAGCCACATCGAAGTACCAAATCACGTCTCAAAACGTTTCAAGTCGTTTCTTTGAGTCACACAGGTCAATATGGTCAAAAGTGACCTAGTCCAAGTTCCAGTTTGAGTCCCGAGTCAAGATTTGAAGTTATCACATTTCAAAGTCAACGTTTTTCTTAGTTTTCAGGTGTTTTCTGAGCATAAGGTCAAACTTTTGAGGCACGCCTCAGGCTTTAGAACTTGTCATTACTGTAATGTTCGAGCCCATAGCAAAGGCGTTGATGAAAATTCCTAAATGTTGCGCTGATTTTCACAGTTACTTCTTTGATTTATATTCCATTGTCAATAAGTCTCCTGCTGTGGATTCCATATTGGACGCAGTTTCACAAGTTATGGTTAGTTGTGCATTCCGGTAAGTGTCCTAGTTACTCAATTTTCTTTGAACAACAGCAATAAAAGAAATTGAATGACGAAAGGCAACGAAAAAGTAATCTCTATATATAATCCCGAAGGAATCCATGAGATGGAGTACAAAACGAGGCATGAAAGCCCAATGCTCAAAATCCTATCTACCAAGGGTAAACAGGCACCTCACAAAAAGGAAGCACGCAGGCTCCGATCAAAAGGCAAAAAAAAAAGAGCGAAACGGGAGAAACTCAATCCTCATCTTCACCCTTCTCCTCATCCTCCTCAGAGACCTCTTCCTCCGCCTCGGAGCTAACAACCTCCTGAGTACGGGTCTCTCTAGGCACAGTGCTACCAGAGGTATCCTCCAGATCGATGTCTGTCGGCTCATTGGTCTCGTCTGAGACGGCAATAGGCTCATCCTCCGTGCCACCCGAGTGACGCTGCCTCTTCGATGGGCGCTCCTCCCGAGAGCCACTAGACAAAGCCTGTTACATGGGCATGCGAACAGACTTCCTGCGTAGCCCACGAGCAGCTCCTCCTCTAGCCTACAATAACATAGCATGTTTGCAGCGTCAGTTATAAAATAAGAGCAATAGAATGCAACCAGGGGATTAAGCATTTATCAGCGACCCTCCAACACGAGCTAGTACCGGCGGAGGGTGGCCCATGACATATTGTTGCACCAGTTGCTCCAGGCCCATCATGGCCACCGCCATCTCCCTCGCATACTCCGAAGTCACCTGCCCAACACGAGGAATGATTAGTACAAGATGTGCTAAAAGTGAAAATACGAAGGTGACTAAAACATTTTATACCTAAGCAAGGAAGGCCGGAGGCTCGACCGCAGGTCGTGGGACCTCCACTAGGCCAGGGACTCCCTGAGCGGTCACCATGTCCACCGTCCAGGAGAGCGCAGGCAAGCCGGCTCCACCCTGACCTGTCCCACCACCCCGAGGGCCCTTGCTCCCTCTACCTCTGCCACCTCTCCTACCTCTCCTATCACCTCGGCCGCCGTGCGCTTGCCACTGTGTCTCTCAGGCAGCACAGATCCCAAAGCTCTGCATCAGATGCTGGGCTCGATAATCAGCACTAGCCTGGAACAACGACTCTAGCTGAGGGTCTGGCTGTGTAAACCGGTCAACCTCCTTCAAGGTATACTCGCTCGTCGTCAGCACGAGAGGAGGGAGCGGCCCAGGGACGGAGAAAGTGTACAGCCTCAGCAACTGACGTGACACCCGGTCACCCAGGTACCACTGCCAGCTATAGGGGGACTCCAGAAGCACTCTCCCCCTCGTCACAGCCCGACTACGGGCCACAAATGGGACCTCAAAGCCATCCCAGATGCGCTAGTGCACCTGCAATTGGGAGCGCGTGTCAAAAAAGCGATTCAGTATATAAGTAACGAGGATTGAAACCAAGGAATCATGAATACCTGATCAAGACGTAACTCGTCCAGGTGCAGTCAGTATGCGTTCAGATCGCCCTTCCCCTTCTTCACCCCTCGGAACTCCTTCGACCAACAAAGGGCTCAGGGAAGTACCAAGTCGTCAGGGCACAACGTCGTGGGAGGGTACATGTCTAGTACCTCGTACATCCAAAGCTGCAAAGTTCAAAGTATCAAATGCACGAATAGAAAGCTAACAAAGTATTGAAAGCAAATGTTTCAAAGTATACCTCCCAGACTCGCCAGAAACCGCCGAGGCTCTTCCCCGCGCCTCGGGAAAGAGACCCCATGAAGGCGTAGCACGCCCTCAAAGCCGCGCCGCCCCAGTCAAAGCGGGCTATCTCCCCAATGGCCCCCAGAGCCGGCAAGAAAGACAAGTGTACCCGGTTGCGTCTGTTGGGAAACAGGGATGCACCGAGCACGTACAGCAAGAAGCACCTCACCATTTGCTCCTCCTGGACCCTACCCACCAGAGGCTCCATCCAAAAGTCCAGGAGCTGGGCGTACGGAGCATCCCCCTTCTCCACTCTCAGCCTGTACCCCAAGAGCCACCTCTGAAGCTCTGGTCCCTCCCCGCCACGGCATCGTAAGGGATGGGGTCACCTCCGACCCTCAACCCGGTGATCGCCGCGAAGTCTAAAGGCGTCATCGTCATCTCACCGAAAGAGAAGTGGAACGAATTTGTCGTGTCCCACCACCTCTCGGCAAGCGCCCTCACCACCTGGCGGTCATTGCTCGCCCTTGTCAACACACCCACGAACTCCCTAAAACCTGCCACCATCACCATCTCCCTCGAGGCCTCTGGGAGCCTTTTCGAAAACTGGGGCACGTCGCCCGCACCACCATAGCACGAGATCCTTATCTCCTATTAGCAAAAGAAGCATGGTTCAATAAATATGGTGCGATAATCATAGACATTGGATTAAGAAGCATAGTACATTGCATTGAAATACGGATATTAAAGCATACCTCGGCTCCACGCAAAGACTAGTGCTGTTGCGGGTCCCGCAAGACTAGGGACTCGTCATAAAAGGCCCTCTCCGGCCTGTAAGCATCCAGGAGCGAAGGCGCCACCACGTGCCGAAGAGGCACGTAAGACTCCTCATCAAAAGATCGGTCCAGCCTAAGGACCATCATCACCTCGTCCACCACGGTCCTCCGCGAGACCAAAACTTCCTCCTCCTCAACCCGTGGCCCCTCGGCCGCTCTGGTCTCAAACTCAGCCTGGAGCTCCCTCTCTCGGGACTCAAGCAAAGCCTCCGCCAGCCCGGTAACCCCCCGTAAGGTCTCCATTAAGTCCTCAAGAGACGCACCCTCCAAGTAGTCCCCCATCCCTATGGGTCGTGACGACCTTACACCTACGCCGCTACCTACGAACATTGCAAGTGTCTTTTGCTCCTCCACCAGCTCCTCCTCGACAATCGGGGCCTTCCCCAAGTCAGCCCTAAGCTCCCTCGCAGGAGAAGCCTCCGTTTCCTCCTCTGTAATCCTCTCCTCCGAACTACCAACAACCTTCGACTGGCCCATGGCCACATCCTCACCCCCTAACTCCATCACACCCGAGCTCTCCATGCCCTGGCCATCGCCCTTGCTGCCCGCTGCCACGGTAGCCGAGGCCGTGGCCCCCTCGGCCATGGCTGCCTGGACCGAGTCCCCCATGGTCTCTTGAACCTGCCTGATCTCCAGAGGAACCAGGGGTGGTGTAGCCTCAACACTCGGTGGATGACCACCACCGGGCATGTCAATATCATCCATGATCGATATAAGAGAGAGAGTACCGAGAGAGAGAGGGAGAGTCGAGAGAGAGAGAGGGAGAGTCGAGAGAGAGAGAACGTGCCGAGAGAAAGAGAGAGAGTGCCGAGAGAGAGAGAGTACCAAGAGAGAGAGTACCGAGAGAGAGAGAGCAATCGGGAGAGAGAGAGAGAGATGTCGGGAGAGAGGGAGCAGAGAGATGGGAGAGGGAGATTCGAACGAAGTGCGCCTCACGTATACTCCCCCCTTGAACAGGTTCTTCTAGAATTACAAAGTATACCGGGTTCAAAGTCTATAGTGCCCCATGGCACTTTGACTAAAGCACGCGGCATATTGACCAATGTACGGATGCTTCGCCTTAAAACACCGCGCATACTTCCCTAAGCTACGTACGGCGTTTTGGTTTATTTTGACGGTTCGAATTCTTAACAGATGCATGACGTCCGAGGCTATGAGTTTATTCAAAAAATAGAAAACAGACGAAAGTAAGAAACAAAAGGAGAAGGGGACTTTCTTTTCATTAACAAACCGGGGTAACCCCCGGACTTTTCATTACATTCAAAAAAAAAAGAGAGAGAGAAAAGCAAAAACAAATAAAAAAAAGGGGGGAAATCCTACGACCCTTCTTCTTCTCCTTATTCTTTTTCCCTTCTTCTTCCTCAATCGCTCCCCCGGCCGGAAGCATCGTTCGCGCCATCCGAATGATCGTCAGAGCTGTTCGGATTCCCCTCGGAGTCCTCCACGGTCTCATCAGACTCGCTCCCCGGCGCGTACTCGGGGTCGTCCTTGTCATCCAACTGATCAAAGGCGACATCCTAGAGATTAGAGACAGCCCGACAAAGGGTGCAGATCATCGAAACAAGCCTTGCAATTTGCCGAGTGAGTTCTTCGATTTCCTCGCAGTACGAGGCCATTTCGGCCTCGAGGGAAATGACGCGCGCCATAAGGCTGAAGTTTGCCATTCATTCGGTATCAGAAGTTGGAACGCGATGTGTTCGTTGGAAAGAAGATGGAGAGGCTTGAGAGATTTTGGTGGTGGTGCATGGAATGAGGCACCACCACCCTTATAAAGGCGTTGAAAGCCGTCAAAAGGGCACACCTGTATTAATAGGCATCCTTAAACCAGCCTACTATTCTCAGAAATCAAAGAGTTGCATGGGAAACTGAAATGCCGTGCGCTATGATGTTCAGCCACGCGGCGTTTTGACTTTGCATGGATAAGATCTTTTCCTCGGAAATTGCTCAGCCCGGCCACCAAAATCCCCTTGGAAATCAAATATTCCAGCCGTCTTTGTAGAAGAGTCTATTTGGAATATTGTGCTAGAAACTTTTATCTCTCGAGGATTCGCCGCAATCTCTCGGTATTTTCGCCCTCTGAGGGCTCATCTCGTCTCGATTAACCTCCTGAAGGCACGTCTCGCTATTTTCGCTCTCCGAGGGCTCGTCTCGTCTCGATTTACTTCCCAAAGGCTCGTCTCACACGCACAGTTACTCGCATTTAGATCACAAACACTCAGCACCACTGACACTCGATCTATTCAAAGTTTACTGCATTGGTTTTGTTATTCATCCTCCGGGACTCACTAGCATTGTCCTAATCAAACTATGCTGGTCTGATCCCTACAACGGGGTACGTAGGCAGCCCCACGGCCGCGACCACCATCATCATTTGCTTGCATTTCAATTTTTCATGCATTTTTTGTCTTTGTTTAAAGACCTTGGAGCAATGGATTAGGATGCTTATTCTTTAAGCGTCACTCGTACCAAACAATGGTGTCTGAGTTACGTTAAAGAGAGACTACTGTAGACACCCCAATCCGAACCTCAAAAGTGCTTTAAATGTCCCGATGATGAAAAGGAAACAAATACCTCCGAGAGCTTGGATGAAGGACTCCCTTGAACCAAAAGCCCAAAACAAACTCAAAAGCCCAAAGCAAACCCAAAAGCCCAGAACTGAACCCTTAGTACCATACGGTACATCTCTACACCGCACGGCATAATAGATTTCATTATGTCGCACGAGGTCATGAGGTCAACCACGAGGCATTTTGGATAAAGTTCTGACTGGCTCAGCAAGCTGTCGGCCACGCCCACTTGAGCCATAGCTACAAGTTAGCTCAGCCAAAAATGCACTTTTGGCCCGCCCAGAAAACACCCCCACCATTTGAATTTCAAAATCCATGGCTTTTGCCTATAAATACAACCCTCCACTTAAGAGAAAGGGGTCCTGAATTCTCTTTCTCTCTCATCATGCTTTCGTACCCATTCTTCACTCCAAAGCCTTGAGAAAATGACTCCCAAAAACATTCTCAAGGTTCTTTCTTCCTCAAAGTCCTCCATTTTTCTCCTTATCATTGAGGTGAGCCTTTCACTTCCATAAATGTTTCACTACCCATGAACTCATCTATCTCCCACGTCCACCACACCCTCTCCTCCCCTAGACTCATCCGCATTCATCCTTAGCCGTCCATCTCCATCCAAGCTCAAAGATCAAATGTATAAACTACTTTCCTTGGGGTAGGCTCTATCCATGTCCCTGAGGGAACCTTTCAGTAGTCAAGATCACCCCTCTTTTGGTTAGATCTTGGCTTAAAACCACTTTCAAAAACAAAAATAGGCCTCTGTGCTGAGTACATTACACCGCGCGGCGCTTCGATGCGTCGCACGATGTAGTATACTCAGACGCACAGCGTTTCATGCAGCTACTGTTTTCTTGCCCAAACTGTCTGGATCATAGCTATCCTCTATCAGGCCTGTTTTATTGTTGAAATATCAGGTGTTGATGCTTTCAAAATAAGACCATATCTACAAGCCATGCTTGGTTTTAGAAATAAAGTTTTCTCCGATCATTCCAAGTGATTGAAAGTATAAAAGATTATTTTTGTCCATGGTGTGAAAGAGTGGTATTTTTCAGAATGATTCAGTGGTAAAAACATTGTCTGACATTAGTTGGAAACCCCACGCGTCGTACTCAAGATGCCGGGCGGCATTTTGAAACTTCATAATGGCCTGAGAATAAAACTGGTACCCCGCACGGCATGCTGTAAAACCATGCGCGGTATTACAACATGCCGCGCAGAAGGGTACTGAGACCCAGATAGTTTCCGTTGAAAACATCTGTCATTCTGCATCATCTTTATCATTTCACACTGTACAGTTAACACCATGTACACGTCAATGTGATCTATTACCCATGTCCCTTTCCCCTTTACTTGCTTATTAAAGAGCTCGATTTTCCGAAAGATATTTTAAATTTCCCCTTTTTTGAAAGAGTTTAGTAGAGACCGGTTTTTACCGGTGAATGGGGTGCTTTTTCTTCAACAAAACCTTTCCTAGTCGTAACATGGCTCCCGAACCTAAAATCTCAATGTTTTTCGCTAGACCAAAAGGCCTTTTCCTCTCAAACGAACTCTCAGTTTCTCGGATCAACCATCTCAAAAATCCAGGTGGCGACTCTTTCGAGCGCGGCGACGTGGGAAGCCCATAAAGGAATTGCAGTAGAGAAAAGTGAAAGAAATTTTTTCCATTCAAATTTTCACCCTCAAATCTCGCACACACACTGTTAAATTTTTAAGCTAAGCTTGCAAAACCCACAGCTCGACTAGTTTACATCCCACCAACATCATTTGTTCAAGCATCTACTTGGACCTAGCAATGTTAGCCGTTACACACACACACACGCACACACACACAGAGAATAGATCTAAGGGTGGCGGCGGAATGGAGCGTGAAATCTGCTTATGGCTTACTGATGTGGTGGCAGAATGGAGATCGATTGCGGCGCCGATGTTGATAATCGGGGATGGTGGACAAGACAGCGTACGTGGTGGGGGCGGTGGAGGCAAGGACGGCGGTGCAGATCGGGGAGGTTTTGTTGAGGTTAGAGAGAAGGGAGAGAACTGAGGGGAAATACTGAAATAGGGAATAGCTGCGTGGTCTTTGTCTTTGAGTCTGCAGGAGTGGAAAGAGTATAAGATAAATAGGGTAGGGTTTGGGAGCAGTGGACGGTCAAGATTAAAACTCCAAATGGATTGACGGTCAATACTAAAAAGATTTATATAATTATATATAATATATATGGTTCGGTGGGTTCGGTCCAATATCGGTTCAGTGGGTTCAGTTCGCATTCGGTTCGGTTCGGTCCATTCAAATTTATGAAAATCGAGACCGAACCGACCGTGGTTCGATTCGGTTCAGTCCACCCTGAACCGCCAAAAAATGCCCCTAGATCGACCGAAGACCGAACCGATCGATCGGTTTTTTTGGTCTTTTTGGGTCCGATCGAGTTCGTAACTGCCCTAATTTCAGCAACCAATTACAATTTAGCATTCAAAATCAGATTCAGCAACTAAGAAATCATGTTCTAGCAATCAAGACCCTATTATAGATACCCAAATTTGGCCTAACGATTATTTCAAGTCCCACCTTGGGACCATCCCAATGATGAATGAATACAGTGATTGCTGATTGACTTCTCGTGAACCTTAGGACTTATGGTGAATACTTTTAGCCACTAATAAGACCCAATCCAGAGCCAAATAACCTTTCAGACAGAAATACAGTATCTCAAGGAATTTATCTTCTGGCCGTAACATTGATCTCACGACCTCAAATTCATTATTTCACCCATGAAACATGTTGCTTGAAAATCTCCATGAGAGATTGATTTTTCAGTCGCCAGGTCTATCCTTCGGCTGCTTCATCATTTCCCTCCTTTAACCGGCCGCCAGAACATCTTTCCAGATTCTGGAATGTTCTGTCATACGTTTGATCCGTTCACAAAACCCTGGCAGCCAAATCCCGATGCGTTCGGGCTACGTAAGGAGATTACAATGAAGAGTTAGAATCATCCTACAATTCCAATTTTGATCATGGATTGTGATTGGTTGGAGTGAGTCATCCCCATGCCTATATAAAGGGCCCTTAGGGCTCCGAAGATATAGACAATTCATATGCTCAATCACCCTGGCCTCTCTAGCCACGAAACCCTGCCACTATACTCTCTCATATCCCATCTATAAAAGCCCTAACCTCCCAAAGGCAGCCGCAATCCAACGATGAAACCCCGAAGTACAAATCCTAACCCTAAGGTTTTCGAGAAGCAAATCAGTCAATCACCCTCAATCCGAAGCAGTCAAACAACTGAGGGATCAAGGTGGTGAGGCCAAGGGGCCTTTGGTTCATTTGATTTTCAATTTATGCATGCTAATTGTAGTACTTTAATTAACTCTCTGATAGTTGTTTAATCTGGTGTGAGGAAGAATATCGGTTGGGTCTTCGATCCATCAGCCGATACATCAAACCAGGAGGATCCCTCGGCCCTGACATCTATTCACCGGCCGGGGGATCCATCTCTCTGGGACAGATTTGTTTTATTCTGCTTATTCTGATGAAAGTTTCAATTACAGTCTTAGCTCACCATTAACTGTTTAAAGGCTAATTAATCAATTTATGTGTTAGAATTACATAGAGCATGTATTAATCTTATGTCAAACAACTATGGGCCAGTCTCACGACTGGAGAAAGAGGGGTGCCTAACACCTTTCCCTTATGGTACTTTTGGCTTCAGTACCCAAAATCTCTAATTGTTTTTTCTAGTTTTATAAACCAAGTGGCGACTTTGTTTTGATGATAACCGTTATCGTGTGGCGATGTTCCTACCCATGGGAATATCCACGATCTTGGTTTATGAAGCAAACAACCAAACAAACAAACGATGATCAATCTGTATGGCGATGCCTCATTTGGGAGGTATCTACACCTATTTCTTGCTTCTAAAATGCAGTTTCAGCTCAAAGAAAAGAAATTACTTTTCTTGCGACTAGGCTTCAATTCCCAGCAAGCATACTTCATGAATACTAAAACCTACTCTCATCTTATCAAGATTTCAAGGAACGCATAAAACCCATCTTAGAATTGAGAAACCCAGATTACTCAATTGAAATTGGAGGTTTAAAACACAATCATATCTAAAATGAATTCTTGATCAAACACGAATTTTACCTAGATTAAGGCTTGAATTCAAGACCCAATTCTTCATCTTTCTTCCTTTCCTCTTGGCAGCTCTCTCCCTGTCCCATCAGTTCTCTCTCTCTCTAACGTAGAACAAGAGTCCTATTGCTTTGGTTTTCTTTTATTTTTTTAAACTTTAAAGTTTACAGGTGTTGCAAAGAAAAAACACACACACATGCAATTTTATGGAGAAGCAGATGCAGCCACATACCGAGTCTTAAAAAAGGCAATGACACAGTCTTTTCTCTCTCTATTCGTTTGTGGTTCTTGTTAGCAATTTTCTGTTGGTGGGCCAACATAGATCATAAAATTAAACATTGTATGTTATTGAATAAGGCTTGAGTGATGTCGGTATTACCCATAAGGTTGTGATCATTCAATTAATGTGACCCGGGTAATAGACACGTCTCTATTAGCACGTATTTGGGTCATATCACGTGTGTTAAGTGGTGCGGGCTTATTTTATATGTAGAGACAAATTAAATGGCCCAATATGGTTCCATCTATTATGATGGACTATGATGGAACCAGGGCTTATAAATAGGTGGTCAAGGTCCCCACTCCAACTCTAGCCTCTTTTCTCATATCCATCCCATCGTGTGTGAGACTAAGGTCAAGATCAAGAGTAGGGTTTTGGAGGCGGAAGACGAATAACCGCGCACTAAGGTTTTCATCCTCTATGGCGATAGGTACACATCCGGTATATTTATTTTCTTCAATGGTTTGACATGAGTTCTTGGGGTTTAGGGTTTCTTACGAAATCCTACAAGTGGTATCAGAGCCTCTTGTCAGATTATTGAGGAAAATATAAAGTTTCTTTTTATTTCCTTGATTCCAGAAACAAGTCATTTTTTGAATCGGCAAAGTGCTCACTTGATTACCAATAAGTTGTTTTTTTGTTCGGCCCATTATGATATATATATATATATATATGGCAAATGCTAACTGGTGCTAACTAGCACCGGTTATGTGGGGTCCCAAGAGTCATGATGAGTAGTTCCATACAATGTCAGGCAGAACACAGAAAACGACATCAGCAGGAGTAGTATCATTGGGCTTCTTTACACTTTTGACCTTAGTTTTGAAAGCAATAACAAAACTAACATAAAAATAATACTTGGTGATAATAAAATGGAAGCGGAAAGGAGCCCAAAATTAACATAGTATACAAGACTAATGCGAAAAAGAATTTTTTTTAAATGTAAATGTAACCATAATGCTAAAAATAATAATAAGGTGAATAGATATTTTTTTATTTTGCAACATTATTATTTCTAAAAAATTAAGTGTTCAAATTTTCAAACTGTTTAAACCGACGCGAAGATCATACTTATAAGAGTCTCAGAGATAAAAATTAATTGGCTCAAATATCAGGAGTTTGGGTATTGTATTTGTGTTTAAAAGGTTCATTATGCCTCTCCCTAGTCAGCAATTGCCTAGGGGAGTTGGTATATGGAATTACCCTATTGCCTTCCTTCAAAGCAACCAAGTCTCGTCCACCCGTTGTGGTTTGGGTGCTTGACCACTGGTGCAGGCTCTTTGGGCCCTCTGTCGTGGTGCCACTCTTTAGTGGCAAGGTTCTTGGGTCTGCTTCAGCTGAGCTAGCTCCCACGTCAGGAGTTTGGGTATTGTGTGTGTGTATATGTGTTTAAAGGGTCCATTATACCTCTCTCTAATCAACAATTTCCTATCTGAGTTGGTATGTGAAATTATCCTCTTACCATCCCTCAAAGAGATAAAAATTAATTATAATCCTTTAGAATAATATGATCAAAAAAATAAAATATTTGCACCTATTCAAACGGATTGAAAATTGGAACACTTAATTTTTTTTTTGAGACTATTTATATACTAAAGTAATGAATATTTTAATATCAGAAAAACTTCTTTGCAGAAGTTTCCGTAAAATAAGTTTACAAAAGTGAATCACGACAGTCCGAATATTAATAAAAAATTTCCAAGGAAAATTTTACTTTTTTAAAAAAAGTTTCATTAAAATTTGAATCGTCCAAAACTAAAATAGATGCGCTTGATTGAACAGCTCTGTGAATAAGTTTCTCTCTTTTAAGATCTTCGGTGGAGCGATGTATGTGTCCATCTTTCTCGTGCTTGGGCTATGAAGTTTAAAGTGATTAGGGTTAAATTTGTCATTTTGTAACAAAATAAAGGACAGACAAGACAAGTACCCAATGTTCCAAAAGCAATCGATGGCAGAGAACAGGGCCGTAACTTTGGATCGAAATATAATAGTAAAATAATATATTTAAGCGGTGCATGTATGCACCCTTTAGCCGGACCATGTGTGTGTATATATATATATATATATATATATATATTTATTTATTTATTTATTTATCCTTCGTTTTCGTACCTGGCAAAAGAGGAGTAATTAATTTTGATAAACTCCACCAAATGATTTATATATCAATGGACTGTGGAGGTTGGATTAACACCTTGTATTGTTTTGGATTAGCATACAGCTAATCTCAGTAGTCTGCTCGAATCAATTCTTTTATTCCGCAGGGTTTATACGCCAAAGTGGCTTCGCCGATTAAATATCATGGTTATTACTTGTTTTCTGTCAGTAAATAAAGTTTTTCCCTTCGGTTCAATAAAACAAGCTTATACACGGCCTCGACAATAGATGATACACAGTACGTACAGTTTTACAGTTCCAGTCATCTCGTTAAAGTTGCAATTGATAATTTTCGATGGTTTATTTTATAAGTTTTATGTGATGGATCTCTACGTGCATCAAGTTACTGCAAACCCATGAATGTTGTGTTTTTTATTCTTTTATGGACATGTGAGATTTATTAATCTAGGTAATCTTTTATTTTAACATAACTAATAAAATATAAGCCGAATCGGTTGCAACGAGGTGTGGGAACCAAGAATCAATTGCTTGTCTTGGATCAACTGTTTTTGTTTTTCCGTTACTGTGATGTTAGTTTAATGGCCTATGCTTGTTTTTTTATTTAAGGAATTAAAAATGGGGCATCAAGATATAGTAATTCATATCTAGAGTTTGGGAAAATAAAAGTGATATGCCACCAAAGTGGTCTCTGTCACGGAGATTTTCGTAAACTTAAAGATAAAAGTTTTGGATTACATAAAGTTACGTTTAGATCCATTCGGATAGTGATCGGCCCAAAGGAAGGTTATTATTTGGCCGGATTTTAAAGGTATAAGGTAGTTTTTTTTTTTTTTGAATAATATAGTTCAAGAATTTGCCTATGCGTTCAATAGTTGGCCCAAAGGAAGACTTTTGTTTGGCCAGGCCCAGTTTATATTGTTCATATTAACTAGCCTTATTAGTGAGAAGACCACTTGCATGTTGTAATTACTGTCCAAAGACTGGTTATGATGATGCGTTAGGTTTCTCGAGAGGGCCCACCATTAAAGACACAAATATCATAATTTATTTTATTTGTCTAATTGTTTGCCCCTACAATTAGACCAAGTTTTTCATGATAATTATACTCAAGTTTTCTTATTTTTATCATTGCACTAAAGTAGATGGATATTTGTTAACTATGAGCTTTTCTTTTATGATGTTATAGTGAATGCATCTTCTATATCTGCCAATTTGAACAACATTCCAGTTCTTACGGGTTCCAATTTTGCAAAATGGAAAGAGCATGTTAAAATCGTTCTTGGGTGTATGGATTTGGATTATGCACTACGTGTTGATGAGCCTCCTAAACTCACTGATAAGAGTACAGCTGATAAAAGGTTAACCTATGAAAAGTGGGAGCGCTCTAACCGTATGAGTCTTATGATAATAAAGCACTTTATCTCTGAGACTATTCAAGGTGCAAGCCTGAGGAAGAGAATGCCAAGAAATTCCTAAGCCATATTGCAAACTGATTTGTTGCATCGGAAAAGGTGGAGGCATGTACGCTTCTTAGCAAACTTGTCACCATGCGGTATAATGGCAAAGGAAATATAAGGGAGTACATTATGGAAATGTCCAATATTGTTGCCAAGATGAAGGCACTAAAGTTAGAATTTTCTGAAGACATTCTTGTGTTCCTCGTTTTGATTTCACTTCCTACACAATTTGGTCCCTTCAAAATCAATTATAATACTCAAAGGGAGAAATGGACTCTTAATGAACTCATTGCTCAATGTGTGCAAGAGGAAGAAAGGATGAAACAAGAAAGGACAGAAAGTGCTCACTTGGCAACTCATTCTCATGGCTATTCAGGCACTAAGAAAAGAAAATTAAACCCTAAGGCTAATGGAACTGCAGATGTTGGGACTTCACAGACAACTTTGCAACAGATTCAGGATAAAGGTGTTCACTGTTTCTTTTGCAAAAAGGTTGTTGGTCATGTGAAGAAGGATTGTCCCAAATATCACAAATGGCTCGCAAAGAAAGGTAATCAATTTAGTTTTGTTTGCTATGAATTTAATTTAGTTGAAGTACCACTCAACACTTGGTGGATAGATACGGGTGCAACTATTCACATAAGTGTGTCCATGCAGGGTTGTCTAAAGAGGCGAACACCCAGTGATGCTAAAAGTTTCATTTATATGGGAGATGACAATAAAGTTCATGTTGAGGCAATAAGAGTCTATAGACTTAAATTAGAATCTAGTTTTTTATTTGGATTTGGATGAGACTGTTTATGTACCGTCATTTAGACGGAATTTGATTTCTGTTTCCTATTTGAACAAATCCGGTTATACTTGTTCATTTGGTAACGGAAGTTTTTAGTATTTTCTCAAAATTCAAATATTATTGGTACTGGATATCTAGTGAATGCCTCTCACTTAAAGTTTAAATGAAACTTTGCATGTTGACAAATATGGTACAAAGCGAAAATTAATTAATGAGGACTCCCCTATATTGTGGCACAAGTGTTTGGGACATATCTCGAAGGAGAGAATTGAAAGGCCCGTGTCAAATAGAATTCTTGATCCTCTTGATTTTCAGATTTCAAAATCTGTGTTGAATGCATAAAGGGGAAGCAAACAAACATAAAGAAATTTTGTGTCAAAAGGAGTTTAGACATTTTAGAAGGTGATACATACCATTTTTTGTGGTCCATTCCCTACGGCTTCTTGGAATGGTCAATGGTATTTTATCTTTTTTACAGATGACTATTCTCGTTATGGTGTATGGTATCTATTTTTTATTTCTTTGCCAGATCTTTTTTTGGGGAGAAGCCTTAAAGACTGCAGTTTATATCTTTTATTGAGTACCTAACAAACTAGTAGCTAAGACCCCATACGAGTTATTGATTGGAAAGAAGCTTAGTCTTAGGCACTTCCATGTTTGGGGTTGTCCAACTGAGGCTAGGCCTTATAGGCCTAACAAAGGAAGGTGGACTTAAGAACTGTTAGCTGCTATTTTGTTGGATACTTGAAAAGATTAATGGGTTTTAAATTTTATTGTTCCTCCATATATAACATAATTGAGACGGATAATGCCAAATTTTTAAGGATGTTGAAAGTAGACAACCCAGAAATTTTGAATTTGAAATGATTCATGTTGGAACAGATGATGTGGTCACACCTGTCCTAGTACAAGATGCGGATGCAAACCACCAGACTTTTCCTGAGTTGTCTCTTTCTAATACGGAAGAACATTAACAAGCTCATTTGAAAGTGCTAAAGGATCAGAACTTCTGATTGCAAACTAAAGAAATCCATTTATGGCTTAAAGTAGGCATCCCGTCAATGGTATCGGAAGTTTGATAAAGTAATTTCCCTTTTTGGTTTTAAGGAAAATGCAATGGATCAATGTATTTATCATAAGATCAGTGGGAGCAAATTCATTTTTCTAGTATTATGTGTCGATATCTTACTGGCAAGCAGCGATATTGGCTTATCACAAAAGCCGTATATCGATAAGGTGCTCTATAGATTTGGCATGCAAAAGTTGTGCACAATGAGTTTGCTCCAATGACCAAAGAATGATTTGAACAGAAAACCAATGGAAGACATCCTTTATGCATTAGCAGTAGGGAGTCATGTGTATGCTCTATTTTGTACGCATTCGGATATAGCGTGCGCAACTGGAATGCTTTGCAGATATTTGCAAATGATATGCTCACATATCGGAGAATCTAGTTTTTGAACATTGTTGGATATTCGGACTCTGAGTTTGTTATTGCTTACTATAAAGCAAAGTAAGCAATATGGTTGCAAAATTTTATCACCTGGCTTCATATAGTAAGTGACATCGAGAAGCCACTAAGGATTTATCGTGATAATAAAGCTGTTGAACTGTATTTTAAGAATGACAAGAGTTTGTCAAAATCAAAGGATATTGGCATCAAGTTTCTTGTCATTAAAGAAAGAGTTCAGAATTATCTTATGTCAATTGAGTACGTTAGCACAAAACTCTTGATTGCGGATCCGCTTACTAAGGGCTTACCACCTAAAGTGTTTAAGGAGCATGTTGCTCGTGCAGGAGTGGTTAGTTTTAATAAAGTATTTTGTTAGTGGGAGTTGTGCTACTTATATTATGGATTATTTGACATTTGTGGTGATCACTTTCAGTTTATTGATGATTCTGAAATAAAGTTGCGTATTTTTCAAATTGTGGTTATACATGAAGTTTTGAAAATATGCATGATACAGGAACTCTATTGAGTTATAAAGTTGGATCAGTTGAAAACAGGCATGATAAAGGATCACATTGCATACGTTTTTCATGCTACATATCCGTACTTGATCTATGTCGTTGAATACATAGGTATTTGTGACCATGGATGGGTCCTGTCATGATAAATATGGCAAAGGCCGCCATGATCCTATATTTGTGTTTTCAATGGACCAGATTGTTTTGAGATGACACTCATAAATTTCGACAACAAAAGTTTGAGCTCCTAAAGTTTATAATGTCTAATATCTGGAAGACCTATGTGGCCCAAATGGGAGATTGTTAGCAATTTTCTATTGGTGGGCCTACATAGATCATAAAATTAAACATTGTATGTTGTCGAATAAGGCTTGAGTGATGTCGGTATTACCCATAAGGTTGTGATCGTTCAATTAATGTGACCCGGGTAATAGACACGTCTCTATTAGCACGTATTTGGGTCATATCACGTGTGTTAAGTGGTGCGGGCTTATTTTATATGTAGAGACTAATTAAATGGCCCAATATGGTTCCATCTACTATGATGGGCTATGATGGAACCAGGGCTTATAAATAGGTGGTCAAGATCCCCACTCCAACCCTAGCCTCTTTTCTCATATCCATCCCATCGTATATGAGACTAAGGTCAAGATCAAGAGTAGGGTTTTGACGGCGGAAGACGAATAACCACACACTAAGGTTTCATCCTCCATGGCGACAGGTACGCATCAGGTATATTTATTTTCTTCAATGGTTTGACATGGGTTTTTGGGGTTTAGGGTTTCTTACGAAATCCTACAGTTCTTCCCACCACGCTATGGCTGTTTGCTTAGCCCTTCCTTCCATGCTTCGGTAATCCATCTCATCTCTCTAGAAGACGGAGGAGAGAGAGCGAGAGAATGGGTGAGAGGGGTCTGGAGACGCCGAAGGTAGAGGCAGCGATGGGCTCTATCTAGGGAAGCTGTTGGATCGTCGAAGAAGAAGGCACCCGGACAAAAAAGCTAGCGAATTCTTTGTTTTACACGGCCAAAGATTTTGTTTGCATGTGTCTTAGAAAATATTGGCCATTTTGTTGTGTAGATTCGACATTAATTTTGTTCTCGACCATTTCTGCCTTTTGGTATGGATTCTACTCTTTCCCATCTCTTTCTGCACTTTCATTTCCTGGATTCCAAGTATAAATTTCTTTGATTTTTGGGGGAATTTTGTTTAGTTGTTTTCGAGTTAGATCTGAGCTTGGAATAGCCTTAATCCTTGGATCCCTACTTGGCTTTCATCGGCTCAGAAAAAAATCGAAACTAGGGTTTACTCTATACTCTCCTCCTCAGATCTCTAACTCTGTTGTTGAACCTTATAATAGTGTTTTGTCTACTCATTCTCTATTTTGGCATCTCTGATTGCATCTCTTTGTTTCGATGTAGCTCTAAGCCAAAACTAAGGTAGCGATGTTTCAATAGTGTTGAAGATGACTCTCTCAAAGTCGGAAACAACTTCGAGACATGCAATCAAGCTGATTTACTTGCTTCGCGCGTTTTCATCACATAGCTGTGCTGAAAGTGTATGACCAAGTGTGTTTACTTTCCTTCCTCTAAAATTAATAGCACAATTTTGACTGAATTGCTCTGGTTTTGGAAAAATTACGACCTTTGAAACCAGAAATGTTTTTATGCTTATTAAATGTTTGTATGTTGTAATTTTGGTTAAAATAAAGCTTAAAAGAAGCACTAAATCACATTGTTTGATTTCAGGGATGTGCTTATGTTTTCTTAAAAAAAGTAACGACAACATCAAATGTGTCACTGGGTACCAATATTTACAAACATAGTTTTCAAGTTGTGTAGTTCTTTGAAAATATAGCGTGTGTTGTTTCTTTGCATACAATTTGCTTCATAATTTCCTCCAATTTTTATGATGGGAAGAGAATTCGATTGGTTTGGCCAACAACATCACAAATTGAGAATTTAAAAAACTGTGCTCTAATAGGTCAACGAGCATGAGGCATTTTTTACTCGATGTTTGGTACCTATCCTTCATAAATTCCACATACGCTCATTTTTTGGGATGCGATCATAATTATATAGTTTACCGTTTCCTCACATCGAGTCGACCAATAAATCAAAATAAAAGAAAATTGACACAAAGCAAACAAATGCGCTAAATTTTTAAAGAAAGGAGCAAAAAAATAAAAATGCAATTGACTTATTTAACCAAATCAACCGGTCCCTTTGCGTCGGCATAAGATGAAATAAAGCTCTATCAGGGCGCTTAATTAAATGCACCATTTATGTTGACAAAGTCGAAGCAGTACTTGCTATAAACAACTAATACTCTAATAGTTATGAATTCCAGTCTAGGCTTGGTTGGGCCTAACCTCTATGGGCTGGATTTTATGTTCATTGGAACTCTAATCTGAGCCCATTGGATTGTGTTGGGCTCCTTGGTACGAGTTGACCCTGGGAGGTCATCTAATCCCTATCAACCTCTACCAGCATACGTATGATATCATAGATTCATTAATAATAATAATAATAATAATAATAATAATAATAATAATGCTAACAGTTTACCCAAAAAAAAAAAAGGTTAACTTTCTCGATCGTTGTCAACCTGTTTATTATTGGGTACAGTGCCTCTGATTCTAGATTAACAAGTGAAAAACACAAAGTTAATGCACCAAAAAAGTTAATTTATGTTGGCTGCTTGATGTTTCTTTTAGGTTGGCTGCTTGATGTTTCTTGGATTGTGTTGGGATATCTTTCTGCTGCTCAATTTGATTGTTCTACGTGTGGACAGGTGGGTGAACCCAAGTTTATGTTTGAGGGTCAAATCATACAATGAGTGAATACGGAAGAATCAACCACTGTGTTTTCGCTATCAACTCAGTCTTCGATCCAATCAACACCGAAGAACTTTCGCAGCTAGAAGCGTCCCAACCACAACCGCCTCATCCCCAACCTCCAAAAACACCAAGCAAGCGCACTCACCAAGAAAGCTCCACAGTTACCTCATCAATGTCCTACAGGGACATGGAAGAAGATGAATCTACACAGCCTCTCAGACACAGACAGAAGAAAGAATAGTGCCCCCATCTAACTCCATCAGGAGATCTTTGAAAAATAGATATGAAAGCAAATCTTTTTTGGTGTGAATGATTTGCAATTATTATGTCTATTTTAAATGCATTAGCATCCCCTAGCATATAAACAAATGTTTTGCTTGAACTATTATCATCAGACAATAGAGCAAATCTTTTGGTGTCGAGATAATTTGCAGTAGTATTATCTGTTTAATACGCAAGTCAATTTGTTCAAACAATTTGCTACAGATCGAACTTTAGTGCTGCCAAACTTCAGGTATGCATTAAATCTGTATAAATTACTTTTGTACACAGTTCTACCCTCGAATTCTCTTATTTCACATATTCCACAGGCACAAAATCTTCGTGCATGCACGACGGCCAAAACCTAGTATTATATATGTATGATTATGTAGTTTGTATGACATTTCAAAAATGATATGGAGGGACGGATCAAAGATTTTAAATATTCTAGGGTAGCAAGCACCCCTAATTTCAAACCTTATGGTGCGTATGTGAGGAAAGGAAAGATACACAGTGGAGCATATGTAAATAAATGAATTGGAGTAGTAATTATGCATTTTATTGTAGATTTTCTAAAAGAAACATGCAAATAGACTGTGAGATTAGTTCTCAGGATTAGTTGAGTAGCGCATAAGTCGAGCCGAACTTCTGACGTATAAAAAATGAAAATTAATCAAGAAAAAGTTGATCCCTCCCTCCCCTTTGGAGAGAGTACGATTGAGGAAAGCTACACAATTGTGCATGGACTTGAATAAGGTAAGTCATGAATTGAGCAATTAGTTATGCTTTTTCTTTTTTTTTTTCCCTTTTTCTTTGACAGAGTAAAAGTCTTTCTTTATACTCTGACAAAAGTCGGTTTAAAACTCCATATAAACTAGTCTAACATATAAATTGATAGCACACAAATACACCGAACACCCAACCAAAGACTCCTTGAAGACTTTAATAAGGTACCGCCGTCAAAGACTTCACCTCTCCGCCCTACTTCAAAAATTTCCCTCTTTACCAATCAAGACCAAGTAAAATTTCAATAACAAAAATGTCACTCAAATTCGTGAGATGTGACATTTTAATTAGGAAATAAATCTTCGAACACTTGTGTAACCATCTCATGTATTACGTAATTTTAAAGCATAATGAATTTGAAATGGTCAAGAGTATATTAAGGGGTGTTTTGACAAAATAAACCAATTGGATTTTTTTTTTTTGTCTTTATTTAAAAAAAATTTCGCATTTTTAGTTGTCGCCTCAAATTTTTGTGGATTAGTACTTTATCTGTACGAAAGGAATCGAAAAAGTAAAAAATTATGGTCTAAACCTAAAATTTTTTGTATAAAGACAAAAATCAACCAAAAAGCCAAAAAATTTCGACTTTATTAAAAAAATCAGTTTGGATCACAATTTTATGAAATGAAGCTTTTCTTTGTTGTTAGGCTATTGGACAAAGTAATGAATAAATTTATGTGTTTTTTACTTTTCCGCATTGATAATATATTGTTACCTACTAGCTGTAGCGTAAGAGGGGTGGTTGGGTTGGATTATCCTACTGGGTGATTTACCACTCACGGATCGATATGTTTGTATCCTGGTAAATCGGTTGCTTCGGCGATCAATTTGCTAGAGGGTGCAAGATTGAATGGAGGAGTAGTTGGACACAAGAGAAATACAAGGGGTAGAGATCAAGTATGCTTGGAATTTGTATCAAGACTAGAGTCACTTTGGAGTTATTTCAATAAAATTTTATTATTTTAAAGCCTCCAAAGATGTTTGAAAAATCGGGGCGTTGCAAAACTTAAAATTTTAGTATAAAGACAAAAATCAACCAAAAAGCCAAAAAATTTCGACTTTATTAAAAAAATCAGTTTGGATCACAATCTTACTTTTTTTATTCCTCTCATCGAGACAAACCATTAATCCATAAAAATTTAACGCAAAACTAACAATTCAAAAAAAAATGAATAAAAAAAAGGGAAAATTACAGTAAGTCCCCTTCAACTATACCTCGGTAACGAGTTGCCCCCTTCATCGTTTAACTCGGACACTTAACCCCCTTCATCTTTTATTGCGTGACACTTAACCCCCTGCCGTTAGTGAGCCGTTAACGGAATTGCTGAAATTACCAATTTACCCTCTTTGGGCTATTTTTATTTCGCTTATAACTTTTCGTAGGAAATTCTGTTTCAGCCCGTTCTTTTTTCAGAACTCTTGTTTTTTCCTCTATTTTATGGGTCTTTAATAATTTTAGTATGGTTACTTTACGCTTTCTAAGGTTAGTATAATTTTAGTATAATTTTAGCATGGTTATTTTATCTAACCTTAAAAAGCGTAAAGTAACCATACTAAAATTATTATAGACCCATAAAATAGAGGAAAAAACAAGAGTTCTGAAAAAAGAACGGGCTGAAACAGAGTTTCCTATGAAAAGTTATAAGCGAAACAAAAATAGACCAAAGAGGGTAAATTGGTAATTTTAGCAATTCCGTTAACGGCTCACTAACGGCAGGGGGTTAAGTGTCACGCCATAAAAGATGAAGGGGGTTAAGTGTCCGAGTTAAACGATGAAGGGGGCAACTCGTTACAGAGGTATAGTTGAAGGGGGCTTATTGTAATTTTCCCTAAAAAAAAAAAGACAAGTGACATATTTAGCCATAACACCTCTAAATAGTCAGCAGTTTATCCTTCTGTGTCTCTCTTACTTTTCAAATGTTTTTAAATTGAGATCAATTATTTACGGCGGCTTCTGCCTTCAATCTGAGGTAGGACGAGTTTGAGTTGGTGTGGCAGGTCATTCAGGAGGGTCTGCTCTATGTTCATATCTGTCCTCTCAACTTCGGCCTCTCCAACCCCTCTTCACGAGTATGTTCAACAGGTCTGGCTCTAGCGTCGTGGTTCTAGGCGACTTTTCTTTTTTTCTTTTGTTGTTTTTATTTGTTGTTTCTGTATTTTCGAACCAATAGTGTCTGCTTTTATTGTACTATTTTCTTATATATAATATCTGCATTTTTTTGACCGATAAAAAAAAAGTCTCCATCCACCATCGAAACCAAAAGTCACAACCATTGGTTTTGGTACAGTGATGAAAATTTACGTACTTTGAATTTCTTTCTCAACACATTTTAAAAAATTAGTATTAATTAGTGTTAACACGACAGTAAGACAAAAACTTACCATAAAAAAAATTAAGAGGGGAGTTTGAAGGGTACGAGGAAAGGAAGTTCGTGGTATAAAACATTCCTCAATCCTCATGTTCATTTCTGCCAATAGGATATGGAGAATAAATATTTTACAGATTTCCTTTTCTTTTTATGATGGTCCATTCAATAAATTATTGAAAACCGAATTCCCTTTTTAAATGGACTTCGAATTCAATTAATAAAGTTATTCTTAATAAAAAATACATTAGTAGCTCCTAATAAATAAATAAAAGGGGAAATTACATTTGAATCCCCATTGAAAGACCCAGTTCTACCTTCTATCACAGAGAGAGAGAGAGAGCGTACCGGTGGGAGGGGGCACAGAGAGAGAGAGAGAGTTTACCGTTATATGTATTTATAAGGGCATGACCTGTCATTAATGAGGTCATGTACTGCTCACATGACCTTCTGTTTAAATTCATAACGGCTCACTAACGGCAGGGGCTTAAGTGTCATGCCATAAAAGATGAATGGGGTTAAGTGTCCGAGTTAAACGATGAAGGGGGCAACTCGTTATCGAGGTATAGTTGAAGGGGGCTTATTGTAATTTCCCCTAAATAAAAATTGGACCGAAACTCCAGTAGCTCTTGGACGAAGCCAAAAAGCACCGATAACTTCTCTCTCTTCTCCGACTTCTCGCTCTTCTCAATCAGATCCATCAAAACGATGTACCTTAGATGACTTCTCGCTCTTCTCCGACCCTTTACTCTGGCACCGAGGACTATCACCACGAGATCTCACAAATAGATCTTCACCTTCTCTCTCTCTCTCTCTCTCTCTCTCTCTCTCTCTCTCTTAACCTATATGTACATACATTTGTGTCCGAAATCAACTTTAAGTTATTAACTAAGCTCTGTTTGCGACTCCATGATTTTTCCAAGTCACTGCAATTGATCAATTCGCTATTTTTATTAGAGATATCACAATGAGATTTTGATGAATTAGACTTTACGAACGAATTAGAGCATCTGCTGTGTATATTTTGTTCAACGTTGCTGGTGAGTTTGGTGGTTGGAGAAAATTAGTCACAAGAGGACATTGAAGTGGAATTGTGAGAGAAAGGTAAATCGATTGGACAAATTTTGGAGGAACATGAGACATAATTTAGTCCAAACTCCTTACTTTAGTTTTGTCCTTTTTTATTCATTACTTCTTATGTGAAGACCAAATATTTTGTGTAATGATGATTCCATTGAGAACTATATGCACATGAACTATTTGATGAAATATGTGAGTAGAACTTTAGTTGTTTAAAGCTAGTGAATTTCACTAGTTGCTCATGGTTATTTCTGAAAGAGCTATTTTCTTAAATAGCTACTGAGCTGGTGAAATTTTGAATTAGTGAAAAATTCACAAGTTCTAAAAACTAGTGAAATTCACGAGTACACCTAGTGAAATTTGAAATCCAACAAAAATTTGTGAAATTTGAGACATAGTGAATTTCACAAATTTTTTGTAATGAAATTTCGCCGGAAAAAGTTACCAGCCGGAGTGGTCGCTGAAATTTGAGAAGTAGTGAATTTCAATAAGTTTTTGAAGTAGTGAAATTTCGCCGGAAAAATTCATCGGCCAAGTGGTCGCCGGTCGGAAGTGGTTGTGGGGTGGAGGTGGGAGGAGGTGATGAAAATTTTGAAAAGATTAAAGTGTGAAATTATATTTAGTAAAGCGTAAAATGGTAAATCTTCATGTGAGATTCTACTTAAGGTAAATAAAAATTGAATTCATTCTTAATGGTAATTAAGTGTTGATTTTCTAGATCCGCATGTAATTTTCTGAAATTGCAAGTGTTTGTACACACTTCGTGTCTGCAAATTTGGTATCATAGTAATGTCTTTCATTCTAGCTTAAACCCATTCTGGAAACTTCTTTTCCAACATTACTTCAAATCTTTTCTAAAAGAAAAAATTGAAGCGTATGCTCTGTGGTTGTCTTCTAAGGATCCTCCACATCAGAAATTTCACTAACTATTTTGGTTAAAGGAATTTTGTATCAGTGGGATAAAAGTACCTTAAGACTTTAGCCCTGGAGTTGGCAGTTTGTGTCGGTTTATCTTCCCTAGTATAAAGAATTTTATTAATCAAAATTGGTTGAAAATCTTAGGCTGAAAAAGAAAAGGTTTGCTGTACTAAGGAAAAGAAGAACCCAGATTTCTACTTACAAATGAATCGTCTGTTTACCACCTACTCCTCTGCTATGTTATCTTTAGTGCCTTCAACATCATCCACCAGTAGAAACTCTTCCTCTTCTTCTTCTTCTAATCTTGAATACTTATATGAGTTTGAATATCTTCCTGATGATAGTAAAGTTCCCCTTACTGATCTCCCTTTTCTAAACCCTTATAATACTTTTGTCAGGCCCCAAACCTCTGTAAAAAAATCTGTCACCCAACTTTTCTCTACAAAACGCCCAACTTCTGTAAAAGAATATGTCCAAGCTTCCAAGTTTGACCAGTGTTTCATAGCAGCTACAGAAGCTAAACAGCTTTTACCTTTGGAAATTCCAGTTGATTTGTGTAGACACCCCAATCTGATTTCTCAGTCATTTTGTCTATCTTCAATTTGTTTCTTTTCAGTTTCTTGTTCCCCCGATGATGAATCAGGTTAAGAACGGTTTTGATTGAAAATGGTTTGAGTTTGGTATATGTGGAACCCTCTCCTTAACCCCAGAACCATTGAACCCAGCTTTGACTATGGGTTTGACCTTCGCGCGATTTACTGAGACACTCGCGCGATGCTCTACTTGCCAGGTGGTAGTCAAAGTCAAACTTTGACTGATTGACCATCGCGGGGAAGTTAGAACCCTCGCGCGACGGTCCCAATCCATCGCGCGATGGTCGACACCTGTCATATCCAGCTGGATTTTGTGATGATGAAGCGCCTGCAGGGCCATGTGACCCCGTTCCATCAACTGAACGGCGTTTGCTCGGCCATCCTTGCACCACCTAAACCCCCACTCTCCCATCAACTTGGCACCCCACTTCTCTACCAAGTGAATGCTGCCAGCATTGTTGGCTGGCTGCAGGGCCTTGTATTCCCACCAACAAACTCCCTCTCCTCCTATAAATAACCCCCCATTGATCTCTTTCAAAGGGTTACCAAAAAAAAATCCCAAAGGAAAGAACAAGAATCACAATCTTGATCTCCTCTCTCAATCAAAGTCACTACCACTTTCTCCTTTGTCAAGCATACCACCTCACTCAACCGTTTTCAAATCATCCAAGCAAAGGTATAATTTTCAGCCTTTACTGTCTTGATCCCTGAGAGGGGCTGACAGGGTCAGGACTGGTAATCAATATCAGCTTCTGACCCCAAAGCCAGCAAATTTACAAGTTACTGTGAACAAGGGAACCCACGCGCGATGAACCCATACAATCGCGCGATGCTTCTGGCTTGCGTGATATGGTTCTCGTGGGGATGGATCTCTTGTTCTGACCTAGTTTATATGATTTCATATTTTCATGTTTAAGCATATTTGATATATCTCACTGTCTTGCATGCTAAAATCAGTAGCTCAGTTTAATTTGCTCTCCTTTTTCATGTTGGAATGCCCCTGGGTAGCTTCTGAATATGTCTCAGAGCCCAGGCATGCAAAGCAATTCCTGGATGTCCAGTCAGAACAGTCGCGCGATGAAGTGACTCCATCGCGCGATGGTTTGGTCATTTCCAGTAATTGCCCTTGCATGGGTAACTAGGCCTTTGGTCTCTGTTTTATCACCCTCACTGTTTAAGGGTTGTGTTTTATTCCTATCCGATCAGATTGTAATAAGTAGTTATTTTCAGTACATATGAACTGCTTGGTTTGGCCCTGGGTGTGCACTGGTCCTTCCAGAGCCCAGAAGGAGATAAATTTTAAACCTGATATTGAGATGTGAACACTCGCGCGATGGTTTATGTGTATCGCGCGATGGAATGGCTTGCATGCCACAATTCCGTGCATGCAAGTTGGTCATTACGTGATAAACCCAAAACTATCGTACTGCTTCACATCCTGAAATCAGTATTAAACTTTATCTCATTTTATTTCACTCTTCCATGAATCCATGATATTATTTCCTCACATCCTGCAAACGTGTTACAGCTTTAATCCCCATTAAACTGTTTCCCCGCCCTAATTGGCTAAAAATTGATTAATTAAACAGAATCGCAAACAAACATTTTTTTGCAAATGCCTAAGTAGAGACCGATCTCCGGATTGGGCGAGAGGGGTGCCATAAAACCCTTCCCCTCTCGTAACCTGGCTCCCGAACCCAGATATGGTTATGACGGACTGGTTCCTTAACTTTTTCAAATCAAACAGCGCGGCAAGTGCTTCAAAATACGGTTCCTTGGGTGTCGGACCTTCAAACCCGAGTGGCGACTCTGTATTTTTCGCGAGCGCTTGACGTCCAGCTTCAAAAAAAAGCGCTCCCGCGAACCGGCAGCATCTCTCCTTTCTCAAAAAAAAAGGGTGGGGAAACGGAATCCCTTCCCTCGGAGGGGAGAAAGAGTCGGGGCAATTCGCATTGCCCACAGTGGCGACTCTGCTGGGGATCGAACCAATATTAGTCTATACTTAGAAGTTAATACGCTTGGGAACAATCCCATAAAAGCCTGTCAAAACGGTGAGCTTCGCGCTGCCGAAGAAAGGATTGGTGATTTAACAGGACCTCGTGTCCGGCCATCCAATCTGGGGCTTTTCCGATTGTTCCCTCGCGTAGTTTCTTCTAAGTATTGATTAATAAAGAGAGCCAAATTTGAAAAGGCATTTGCGATTTTGTGATTCTGTTCCATTAATCAAACCTTCTAGCATTCTCATTTGCATCGATGTGGGATAAGCTTCGTTGGATCGTTTTGGCAATCCGGCACGGTTTACCGGAGCCCGGGGACCCCGAATGACTAACAACCTTCGACGATGATGAGTCATTCTACCGTTTGACTGTTGCTCTGCGGTTACGCGGGCAGCGGGAGGTATATCTTTGGCTCTAGTCCAAGGAACCTGTTTCAAGCCAAAACCAGCCTTTGCATATACAAAGCACTAGCACTCTCCAAATTAGGACAGGTACCTACAGGGTAAGATTACTTGCATCTAACCCCCTATACTGTCGACGTGTTATTGCTTTCCCTATCGCATGCACTGTTCATCCATACATACCGTTTTGCGTAGAAGCATGTTTTAGGGCGGCTCCTAGGTTCTCTCTCCTTCAAGTCTGTCTTATGTTTATTAAGACCTTACCATGGCCCGATGAGGAATCGTGCATCTCGATGATGCACGTTGTCAATTCTCAAGTTCCTTGCATCAGTTAAACTTTGGGAAATCAAAACCTTCTAAAGCTTTTGGCTAATTACCCAGTCGAGGTTTCAAACAGAAAATGAGGAACAAAACCGGAAAAATACCGCGATGCTTACACCATTTTGGTTATCATGCGAAGCATGTACACCATTTGGGTTACGGCACTGTGCTGCCTATGCCTCCCTGGTTATAGCATCGTGCCTATCTACACTGAATTGTTCCAAGTTCAAAAGTTGAAACTTACGAAACGGAATAAACCAGAATCTTTAGACTGCTTTGACATCTCTTTGCCTTAGTTGATACAAAAAGGATACACCATGAAAAGATTTCTGAGGATCACTGGTAAAGTCCAAACGTCATAAGACAGACTTGTCTGCTAGTATTAGAGTCTAAGGGCGACACTGACGACGGTGACTGTGTTTTCGCTTTAGTCTTTTATTTAGATTAAAGTTGCTGCAGGGCCCTTATTAGCCTTTTCTCACTTTCTGCAAGCAAAGGTTCTGAATCATTGCACCGCCAAGGAAAGTATCGAGGCAGAAAACCAAACCCACTTGGGAACGTCTGCACCGGAATCCGATTCAGAGGCTAGTCAGATTGCAAGCCCAGTCAGTCACAACGGAAGACTCCCCGCGTTCTCTGCTTGCTACCCTGCAGTCAGCATCTTCTCCGGTCCTCGAAGAAACAGACTCTCCGGAATCACCAACCCCCTCCTCTGCATCAAGCACCTCTGGGCCAACGGTCATGGCAGATCAACCGCAACCACTCTCTCTGGAAACCATGCTTATGAACATCCAGGCTAGTATCGCTGTTATACAACAAAGGGCTGCTCAGACGGACGCCAACATGACCCGCTTGAATGACCTCTTTAACACTCGCCTTCCTCCAGCTGTTCAAGAGGAGGGCGAGGCCGAAGAGGACGTACACGAGCAACCTATCATGGTCGAAGATCCGGACCATCCAGGGCGTCTGGTCGCTTTGGTCAACACTCAGGGCACTCGAAATCCCATTCAGAATCCAGGCATCACTGCTGTTAGGACTGTCCAACATCCTGACATGACTGCTCTCGTCGCCAAGATGGCCAAACTGGAAGAATCTGTTTCAAAATCCGAGAAACTCAGTGCTGGAGGGATTGACTTGGACCGTCTCTGCCTTTATCCCAATGCCAAGCTTCCTGACAAGTTCAAAATGCCCGACATAGCCAAGTTCGATGGCACTGGCGATCCTAAAACCCATCTCTATGGTTACCATGCTGCCATGAAGCTCCTCTCTGTTGAGCCCGAAGCCATGTCTCAGCTGTTTCCTCAAACCCTCTCGGGTCCCGCTTTCCATTGGTTTCTGTCACTCGACATTGCCAAGCGAAGGACTTGGGAGGACATCGGGGCTGCGTTTATTTCGCAGTATAGCTATAACTCCCAGCTCAAGATGACTACTCGGGAGTTGGAATCCACCAAGATGGACGCTAAGGAATCCTTCGCGGATTTCGTCAAGAGATGGAGGGCCAAAGCCGCTCAAATGACTGACCGCCCGAGCGAGAGAGATCAGCTCCGTATCATCTCCCGCAATCTCCAACCAGACTATGCTAGGCACCTGGTTCTGGTTCAAGCATCCTCCAATTTTGACACTTTCTTCGACTCTGGTCTGGCCATCGAAGACGCATTGCAAAGTGGAATTCTGTCGAAAGGAGAATCTTCCAATCCATCAAAGTCAAAGCCTCGGGCATATTCTGGAAATACTAATGCGCTGTTTGGGGGAGGGACTTACTCCAATACTGCAACCAGTGGTACCAATGCCTCTTCCTCGAAAGCTGCTAACCAAATTGCCGAGGTCCATCAAGTTCAAACCCCGCAGAACAACCGACCGCGTAACCAACCTCGTAGTTTCTCCGCTTTTGAAGCACCCCTATCTTCAGTCATGGAGAAACTGATCCAATCGGGACATCTGAAGCTCCTTGACCCAACTCCTCTACCTAAGAAACCTTCGCCCAATTTCAAAGCCAATCTCTACTGTGCCTATCACCAAGGGCCCGGCCATCTTACCGATTCTTGCTTTCGCCTCCGACATGCGATTCAAGATCTCATAGATGAAGGGACTCTTCATGCTCCACCACCGGCAGCAGCTCAAAAACCCAACATCCTTGCCAATTCTATGCCAAACCACAACAATGCTCCACGCATTAACCAGATATCCATCAGCTCCACTGATATATCCCTCAGCTCCACTATATTCAACCCCACTGACTATATAGCCTCAACGAATCAACCTAGGCCGATGGTGCCTATCCCTTCTCAGTCCGAGGCCGAGATTTCCTATATCCGCTCCGAGGAAGGACAGTCGTCCAATTTCAATGAGCCCTCTGCACGCCTACAGAACGGAGCGTTCGTGTTCAACGCTTCTATTGGTGATCTGTTCCACCAGCCTATGCCTGCTGTACAGCTCAACTCTGCCTCTACCATGGAGAACCCGTACTTCAATGTGACGGATCCAAACCCCTCCCCAAGTCTGTTGGACCGCTTCAGAGCTGTTATTCCCTCTCAAACAGAGCAACAACTTGACATGCAAGCCGTAGGGTGGGCTATAGCTGATAATGACGACTATGCCACTCCCATAATCAACGAATGGACGGAGCTGGAATTAGAGGGATTCCCACCTAATCCTGAAGACATTCCCTTTGACCACATCTGGTATGATGCTTGGATGGCCAATTACGAGGCAGCTATGGTTGATCCCTTGGATGGATTCTCGTTGGACATGCTCTTCCAACAACCTCAGCCTGTTTTGCTTGAGGAAGAGTACTATTGGGACCCCGAGCCTGCTTGGCAATTTCCATTAGGATTTGACCCTAATCCTCTCCAGGGTTATACTCTGCCCGACTATGAAATCCAGTATTTGGAAGAGGACCTCGTTCAGGATGAAACCCGTGTCCTAGGGGAATGTTTCTTCCCCTCCACTCTTGACAGGCTGGTTAACTCGGTGGCTGATCCCGAGTATGATCCCACGTTCTTCATCGTCGATGAAAACCTTCCGCGCCCTGTTGTGCCTTCCCCGCCTGAAGAGGACTGCAGCATCATGGTTACAGACCTGGTGCCACCACCTGATCTTTGGGATGTCAATGATGTAGTCAACATCCAAGTTGGGTCCGAAGTTTGGACTGTCAATCGCTCCCTCGCTGATGGAGGGCTGTGGGATGTCCCTTTCGTCGCTAGTACAGAACCAATCCAGGAAGCTATTGCCGTTGGGGATCCAGACTTTTGGGATTCACTCTTGATCAAAGATCTGACTCAGGATTTGGGTTTGAACATGGAAATGCCTGTAGCCCCTCTGACCTCCGACAAAGGGAAACGCAAATTGGGAGAAGTCCCTATTGATCTCTGGGACGATAATCAAGACCCTCAAATGGTACCCTCCTTTGAGAACGTCCTTAATGTTACAAGAAGTGGACGAGTCTTTCAGCCTGTTAATCTGCAAGCAGGAAGTTCGTCCAACTCTTCTAACCGGAAGAACGAACCTCCTATCTTCTCAAAGTCCGTACCATTTGAGGTACCAGTTAATGCCCCAAACGACGACATGATTCAAAAGCAATTGGAGCGGATTCCCGCTGCCATATCGCTCTGGGGGCTAATCTGTTCCTCCCAGGAGCATCGTCAGAAATTCTGTCACACTCTTTCTCGTCTTGAAATCCAACCGGACGTCACACCTGAAGCGATGATCTCCCTTATCCTCCCACCTGCCTCTAAGCATACCGTGGTCTTCACCGATAAGGATCTGCCGCTTGAAGGAGTTGACCACAATCGACCCTTGCATATTACAGTCAAGTGCCGAGGACTCTGGGTTCCGACCGTTCTTATCGATAATGGCTCAGCGATCAACGTTTGCCCTTTGAGGGTGGCTCACCGTCTGGGACTGACTAAGAAGGACTTTGCACCTTCCAGCATGGCTGTTAAGGCATACGACAGCACACGTCGTCTGGTCGAAGGCACACTCGTGCTCACTCTCGATGCGGAGGGATTCCAAATGGATGTCGAGTTCCATGTAGTCGACATTCCAGCCTCGTTCAATCTCTTGCTAGGAAGGCCATGGCTCCACAGATCTGACATCATGGCTGTCCCATCTACTCTTCATCAAAAAGTCATGCTGGGACTTCCCACTGGGACTTTGATCATCTGCGGGGATTCAGGCATTCGCCCGCTCGAGGAGAACGGCACACCTGTTTTGGGTATCGCACACGATAACGAAGACGTCGATCTTGCGGCATTCTCTTTTGATACTTCTGGTTCGGTGATGGCCATCAACGTGGATGGGGACTTCATCATAAGCTCTGTCGCTCTGGACATTATGAGAAGGATGTCCTATCTACCCGGCCTTGGCTTAGGAATTCACCAACAAGGGATTCCGGAATTCCCTACGTTTCCTTCCTGTGAGGGCCGCTTTGGCTTGGGATACTCTTCCTCTGCCAACGATGCCAAAAGAAGGAAATACACGGGAAAACCTCGATCTCTCTATGGTGATCCCAACAGCTACTTCGTCCGTGAAAAGGGGAATGATATTTATCGTGGGCAAGCTGAGCCCTTTATCGACTCGGTCACCGGGGAGTTGCTACCTGGTTTTGAGATCTTCGCGGATGATACTTGGTCTTCTAGTGACGAAGAGCTAGCTAGTGCAGAATTCAAGAGGAAGCTTAGCCTACCCAGGCCGAAGACTGACTAGCTGGGATCTTTCGATCAGGGGAGCTTGGAGCAGCTGTTCCGTGAATTCTCTCAAGTGGGTTTGGCCAAGGAAGCCGAAGAGGCCGAAGTGTTTATGCTCGGGCCCGACGCCCTCGAGGATCCCACCTCTCTTATCGTGGAAGCTAAGGAAAGCCTTAAAAATTGCATTTTCAAGCCGCGCCTTACTTGCATTGATGACATAGCTGAGTCCGACACTGAGTCTGTCAGGTCTTTTGAGTCTAAGTCTAGCTCTGAGTCGGAGTTTGTGCCTCTCGGCCCTCCACGTCATAGCTTTTACTTCGAGTTCGACTCCCTTGTACTCGGTGACCCTGCAGGGTCTTATGAAATGAAGGACTCCTCTTCTGATTATTTGAATGATCTTTATATAAACTGTGTCGACCCCGACGATGAAGGGATAGATTTTGATGGGGACATCCCCAAGGAAATCCGTGCTTTCATTGAAAGGGAAGACGAAAGGCATGCTCAGCCATTAAAAGAAGAGATAATCCTAATAAACTTGAAAGATGAGAGTGATCCTCGGATGGTTCAAGTGGGCTCCACGTTAGATCCGGAGGAGCATCGTAAGTTCAAAGAGCTCCTCACTGAATTCAGCGACATCTTTGCATGGTCTCATCAAGACATGCGCGGTATCGATCCTGAGATAGTGGAGCATCGAATCCCCCTGTTGCCCGATGCTAAGCCGGTGAAACAGAAGCTCAGACGGATGCGACCGGACTGGGTGCAGAAAATCAAGGAGGAAGTCACCAAGCAGATTGACACTGGTTTCCTCGCAGTCTCTCAGTATCCCACTTGGGTGGCCAACATCGTCCCCGTTCCTAAGAAAAATGGCCAGATTCGTGTCTGTGTTGACTTCCGGGACTTGAACAAAGCAAGCCCCAAAGACGATTTTCCCTTGCCACACATCGATGTGCTGGTGGATAATACTGCAGGGCATGCTTTGCTCTCGTTCATGGACGGCTTCTCAGGCTACAATCAGATTCTCATGGCACCCGAAGACCGCAAGAAGACGACCTTCATCACTGAGTGGGGAACTTACTGCTATTTGGTTATGCCGTTTGGTTTGAAGAATGCTGGCCCGACTTATCAAAGAGCTGCCACGACTATTTTGCATGACATGATGCACAAAGAGGTTGAGGTCTAAGTTGATGATATGATTGCTAAGTCTAAAACTCGGGAAGGGCATATCCACGTGTTAAGGAAACTTTTCGAAAGACTCCGCAAGTTTCGGATGCGTCTTAATCCTCAGAAGTGCACCTTCGGAGTCACAGCAGGCAAAATGCTGGGTTTCATGATCACTTCCCGTGGGATTGAGGTCGATCCGTCAAAAATCAAAGCAATACGCGAGATGAAGCCACCTGAGTCTGAAAGGGGGAGCTGCAAGGGGGTTGTCGAAGTTTTCTGGGGAAGGTTCAGTTCATCAGCAGATTCATCGCCAAGTTAACCTTAACTTGCGAGCCGATGTTTCGATTACTCAAGAAAAATACCCCGTTCGTATGGTCAGAAAAGTGCCAAGCAGCTTTCATCTCGATCCAAAACTATCTACAGAACCCGCCTGTTCTCATGCCGCCTATACCTGGAAAACCTCTCATTCTCTACTTGTCTGTGAGTCCTACGTCCATGGGTATGTTTTGCTAGCTCAGAAGGAGACAAGGAATAGAGAAAGCTATTACTACTGAGCAAGAAGATTGGTTGGAAGCCGGGAACTCTATAAAAAAATAAACCAGCCT